>OX336399.1:77178421-77800564 GCA_946902985.2 Meconema thalassinum | reverse complement strand
GTCCCTAACATGGGGCTATAATGGCGTCCTTGGGCACCTTCTATATGTTCTTCGTTGCTTTCTCTTAGCAACATTGTCGTATTCCAGATTATTCCTGACGATGAAAGACATGGTTTCTTTCGAAACGCGTCGAATATTAGTATAATAAAACACGGCATAAGCCCAAAATTCAACATTATGAATAATAACACGGGCCGTGAAAGTCTAAATGACAATATTAGAAACCTCTATGGGGAGGATATTTTCCGACTGATGTCTAGATTTAGTAGGTTACGACGCAAGAAGGTGTGTCTAATCTCTTCACTCGCTTTTCTCCTAAGATGCCGGGATCATGATATTCTACCGAGTTTTGTTATGTTGAAGCATTCCTTCAGAACACCTAAGGCAACGAGAATCCATCGTCGTGCAAGCAAGGCGTTATTGATAGAGAGGTTACAGCATACTCGTAAGCACTTGGATTTTATTTCGAGGGAGTTACTACAGCTACATCTACGCCTCTCAAACTTCGTAAGTGAGGAACTATGGAAGATCTTTGATCGTATTTCTTCAGTGCAAGCTAACAGCGTTCTAGATCAGGTGAGGGACAGACATATTTCCAAATATGATAGGTTATATCAGTTGCAGAAATCTCAAGCCATTAGACTTGATGCTAACAAGGTTGTCGTAAATTTGTCCAGCAAGCCCCTAAGTGATACCCAACAGGCAGTTCTCGCTAAAGGTCTCAATTTCGCTGTAGCGCCTAGAAGAATTCCTATTGAAGAACTTATTACTTCCGTAGAATCCTCGGTACATCACCTCACACCTGAAGAGGCCGTCTTTGTTATCAGATCCTGTATATAGGATTAATAGTCGTGATCCTACTACTCGCTACTCGAATGTCACCGTCAAATTGATCAAGCAATCATCTATTCCAGCGGATGCAGCGAAGAGACTCCTTCCAGGGGATGCTATTCCTCCGAGACTCTATGGTCTTCCTAAAATACATAAGGAAGATGTTCCTCTTAGACCTATTGTTAGTACGATTGGTTCTCCTACATATGCCCTTTCCAAATACTTAGGTAGACTACTTCAGCCGCTTCTGGGTAACACGCCTTCGTACATTAAGGATTCCACACACTTCGTGGAAAAGTTAAAAGCTACAACACTTCAGCCGGGTGATATTCTAGTGAGTCTCGACGTGGTGTCTCTGTTTACGAGAGTACCTATTGATGGTGTTATGTCTCTCATTAATGGCTTTTTTCCTGAAGACATCAGGAGACTCTTTTATCACTGCATGACCTCCTCCTACTTTCTATGGAATGGGAATTTTTATGAGCAGACTGATGGTGTGGCCATGGGTAGTCCTCTCTCTCCTGTTGTGGCTAATTTCTTCATGGAGAACTTTGAAGAGAAAGCTTTGTCGTTGGCTCCTTTCAAACCGAAGATCTGGTGGAGTTATGTGGATGACACGTTCGTTGTTTGGACGGAAGGTGAGGAAAATCTTAGCCATTTCCTGGATCACCTTAATCTCCAGCACCCTTCTGTTTGTTTCACCATGGAAAAGGAATCTGACGGCAAAATACCTTTTTTAGATGTTCTCGTCACCAAGAAAGAGGATGGATCTTTAGGACACAGCGTTTTTCGTAAGCCAACACACACCAATAGATATCTCCACGCAAGTTCTCACCATCAACCTGCCCAGAAACATGGTATCCTTACAACTCTAACTCAGAGGCAGCTCCAGTCCCGCACAAGGGGTAGTGCCAAGTAAAAAATATGAAAATATTGGTATTTTCATTACATTATATCAGAGCAGGGTTCGATTTCCGATGTATATATAGGGCCTACACTAATCTTGAGTGTCAACATTTCACATCAGGACTTACCGAATATAATATAACTTATACGATAAGAAAATATATTAAAATACTGGTAGGCCTATATAAAAGAAACTTTTTCAGCACTCAGCCATTCACTCACTAATAGCCTACAACTCAAACTCAATGTTTGACTCTTTAATACCCTGACTCACTAAAAATAACCACGAACTGTTAACAAGAACTGAAGATAGACCAGACTACAAACAGGAATTCGCGCGATTTCATCCAGGCCTAACAGTTGCAGATGGTTTATCAACCATAAATATTTAGCTACCGAGAGTAATCCGTGAAGCTTTAACATGTATGGTAGTCATGATGGTACTTTTTTTTTATCTTTTATTCATCCGCTTAGTTATTCACTTTACCAAATAAGGAATTAATAAATACATACATATTATTTTCACTAGACTATTTAGTACGGCAAGTTTAAATTTCACTGTTGGACGCAGAGCCCCCTTTTAGAGAAATATAGAATTAGTGCTCTTTGTGTGAGAGCAATTGGTTGTCAATTTGTGTCAACCACCGCCCCACCCCACCAATAACCAATGAGTTAAGTTACTTCCAGCCAATCAGGCCATTGGCCCACACCCTGTTCCCTTCCTCCCTTTGTGACAGCTTGTGACAGGCATGTCGCTGACCCAGTACTTCATAATGACCAACAGATAGCATTGCACTTCACTTTCAGTACCGCTTTGAGCCAAACTCGATTCGGCACGGAGGCCAGCATATGTCCTCATAGCGAGTGACGAGAGAGGCTACGGAAAAGATCGTAAATTGGACTGCGCATGCGTCAACCGTGCCGTATAGACCGCGGCTCAAGATATCACTGGGGCGAAGATGGAATCAATGATCATACTTCACGGACGGAATATTTTAACTACGAAGTAATTTGAAACTAATTAGATACCGGTATTAAACGTAGGCGTTCAAAATTATTATTTCAGGACTATGAATAGTTTATTTTCTCTCTGAGGGCAGTGCCATGGCATGGTGGCACTACGCCTAGAACTGCCTCTGCTCTAACTACCAGGGCTAGGAGGATTTGTGAAGAGTCTTCTTTACAAGAAGAAATTAACACCCTGCGAACCACCTTTGAGAGCAACGGTTATAGCAAGGCTTTGATTTCTGCGGTTCTGAATCCAACAAATAATAATAGGACGTCAGTTGAGAAAAGAGATGTAAGAGGAACTGCTTACCTTCCGTACATTCATAACACAACGGATCGTATTGCTAAAATCCTACGTCGGTACAACATACGGACTGTATTTGGAACTTCTGTTAAGATTAGGCAACTCCTGCGACCAACTAAGGACTGTTTGCCTAAATTGCAACAACCGGGTATCTACAGAGTTCCCTGTACTTGTGGCAAGGTTTACATCGGGCAGACTTCGAGAACAATATGCACTCGCATTAAGGAACATAATAGATGTATCAGGCTCATTCAACCTGATAAATCAGCTGTTGCCGATCATGCTTTAACACCTGGCCATGATGTCATGTTCCAAGGAGTGGATGTTCTTGCCCGTATAAAGCAATATCGTCCCAGAATCATCAGGGAGGCGGTTGAAATACGTAAACACCCAGATAATTTCAACCGCGACACCGGCTACAATCTCAGTGAATCCTGGCTACCTATTATCAGAACCCTGAGAAAGTAATTCACTGCTGCTTTCCGTTGTCCCTAACATGGGGCTATAATGGCGTCCATCTTTGGGCACCTTCTATATGTTCTTCGTTGCTTTCTCTTAGCAACATTGTCGTATTCCAGATTATTCCTGACGATGAAAGACATGGTTTCTTTCGAAACGCGTCGAATATTAGTATAATAAAACATGGCATAAGCCCAAAATTCAATATTATGAATAATAACTCCATCATCATCATCATCATCATCATTTCCCCTTATCCAGCTCCTGCCGGGTCGGGGTATTTATGGCACTTCTCCAGTTTCCTCTTTCCTTCCACCATTCTTCTTCCACGATCTTGTCCCAGTCCAGATTTCTTTTTCTCACGCTGTTCTTCACTGAATCAATCCACCTTGTTCTAGGTCTTCCCCTTGCTCTCTTACCCTTGCACTTCGCCTCCAGCATCTGTCTTGGTATTCTATTTTCCTCCATCCTCTTTACATGTCCAAACCACCTTAGTTTATTCTTCTCAATTCTCTCATTTAGTTTTCCCATCCCAACTTCCTTCCTAACATCTTCATTCCTCACTCTGTCTTTCCTTGTCTTACCTAACATACTTCTTAGGAATTTCATTTCACTGGCTTGGATTCTACTCTCTTGCCTGCTCGTCAGGGTCCAAGTCTCAGCTGCATACGTTAATATGGGTACATAGTACATTTTATACATTACCTCCTTGCTTTTCCTTGGTACTTCCTTATCCCAAACAAGTTTTCTTACACTTTGATAGAATGCATTGCTCTGCTGTACCCTCCTGCCAATCTCCATGTCCAACCTACCAGTTTGCATCAATTCACTTCCTAGGTATTTGAACGTGTCCACAATTTCCAAACTCTGACTTCCAATTTTCACAATGCCCTTTCCTTGTCTTTCCCCTCTTGTCATCACCATGGTCTTGCTTTTCTCTATACTGATTTTCAGGCCATACTTCTGAATATTTTCGTTCAGTGCATCTAGTTGTTTTTGCACTTCTTCCGTGTTCCTTCCCCAGACCACAATATCGTCTGCAAATAATAGTAACTTCATTTCTTTATGTCCATATGCTTCCTTTGTTTCCTTTACAATTTCATCCATTACCATTATGAATAAAAGAGGTGACAGCACACTCCCCTGTCTTAGTCCAGTCTTGTTCCTAAACCAATCTGTCTTTCCAACAGGGGTCAGAACCCTGCTAACACAGTTGTTGTACATGGCTTGTACCATTTCCAACATTTCTCTTCCCAGTCTCTTCTTAACCATGGTTTCCCATACCTTCTCTCTGGGGACACTATCATATGCCTTTTCTAGATCTATGAAAGTCATGATCAAATCCTCTCCATATTCCCAGTTCTTTTCCATCACCTGCCTCAGGCTAAAGATTGGGTCCACTGTGGATCTTCCACTCCTGAAGCCATACTGTTCCTCTTGCAACTCTCCTTCCACCTTTCTTCTCATAATACTTTTGATACTACCAATGATAATATACCTGAATTACTGGAAGATGAGTCTGCCTGTGAAGGGAATGGGAGTGAATGTGTGCCTGATCAGAGAGTTTAAAACAATGTGAATGATTTTCGATTGTCAAGATCTATTTGATGAAGTATAACTAATTCAATTAACCATTATTCTTGAATTTACATTTGGAAAAAGTTTTTATTATTGAAATATTTCATTGTTAATGCAAAATTCTTGTTTCCAGAGACTTAGCTTCTCATTCATCTATATGACAGAATTTTGAATTAATGATTTACTATCCTGTTGCAACCAAAACCGTCCAAGTCCAAAATAAAATACACATTTACAGCGAAAATAATAGGTATACATGTATTTTTCTTTGCTCATATTATTCCCAAACCACTTACATATCACCTGTCTAATACACACACACGATAAGTACAAATAGTATAGCAGAGGCAAGTTTTTCTCAATTTCTGAACATTTTGTTAATGTGGACTTGGCGGCTTTTGCATGTGAGGTCCTCAATTGGTCAATGTGAATGGACGGTCGCCTTCCGATAATCTTTTCCTCCTGGGTAGTCCTGGATTTTCATCACTAACAATCTCAGCATTCACCTTTTTTAAACGAGCGAAGGGACAATCCAAGACAATCAGCAACTAGCTGGAGCACCCGATATCGCTTATCGCCAATTTTCTCGCTTGAAGAAACAAATAACACTAAAAATCATAGTAATCTCGCACTCCGTAAACAGGGTTCTAGGAGGCATTGTGAGGTATCTATTCCACAATATCCCGAGTGAAACTGGAAACTACACATTAAGACAATGCCAGAGATACTAAGATAAACAGTGACTCACTGATGTGTATAAATACTTCCTTTGACACATCTTAAGGGCAGAGTTGAACAGTGGATGTTGACACTAACGAAGAATGCTATCCTTCCGTTATTCAAGGGCACTCATCCAAGGATGACAATATGTCTTTGATATAATTTATTTATTTATTTTTATTGTTTTATTTTGTACTCGCTAAATATTCAGAGTTTGTCTGAATTAAATTGCTTCCTCGACTAAACACCAGGCTTCGGATAATTATGCATTTTGCATATTTGGGACAGTTTTAACTCAACAGTGCGTATTTAGGGTTTTCCTCCTGTTAGTGTATATTTCAAAAACATTCTTAATCTCGAGTGTAGACATCAGCTTCTGCAGGACACTTTTGGAATATTTGACATGTATTTCAGGTAACAGGAATGTTGAGCAGTGCTAGGTTTGCATCGTGTTTAAATTTAGCAACACTAGCCCTACATCCGGCCATAGCTTTGTCTACCTGCAATGCAATTACGTGGGGACTGATTCTTGGCGTTTCCCGAAAGCACGTCATCTTTTCCTCATTCCGTAAATAGTTACCTTTCATGCACAATTAGTTCTTGTCAGTTTTACTTTCGTCGAGTTGAAACAGGCTGTGGTTCATAGCACGTTAAATAGCTACTGAATTTAAGATGCCTAAGGAGAAGAGAACTGTTAATGAGGTATGTACGAGAGTTTCAAAACTTTTCAACTGACGGAAGTGTATTGTTTTGCAAATACTGTAGCACAGTCGTAATCACACTAAAAAGTTTCAAATTAAGCAACATCTTCAGACAACGAAACACAATAAATTGAAAGAAGTAAACCTGAAACAAAAACACAAGTTTCTTGTAACCACTGCTTTATTTAAATCTGGACCTACACGTAGTAAATTCAATGAAGATCTGTGTAAAGCATTTCTCTCGGCAAATACTCGCATCCGAGTGTATGTTTCTTTCCTGCATTACTAATTTGTAATATACCGTTGGCTAAACTAAACAATAAGTACTTAGTTCAGTTTCTGCAGAGTATACGAAACAACTAGTCCCAGATGAATCAACAATTAGGAAGAATTACATTCCTGAGCTTTACAATGTAACGTTAGGTAAACTAAGGGAAACAGCTCATGGAAAATATACTTGGGTCTCCCTAGACGAATCAACGGACGTAGATCAAAGATATGTAGCTAACTTCGTGTTTGGAATTTTAGGAGAAGAAGAAGAAGAAGAGAGAGACAAATCATATCAACTAACTATGTGTTGCCTACGGCGAATCACTTAACAGTTGCTGCATTTTTCAATGATGCACTTTCTTGTTTGTGGCCATCAGGCATTCTTTACGATCATGTTATTGTGGCCTGCACGGATGCCGCACCTTACATGTGTAAAGCCGTGGGAGGTCTTGGGATATTATATCCCAAGATGATACACGTCACATGTGTAACACATGGACGTCGAGTCGCTGAAGCAGTCCGGGCTTCCTTTCCTGAAGTCAACACATTGATCTCCAAAGTGTAAAGAGTGTTCCTGAAGGCTCCGAGTCACAAAGATTCTTTTATTTGAAGCAGTTCATGATGTGCCGCTTCCGCCTTCACCAGTTCATACAAAATGGGAACAAGAAAAAGGACCACCTCTCTACGTTAGCATTGGAATGGTTGAAGAAGTCGATCCCTAAATAACCGAACTAATCAAGTTTTCTCGAAAAAATTGCAGAATATTGTGCTGAAAAATTCCAGTCTCCTCAAACTTAAAAGCATTTGTGGTGTTATCCAAGGCAAAGACAAAATTGACAGTGCATAGATACTAGAGGTCTCTGATTTCGTTAAGTTGGAGTATGCTCCAATTGTGGCATGTGATGTGGAGAGACTGTTTTCTGAGTACAAAGTCATTTTAAGTGAAAATAGGTGCAAGTTAGTATTAGAAAACCTATTACATCATGCAGTGATTAAGTGTAATCAAGACTTCTAAATTTTATTGACAAACTGGAGCAATCTATTGTAATACTTGAAGTTTCTTCATTTTGGCAAGATTTAATATGCAACATTAATTTCTTGTAATATAAACCACTAATTGATATCAGATTGTTTATTTTTAATGCATATTTTAGTGCTTGACACTTTTCAGTGCATATTTTGGCATTTTTAACTGCATAACTATCCGAAGCCGGATTTATTAATTTAAAGCTTCACTAGGGAACTCATCTTCTCTTCAATGTTCTCTGCTTCAGAATGGGTGTCGTTCAATATCTTCTCTCCCCCCCCCCCAATTCCTGGAGATTTTCGTGGCTTTTCTTTCGACTGCCACCTTAGCCGTCGCTTCGCACCGGTTTTGCTTCCTTGAACTGAACACGGCATAGGAGTTTTGTGCAGTATGGACTCTTGCTCACGGTTATCTTTTCAACCCCCACCAGCTGCCATCACAGCGTCCTGATCAGTAAGCATTCCAATCAGACTTGCTTCTTTGTGATCGACGATCATGCACTCCTTGTTCAGGGGGAACCCTCTGACTAGAGCTGCATTGTTGTGATAAAAAAATCTGTATCATTTTAATGAAGGTTGTGAGATCGGTTTTGGCAGGATCTGAGGAAGGTGCTGAAGCCACTAATTCAGACCACAACACGTCGAGCTGTGGCTCTTTTCCGTCGAACTGCTTCAAACGCAAAGTGACGGAGGGCAGTCACAGAAGTGTGGAGTAGCTGCTCTTGATGCGGTCAGCCATTGCGCCAGAAATCAAATTCTTCTGGTAACATAGAATTTCCAGGGCAATGACGATCGTAACTTCTTCCAACTTAGTCTCAGCGACCCCTATAGGATCTAGGCAGGAAATAGCACAGGTCATCTTGTGAGCAAGAGGCGACCTCTCTGATATTTTCAGCCATAGGATACGAATGTGCGAAATTCCAGCACATCCGGGTCTGAAATTTTCAGAGATCTTGAGTTGTTAGCTTCTTCAAGGGCTGCTCTTGTCGAGAAACCCTGGTCTCCTCTGTGAAAAACAATGCGGACTGTTTCCTGTATAGGCATGTCATTGTCAGCAACGAGCGCGACACGCGCAGCCCTGCGCAGAGAGGGTACGGCCGGCAGTCAGAGCATTCATTTGACGTTTGCTGGGTTCTCATCCTGCTTAGCCCTCTATCGGTGGCGCAAATTGCGAGTGGCAGCGCGGTCTGCAGGCAAAATAGAAGACTGAGCGGGAGGACTCGACCGAGTGTTCGGGGGCTAAGAAGTCGGGCATTATGAAACTTTTCAAGATTTCCCGTATTTTTCCTGGGTCAATAAAATACCCGTATTTCCCGTATCACTCGACACCCTGGGCACTATCCCAGCATTTGTCTAGAGCACTGGTTCTTAACTGGTGGTCCACGAGTGCCTCGGGAATGGTCCGCGGGAGAAAAGGGTCCACCAGCACATAAAAAAAGTGGACAATAAATGGGGATTTCGAAAACTATGTGCGTTTAATGAGAATTGCCCGAATGTAATCGCGGCGATGACCATCAGGATTTAAATTGAAATATCTTTAAAATAGAGTGTTATTGGGGAAGGGTTATAGCTGATAAGGTGTAGCTTATGTATTGGGGGGTCTGTACATGATTATATCTTTAAAATAGAGTGTTATTGGGGAAGGGTTACAGCTGATAAGGTGTAGCTTATGTATTGGGGGGTCTGTACATGATTCAATTTCAGGCTGAGTAGTCCGGGAACATCTACATGTTCAGAATCACTGGTCTAGAGGGAGTGTCTAGATAGCCGCTGCTAGTGCCAGGCGGATCAAAACGGTAACGTTTCAATTATCAACCGCACACCCATGTCACGAGTAGGTGGTTCTTCAGTTTGATAAGGCAACTTTCAGTCTGACCGACAGACTAAGTTCCAATATATTCCCAATTACTGAGACAAGCGAAAAAATAACCTGAAAAACCTTACATGTGATTAAATCATGTATATATTTGTTATGGACTACAGGTAATAAAGTCAGTCTTTCCTTATGAAAGTTGACAACCCTAGCTGTCAAAAAAAAGTGCAAAGTTACAGTAAAAGAACTATCACGAAGCATCGTACTCTCGATCTTAGAACATTCGAAAAAATAAAAATCCGAGTGATGCATCTGTCACCATCTATCGGTAGCTTGTGAAAGCTCGCCTTGGCACGAATTTGATAGAAATTGGTTATTGTTTTTAGGGGCGGAACTACGAGGTCATCTGTCCCTGAATTTGAAAGAGGTCTTTTACATAAATTCATCTGTAAAATACACTGGAATTCTGTAAATTTTACAAAAAGACCATAACAGCAGGCAGGTATTGCACCTAATCCAAAAAACCTAAAATACAGGGTTTACAGGAAAATGTGCATATGTTGCCATTACCATAACATGGATGGGTCTATACCTTTTGTATACAGTACCCCACGAGTTTAAGCATAAAAGAAGAATACAACAAATGAAGTCACTGGTATTGCCACCTTGCACCAGATACAGAACTGGGAGTCGAAACCTTTAGACGTTTAGCGAGCACCAATACCATCAAGATATTGTCTGTTAAGCAAGTTCTTCATTGGTTGGTTCCACAGTTTAGGGGCTGTGACAACACGGTCATGTAGCCGCAAGTACTTTGGGTGTGTCACCATGTGTGTATAATCTGTCTGATAACCGGTGTGAATTGTGATGGCTGTATTACTGTGTTATCTGTAATTCAGATAAGGACTGCAGACATTCAATTTTCAAGTAGTTCCTAATTTTGCTACCAAATGCTACTGTCAACGCAACTAGTCGTGAACTTGGTTGCCAGATGCCAAAGCAGTCGGCTCCTGGGAACGAACGTTGGAACTTAAGACCATTAGTCAAATTTAACCTATAATTTAGCTCCCGTCTTTTTTGACCAACGGAATTGAAAATCTCAACTTGATAATGCGACATGGAAGAGCAAATTCACTTCTGCAAATGTTGATACTACGATAATAATGAAAACATTTTATAAATCATACACCACAATAAGAATCTTACCAATTCTGTCAAAAAGCTCTCCACCAGCAGCATATTCGAGGAAAATATACTCCAAATTGTTTTCTTGGCGATGACCGTAGTATCGAATGACGTGTGGGTCACACATCAATCGGTGTATACACACTTCCTTTCGGACATTCGTTTTAGCGTCTGGATGCTTCTCAAAATCTATTATCTTCATTGCCACTGCTTCATTTGTAGTGTGATTGACTAGCAGCTTAACCCTAAAAAAGGAAATAATCATCATATACAGTGCCAAGTTAAAATATATAAATATACTGCTCAGGACAATAACAAGCAATGCCACTACACATCCCTGTATTCTTTATAGATAAAAGTACTCTACACCTTCGATTCATTTATATATCACAAACTAAAATGCCTAGACAGAGTTGAAAAGAAGAAAGTCCATCGCCCAGTGTGATTTCCACAAGAGGGAGAAAGGAAGGAAGATTGTAGTTTTACGTGACCGTTAATCATGACCCACGGGACCTCCTTTAAACGTGGAATCCAAACCACAGGACGTGGCATTTCACGTTAAAAATCTCACATGCATTGACCGGGAATCGAACCCGGTCCGCCGTGGTGAATGGCCAACAGATTGACCACTGTGCCACCACGCCCCGCTCACAAGAGGGAGAACTTTGGCACAGTAAATGCCCTTGACAAACATTTATCACATCCTGACAGTATACGTGGTATGGTCTGTACAAATGTAAAGAGGTTACCAGGGTGTCGAGCGATGACCTTTTTTATTTAAATTCCCGTATATTTCCCGTACAAAAATCCACCATATTCCCGTATATTTTAGAACTCTCTAATGCCCGTTGCTCACAGTAAAATGTTTCTTAGAATTTATTTTACAACTAATTTTATAAAAATTTGACGAAAGCAAGCTGTGTTGTTCACGGTAAAATTATTTAATAAAATCCGTGATGAATCAGGATCGCCATCTACCGATAAACTTCTGAACCAAGAATCAGCTGTTCAACACACATTGGTTTGAGAGGATGGCTCCAACAAACAAAGCAAAAATTGCTGCTTTAGCTACAATTATATGTCGTACAGTGGTAAAAAGGAAGAAAAGAAATGCTGGAAAGTGCTGGACTCGGGAATGGATAAAAAGAAGAGAAGAGTAGAGGAATGCTGTCCTTGGTAGAAAATGAGTTGAGGTTAGAAGATCAGAATTCATATAGGCATTTTCTAAGAATGGATGAAAGCAGTTAAAAAAAAAACCCTCCTAGATCTTGTTGGCCCCAAAATTATTCAACAGGACACTAACATGAGGCAAGCCATTTCTCCTGAAATGAGACTGCAAGTGAGTTCGAAGCCCGTTTATCTTCGCCTTCACATCAGCCTGGATTGTGTTCGGTCGAATCTGTGAAACATAGTCGGTGATTGAGATTTCTGCCTCCCTTCTTGCATTTCTATTGTGGTATATGGGCGTTTTAACCTGATACAAACACGGATATTTCTCGTACTCGTCCAGTAAAACACTAAATGCTTCCTTAGTCCAGCCGGAGCCTGCCATTTTCCAAGGGGTTGTTTACAAGCGAGCTTCACAATCTTCTCACCACGTGGCGCCAGCAACATCGTCATGTCAGCTTCCCCGATTGGTTCGATTCGCAAAATTAATTTTACGGAATATGTCCTATTTTATGGAAAGTTTTATAAAACTTGAATTTGACCGTGAGCAACAGAAATTTTATAAAATTAAATTATTGTACAAAAAAAGTGAAGGAAAATTTTACCGTGAGCAACGGGCATAAGATAAAGAGTTCGCATACTGAATGGCTGAAAAATTGATCTTAAATCGCGAATCAAGATGTCCTAGCGTAACAGTAATAGCATTTTTAGAGATACTTCCGCAGACTATGGGTGATGAGATTCAGGCCTAATCCGTAGCGTGAGCAATGCGCGCGAGTGAACTCTCTCGCAGATGGAATGATATGCTACGAACACAAACAAAATTCTGTTTACCTGAGAAGGGAAGTGACTGAATTGTATGGTACCGTAACAGTATACAAACCCGGAACAAGGCGATATAATTTTCTACACTACTGAAAATAGTCAAAATAACCTTAGTAATAATTAGGGCCCGGATGTTGATGACATTTCATCTTTTTACCGAGCTGTCTGAAACAATGCTGAAGTACATAGAAACTCCGAACGGGGCACCCCGTCTTGAAATATTTCATTTTATTTTGTACCTTTTTGCATTTTTTGATATTTTTCCATTTTAAGAGCATTTTTTAAGTTTGGTAGAATTTTTTAGTCTTATTTTAGAGAAATCGGCCTTTTAAGGTCATTTTTTCACAAATTTAGTCATGTCACAACTTTATATGAGGGAGTTAAGTCTGTCAGAGTTTAAGAAGAAGCTAGTAGCTGATACAAGATAATTTTAAATATTGAAATATTGATTCCATTTCCTTAATCAACCGGGTGGAAGCTAGTCTTAGCAACAATCGTGGCGAAATTGCTGAGGGTATTGCATCAAAACTGAAAAACTTGACAGACAAAAACACCGAGTATAAAACATTATGCAAAATCTCAGACGTTATATCTGGTAAAAACTACTGCACGGATGGGATTGAGGAGGATTTAGCAACAAACGACATTCCTCACTTCAAGTACGCTCCGATCACATCAGTTTATGTTGAACGCAGCTTTTCGAGATATAAAAACTTATTGGCTGATAATCGCAGATCATTTACATATGACAACATCAGAATGACATGCGTATACAGTGCTGCTCAGACTAAGGTGAACATAAACCTTTGGTAAGTGCTAGAAATCTATTTTGATTGACTTTTCAGTTTGAGCAAGATGCCATTTTTGAAATATTGGCGAGTTTATTATTATAACATCATTTTCTCCATTTTATAGAGCATTTATCAAATTTTTAAGACATTTTATACAGTTATTTTTGAAAATTTTAAGTACATTTTTTCAACTTTTTTACGGCATCAACATCCGGGCCCTAGTAATAATGAATAATAATTTTGGAAGTAATGTAGTAATAGATGTTACCCACCCACGATCCCTTTTTAAATCACGACTTGTATAGTAAAATAGGAGGTGTCCGCCATTACACGCATATATTATGGGCCAAATACAGTATTGCTAACCCCGCACATTCGGTACTGTAGTCTTCCTGTCACTAGCCTTGCTCCGGCGCAACGTCTAACCGCCACACGGGAAGAATTCCAAGCATGGTTCTCACCTACACCCTGTATTTCGAAGGAAAGAACGTGAGGGATATGTTGGGAGCTTGGAACAGCTGAGCTCTGTTGCCAGATTTTTAGAGGTGTTGTAAATCAACTGATTCGAATACACAGGGCTACACTTCAGACATTATTTCTGTACAATTATACGTAATACATTTCAAAAGTCGATCCCGAGTCAACGCCGAGGACATACAGAGAAACATGGTACTTAGATGAATAAATATTTACACACCGAAGCTATGGAATCTTTATCATCGGTATTCAACTTGATAAATACGACAAAGAAGGCAAACACTCTACAGCTAATGAATATAAAAACACTCACCACGCAATGATTATCCTTTAACATGAAACAAGAGTCTGAGTGGAGGTCGTTCACAGCTTACAGTAGAGAGGTTGACAGATAACACCATGCACACTCACTGAATCGAGACTCCCTGCGATAATATTAGCTTCCGTGATAATACAAAAGTAAAGTTAAGGTAAAGAAATAATTAGCACTGAGCATTCAAACAAGCGCTCTGTGGCGATATTATTGCCGTGGTTTTATATTGTCGAGTTGTAAGTTATTGAATGATAGGCGGTTTTTTGAACACTATAACGGGAAACAATAATAGCTTGTGCTCTTCATCGACTGCCGCAAGCGAACTGACACCAATAAATAAATTAATTATCCTCAGTCACTTGGCACGGATTCCTTTGACACCCTCCATCCCTTCACTGTCATTATCACCACCACCACCACCCCCATCATTGTCTTCGTCACAGCTTTATGAATTGCCAAGGTTAATATCATTTCATCCACTGCAATATTCAGAACGCCTTCAGTATTTCTTTCTGCATATGCTGTACGGCATATGTCCAGTCTTCGGGACGAACTTGGGCGAAGTAAAAGTAACGAAACAATGACAATGAAAGAGTATTATTCTCCATATTAGGTCCGTATTGAATATTCTACTAACTATACAATTGTATTGAATAGACAGAAATAGTACAGTGAAAGTTAATGAAAGGGATGACGATGATAATTGTTGTTTTAAGGGGCCTAACATCGAGGTTATCGGCCCCTAATGATCTGGGTGATAGCGAAAATGATAATGAAATGGAAACCGAACGAAAATTAAGTTGAGAGAGAAAATACGTACAAAAAGGAACGCAGATGGAAACAACTCACAATATGGTCTTACAAAAGGGAATTTAGAACGAAAAGATTCACAAAAAGAATAGATTGAAAAAAGCCCACAAAATGTAGGCTAGATTCAAAATACATACAAAATGCAATGTAGCATCGAAATACTTACAAAATGCAACTGAAATACAAAATACTTACAAAATGCAAACGAGATCGAAAATACGTACAAAATGCAATTGAGGTTCAAAATATGTACAAAATGCAATTGAAATTGAAAATACACAATGCAATTCAGATTGAAATATCCCAGTTCCAATACAAATTATTCACAAAGTGCAATTGAAATTCAAAATACTTACAAAATGCAATTGAAAATGCTTACAAAATGTACGGTAGATTCAAACGACTCATGTGGATTAACAATACTTACAAAATGCAATTTAGATTGAAAATACCCACAAAATGAAATTGAGAATCAAAATATGTGCAAAATGCCCACCAAACAAAATGCAATTTAGATTCAAAATTCGTGTGAAATGTGATTGGTTGAAAATACTTACTAAATGCAATTGAAATTCAAAATACTCACTAAAATGCCCTGCAACCTGCATTGAAATACTTCCTAAAAAGCAATTTAGATTGTCAATCTTTACAAAATGCAATTGAGGTCCAAAACAATCGAGAGATGTAATTTAGATCGAAAAAACTTACAAACTGCAAGGTAGATTAAAAATGCCTTAAAAATGAAAAGAGGAGAGGAGAGGGTCCGCTCCAAAGGTAGGGGACAAAAGGGGAAAACAGACCCAGCTCAGGAATCCCTCGGAGTCGTCAACTCCCGAACTCACCAGCCATGAGCCCGAGGGTGTAGCAATATCTAGGGTGCACCAGAAGTGGTGGGGCTACATACACCCTGCCTCCTTAAGGGCCTTGAGCACAAGGCAGGAGGTACCAGGAAAAGAAAAAGAAGACTTGACCCCTCACACAAGGAGGGTATCAGGAAAGATGAGACAAGGGCCAATTAAGGCGTGAAGGGAAAGGCCTAGGATAACCTAATACCGTCGGGGTCGGAAGAGAACAAGAGTTGACTAAGGGAGGTCGACAGGAAAGAAGACAGAGGAGCCAGGCACAAGTAAGTGGAAGCAATGCCGGACTCAGCTGGGGTCCCGTGGTCGCCAACCCACGTCCCACTAGATGTGAGTCCCTGGGGGAGGGGGGTAAAGAAAGGGAATCCAACACGGAGAGTAGTTAGCAAGCGACAAACAATGCCTGCCTACAGGACAAGAATTCTGTCACTTGTGTGGTGTATTTTGAAGCCACATGTTGGTGACGGGTGTTTGATAGTAAAATGTCGAGAGCTGTGATATATTGTTTGTAGTTTTTGAAAATTATGCATGTGTTATGCATTTGCAGCGAGGGTTTACACGGACTTTAAAGCAATTTGGTATGTGTATCTCCCCTGCAAAAGAAGATCCGAATGTTTTCCCCAAAGACCCTGGAAAGGCTAAAAACAGTAAAATTCCACACACCGTGAATCCGTTTTCATTTAGATTTATTTCATCAAAGTAGGTAATAGAACATAAAATAATGCAAAACGAAATTAAGTCACTTTGACAAATACAAGATAGGAACTTCAGTTATACAAAACACAAAATTAAGTTCTTTTGACAGTACTAATTTCTGAATAGGAACTGTAGGCTAGTCATCATCATCATCATCTTTAACTCGAATCCGAGTATAAATCTTCTTCCTTCGGTCCAGTTTGTGGATGTGTTTACGGTGACTAAAGAGTCCAATCCTGGCATGGAACAAGCGACCACACAAGTCACATAGTATTGCCGGAGGACGTGGTTGGGCTGCACGAAGTTTCCTAGCTTGACCTCTTCCCGTGTGCGTCGATCCCTTTCAAACGTCTTTACAGTATCCGAGATGGTACGGCGCCAAGTTGAGCGGTCTTCAGCCATCATGTCCCAGGTTTGTGAATCAAGACCTGTCAATTTCAGGGTCTGCTTAAATTATTCCTTGTAGCGCCTCTTAGGACCACCATTAGGCCTGGTGCCATAGCATAACTCGCCATATAGCATCTGACGAGGTAATCTCACATCATCCATCCGATGGACATGACCAATCCATCTAAATTGGTGACCTATTATGGATGATTCTATGCTGTTGATTTGAGCCTTTTCCAGAACAGCAATATTGGTAATGTGGTCTTCCAATTTAATCCTCAGGATTGATCGAAGTTTTTGTAGGGGGAAACGCTCAAGCTTCCTAAGATCACATCGGTAAAGGGTCCACGTTTCACAGCCATACAACAATGTAGAAATGACTACTGCTTTGTACACCATAAGCTGTGTACTCATGGACAGATCTTGATTCATGAAGACCCGGTGCGCTAATCGTCCATATGCTGCATGGACTGCGCCAATTCCCATATCCACATCCTGCTCACAGGTACAGCTCACAGAAATGGTACTACCCAGGTACGAGAAGTGGTCTACCTGTTCTAATAGCAAATTTGAGATGGAGATATTGAACTGAGGAAGAGGTGTGTCTGGTGAAGGTTGTGCCAAGACTTTTGTCTTATTGACATTTATGGTAAGGCCAAAGCGATCACATGCACTTTTGTAACAATTAACTGACTCTTGCAGCTCTTCTGGTGTGAGAGTTGGCGACGCAGCATCATCTGCATACAACATGTTAGTAACCCGAGTTTTCCTCAAGGAGCGGAGACGAGTTAGGTTGAAAAGCCCTCCATCAAAACGATACTCGACCTCCACACCTGGGATGTTTGTGGGTGAATCATAAAGCATTGCAGCCAAGTACAGCGCTAAAAGCGTTGGAGCCAGTACACATCCTTGTTTCAGTCCATGAGTAATAGGAAATTCATCGGACATCTTATTCTGATGGCAAACCTGACCTGTCATGCCATCATGGAGAGCCTTGATTAGATCTACAAATCACTGAGGGCAACCAAACCACTTCAGCACCGCCCACAGGGCTGGTCTTGGAACCGAATCAAATGCCTTTTCTAAGTCATAAAAGACTAAGAAGAGTGGATTCAGTTGTTCTCTACATTTTTCTTGTAGTTGTCTCACACAGAAAATCAAGTCAATTGTGCTTCAGGAAGCTCTAAATCCGCATTGTGACTCTGGGAGGATATTCCAGAGATAACCTTGAGGCAGTTACGTAGAATTCTTGCAAGAATCTTCCCCACAATTGATAGCAGCGATATACCAAGGTAGTTGCCACAAACACTGCGATCGCCACAAACACTGCGATCACCCTTTTTAATCATAGTGGCAATAGTGGCATTCTTTAGGTCTCCAGGTACCTTTCTTGATTCCCATATTCCGAGGATAAGGGTGAAAATCCTTGTTTTGAGGGAACGACCTCCGGCTTGAATTAGTTCCAGAGGGATGTTATCTGGGCCAGGTGCTTTTCTGGGTTTCAATTGGGTGAGAGCTGCAAAATCATGATAAGTAGGAGGTACTGCCAACCACAGTTGTTCAGGTTGTTGCGGCACATCACAAAGGAAGTCTTCAGCAGCTGCTGATGGATGATTTAGGAGATTGGAGAAGTGCTCCTTCCAGCATTCCAAGATTTCTTGACTATCAGTAAAGGTAGTAGAATTATCAGGGCTTTTCAGTTTACCTGATGATGAGCGAGATGGTCCATATATTTCCGTGAGTACTGCATAGAAGTTCCTCAAGTCTCGAGCAGCCGATAGTCTCTGCAGTTCCTGAGCCTTCTGTTGCCACCAAGTATTTTTAATCTGCCTTATTTGCGTCTGGCATTTAGCCTTGAGTTCCAGTAGTTTATCTCTCTTTATGTTGGAAGTTGGGTCTTGAAGATGGGCAAGATAGGCATTCCTTTTGGCATTGATGAGAGACAGAATTTCCTCATTGTTGTCATCAAACCAGTCTTGTCTTTTCCGCACTATAAAACCAATGGTTTCCTCAGCTGACTGTGATAATCTTCTGTAGTGTGGCCCATTCTAGATGAATGTTATTTGTTACTGGGTTTTCTGATAACTGGGCGACGATCCTGTTTCCAAAATGTTTATACATGGATTCATCCTGAAGTTTGGATGTATTAAACTTTTTTGTTGGCAAATTTTTGATGTTCCTAGGTGGTTTAGGTCTGATGGATATCCTGAGCTTACATATAAGAAGTTTATGATCTGTCCATCAATTGTCGATATTCCTTGCTGTTCTGGTAATAAGAGTGTCCTTATCACATTGCCGGGTAATTATATAATTAAGAATGTGCCAATGTTTGGAACGAGGATGCATCCACGTGGTTTTGAAGAGGTTAGGTAGCTGGAACTGTGTGTTGGTAATGAAGAGTTCGTGTTCTGCACAAAGACCAAGAAGCAACAGTCCATTGGGATTACATTTTCCAAGTCCCTGTTTGCCCATCACATTATTCCATAGCCTGTGATCTTTTCCAACTCTGGCATTGAAGTCACCGAGGAGCAAGAGTTTATCTGCAAATGGTACCTTGGAGATGATTTCACTTAGCTGATTATAGAACTGAGCCTTTACTTCATCATCAGAATCTAAGGCCGAGATGAGTGTCATAAAGGAACCTCCTGAGAGTGGTATGCGGAGAGTCATGAGCCTTTCGCCGATTGCAATGGGCGTAAGTTGGTGATAATTTACCAGTTTGGTCTTCACAGCAAAGCCCACACCATGAATACGACATTCACCCTCCTCCTTCACTTTCCAGAAGATGGTATATCCTGTTCCAGATTCAGTAATCTTGCCTTCATAAGACAGTCTAGTTTTACTGAGAGCAGCAATGTCAACGTTGAGTCTTTGATAACTCATGGGTTACGAGAGCTGACCTTCTCTCAGGTCTAACGTTATTGTCCAAATCAAGCAAAGCTCTGATGTTCCATGATCCAATAATAAATTTGTGATTCTTTACTGTTTTTGAGCTTCGACCCCATGAGGGGTGACCTGACAGGGTGTCTACCGACTCATCTTAAAAGAATTCCCTGATTATTCCCTGATTTTTCCAGAATTAATGAGAGAATTCCCTGAGTAAAGAATGCTAAACATTCGCCCGGGAACGGGAAGTGTGATGAAACGCACGCTATTTTTGGTTGGTTTTAAGCGCTCTCCAGGAACAAGAAGCAAAATTTAATCCAGGAAAAAAAGGAAAATAGAATTAAGTTTTATGTTTTCTGTTCTCGGAAATTCCAGGATCCAAACAGATGTGAGCAATGGCGGCACAAGGGAAACAGTTGTGAAAATAAATTTATTTCAATAAGTGAACTTGTTGTCCAGTAAAATAAGCAAGGTCTATTAAGTCATGCTGCTTTCACTACAGTAAATGCCTCCAATAAAAGGGACAAAGGAAGGTTGAATACACACATCAAGGTGTCACCATATGAGTGGAATCATCTTAGACCAATATTTAATTTGTAAAACCTTTCATTACCATTGAAATCACTAATCTACGTCGCAGGTATGATATTCGGTAGCATAAGTCTGAATATAAGCCTATACAGTAATTTACACATATCCAAGGGACGAAGGGAGGCATATTCCAAGTTCTCACTCTGAATTAGGTCCACCTCGTCATGACATATGTAATTGAGTAATCATCATCCAAGTCCCACTCCAGCCACCCGGGTGTGGTTTACAAGCCTCCTCCACTCCTTTCTGTCCCTCCATTTTTCCTGTTCCATCACTTCTGCCACATTCAACCCAGCTTCTCCAATGTCCTTCAAAATTTGGTCCAACCACCTTCTTCTCGGTCTTCCAACTGGTCTCTTACCCTTGACTTCTCTTTCTAATTCCCCTTTTGCTACTCTTTCTTTACCCATTCTTTTGAAATGTCCGAACCAACGTAACCTTGCTTTCTGTATCTTCTGATTTGACGGTTCCATATTTAACTCTTCTCTGATTTCAATATTTTGAATTCTATCCCTTGTTGTCTTTTTAGCTGAAGTTCTTAAAAATTTCACTTCTACTGTTTGTATCTTACTATTTTGCCTTTTATTCGTTACCAGTGTTTCCAGTCCATATGTTACAATTGGTATGAAATACTGTTTATATAATATTAATTTCGTCAATTTAGTAATTTATAAATACATTTAAATGAAGGAAATCATTATGAATGAGGTTTCGACAGGCCAGAACACACCATTATCAGTCTAAAATAATTCAACCTAGTCTGTTTGATAATACAAGGCCGAGTTTGAAAGGTGTTACAAACACATTTCCTGGGCGCAATTAAAAACAAAATAGGACATAAGTTCTAGCCTAACCAAGCAACGTAGGAGCAATAAATATGCATTTAAGGGCACTAGGCATATCCATCATATTACATAAACATCAAACATTTTCCTTGTTCCCGTTCCAGTCGTTAACCAGAGCCCCCGTTCTCATTCCCGGGCCAATCGTGAACCAGCCTGAACATAACTGGCAGCATCTACAAGGTAAAGATGATCACATTAACAACCTCATAGTGATCATGAGTTTCCGTTAAGCCTTTTGATCACTACAGTATAAAGTACAAATGAAATATTCGTAAGCAGAGCGAGAGGTTATTTGCCTCGATGCACAAGAGTAGACACAGATCAAATAGCACACGATATAATAGGGGGTAGCACAACCACGTGTTTGAACGACTACGTTTTTAGGGGCTTAATCATATATCAACAGCAGCTCAAGAACACCCTGGAAATTATTGCACACCATAAGTTTTCACCATAGATTTAGCACACAATGGCACAAATGTTATATTTTTCGTAAACTTCAAACAGCACACTAAAGCATTAACAGTAGAACTACAGCAGACAATAATCAAAGAATACCGGGATGGAAAAGCCGCGCAAACAGTATTGTCAAACCAGGTCTAACACATGTTGCCCGGGCGCGCGCTAACACTTGACATGACAATACACACGGTAAAACCTCACTTCCTGTACCGAAAGCACTGTCGAGACAATATACCGCAATATATGCGCTTTTGAAGCTTACACTGAGCAAACCATTAAAAATATCAATATACAGTACTATGAGTGTAAGAATTGTTCAGCACGGAAAGTTCTATAAAAAAAAGTCCGCGAGAGCATATATCCATACCTGCCAACTTTTGAAAAGGGCTATCAGTAAAACTCACGCGCGACAAAAAAAATCTAACGATTTTCGACATACCCCGGCTTGACGAAAATAATAATACTTCTGGGCTACAAAATACAATAATTCATGCTTTAAACAGGATACTTCAATGAAATCATATCTACTTACATGATTTGTAGATGAACATAACAATCAAGAAGAAATCCATGTTAATCAGCAGCAGGCGTGGTGAATATCGGTTTGGAGCAGACATAACAGGACTTCCTTGATAGATTAAGCTGATATACGATAATTGAAAAAGGCTTTAAACAATAAAACTTGTTTAACGTAACACAGGCAAGAAATAATATAATACACACTGCAAATCACATGCTAGTTCGACTTTTAAGTCATGGTTGTGGCCTTTTTAGCTTCCTGCAAACAGTCTTGAGAAAATGTTTTGTCATAACAGGGACCAGAACTCCTGGTCTTCAAAATAGAAATAGACTCCAGAGATTCATTGGACATGGATGACCTGAACTGTGTTCTATTTTTCTTCACAAAGCTAAAAAAAAACATTCACATTCTGCATAGCTATGGGGTATGGTGAGAATAGAGAGCAATACTCTAAAAATTCGGTTATACTTAAGAAGTCCATCGGCTCCACGAATTCTTGATATTTGTGCCCAACTGGAATCACTTGCAGCATCTTGATGTGCAGCCAAAGAGTCATCTACCTGAAGAGCTGTGAACTGCCTCTGAAGCACATTCACCACCTCATCTGTAGTTTCATTCTCTTCCTTGCATAACATGATAGGAAACTTTTCCAAGAAAAAACGAATGGAAGATAAGTGTGAATCTTCAATTTTGTCTAACCTAGCAACTTGAGCATTCTTTAACACGTCATCCTTGAGTGGAAACTTGTTGATGATGTAGTCACAGGCAGTATAAAAGTAGTTTCTCACTGATGAAAAGAAAAGGAATTTATCTGTATCCGGTCCGTTCTGAAGGCACTTAACAACTTCAGATGATGCATTTTTTGCCATTTTATTTACAATACATGTCGTTTTCGTGCGACCACAACTATATTTCTTTGCAACTTCTGATGTGGGAAACATCTTCTTAAATAAAGCTCCAGCATGATCAGCCGCACTTAAGGGCACATTGTGTTCCACCAAAAAGGAAGTAAACAGACACTCGGCCCTAATTACGTCACTGTAAACGTTTCCAGACTTAGCAAAAAAGGTGTTGATTTTCTTGCTATCTTCTTCGATTTAACATAACTAATGTGTTTACCGCACTTCACATGATTACTTAAATCGTTTTTTCCACCATATGCAATATTAATATCACACCCACATACCGTGCAAAAGGCAAATTTTTATCTCTTTCTTGATTTTAGTATGCACGGAAAATCAACCGAGTATGATTCTTTAAATGTCTGGAAGTACTGTTTCTTGTTGGATTTGTTTATTCTCGATATCTACTAAAACATCGAAAGGAACCTGGATCACTGAACGTCACATAAAATTATAACATAAAACAATTAAGACAGCCAATACTTCATTAAAACATGTCAAAACACACCAACCATTAAATGAACACGACGCCAACCTCGTGAAGATAGAATATGCACATGGTAGAAAAAAATAAACACACACACACGTGGAACGAATGTAATTAGTCCAAGGAATACAGGAAACTGCGAAGCACGAAGTTATAGCCAAAAACTCGAACGCTTCATTAAAATATGCCATAACCTTAAAAGACGAAAACATTCAAGGAACGCCAACTTCGCGAACAATGAACAACTAACGTGGTCAAAGAATATGGTTTAAATCGCAACGAGCGAACGGAGCGGAACAAAGAATATGCGAAGCAGAGCCTGTCAACACCTAAGATTCACATGCAAGAACGGTTATCCCGGCTTCAAATTCAATTACGATGACGACACAGCCATCACACGGTTAAAAGTACGAATCATATCAAAGAACGAGTTATCGACTATCGTGGACTTGCCTTCGACCCACGCAAACAATCGATTGTACGGAAGTGGGCGGTATTATCGAATGTAAATTATCGTTTCAAATTTTTGTCCGCGAAATCGTAAAATGACACCGTTCGTCCGTAAAACCGTAAAATGCTGCAATTTCCGTAAATTTTACGGATAAACCGTAAAAGTTGGCAGGTATGTATATCTATCTTCAATACATCGCCCACTATAAGTATTTTTAGATTGAACGGGAGGGGGATTTGAGTTTCATGCAACTCGCTATTCTTAAATTACGTCTGACAAGAATTCGTTGTACATGCTATCTCCATGATAATATAATTAATAGTCCAGTCAGTGATTTCAACCCATCATGCAGAGACGAAAAACGGATCGAGGCCTAGGTCGTAGTTCATTGACATCGGAAAGAAAAAAAAAAAAAAAAAAAGCGCTTGTCACGTAATGCATTCATAACTGTTTCCGAGCGAAGATAGTATATTATACTCTGTGAGCTGCCAGAATAGGATTGACAGTTCTCGTCTCTCCATGTGGTCTGAGAACGAGATTGCCAAACTGTACAAGCCAGAGATAAAGCTGACCAGGCACTGAGGCACGTGGGCGGTAATATTGCAACGCAGAGTATTATGACATCAACTATGCGAACATGGATTGGTCAAGAGGCAGAGCGGTGAGGAGTGACGTGGAATTTCCGCTGAAATGTCAATCCTATTCAGGCAGCTCACAGAGTATATTTATAAACAATACTAAATTTAAAATATTTTGTCGCCAAAGTTGCTATATCTACCGACAAAATCGCTAAATTGACGATACGAACAAAATGCTCAAGGCCCAATAAAATGGCGTAGTTGGCTCCTGCGCAGAAAGCGAACGGAAAAATTTGCCACATCATACGTTCAGTTGACCTTGAGAAGGCACTGCTCATTGGCTGAGCACTGTCATCCGGGTGTCTACTGTAAGGATGAAGTAAAAATTAGTTACCTTTTAGTCAATTTTAGTTACCATTTAATTCAAGATACGTCTGTGGTCTGCAAGCAAAGGGGCTCATCACGCGGTGAAGACAAACAACAATGAACTGTGTTTAAAGCTGTAAATAAAATAAATAATAAAAAAATACTATATATTAATTATCAAATTAGTTGTTTCAGCTAATATGTTGTCTTGTGCACAATACGTTGTTTTAATATCAAGAGGTTGCTCTGCTCTTTACCGTTCGGCGAGATTTCCTTTGTCCCCGCGGTAGATCACGAAGAATTGTATCCGACGTTACGTGATCGTCGCCAAATTCTGACTTTGCAGTCAAGTACGGAGAAATATCGAGATGTTACACAATCGGCGCTGGTCTCACCCGTTTGACGAGATTCCCGCAGTTTTCACGATAGAACACGAAGAAAAATCGTGATTTAGATAAACGGTGTCACTTTCGGTCATTTGACGAGATTTCCATTGTCCTTGAGGTCGGGCAAGAGAGAATATAGCATTATTACGCAATCGGCGCCACTTGCTGTCCGTTTGACAAGAATCCAGTTGTCCTAGTCATTGAAGGCGGAGAAATATCACGATGTAACGCAATCGCTGCCGCTGTCGGCCGTTTTACGAGATTCACGTTGTCCTCGCGATATTATGCAATCTGCGCTGCATCCAGCCGTTCAACGATTGCCTGCCTATCTGCCCTGACAGAATGGTGGAGGCAGGCTCAAGGTTGGGCATGGTTAAAATTCACGAAAAGTAATGGACATGTTGTATGGTCGGCGCCGTGATTCCCGCAGTCCCTATGCTGTGGTTGGGAGTTCATAAGTTCAGGGTGGATCACGAGGGAAAATTAGTATCGCGATGCAGCGTAGGCAGTCATTTCTACTATCGGATTTTTTATTATGGATACTCGAGTTTAGGCCTTAATTACAACCAAACCAACAGATCTATTGAAAAACGAGTTATACCAATATTTTCTTTGTTCAATTCTTCGTTAGACTATATAAGCCAATTATTTTCAAGTGTATTAATTATTTATTTATTTGTGGTTGTATGAAAAATTGTCCGTGTTTTTGACGTCTTTTCTAGGAACCACTCACTTAAAACTATATACATGGAAAACTGCTTGGCTGAGGGTAATGAAATTTTTATATGTGATAGGCACATGTATTGGTAGTGCAAATCTCAAGTTTCAATTTTTTTCAACTACCTAATAAAAAGTTCTTATACTTTTTCTGACGTAACGTTTTCTCAGCTCAGGATAAATGTACAGCAGGAAACTTGGTCTCATTTTGAAGCTCTCATTCGTGATTATCGGAAACTACGACCACTGTAAACTTACAGTGTGTTGACGAATTTATGAAGAGTAATATTTATGGTAGGTTTTGCGCGTTCCGGTCCGTGCGAGTAAAAGCGAGCGAGCCGGTGAATTCGAGTGCAGCGTTGCCGGGCAGTTGTGTAATGGAATGCGAGTCACCTGGCTATGTGCACATGCTATTCCTGTTTACTACTTGTATGCCACACCACATAACACCCAAATGCCTCAGCGACCACCATTGTCTGAGGGCGAACTTGCGCTAACATATTACAAAATGGTAGAAGTATGGAAGCAATGCATGTTTTATGCCGAGAAGCCTTGCTTACCGGTGCTCCTGAACTCTGGAAACAATGTATTAAACACGCTAAAAGAATTGAAGACCACTACTGGGAGATAGATGGCCTGTCTGAAAATGTCCCTCATTTCGAGCAGTTCATAAATAAAATGAACGCCAGCAGTTCTGACAGGCGCGTATCTAGAGTTTGGCTTTGGGGGAGGGGGGAGGGTCAGAGAATCGAAAGTGTTAAGAAAAATGGTATCACTAAAAACGCAATCACAAAATAACCAAGCGTACAAAACCAGACCAATATGCGTTTAGCGCACCAAAAATATTCGTACAAATTGCAACGGCGTGTTTTGCGACTTTTACATCGAGCTTCGAGAAAAGTATCAAGGTACGTTACAGTTTCGGCAAGTCGAGTTGGTACCGACAAAGGAAGAAGGTCACAGCATAAATTGCCAACCAAGCTTGCAGTTTGGACATCGGCAAAAAAAAAAATTGTGCGAAAAAAGACCCCAATTCATATCCGTGCATTGCTGCACAATCATCGTGGCATCTCTATATGACGTCCGAAACGGGGGAGGAGCTTACGGTCAGCTGTTTGCAATATGGCGGCGATATAGTGACGTGAAGTAATTTGGTGTGCGTTTGTTATGGCTTCTAATTTATGATGGCAAAATACTACACATTTTCTTTCATTGATAGAAATACATTTATAATCAATTTAAATGCAGTGCCTAATTACTACCAGTTAAAAATATTACCCACATGTAGATAGTTAATTTACTGTCTGCTGTTACATATATGAAGCCTGTACTTGGGAGCCTAGCGGGTATCGATGTTTTTATTAATTTCACAATATATATATATATCTCACATAACACAAAGGACGACTCCCTGATAATAAATTGAATCAAGCAACCCTGAATTTGCATGAATGTTTTGGGTTCAAAGAAGCGTTACTTGGGATGCTCAAATCATACGGTACTTCAATATTTCAAATATTGACCTACATACTTGCTGTTCAAAGGCAAGAATATTAATTTATTAATCTCTTGCCACAGGCAAGTTAAAATGGAGGCATCCTCTTTATCAATATATTTAATTAAATATTTAAAATACAGATATTTATCAAAGCTGGAGTCTCCATTTGAACTTGTCATAAGCAAACGGAACAGATCAAAAACTACACTTTAAGCCAAACCAAATTCACTCCTCAGCTCGACATAAACCATAATACCAATTAAAACCTATACAAAACATACTCTCCTTACCGTTGTACAACTTTCAAACCAACTATTCGCACTCAAAACTGAAAAACCCTGAAATGGGAACTAATTAAAGTTAGAATAGCCTAGGCCGATCCGGTCTCCTGCTACATTACCGCATATGTATACTTAACATCACTATAACTTCAAAATTACGGCTAAGTGACCTATCTGCCTGAGTAGTATAGGTGATGGGTCACCAAACCGGTACTTAAAACTAAGATTTTACATTTTAATTAACTAAATTCAACAGTAGGGAGATCATAGCCAAAACACAATTTAAGCCAAATCATACTTCAATGACCTACATACTTGCTGTTCAAAGGCAAGAATATAAATTCTCTGGCAAATTAAGGCTAGGAACACCTTTTTTCTTAAGTTTTCTAACCATTCGGCTATTGTCAATCGGAAGAACCCCTAAAATAAGTTTACGAAGAGCGGATTACATTCTATGTACGGCACAGAAGTAATAGGCTACAAGTTTATCAGTATTTTTATGTAGGTAAATCCAAGTGAATACAAATTAGAGACAATAACTATCAATAATCAACAGTACCGGTGGAAAGAAGTCGTCTTCACAAAAATGCAGACTGCACTCTGTCATGTAACATGTAACACGTTTTCCAATTGACAGCGCCGAAACCCATCTTTCTCTCTGAACTTTTTGTACAGGAAAGTAGTGAAGATATTTCGTACCCGTTTTATACGATTTGCAACCGTATACCTCCTCGAATTTGACAAATTTCTTTCTGTTTCCATCACGACGTCAATGCTTCACCATCTAAATAAACCTCACCAGTCACAATGTTACAGCTTCAACATTCTACCGCGTGGCTGCGCCATCCAACTTTTCTGACGTCATCGGTAATCACAAGGTTTGATAAACAAAATAGAGTTGATTTTTTTTTTATAAATAATCGATTTTATATAACAGGTAGGCCTACCGGGTGAGTTAGCCGAGGTCGTTGCGGCATGACTGTTGGCAGTCGCTCACATCCGGGAGGCGAGGATGTTCGAATCCCCCCGCCGGCAACCTTGAAGATGGTCTTCTATGGTTTCCCATCTTCCTTCCAGACAAATGCCGGGGTTGGTCCCTAACTATAGGCCACAGCCGCTACCTTCCAACTCATCGACCCTCCCTTCCAACTTTCCTCCCCAACGGTACTTGTAGCTCACCCATTGGGTGTCCGCCTCGAAGCAGCTACAAAACTGGCGAGCCGAACATGTCGTCGGACACTCCCGGCACTAAAAGCCATACGAAAAAAAAAAAAAAAAAAACAGGTAGGCCTGTGAAGTTGTAAATATGCACACTTGTAACAGAACATAATAATTGCAATAAAGATATTTTCAGTATTGAATAAAATGAAAAAAAAAAAAAAAAAAGTTTTTCAGTTAAAATTCGTTAAGTTTTATTTGTCTGGTTTTTGTGTTTTCGTTTTTTTGAGTTGCAAAAAAAATTGTCTCTGTTTGGGGGGGAGGGTGATCCCCCCCCCCCCCTCCTGAATCCGCGCCTGAGTTCTGATTAATCGGAACAGAGCCATTCTTCAGACGAAGAATACTGACTGAATTACATATTGTAAAGATATTATGTAAATAATGCAGATAGCTCATGTAAAAATTGTGTAGTTTGACATTTCCAAATTAGGAAGACAAACCACTTTTAAACCTGCCATTGAAGGTCTAAAGCCCTTGTGTGAAAAAGGTGATGGAAAATGAAATTTGTACGAGGAAAGAAAATACAAGGTTGAAAGGAAACTTAAAGCAGTGTTCGTTCGTAGCGAGCCGCAACGACTGCAAATTAACGCGGCAACGCTGCACCGGATTTCACAAGTCCGCTCGCTTGTACTCGCACGGGCCGGAACGCACAAAACCTCCCATTAATATTACTCTTTATAAATTCGTCATCACACTGTACGTTTACAGTGGTCGTAGTTTCCGATAATCACGAATGAGAGCTTCAAAATGAGACCAAGTTGCCTGCTGTACTTTAATCCTGGGCTGAGAAAACGTTACGTCAGAAAAAGTATAAGAATGTTTTATGGGGAAGTTGAAAAAAATTGAAACTTGAGATTTCCACTACCAATACTTGTGCCTATCACATATAAAAATTTCATTACCCTCAGCCAAGTAGTTTTCCATGTATATAGTTTTAAGTGAGCGGTTCCTAGAAAAGACGTCAAAAACACGGACAATATTTCATACAACCACAAATAAATAAATAATTAATAAACTTGAAAATAATTGGCTTATATAGTCTAACGCAGAATTAAACAAGGAAAATTTTGGTATAACTCGTTTTTCAATAGATCTGTTGGTTTGGTTGTAATTAAGGCCTAAACTCTAGTATCCATAATAAAAAATCCGATAGTAAGTGGGTTGATGCACTTCTCGCTCCCCGTACGCTTTTAAGTATACGGTCATGGTAAAAGTGGCGAGTAGGTTTCGGAATGTTTCGTGATGAATGCCCAATCACCTTTGACAGGATTCCCGCAGCCCTCGTGGTCACAAGTTCACGATAGGGGACGGGATTTATCATTTTACGCAACTGACGTCGATCTCGGTCCATTTGACGAGATTCGCGCAGGCAAGTAATGAGGTCAGCCAGTCTTCTTGAGGATGAACGTTCGAAGTAGGTACCGTATCGAATATTACGAATTATTCTGAGAGGATTGCACGAATAATACGACAAGAGGGCACATTCTCTTTCGAATGCGAATCACGAATTATACAAGTTATCGAAATAACCAGTTAAATTATATATCCGATGGAACCAAAGTTCGAAGGAAAAATCGACATATAACAATTTTGAATTAACCATACCGCAAATTTACGAGACAGATGTTTAAAATACCGGTAGGTTATTATGTATTTCGAGGCTATTTCGTATTTTTTGTTTCGAAACGGTAACATTTCGCAAGATAGCAACATTAAATTATTTCATGTTACTTTTGGACTTCAATTTGACTCAAAATTTAGAGGTCAATAACTGAAATGAGAGGTTTCTGTTTAGTTTCGGAAGTTTTCGCGAACAAACGTCTCAAGAAAAGTCAGGTTTCCTAATAAAACAGAAAAATATTTCACACAAAACTAGAAAGTATTCTTGATGCCGAAAATGTACGTTGAATTGATGTAGCCTATACCACACAAGGTGTCCACAGTATGCATTTCCTCTAGCTCAGGCACGGCGAAGTATAGCTTATGCAATCAGCGCCGCTTGCGTGAAACTCGCTCCATCGCAATCTCTGAGCCTAGCGGCGCGAGTTTAAATGATTCAAGCCGCCTACAGAAAATTTTCGTTACCTTTTGTAAAATTCGTTGCTTTTTCGTCACCCGTTTGTAAAATTCGTTACTTTCGCTACCGGTAGACACCCTGGTCATCAGTAACGAGCGATCACTTCCCGCGAAATTCGAAAGTATTGCTTCCACTTTTACGGGATATAGACAAATGGAGAAAAATCCCTGATTAACAAAGAAATTCCCTGATTATTCCAGAAATTCATAATTTCCTGAGAATTCCCGGTTTTCCCGGGTCGTAGACACCCTGCCGGAGTGCAGTTGCCCAGCCGGACCAAGATCGTGACTTCCGATGTTTAGCCCAACTTTTCTAGGGCCCTCCCCATGTGGGGTGGGCAGCGGTGATCCTAAATAGGCCTGCCCAAACACAGATGCCGGACCGAATTCCTGAGTAGTCACAGAGTCTCCGGAAGATGACCATCACACATCTGCTGCCAACGTGCAGGTCCGAACTAGGGGCTTCCAGTTACACCCATAACCTGCCCCCACCGCCCATATCCCATCGCCGTTGGACTTTGAAAGTAAGTGACTTTCAGAAGAAGTGCCACTAGGAGTATTCGACGTCATATTGGTTCGTATTGACATATAATCCTATTTGACTGATACAAAATTTTTCCGTCGATTCTACCAATAATTGTATTATTGAAAATTATATTATTTCATTATTGGGACATGTTTCGAGCTCTCAATCAGCTCATCATCAGCCAAGTGCCCTCACAAACATCATAAAACACTCAACAAAAATACCAAGTTCATAAACAACATGCATTAAAAATTGACATATAATAAAACTTAGCATCCTATAGTAAAATTAACAACTTAATATAATGGAACCATCTAATGCTCTTCAATAAAAAGTTGATGTTACTTCATTCTGACTTCCCCACACACGCAACAAACGGAGCTGTGTCATGTACATTCTGTTGACTGAATAGCCCACAAATCATCATATGAAACGGATAATGGAAACTCCCATTGATGTGACAAGGTTCTTGTTTCGGCCCTCATGAAGTCTCCTCATAAAGTTAAGACACCTCGTCTGGCTCCTAGTTGAACGAGTCTTGTCTGTTAGCAGCATTTCATCTTCATCTCGAATCCATGGGTGTGCCTTCACTACTGGCTCAAGCTGGAATGACATTCCGCGACGCAAGCCCGTATGGCGAATGACATGCCTCCAGGGAAGGAGGGGAAACATAGTGGTTTATATAAACTTGGCTAATATTAAGCGATAAGAACACTTCTATAGGTGCAGAAGAGAAAATGGAATTGATTTGGTTAAAGAAAAGTATAAATTATTGGCTAGGAGAGAAACTATGAGTATATTTCCATTAAAAAGTATCCGTGCGAGGCTAGAAGCCCAGGCCAGTTTTTGGCACGCGCGCGAATGCAGAGAGGGAAGCCGAGACTCCTACACAGCAGCTTGAACCGAGCGGACGTATTCAGCCACGCGTTCCAATATTGCGCTCCATGATGAAGTACGGGCGGGAGATGAAGCAAGACCGTCTGGAGATGAACCATTAGCCGAGGAAGAGATTAGAGAGGCCGGTGAAATATAATCGCACTAGTTGCAGAATAGAAAAGCATTCTACAGTAATACAATTATAAGAAAAAGTCTTCGCTACAACAGCACTATACTTCATCGAAACGAAATACAGCAGCATTGCTTACCACAGCTAAGTTATTGCAACAATTAACAGTCTACAGTAGTATATCACAGTCAAGATGACAGTAACAAACCTGAGTCAGGGAGCACAAACTTATTCAACTATTATTGAGAAGATTATTATGAGCAACTAAACTAATGGAAGGAGGTTAGTCTACACTATGGATTGGAGATTCAGAGTGATCTTGAAGACCGGGAATCGATGAATCCACAACTGCTTAACAACATGCAGTATTCTGAAATTACTTCCAATACTACAAGTGAGATGTCCAGTCCATTACCACCAGGAAGAGATGGCAACCCAGGACATTCAAATCTACATTGATGATGTTCTGCTACACGAGAAAAACACGGACGCATGCAGTCGTTTGGACCAAGAGATCGAGAAACCAGGCCAGGAGCCGTGAAGCAAGAAGATTTACTGTTAGCCGTGAGAGACTGGCAGCTCCGCAGGTGTTCACATCACGATCCAGGCAGGGGAGCGATCAGCTGGCTGGCACGTGCTTAGCTGAAACCCGTTTTCTATGCTGTCGACTAGCACACGCAGTTCCGGCGGAACATCGAGCCCATCTAATTAAGGTATTCACAACATCAGAAAGGTAGAGGAATTGAATGCTCTAAGATCTGTAGTTTTGCAGTAGTATTTGTTGTTGTGGAGGAGTGACCAAATTTCATAGGAGATATTTTTATCTTTATCCCATGTTTATTGTAGCAAAATTTTTAGAGATTTTACTGTAATTTTTGATACGTCACCGTGTGTCGTTTGAGATGTAATTCATTCATTTTTGACTTTAGATATCGCATTTATTATACCTTTTGAAGGAATCGTTTTAACCTGCTCACTTTCGAACGAAACTAGTTTTATAAAGGGAATGCTTCGATGGTAACACTTCGATAGTAACATTTTGATAGGAACACATCTATAGTAACATTTTAATAGTAAAAACATATTAGAGAGTAGGAACATTTCTTTCATAAGAATATTTCCATCGTTAAGATTGTATTGCTATCACGGAATGCATTATTGTAAAATGCTGTGACAATTGTTTAACAAACATTATGTCTGAACATTATTGAAACATTTATTTATAACAATATGGAGGTTATAAAATTCCAATTGCGGAATACACTTTATTTGACAATGATATAGCATTAGGAGCTTAGTGTGGAATAAAGATGTCCCACAAAAAAGCAAGGAAGTGTTATACAGAAGCTACTATATCCCGATACTGACCTATGCTTCAGAAACGTGGACAATGAAGAAAAGAGACATAAGCAGAATACAGGCAGGTGAAATGAAGTTCCTGCGAAGTAGGATCGGAGTAACAAGAAGAGACAGGTTGAGGAATGAAAAGGTCAGGGAAATGGTGAAAGAGGAGCCCTTGCAAGGTAGGATTGAGACATCAAGACTGAGGTGGTATGGACACTTAAAGAGAATGGATGAGAAGAGGATTCCCAAGAGGATACAAGAGATGCAGATGCAGAAGAAACGACCAAGAGATAAGATGGCTGAAAGGAGTGGAGGAATGTGTCAAGAAGAGAGGCGAGGACTGGACCAGTGAGACAGCGGTGAGGTGGTGGGAAGAAAGGACTAAGTGGCGAGGCTTATGTTCCAAACAGACCCAGCCTGGGGCTGGAAACTGTACAAGATGATGATGATGATAGTCATGGACTATTGTTATTAAGGAATTACACTATAAAACAGGATCATATTATTGACAATTGAGGTCATATGATGCCTATTGTTATTAACAATTTCATTGGAAATTTTATTAAACTGGAATGACAGACCAGGAGATTTGTTAGTCTACCTGAGGTCTTGTATGTTTTAAAACAAGCTTATATATGAATATTTCATTTATTTAAATGTACACCAGATGCGAGAGAACATGTATTTATATTTATTAACTAGTAAAGACGAGCAAACTACGAGTTAGTATTGTTTATAATTTGTAACGTGGAAAAACAAATTATTATGGAACTAAGTGAACGAAAAGCACGATTGAAAGGAATAAGAAATACTGTACAAGGTGAATTGAAGTAAACGGATATGTTATTGTTATTAGAAATGCACGAGGTTAAATAATTAAGAGAAGAGAGTTGGTCAGGAGTGTACTCTGAACGGTAATATACATTTGTGTATTTACCTAGTCAAGTCACTGATTCTCAGGGTTGGCAAAATAACAGGTTTTTAAATAAATCATTAAAACATGTTCTTTTTGTTTTAAACAGTTTTTTTTAAATTCTGAACATGTTTTAAACAAAAATGTTCAAGACTATCTCAAAAAACTTAAGTTAACAAAATTAAAATGTTCACCATGTAATACATATTCTGTTTAAGTAAATGCATTTCTTTATAAAGTATGTCCTTAATGATGCTCCATATTTTGACTTTTAGCCTGCTAAACGTGTTCATTATTTTAGATGCCTGGTTAGCACTTCCATACATAGCTTTGAAGAGAAAAAAAAAAGACATTTGTTATTTGTTTCCGTATTGACTTAAAATTATGTTATGCATATTCAATACGTATTGACAGGATGTCATACCTAAAGTTATTTCTCTGATTCTAAATAATAAGTCAGGTTCCGACATTGGCACACAGGTTTCCGAAATCGTAGTCATCTTTCTGATATCCAGAAAGTTGCCCCTTAGAGCCCTCTTCATCTAAGATTTGGAAATACATTCTGGTCATGGTATAAGAATGCAGGAAATTCACGTTTGAATCCTGACTTTTTTCAACTCAACAGTTACGGTATAACTACTGCATGGGGAGCTATTCCCTAATCATCTCTATGTTAATTTTCTTTACTGGTGAAATGAGTCGGACATGGATTTTTTGATGCATGGAGCATATTAAGAGAGCTTTGTCCATTTGGTCGAGTTGAAAAAAGTCAGGATTCAAACGTGAATTTCCTGCTTTCTTATACCATGACCAGAATGTATGTCCAAATCTTAGATGAAGAGGGCTCTAAGGGGAAACTTTCTGGATATCAGAGAGATGACTGTGATTTCGGAAACCTGTGTGCCAATGTCAGAACCTGACATTATTTAGAATCAGAGAAATAACTTTAGGGATGACATCCTGTCAATTCATATTGAATATGCATAACATAATTTTAAGTCAATACGGAAACAAATAACAAGTGTCTTTTTTTTTCTCTTCAAAGCAATGTATGGAAGTGCTAACCAGGCATCTAAAATAATGAACATGTTTAGCAGGCTAAAAGTCAAAATATGGAGCATCATTAAGGACATATTTTATAAAGAAATGCATACCTGCCAACTTTTGAAAAGGGCTATCAGTAAAACTCACGCGCGACAAAAAAAATCTAACGATTTTCGACATACCCCGGCTTGACGAAAATAATAATACTTCTGGGCTACAAAATACAATAATTCATGCTTTAAACAGGATACTTCAATGAAATCATATCTACTTACATGATTTGTAGATGAACATAACAATCAAGAAGAAATCCATGTTAATCAGCAGCAGGCGTGGTGAATATCGGTTTGGAGCAGACATAACAGGACTTCCTTGATAGATTAAGCTGATATACGATAATTGAAAAAGGCTTTAAACAATAAAACTTGTTTAACGTAACACAGGCAAGAAATAATATAATACACACTGCAAATCACATGCTAGTTCGACTTTTAAGTCATGGTTGTGGCCTTTTTAGCTTCCTGCAAACAGTCTTGAGAAAATGTTTTGTCATAACAGGGACCAGAACTCCTGGTCTTCAAAATAGAAATAGACTCCAGAGATTCATTGGACATGGATGACCTGAACTGTGTTCTATTTTTCTTCACAAAGCTAAAAAAAAAAAAACATTCACATTCTGCATAGCTATGGGGTATGGTGAGAATAGAGAGCAATACTCTAAAAATTCGGTTATACTTAAGAAGTCCATCGGCTCCACGAATTCTTGATATTTGTGCCCAACTGGAATCACTTGCAGCATCTTGATGTGCAGCCAAAGAGTCATCTACCTGAAGAGCTGTGAACTGCCTCTGAAGCACATTCACCACCTCATCTGTAGTTTCATTCTCTTCCTTGCATAACATGATAGGAAACTTTTCCAAGAAAAAACGAATGGAAGATAAGTGTGAATCTTCAATTTTGTCTAACCTAGCAACTTGAGCATTCTTTAACACGTCATCCTTGAGTGGAAACTTGTTGATGATGTAGTCACAGGCAGTATAAAAGTAGTTTCTCACTGATGAAAAGAAAAGGAATTTATCTGTATCCGGTCCGTTCTGAAGGCACTTAACAACTTCAGATGATGCATTTTTTGCCATTTTATTTACAATACATGTCGTTTTCGTGCGACCACAACTATATTTCTTTGCAACTTCTGATGTGGGAAACATCTTCTTAAATAAAGCTCCAGCATGATCAGCCGCACTTAAGGGCACATTGTGTTCCACCAAAAAGGAAGTAAACAGACACTCGGCCCTAATTACGTCACTGTAAACGTTTCCAGACTTAGCAAAAAAGGTGTTGATTTTCTTGCTATCTTCTTCGATTTAACATAACTAATGTGTTTACCGCACTTCACATGATTACTTAAATCGTTTTTTCCACCATATGCAATATTAATATCACACCCACATACCGTGCAAAAGGCAAATTTTTATCTCTTTCTTGATTTTAGTATGCACGGAAAATCAACCGAGTATGATTCTTTAAATGTCTGGAAGTACTGTTTCTTGTTGGATTTGTTCATTCTCGATATCTACTAAAACATCGAAAGGAACCTGGATCACTGAACGTCACATAAAATTATAACATAAAACAATTAAGACAGCCAACACTTCATTAAAACATGTCAAAACACACCAACCATTAAATGAACACGACGCCAACCTCGTGAAGATAGAATATGCACATGGTAGAAAAAAATAAACACACACACACGTGGAACGAATGTAATTAGTCCAAGGAATACAGGAAACTGCGAAGCACGAAGTTATAGCCAAAAACTCGAACGCTTCATTAAAATATGCCATAACCTTAAAAGACGAAAACATTCAAGGAACGCCAACTTCGCGAACAATGAACAACTAACGTGGTCAAAGAATATGGTTTAAATCGCAACGAGCGAACGGAGCGGAACAAAGAATATGCGAAGCAGAGCCTGTCAACACCTAAGATTCACATGCAAGAACGGTTATCCCGGCTTCAAATTCAATTACGATGACGACACAGCCATCACACGGTTAAAAGTACGAATCATATCAAAGAACGAGTTATCGACTATCGTGGACTTGCCTTCGACCCACGCAAACAATCGATTGTACGGAAGTGGGCGGTATTATCGAATGTAAATTATCGTTTCAAATTTTTGTCCGCGAAATCGTAAAATGACACCGTTCGTCCGTAAAACCGTAAAATGCTGCAATTTCCGTAAATTTTACGGATAAACCGTAAAAGTTGGCAGGTATGGAAATGCATTTACTTAAACAGAATATGTATTGACATGGTGAACATTTTAATTTTCTGAACATGTTTTAAACAAAAATGTTCTAGACTATCTAAAAAAAACTTAAGACTGCATCAGTCTCATTAGATAAGATGCAGCGTGATGACTACCATTGGGGAAGCAGTAGAGGTTTGGCTTGACCTGCTCATTTTTTCAAAAATGAAAACAATCCCAATGACTTAAAGAAATTCATGAAACGATTTAACATCGCTGTAACTGATACCCATCTCCTTGCCAATCTCATGGATCCACGCTATCAAGGACAAAGACTGAGTGAAGAACAATATCATTCTGCTATGGAGTATGTTGAAGCTTACCACCCAGATGCAATGCCTGACCTAATTAAGAACAAAGCAAAATGTTCACCCTTCAAGGAATACCAGTTTGGTCCTGCAATACTAAAAGAAATTAAACCCCTGACATGGTGGGTGGCACTGCAGAATAACATTCATCACACAACTTCAGGCCTAGCACATCAGCTGCATAGTGCAGTTGCTTCATCAGCTGGGATAGAACATCTTTTCTCCACTTTTGAATTTGTGCATAGCAAAGTCAGGAATAGGTTAGGGACTGAGAAGGCTGGCAAACTAGTTTGTGCTTTTTTGTGAACTCAACAAGAAACCTGTTGAATAAAGACAAAGTGGCAGTGACATTTGGATTTATAATATTTTAAATACATCCCTATATTTACTGATGGATGTTCGCTTGCAAAATTTTTTAACAAGGACATCAAAACCATTACAAAATCACTCTATAAACTTTATATTATGACGTAAAACCTTCAGTAGAAGGCAGAGAAGACCACTGTACTCTACTGTATTGCAAAATGATTAATTAAAAATATGAAAACAGAACAAAAAATATATCTTTTAAAGAAACATATTTTATACGGTTGTTTCAAGCATCGAGTTTAAAACTAATTTTAAACAATGTGCATTTAACAGTTTTAAACACGCTGTTTAAAACATGCCTACCCTGCTGATTCTTCTACAAGTTTGTAACAAGATGGTTTTTTTTAGTTATGCCGTGCAGAGTTTAGGAGATTGTTGGTAGTAATGAAAGAAGTATGTTATGTTTGGAGTGTAGCAGACGCTATTGATGAGTGTTGTTCACCGTGGTATGAAATGAAAGAAAAGTATTGCTATGAGGAGCAACGAATCGCTACAGTATGTGTAAAAAGCACTGACATAAGGATTTATATTTATGCTGTACATATCAGAGAGTATTAGTACAAGGTCCACAAAGTGTATTATGAGGTTTTTAAGTAGTTTCGTATCTATCTTTATCTTATTGTATTTTATTCATTGATATAACGATTTTTAAGCTATATTTAACTTCAGTGTTCGATACGAAAGCTTTACCTACTATGACAAGTTACCAGAGATACCTGGAAATTTATTGTTGAGTGAAACATTGTTCAAAGAACTGTTTAGTGAAACAGAGACACTATAGTACCATCAGATCGCGACTGATAGTATCAGTAGTATTTTTATACCGTGCCAGAAATGGAATAGTGTATATAATGTATATTTTAGTCACAATTAATATTATTATTATTTTATATTCACGTTCTTACGCAAGGAGATGTATAATTCAGGGTTTTTGTATTGTTAATATTATTTTGATGTTTGAACAGCCGATGCTGATGAGACTGCTCCAGTGGTAGTCACAGGGTGACTTAAAATGTGTAAACATTTAATTATTTTCTTAATAATTACATTTATGCAATGACAATGTTAATGCTTATTTATAGAACAGATAGAAGGACTATCTGCCATGTGATTTTTTTAAATTTTTATATTGCATTCATTTTTAGTAGTGAAGGGAGTTTTTCCATTTTGTATTTTTTTAGAAAAATCCCAGACACTATTTTGGGTTTGCCTGTTCCTTTTTTAAAAATCCGATCTCCTTTTCATTTTGCAATAGACATGCGATAATACTGCGAGTTATTTACTAGAATTCACGTGGTCTCAACTTTCATGGTTCACGCTCGAGATCCGAGATTCTCGTCCTACCCTCTTGTTATGGATATATTATTTCTAGTAAATGTGTAACTAATCAGTAGTGTTGCTGCATGGCCGGTATGTATCAAGAGTTTCCTAGTCATTATCCTAGTAGGGTAGTGTTGGTTTATCTGGCTGGGTATCGACCTCCCTATAATCCTTTTCCATCTCAGCGGATATAGGCTATGACTATGCGGAATTCGGGTGCAGTACGCAACTATAAGAGTGGCTACGCAGTTAGAGTCTATTGCTTCGGATCATGTTATTTGGAGTTCGATTCCTCTAATAGGAAAGTGTTTCTATCAAGCCTCCGTTCTTATTTGTTACCAGTGCATTATTATTTAAATATTGTCAGTTAAAATCATTCATAGTGAATTTTTCAGTAGGACTGAGATATATACCTATACCATGTTATAATTCAGCAAGTTAACATATCCACACCATTGTTTTATTGCATACGGAACGGAACCAGACCGTTTCACATCTGGTGCAAGTCATTGCCACATTAGGGTGATTCCATTGTTACGGGTGTGACAAATATTTAGTTATATTGACTCGTACACTTAATACTATGTCAAAAAGTTATGAAAAAGTTATGGTAGATAACTCTATTTACATAGTTGTTGATTCATAATTATGAAATCCATATCTTTTGTCTAAGGAAAGATAGAGAGTGAAGTTAGAGCGTTACGGGTGTGACAAAATTTTCTACTGGCATTGCGCATTCATATAGTTAATTTAGTAACTCTGTTAATTACCACATTCTGCAATAATGGGATATTATTTTTCTGTTCCTCTAGGCTTTTTAGGACAAGGTTACCTTCTTAAAATTTAGATTTGTTTTTATCTAAGGGCATACAGAATTATTAATGCATGTTACGGGTGTGACAAAATATTTCTATCATGATATTTTTTTTATTTTGTTATTTTCTCCGAACAACTGAAAATACAACCAAGTAAAGATTTAAAAGAAAAGAGATAAGATGACAAAGTTTTACTTTTGTTTTTTCTGCAAAAATAAGTCACTTCGGATCAAATACAAACTGTCCACGATTATTGATAACTCTTGGATATTTCACTTTTTGGACAATGATGGAAGTTTTCTTCATAGATACATCTTCCTTTTTAGGCCAGATCCATGAACTCCCACTACAATGCATATATTTCAGTACAAGAGAATCATTTTCTTCATCTAAGTCGAGAACTTCAGCATAATACTGTTTTCTGGTGTTCAGATTCCCCACTAACATCCAGATTTACCAATACAAAATCTCCAACATCAATGTTCTTGCTTTGGGCTGAACTTTTGCAGAGGTTCCAGCAATACTCTGAGATTCAACATCTTCTAAGGAAACTGTAGTAGACATCTCTCCTCAGTATGTTAATGCTGCTCTTATAACACCCTGCCCGACTGAATGAAAATAGTGTAATTTGTGGAGTTGCGGTATTGGTTTCATACTGTCCCATGTTATGTTCACACAAGGTTTTTTCTGGCCTTGCTCACTGATTTCCCTAGAGAACGACTAGAACTGTAAGAGCCCTTTTCAGGTGTAAGCCCAGTTTCTATAGGTGTTGTGGGCTTGCATTTCAGTTTTTCTCTGCGTTTTCTTTGTCTTTCTCTATCCCTTAATCTTTTAAGTTTTAAAGCTTTCTTGTTTACCTCCTCATCTAGATGTTTCTTTGCCTTGTCTCATCGCTTCCTATCTCTTCTTCTTGCTCCTTCAACAGGTATTTCCGTCGTTCTCGTTTGTTATGTTTTAATTTTTCACAATACTTTCTTACTCTTTTAGCAGAAGACATAATGTTGCTTCACCTTGAAAAAAGAAAACTACACTAATGAAAATATTCATTTGGCCTACTTGTTTGAAAATTTACATATTGTTAAGTTAATAAAATTGCAATGTCACACCCGTAACACTCTTTTCCTATCTACATAATTATTTAATTTGAAAAACTTCTTATTAAAAGTTGTAGGCTATACACTTAACCTCACTTCTGTGAATTTATAACTTCCTGTCGTAACTGTTTCAGTATATATCAGACTTAATGTATTAAAATGTGTTACGGGTGTGACTAAGTGTTTATAAACAATAATAAATAATAATGGTATACTATTACCTGAATTCAATTATTATGTGATGTAAAAACTCCTCTTCTATAGCTAATCAGCATACAACAATGGCAGTTTAGCTGACAAACATATTTAACAAATACCAGCAAAGCCAATATAGGAGACAAAATCATGGTTGAAATTATCAATAAATTAACCAAGTTTAATTGTATAATTATCGTAACATGTAGATTTCGATTTAAAAATCCTTTATGACCATGTCCCCTGGAATATTTTAAATAGATTAGCATAAAGAAATACACTTTTTATGCAATATATATTTTTTACATACAAGGTCAGTTGACATGGAATGACCCATTAATGTACCATTATGTTAATAGGATTATTATATTGTGCGAAGTAAAAAAGGATGTAGGAGGTGTAAGCCAAGATATAAATACGTGAGATCGTGTAGCCAGATGTTTCACCACCTCTTTGTTGACCTGGGTCACGGCAGATATACAATGATAAATAGAGATACGGGAAAATCGCAATTGCGATAAACGCGAATTTTACTTTTTTCTCCTTTTTTCAACTACCTGGTAACTAATATGACTATGTATACCCAAAATTTGCGAAACTGAATGTGCGACAAAGTGCAATAACTAAGAGTTCTTGCGAATTATTCCCATAAATGCGATAAATGTGAAAAGTGCCGAATTTACCGATTAATGTTGAATACTTATTATGTTTTAATACATTTTCGTGCCGCAACTTTGAAATTTGCGAGTTCCCAGCAATGAAAATATCTGCTATATAATCGATATTTAAGAGTAATAATCGATATGTACGAATATCTATTATTGTCGTGAAAACAATCAATTACGGTAAAAATTAATTTGAAAATGGTGCTGTTATTATTGCCGCATAATATCCACTGTTTATCGCCAGTAAAACGATGATTTTGGAGAAATTATTTTGTAGTTTCAGTGGGTTGTGCTAATAAAAGGAATATTCCAATCGTTTTTGTGTCGATTCTTTTTAAAAATTACGAGCAATAAGGTTATGCTTATATAGGTTTAAGTACGTATCGTGATATGAATAGACAATTTTTGTTAGGCGTTCTCTTTGCTTTGGGAAATGTTGTATAATATGATGAAAGTATTCTCTACCATGTGTGAGTTATAGGTTATGTTTCATGTCGTCCGGCGATTTCTCCGTGAATTCGGATACTGTTTTACAGATTGTCAGTCGAGAGTCGCAGTGTGGTCAGGAAATAATGAGGGAGTAAACATACATTTTATTATTTAGTTAATTATCCATTGTGTGATATTTACACAAAGTTAAGTAAATGTATGATTCACATTACTTCCTTTTCAATGAGGGCCATGGATGAGGGGCATTGAATTTCTAATTGCCGGTAGTTTAATGGTCAAATGTCACTTCTTGAATCCTACCTCATAAGATAAGTTATTAAAAGAAATGAATGGAACTTGGCAAGGAGTTAGTAGGAAAACCACACAAAAGGATTTCATAGACATCCTCAGAATTTTAACCATATTCGTCCATCGTGTCCAGGACAGCCTGGTATTGTCGTCATTCCACCTGCCACACAGTAAACTTCGTAAGAGAAGCATTGTTGCCTGACCACAGCTCGCTTTATTCTAACAATTGGCACCTTGGTACCAGTGAACTAATACAACTCTCCCCCGGCCCGCAAAATAATAATTAAAACACTTGATTGTAGTGTCTTATAAGACATGCTAGGCTAGAGGCAGGCCTATGTGGATTATGCCTACAATAATATATTTTTTTTAAGTCATCCCGTTTTGTTTCTTAGATCGTTTATTCTAATTTTCGAGTGCACATTTCCGAAGAAAACGTTATAAGAGAACGAAAATTCATTTTGTATTTCTATATAAGAGATAAGTGTGACTAGATTCTGTGGGAAACTTTCGGGATTTCCGTTACATCACTCCCGCACTCGATATCAATTGGATCTCAGTTTTCCTCACCAACAGTCGAATTCTGTGCTATTTCATCTTTGGTTTCACGTCTTAAATCATAATTGTCTTTATCGGCGTCTCACTTGCCCGTTCGAAATATCGTAGTTACAGATGTCGGCAAGAGCTTGCTTTTGTAGCGGTATTTTTCTCTCATGATCGTTTGACTGCATAAAGAGCATCCAACAAACATGCTCTCGGTCTCGCGAAAGTTTACGTCATTACGCAATAATCGCTGTTTACAATACGCTGTCCTCGCATCCACCCTTCACAACTCACAGGTCAGCGACCTTTGAGTGTGGCTGTTGGGAAAGGAACGGTAGGTTCCCAGTGAAAGCGCATTCCTCTTGTATTGTTTGGGCTTCAAAGATAAAGGAAATCTATGCTATGGTACCACCAGCGGCAACCTGCTCGTATATTTCGAACATTGCGCAAGTAGGCCTACTGTTCCATCACAGAGAAACGCAGTTCATTCTTCTCGAATGTCAATGATTTCGTCTTTACGCATTGCGTCGCACGAAAATTCTTTTAAAGGACTGAGAGATTGCTTTACTTAGCATGATTAGTTGCCGGGAGAATTCTATTTAAAATATATTTGGAGACCCGCGAATTAACCGCAAAGCGAATTATCCGCACGCGAATTATCGGGAGTGCACTGTATCTTCACGACAGTTTTCATGATTTCATTTAAATTTTAGAACTTTCCACACAGAGACTGCTGGTGTAAAATACAGTGATAAGTTAAAAACTGTGGAAAACTTTCATCTCTTTGGCACAGAGCAAGAGAACCATTTTTAGAACCTCTTAAAGCTGGGGCTCCATCTGTGGTAATGCTTACAAGGTTTGGATAGGTATTTTCTCCGACAAGATTAGTTGTTTCACAGCAAAAAATACATCATCTCCTCTTGTATGACCTTTCAAAGAAATTACTTTCATAAGTTCTTTGACAGAAACGACCAAGGGGAAGACCAAGAGATAGATGCTGAAAGGAGTGGAGGAATGTGTCAAGAAGAGAGGCGAGGACTGGACCAGAGTGACAGCGGAGACGTGGTGGGAAGAAAGAACTAAGTGGCGAGGCTTTTGTTCCAAACAGACCCAGCCTGGGGCTGGAAACTGTACAAGATGATGATGATGAAGTTCTTTGACAGTAAAGTTATTAAAAGCCACCCTTACAAAAACTGCCAACTGTGCAGTACCTGTTGCATCAATGGATTCGTCTAACTACAATGAAAAATAACAACACTCGTCCAAGTCCGTTTTCAATTGGGAGAAAACATCACGAGACATTGTTTCAACTCTTCTGGGGACCGTTCTTGACGAAAGTTGAAGCGATTTAATGGCAGCCACTACTTCAGACTTGTTCTTGAAATTATTAAACAACTCATCAGCAGCTTCTTTTATGAATTCGCCGTCTTCAAAGAATTTCCTCCGTTTCGCCAATACATTCGAAACACCATACGAAGCAACGGTGGCAGCAACACTTCTATCCACTGGTTTAGTGAACATATTTTGCTGAACACTGAACTGATTTTTAAGTTTATTTTTTCTTTCCTCATTTCACTGCTTAAAGGAAACTGCATTCACACATGGGTGCATAGTTTTGAAGTGTCTCTCGATGTTTGTCTTTCACGAATGCAATTGTAGCTTGACACAACAAATACATGTGCCATTTCTTTCCGCTACGAAAAACTCTTGTTCCCAGTCTGAATGAAAATTATTAACATTACGTTTTTTAATACGCTACTCATTATGCGTAAAGTGTCGTTGCACTACGTACGCAATTATGTTCTTGATACAAGAACACATTTGAATATAGTCACAAGCTATCTCTTCCACACACTATAAGAACACGAAAATTAGCAGTTCACAGAAACGACACCAAAGAAGTTAATATTGTAACCACAATAAACAGCACCAGGCACAAAACTCACCGCCTGTTAATTTGGAAGAAGCTTTCTTTCAAATTACACACCGCCTTCTCCAGACACGTACCGAACCAATACAACACATTGCACAAAGATAAATCATAAATGAAACAGTGTGGAGACAAGTGGCATGTATGTAGCGGCCGTTTGAACTAATGCGAGAAAAACAATCTGAGGTTCAAGGTAGATGTTGCTACTAGTTCTACAAACTTGTTTCGAATGAACACGCATTTTCTCTGCTACGAAAAACAAACAATTGTCCATTTTATTCAATAATTTTTCTCCTGCACTCTCAGTACTCACGCGATCTACCGTGTGTTGCCAACGCGTGGGCTAGAGACTATGGTTTCATCCCTCTTATTTTACAGTATAAAACAATATGTGATGTTTGTTGAAACAAGTGTGGCAGTAGCATATCTCCAATTCAATCTATACATTCATCATAGTACCGGTATGAAAACGGAGCATAAATTCACATTCTTCACAATTTTAAGAATGTACAAGTTGTGTAGTATACGAGACCTTTGAAATTTTTAATTTTCCATTGCCGTATAATGTAGGCCCATACAAATATAGTCACCTGTGTGCGTAGTGAAGCTGATAATTCTAACGCAGCCATCACAGCACATTTCGATAAAAAAAAACAAGCCATGAAATAGACATTCAATACAATTAGAATACAAATCCATGATTCAAATCATTAAGTGTTCACAGATGGTAGGAGAAAAACAACCAACTACGGAGTGTCACTGCTCCGAAGGTTTAAAGCTTATCCTACACAATAACACCGGGTAAATATGACCAACTTGCCCACTACAATACACATTCCCTTGGCAGTGCTGCCTAGCGATTGAAAAACACAATATGGCGTTTAATGCTGGGAGTACGCTACTCCGAACTTTGCCCAGAGATTGAAAAACAGGCCATGAGTATCATAGAATGTAAAAACTATAGGATAAAACTTGTCATTCATATCGGTGATTCCATGGTTGACAATTTCAATGGGTTGAGTGGTCTCCGCCCAATCAATACAAGTTTATTATTGGCATCTATTAATTTATTGCCATTAAGGACATGTTTTGGGCCTCATGGGCCCTTCTTCAGCCGCAAAAATTAATAACATATTCACATCCATCATAATACACAACACACGTACACTTTAAGAAAAACATTAAAATAGACACTCAATTAAATCATGCTGCAAAAATTACAAGTAACATTCAAAATTAATTCCAAAATGCCATCCCATCCACATATAACAGGATTAAAAAGCACAGCTAAAAGAGATAGGTCTGGTCTTGGTGGCCTTATCCATATTGTGATCTGGCAGGTGCCCCATTCAACAGGCCGTTGAAAAATTTGGTTAAAATGTTTAAAAATATATATTGGAGGTGATTATAATGCGGCCAGAGGGCTATGCTGGCTCTCCATTTGTGTTATGAGTTCCTGTTTTAAAGCCAATCTTCGTGACCTTGGTCCGGGAAATTGTCTTGAACCAAAGTTGGGCCGTTGTTATTTTTCATTGCCGGATTGGGTGGAGACTTAACATTTTGAAGAAACCGTCATACGGAGCTTGTGATGGGGTGAACCAGCCAGAGTTCAAGCCTGCTTCTCAACTATAAAGAAATAATGAAGAGTTTTAGAAAAATGAATAACTCGAAAAACTAGGATTAAAACGAAAAATGTAGCAATAACTTACTAAGCTCGAATTGAAGGAATTACACGACTGTCAGCTTTCACCTGGAGGCTGTAACGGGACGAAAAAAGGAAACGTTAAAGTCGCCTACAAACGTGAAACTATGAAAGGAAGACTCATGTGCTGGAATGCTTACCTTTACTTGGAAGTTCGAGGTGCACGTTGTGTGCCGTCTGACGGCATGTTACTGTGTGAGGCGAGATGGTCCGACCTTGTGCCAGGTCAGGAACTGGGAGGAGGGGAGGGGGAGGGAGGAGATGTGTGTGGGGGTAAAGAATGACTTGATACAGAACGGAGTTTATCTTGGGTTGAGGCCTAATTGGCGGGCTATGTGTGCCGGTGGGGGGGGGGGGAGTGTCTTAACTTGGGGAGAAGAGATAAACAAGGAAGCTGACGAACTAATCTAAGCCTCAACAATAATGTTTGTGTTTTGACTGCTATATTTGTTGTGGCAACGGGAAAATTTTTTGAATATTTTCAAAAAGTATGTTAGTATCAAAATTATCTCGTTTAAATTATGCATTGGATTGATACGTTGTGCGTTATCTATTTCTATTTGCTCCAGTATATTCATGATAGGCCCTTTCCTGACGTAATGGATAATTTCTAGGTCTTTCTTAATGTCTGTGAAGGTGTGGTTAGTGTCTTTCATATGATTCCCCATGGCCGAAAATTTTCTGTGCTTGATCGCATTTGCATGTTCAAGGTATCTCGTAGTGAAGCTACGTCCGGTCTGTCCTAGATAATCTGAGTTGCATTGCTGGCATTTGAGTTTGTATATGCCTGAGGAATTGTATTTATTGGATTCGTTTATTTTACTAGAGTTGTAGATTATTTTATGGTTATTGTTATTCGTCTTGAACGCGATTTTGGTGTTGAATTTCTTGAGCGTGTTTGCTATGTCATAGGTGTGCTGAGTAAGTTATGGCTTAGTAAGTTATTGCTACATTTTTAGTTTTAATCCTAGTTTTTCGACGTATTCATTTTTCTAAAACTGTTCATTATTTCTTTATAGTTGAGAAGCAGGCTTGAACTCTGGCTGGTTCACCCCATCACAAGCTCCGTATGACGGTTTCTTCAAAATGTTAAGTCTCCACCCAATCCGGCAATGAAAAATAACAACGGCCCAACTTTGGTTCAAGACAATTTCCTGGACCAAGGTCACGAAGATTGGCTCTAAAACAGGAACTCATAACACAAATGGAGAGCCAGCATAGCCCTCTGGCCGCATTATAATCACCTCCAATATATATTTTTAAACATTTTAACCAAATTTTTCAACGGCCTGTTGAATGGGGCACCTGCCAGATCACAATATGGATAAGGCCACCAAGACCAGACCTATCTCTTTTAGCTGTGCTTTTTAATCCTGTTATATGTGGATGGGATGGCATTTTGGAATTAATTTTGAATGTTACTTGTTATTTTTGCAGCATGATAAGTTGATATTTTATAATTAATTGAGTGTCTATTTTAATGTTTTTCTTAAAGTGTACGTGTGTTGTGTATTATGATGGATGTGAATATGTTATTAATTTTTGCGGCTGAAGAAGGGCCCATGAGGCCCGAAACATGTCCTTAATGGCAATAAATTAATAGATGCCAATAATAAACTTGTATTGATTGGGCGGAGACCACTCAACCCATTGAAATTGTCATTGTACACGTCAATACGGACCTTGCGAAATGGATATTCTTCCAATTAATCTTGATTCCATGGTTTCCAAACAAAATGGCCCGTTCTGATGAACCGTAAAAGTTGGCTTACCTCTACACCTTGCAGTTGAACATGCAGGTTTCAGACCCCAAGCGTAGTTGTGAGGACCTGTACTCGCGTTAACAACCCATATTGAAGCAGGATTTGATAAAAAATTGAAGAGTGGCACAGTGTTTAAATCTCACAGCTGCATATGGTATGGTGTGGAGAGAAGGTTTAATGTGCAAGCTCATCCAACTTATGGAACGTAATGTAATGTCAACGCTCAAAAAGAACATGCTGTCAAACAGAGTGATCCAGGTAGAGATGGATAGTAAGCTAGTGCTTAACAAGGGTCTACCTTAAGGATCTGTGCAATGGTTTATTTTGGACTCGCTTCTTTAACCAATTTCGTCCCTGAATTGGTAGCCCTTGCCTCTTCTCACGTTGGCCGGGCGAGACCATCGTGCGTCGCTTGCGGGGGACGCCCTAGCATTTTCCTATAATTCAACTTGTGCCATTGATCCATGAGTTGCAACGGTGATAAACCGACCGACCTGTCACCCAGACTATACCCGGGTAAAAATCAAAGCTCGCCAAAACAGTCTGGTTAGCTTTTGTATTAACCTAAGTATACCAAACGCCAAACCGCATCTTATATTCCAGCATCATGGACGAAAAATTGATTGAGCATGTAAGAAAACATCCAGCGCTGTATGATTTTTTTGTATTTCGCTCTTTTAGCATATGATGAACCCATTTTCTTTGTTTCCCCAATCTTGTACTACACTCCTCGTCAAAAATAATAATAGCACATAGAACTAAATTTTTTCTGGACCACATTCTGTCACTAAGTCCTAAAATTGCTAACTTTTCTTATAACCAGTTTTGTTTTGGCGATTTTGCGGTAACCAAACCTAACCCAGGTTAAAACCAAAGGGAGCGCAAAACACGCCTTCTAGACACGGAATGGAAATGGTTGCTAGTGCACTCTGTCAATAAGTGTCCGCATACCTTCCGTAAACATATTGTGACGAGGAACGGTAGAGAACTCTTAACGCAACGGGTATGGAAAGGAAACTGAAAGGTTACGTAACGTATAGTGTGAATCGACCTTAAGGGTGGCAGAAGCAGAATTTATAAGGAGAAGCATAAGAAGAGATGGAAAGAAACTCCATGGTGGAATCAGGAAACAAGATATAGTGCAGAAGAAGAATAGAGCCTTTAGGGTGTGGTTCCAAAATAGGACAATAGGGACAAGAAAGAAGTGAAAAGAGTTGTGGCTGAGGAGAGAAGAAAGTGGATGGAAGAGTGGACAAGGATGATGGAGGATAGTCAAGGTACCAAAAAGGTCCTATATAAATATGGGATGGTTACATGTAAGAGGAGGAATGATATGACGAGCTATACAGGGTCTTTCATATAAAATAAGAGCGCCAAGCGGTGGCTTTGTTATCCGCTGCTGCGGTCACCTTCACCGAGCTTTTGACGCGCCAAGGCCCCCTGCTTTAAGCGTGTGTACAATCCTATATGATGCAGCGGCCTTGCTAGCGTGTGTGCAATGCTGAAATCTTACTTTAGTTATTGTTGATGAAACCGAAACACCTACTTCTGCTAATTTTGTGAGTGATTTATTCGGAGACCATTCAAGATTCTCGCCAATGTCATCTAGCTCATCCTCTGTTAAAACTGTTCGTGTGCGGGCATGTTTTTTATTGAGCACAGAGCCAGTATTGTCAAACTTATTTGCAATTACGTGCATCTGTGCTAGTGAAGGTGGCACTTCATCAGGAAATTGTTGAACAAATGCATCACGTACCCCGTACCCGCCGAGCCGACACGTACTTAAAATAAGTTTTACATAAAAATATACGATGTTGCAATGATAACTGCATACCTGCCAACCTTCGGAAGTCAAAAATAGGAAGATTTTTTCAATTATAGATTTCATCATACGCAGTATACCGTGGCGAGGGTGAATGAGGGTACAAGAAAGACCTGCGTGTCTTTATTGGCAAAGTATGAATTCAGCATAAAATTCACAAAAATGTAAACAACCATCAATCATCGAGTAGTATGTTTGGCCAATATTTAAATGTAAGAGAACATAATTGTGTGTTTAAAGAAAATGCAAACAATCATTCGTATGGATTACACGTCGAATTCGCTACCACATATTCATTCTACTTTAGATTCCGCCATGGTCCGTATTGACAAGAGATTATAAACCAATATAAGACAATATATTTCCGTCAATCAATACCAAACGGAAATATATTGTACTATATTGGTTTATTACCACATATTCACATAGGCTTGACGACTGTTTGTCCGTAATATACCACCAATCAGTATGCGGTACGGCGATCAGCTGACTCACCATTCCGAAATCGCAGCTATGGAGCTCACAGCCAAGCGAGGAACTTACAGAAACTTGCACAAAAAAACAAGGTTACGCAAATCACAAAAGAAATTACGACTTACGAGAGAATCTCCTTGAGCAGGGTGTCTACTGTAAGGATGAAGTAAAAATTAGTTACTTTTTAGCTACCTTTTAGTTACCTTTAAATTCAAGATACGTCTGCGGTCTGTATGTAAAGGGGCTTATCACGAGGTGAAGAAAAACAACAATGAACTGTGTTTAATACAATTCACTTAGGGAGTTATGAAAAATTTAAAAATAACAAATAAACACTAGATATTTATTATCAAATGATGAAAGACCACCTAAAATCGAAGATTTACCGCACTGTCATTCGTCCCGTAGCGCTTTATAGTACCGAATGTTGGCCGACCACGAAGAAAGCAGAACGTCGGCTAAGTGCCATGGAGACCATGATGCTTAGATGGACAGCAGGCATTATACTAGGTTGGATCACACCCCCAATCAAAGAATAAGGGAACGATTTGGTATCGCAGCAATCAGTAACAAAATGTGTGAGGGTCGTATGCGATGGTTTGGGCATGTGCTACGGTCAGGAGCGGACACCATTGCAAAACAGGGCTACACACTGGAGGTCGCCGGGAAAAGACCAAAGGGGCGACCGAGACAACGTTGGGCCGATACACTGCACAGGGATTTGAAAGGCGTCAACCTTCATCCGGACATGGCCCATGACCGAGAAAAGTGGAGACAGCGGATTCAAATAGCGGCCCCTGCCACGAGGTGGGACAAACGCTAAAGCAAAAGAAGAAGAAGAATTTATTATCAAATGAGTTGTTTCAGATGATATGTCGTCTTGTGCGCAAGGCGTTTTTATAATTGCCAAGAGGTTGCTCTGCACTTGACCGTTTGGCGAGATTTCCTTTGTCACCGCGGTATATCACGAAGAAATTTATGGGACGTTACGTGATTGTAACCGAATTCTGTCTTTGCAGTCAGGTACGGAGAAATTTCGAGATGTTACACGATCGGCGCTGGTCTCACCCGTTTGTCGAGATTCCCATAGTTTTCGTGATAGAACACTGATAAATATCGCGATTTAGATAATCTGTGTCACTTTTAGTCGTTCGATGCGATTTCCATTGTCCTTGAGGTCGGGCACGAGAAAATATAGCATTATTACGCAATCGGCGGCACTTGCTGTCCGTTTGACAATAATCCAGTTGTCCTCGTCATTGAATGCGGATAAATATCGCGATGTACCGCAAATGCTGCCGCTCTCGGCCGTTTTACAAGATTCACGTTGTCCTCGCGATATTGTGCATACCGCGCCGCACCTGGCCGTTGAACGATTGTCTATTCGTCCTGACAGAATGGTGGAGGCAAGCTCAAGGTTGGACATGGTTAAAATTCACGAGTAGTTATGGACAAGTTGTATGGCCGGCGCCGTGATTCCCGCTGTCCCTATGCTGTGGTTGGGAGTTCATCAGTTCAGGGTGGATCACGAGGAGAAATAAGTAACGTGACGCTACGTAGGCTGTCATATTTAAGTGGGTTAATGCACTTCTCGCTCCCCGTACGCTTTTGAGTATACGGACATGGGAAAAGTAGCGACTAGGTTTCGGAATGTTCCGTGATTGGTGCCCGATCACCTTTGGCGGGATTCCCGCAGTCCTCGTGGTCACAAGTTCATGCTAGGGTACGGGTTTTATGATTTTACGTAACTGACGTCGATTTCGGTCCATTTGACGAGATTCCCGCAGACAAGTCGTGCGGTCAGCCGGCCGTCTTGAGTATGATGTTCGAAGTAGATATCAAATATTAAGAATTATTCTGAAAGGATTGCACGAATAATACGACTAGAGGACACTTTTTCTTTCGAACGCGAATCACGAATTGTACAAGTTTTCGAAATAACCGGTTAGATTATAATATATCCGATGGAACCAAAGTTCGAAGGAAAAATCGGCATATACTGGAATTTCGAATTAACCATACTGGATGTCGCAAATTTACTAGACAGATTTTTAAAATAAGTTATAGCCCAGGTATTTCGAAGCTTCTTCATAATTCTTTTTCGAAACGGTAACATTTCGCAAGATTGCGACATTAAATTATTTTTCGTTATTTCTGGACTTCAATTTGACATAGTCTCCAAATAAATACGAGAAATGCGAGGTTTCTGATTAGTTTCAGAAGTTTTCGCGAATAAACGTCTCACGAAGTAAAGTTTCCTAATAACACAGATAAATATTTCACACAAAACTAAAACATCTTCTTGATGCCGAAAATATACGCTGAACGATGTATACCACTCAAGGTATCCTCAGTATGCATTTCCTTGAGCTCAGGCACGGGGAAATATAGCTTATGCAAACTGCGCCGCTTGCGTGAAACTCTCTCCATCGCAATCTCTGAGCCTAGAGGCGTGAGTTTAAACGATTCAATCCGCCTTCAAAAAATTTTCGTTACCCAAACGTAAAATTCGTTACTTTTTCGTTAATTTCGTTACCCATTTGTAAAATTCATTACTTTTTTGTTACTTTCGTTACCGGTAGACACCCTGTTGAGAATGGAAATTATTTGCAGTTACTTTTTCTCTTACAATATATCACTGGGGCCCAAAATTCGGAAGAAATAATAGTAATTGTGAAGATCGGAAGACAAGGTGAAAATTCGGAAAGTTTCCGAATAAATCGGAAGGGTTGGCAGGTATGTAACTGTCTCACCATGTTAGCACTTGAGGTTTAGACTGGCGACTGAGCAATTGTACGCTTATTGCTAGGTCAAGTTTGGTAATATCAATCTTATTTTTATACAGTCCATCGGAACTTATGTACTATGCACACGCTTTCAATACTATAGGGGTTTCGGATTCATCAACAATAACTAATAAAGGAAGATTTCAGCATTGTACACACGCTAGCAAGGCCGCTGCGTCATATAGGATTGTACACACGCTTAAAGCAGGGGGCCTTGTAGCGCCAAAACCTCGGCCAAGGTGACCGCAGCAGCGGTTAACAAAGCCGCCGCTATGAAAGACCCTGTATGACGGACTATGTTCGAATGGTGAACAAAAGTGGTCGAGATGTAGGGAATAAGGAAGGGGTTCATTGTTACATTGCAATGCGGCTGCGTTTAGGGAATTTTTAGGGACCTCAGTGACGTCACGGTTGACATATTGTCGCTTTGCTTGCCGGGAGTCGCTTTGCAAGCTTGTCAGCTGATTGATACGTCAGTTTCGCTCGCGGTTTTGTTCGAGAAGGTCATTTTTTCACCCGTTAGCGTTTTGTAGACGTAATTTTAACGATTATTATTCCTGTGAATAACCTATAGAACAAGATTTCGATATTAGCAGTGTCGTGTGCGCGATTGTGTTGGCGATTTGTAATAAAATTGAATTCCTGAAGTTGTCGCATTCAAATAAAATGCCATTACATGAGGGAACGTGCGGTCGAAAATTACTGCTTCTTCTTGTACATGTGGAATAATACGAACTGTGGGACCTATCGGTGAGTTTGAAGGGAGATTGTAGTTTAACATGACCGTTAATCTCAAGATCATGAGCCACGGGACCTCCTTTTTACGTGGAATCTGAACCACAGGACATGGCATTTCACTTTGAAAATATCACATGCATTGACCGGGAATAGAACCCGGACCGACTTGGCGAGAGGCATACAGCTAGACCGCTGAGCCACCACGCCCCCAATATCGGTGAGGTTTTTTTTACGTTCATATATTTATTTCGGTTTTTGCATTTAATTGAAAAGTTGCACTGTACTCTTTTAAAGCAATAGACATGCCATTTGTCTAAACGATATTACATCAGGCATGGTGGGAGGGAAGACGCCTGGGAAAAATATAGAGAAAAATTGGCATTTACAAAAACACTTGCAAAGGCATATAAGTCTTTTGTACGAGAAATGTATCGGTCGGTTTTTACATTTCATACAGTATTTTTGTGTGACGTTATTAGATAGTATGTAATGGATGGTTTCTAATTGGGATACAAGTATTTGCAGTCAATATCGGAAAACAAAAATACCAAAATATTGGGGTGGGGGTAAAAAAAACCATTATTAACCACAATGTTTTATACGGAAATTATAATGCTTTAGTTTTTGGTTGTGTTTGCGCATTTGTAGCCAACATTGGAAAAAAATCTATTAAAACTACAGAACAGGAGACCAAGCCGTCGTAACTTTCAATAAGGTACATTACTGAAAATATAGTATTTATGATTGACAAACCTTTCTCGGAGATGTTGGGAGTCGTTTTACTTTCTCAATTGCCACTGCTGCACCGGAATAATTCCTTTTAATTGATTATTTACGAAATTAATGCTTTTAGCATTGTCTTCATTTCACTATGGACGCCATCTTGGACACTACGTCATACGTCATGTGACACCCGATAAACGAACATCTTACTACGTTACCAACATGTCCAATACAAAATTCACAATAACTATACATAACCATATCTTGCTAAACAATTCATTTTGAAGTTTTTAATAATGCTTATTTTTGTAATTGTCACCACCCAAAATAATATATAACGAATGTTTTTCCCGTAAGCTTGCCATAGAAGCATTTCGTAAAGTCTATGATAACATCACAGTAGCAGACATTTAATTAACAAATTCAAAGAATTATGATATGTATCGTAATATGTAATTGAGCTATATAGACCAAGTATAGATTTCGAAGATTTTTTAAATTTAACCTGATATTGCGAAATTTTTTATACACATCGGAATTTTGAATGGAGCTATGTAGGTTAAGTACAGATTTTGATGCACGGTATTGTAATTATGAAATTACAATAATTACGATGTGCATCGGAATCTGTAATTGATTTACATAGGCCAATTATAGATTTCGATGCGGAGAATTAAACATATCAATTCAAATCGCGAAAATTTTCATCGGATTTCGATGCACGGTTTTTTAATTATGAAATTACAATAATTACGATGTGTATCAGAATCTGTAATTGATCTACATAGTCCAATTATAGATTTCGATACGGAAAATTAACAATATCAATTGAAATCACAAAAATTTTCTATGCATCGGAATCTTTAGTTGGTTGGTTCCTCAGTTCAGGGGCTGTACACAACGCGGTAATGTAGTCCCATGCACTTTGGGTGTGTGTAGAATTTGTCTGATAACCGGTGTTTATTGTTATGGCTGTATTAGTGTGTGTATCCGTTTTTTAATTCCAGTATGGAGTGCAACTTTGAATTTTTCAAATAGTTCCTACTTTTGCCGCCAAATGCCACCGTCAACGACTACTAGGCCTAGTTCTAAACTTAGCTACTAGACGCCACCTCAGTTGGCTCTTGGCAACGGACATAGAAACCTAAGAGCGTTGTATACATTCCTAACCTACACAATTTAGCTTCACACAGGTGTGATTAGTGGAAGGTTCTTTAACACAGGGCAGATTACCTTGCTGTTCCGCCCCCTTAAAACAACAATCCTTCAACATGCCATAAATCTAGGACTTGGGACCGCCGGCTTTACTTCCCCTCCGAAGGAAGGCATACTGAGGGATTTTTAACTCTCTTAAAAATTCAGATGGCTTCGGCCGGGTTTGAACCCGCTATCTTGGGCATAGAAACTCAGCATGCTACCAACTACGTCGGAATCTTTAATTGAGCTATGTAGGTCAATTGCAGATTTTGATGCACGATTTTTAATTATGAAATTACAAGAAGTACGATGTGTATCGGAATCTGTAATTGATCTACATAGTTCAATTATAGATTTTGATGTGGAAAATTAAAAATATCAATTGAAATCTCGAAATTTTTTTACGCATCAGATTTCGATGCACGGTTTTTTAATTATGAAATTACAATAATTACGATGTGTAATCGGATTCTGTAATTGATCTACATAGGCCAATTATAGATTTCGATGCGGAAAATTAAAAATCACATTTTAAATCGCGAAGGTGACGTCATGGTAGACGCCATTTTGTTTTAGGGGGAATTTTATACGCGGCCACATCGCAATGTAAAATTATCCCTAAGGATGAACAAGAGCATGTGGAGGGAGTACTTTGAAGAACTCTTGAACCCGAATGGTGACCCTGATGAAGAAATAGAGAAACTGGGAACAGAAGGGGACCTAACATGGAGGGAAGTGGAGGATGCAGTGAGGAAGACGAAAAGAGGGAAGGCACCAGGTCTGGACGAGATAAGTGTCGAGATGCTGAGAGCGGCAGGAGAAGGGGGGATGCAATGGCTATTTCGAGTAATGAGGGCTGTATGGAAAGAGAGGACCCCTGGTGACTGGAAGAAGGAAATAATTATCCCAATCTTCAAGAAAGGTAGCAGAAAGGAGTGCAAGAATTTTCGGGGGTATTACATTGATGAGCCATTGTGCGAAGATCTTTGAGAAAGTGTTGGAAAAGAGAATTCGAGCAAAAATAGATCCATTTCGGCTCTCGTGTAGTATCTGTTGCCCGTTTCAAAAGTGTTACTGATTGTACTACTCTGCAAAACCATTGGCCTGGATAAGATTAATGATGCGTGACAAAAGCCAGGGGTGTTTATATTAGCCTAACGCGGCTCACAGGGCCGTGCTACTTAACCTTTATTGGTCTAAGCGAAAACCATTGATCTGGAGACAATAATGTTGGCACTCTGAAAAAATTCAGTACCACCCTCTGGCGATAAATTATTCAACTCCTGTATGTTAGTAACATTGGCCATTTCTACAGAAAATTTTTCGGATTTCTATGGCAGGGGGGCAACGGTACCACAAGAGTTCCACAATTTGGAATCATCATAAAAGGTACTTATTGCAAATTTCAGTAGATAACAAAATGTTTCCTTAGGTTCCTGTCTCCTTCACTGCTACCGAAGTCTGCAGTTTCCCATACCATAGCAACCTCACTTTCATGCAGTGCAAAGAATGCATCCCTAGCCATATTTCCAAGTACAAATCAGTATAACTTTTAAATGGTATGGAATTGCACAAACCTGCATTCAGTCATGTCTTAAATTCATGATCCAATAATAGCAATGGCAACTGTGGTGTAAACTCTTTTGTATGGTTAATGTTACATCACCAAAATCTACAGTTGAAATTTTGAGGATAGCATAACCTGAATGTACTTGGTACATGGTGTACAACTCACTTGTACCAAAGACCTGCAGAAGTGTACAATTTCGTACTTTCTAAGGAGGAATTATACCCACACTGTGTAAAAAAAAAAACACTCCCTTAATTAAACTGAAGTAAAACCAGCCCTACTATGATATGATATCTTCCCAATCAGAACCAAAATTAAAACGCTTTAGTTTAAGTTGACTGACATACGTCATGCCTAAAATGCTTCAGAGTATATCAACCGGCCGCTATGGACGTAGTATAATACCAAAATGGAACACAAATAGTGCAATGAAATTACTTACTCTCCATAAGCTCCTTCTCCGAGTGTCTGGGCTATGGACCAACCATCGACAAATACAGACACCATATTACCGCTGAAATCGGCGTCAAGTAGTTTGCAACAGAGTTTTCTCCAGCTACATTATCCTCCACGTTAACGCAATCTGGAATGAAATGCCTGCTAATGATATGCGAGTAGAACAAATAACGTAACCAATAATCACAAAATAACTTATTAAGAGTGCATTCCACACCCATCAGCACAAAAGAGAGACGCACCAAACATTCCCAACACCACAAGATTCAACGCTTGCTTCGCCCGACAACTGCTAAGAAAAGTCATAAATGGGCTCCATCAGCGACAACTTGGCTCAAGTTTTCTTCAAACAAATCCTGAAATATCACATTGAAGATGAAATATTGGCGTACTTTTAATTTAAATTGCATTCTTGCCTATATAAAATACAGTTGAATCAAATTAAACTGTCAAATCCAACACGTGGTTGTCAGAACAATGAATGCCGCGATTTCTAGGCCAATGTAATAAGTCTCTGAAATGCCCGGGGCCATATCGTCCTGTAAGCATAATTTTACAGCATGCAGAGTAAAATAAATCTTACCATTATTGATCGACGTCTTCTTAGCCACTTCCTCTACATGATTATCTACCGTTAATCGACGACAAATCAACAAATATCAACGTTTTCGCTACCCGTTGCTTCTCTCGCACTCATGGCCGCTACACGCTCATCACCGTTTTCGCGCCGAGGCCAGGAAAATGGCGATTTTTATGAAACAAGGAACCAAAGATGTTACACATAAAGACATGACAAAAGAAGTGTCCAAATTTGGTTATTTAGGTCTTTCACTAAAATTCACAAAAAGAAAAAAAGCTTCCAATCACTCACAATTTTTACAGGTAAAATGAAGTAACATTTTCAGTGTATCGTAACATCACGTAGTAGTCTTCGGTCTTCACTTTGATCCAGCTAGTCCTACCTTGACATTTCTCTTTGACTAACGTGATCTTTGTTAAACAAGGAACGGAAAAATAAAATTGAAGTCAAAAGAATGTAATCGATAACAATGTTGCATGTCAACTAGAAAACACAAATATGGGGTACACGCTAAATTAAAAATTATACCACAAACGTCCGAGGTGAGTTTCAAATTAAAAAAATGGACACTCCTCAAGAAATACAAACACAACTAATGCAGTACAACAATGCAGTCTTATTTTAAGCCCTGGGTATGTTCTAATTTTGGATAGAATCAATAATTTCAACGATACTTGATTTATTCATTTTAAATGATTAACAAGAAAATATTGTATGACACGAGTTATATTCTACCCAAGTTGTATTTCCTCACCAATTCGTTTGATTTTAATATAATTTTACAGGTCTGCAGTTTACTCGTATGCAGGTTAACCAAAAAAATATAAAATGACAGCGTGGTGGGGAATTTTAGCCAGTGCATCGACTTGGACAACACTCTATTATGGAATTAAATATCGATGGAAATTGGAAGACGAGTGGTCTTGTCGACTATTGACAGCAATCCATGCTATATTAGTTACTACTCTAGCAGCATTGGCATGCCTTTATGGACCATGGCCTTTCACAGAACCGGGTGAGAGACTTACCATTGCAATAATTCCTATATCATCTCAATATGTTTAAACAGCCAAAATGAAATTTCACTCTTTTTCAGGTGGGCCAAATACAAATATACAATGTGTAACAATTGTTGTTAGTGTCGGATACTTCATCTTTGACGTTATCTGGTGTCTTTATCATCAGACTGAAGGTATGACAATGCTCCTTCACCATGTTGTCAGCATTGTATCGCTTAGTAGAATTCTGATAAAAGGTGTGTCAGGAACAGAAGCTGTTGCTGGCATAGGTGGTTTGGAAATCACCAACCCTCTACTTCAGCTGCGATGGTTTCTCCGATCTTCAGGTTATAAGAATACAGCAGCTTATTATATCGTTGAATTAACTTTCATGGTTATGTTCTTTATCATGCGAATAGTCTTGGGAACTTTATTATTTTATTCGACAGTTGTCCATTCTAGGCCAGATTTAGAGGCTAAGGCATATGCTACAGCATTTTATGCCATATCTTGGATCTTTATGGTCTATATTGCACAGTACTTCATTGCTAAATATTTAAGAAGTGGTCACAAGCAGATAACTAAAGACCAAAACATAAAGCAAAATGAAGATAGAAAAGTAAATCTGAAGGAAGATTTAAAAAACAAAGCTGCTTAGTAACTTAATAATATTATTATTAGTAACTTGAAAATACCAAAAATGCAGTATGCTAGGAACATGGTTATGCTCTACTCTTAACTTCCATTCCTTAAAACAACCGGTTAACCAGTTACTAAGTTTATCATAGTATGGAGTGCTGTCGTAGAAATAATCTTAGGTATTATTTGAAGCTTGGTAACCTTTCATTCAAAGCATTAGAAGTAAATCCTAATACTCAAGTCTTTTCCTTTTTCCTTCTAGAGAATCTCGATTGTACTTTTGTACAAGTGTATTAAAGAAAGAAAAAACATCATTTTATACAATGTTTAGAGGGGCTTACTGAAACACACAAAAATAGTTGCTATTATATTGAATTTCCTTTCAAATTTATTGATATCTTAAGGAATAGCTCTAAGATTCCCTACTGGTATTAAACAATTCTTGAGATTCACAAATACTTAGGCAATACTTCACTGAATTTATAAATCCAGAGGCACATCATTTGCACTCTTGAAACATGAAATCAAAATATCCATATGTTTTTAAGAAAGTGTAAACATAAACTAACTTACCGCCTTACATCATGCTTCGAAAACACCAATGTTTTTCACTTTAAAGAAATTTCCACAATGTTTACAGAGAATTTCCTTAGAAGTGTTTTTGCTCTAAAGAGTGTAAATAATGTACTTAGAAATATTCCTATTTGGAGAATATATCTGTTCCACAAAGAACATTTTTTTCAAGCTTACTAATACTGAATCTCCAAATAAAAATATACATATATGTATATATGCTTATCCCCAAGAAGAACTGCCTGAAACCAGAAGCCTTAGTATTTGTACAGTATTTTTGGTTGTATTATGAGATTGCATTTTAATGTACACCTCATTCAAAGGGAATGGTAATGTGTAACATATACAACTCCTTATCTAGTCATTTACGTAATCCCTTATTTTTTATATAAACCTTTACTTTCAGTAAACACATGATTTATGACTGCAGTAGGTTGGTTTTTTTTTATCACTTTAGTCTCTTTTGTTAGCCTACTGATGGCATTTATATAATGGCTAGTCTGCTTAATATGTGCACTGTTTTGCATGTGCTTGAAAACACTTGAGGTAGATTTTATATAATTTCATACCAATAGCCTAGTCTATGTTAGCTCTAGAATATAAATTTTTATATGGAGATTTATGAACATCCTTCCATTTGTGCAATGTAAAATTTACACTTGAATAAGTATATTAACTTCCTTTATATATAAATGAAATCTCATCCTATAGGGACAATAAGCAGCGTGGATGTCTTGCCAGTTCCCAGGCCTTCACAATAATTCTGTCCATTTAATAAAAGAAAAGCTACATTTTAGACAGTTTTTATTATCATCTGAATGAAAACTAAATCCATAGAAAAACAAATGATATGAAAGTGTATAAATGAACTATTTGCAGCGATTAAAATGTTGTAATAAACTTCAAAGAATACCTCCACTTAACTTAGGTTATACTAGGTAGATTTAAAACCTGTTTCTTAACATCCCCTTACATTACACAAATGTCATAATGTGATTTTTAGAGCAGTGAAATTTAAATGAGTTGATCTATTACAAATAGAACTGCAGTATGGTACATATTCATTCGGCCTAGAGCTCCATAATCACTGGAGATCAACAGTTAGTCAATATTATGGTCCATTTCCACTCAACAATACATTGCATTTTCAACTGAAAAAGACACACACATCAAAATAGAACTTAGTTAATACCATTCTACCAGTATATTTCAATCAAATGTGGAATTTCATATAAATACCTTTATTTTTCTGCAAATGATTTATTGACATGAATTGTGTGTATTGAAAAAAGATCGATTGCTTAAGTTTAATATTTTCTCCCAAATAATAAACTTTGTGAACAATGACTTACCTGATTTATATTTAAAAATTAATTTCAATTATGGTAGCCTACCCTCTGTCTGTATGAAGTGTATTTTGAACAGTTCTTCAATCCTTGATTACTTTAATATTACAATGATGTACTAAAAATATTTATGTATTTATAAGGAATTACATTTTTATGACTTCCAAAGTGTTTACTTTATTGATTGAAAGAAAGTCAATATTCTATGAGGAATAAGTTTTTTAAATTGAAAAGTATGTTTTCGAACTGCCTATGCCCTTAGCAGTGTCTCGATAGTTTACTTAAGAATCCAGTGTTTTACTTGCCTTACAAGAACAGCCCTTGGATTATTTTGTTGAAAGATCAATTAACTTTGGGATACACTTTTTTGATGATGTTGCTGACGTCTATTGCTGGATGACTCTGAACACACATATATGAAAAATAAGAGATAAACTAATACCCAAGCAAAAAGCAATTGAATTACTGTATACATAAGGTAGCCTAAGCAATGGAAAAACAAAAAATGGAAGCATTTTTCCATGTTCCTGCTGGGATGTAATATCTTCCCTGGATCTTTGCAATGCTCTAAGGTCTGTTCAGTTATGGAAACTGTTACCAATTGCTGCTATACTGTAGGTGCCATGTTCTGTTTGCTAAACTGATCTCTTCCTTGAACTGTTGGGCAAAAGTAAATCTAAATGACTTATTTTCACATGGGCTTGGAAACATTGTGGATTGTGCATCATTCAATGTTTTGCTACATTTTATGTGGGGATAACCTTATTGTTACTTACTATGTAAATTTAGCCTATATGGTGATACAATGGTCAATGTAGGTCAATGTAACGTTCTCCACACAACACAAGAAAACTGGAGTACTCTATATATTCCAATCGGCTCAAAACTGAATCTGTGCAGTCCCAAGTTTTGCTGCTGGGGTTGTACTTTAGTATCATAACATGATAGAATATACTTTACTCTATACATTATTTATTCCCTGAATCAACCTACCAATTTTGTATATGTCGCGAACCTAAATGTTGTGTCATCGCATTATGGGAAATACGTAAGTTTCAAACTGCTGTGGATTGAAAAGCCATGAGGTATACATGGTTTTGATAGATGATACTTATGCGGATCAAGTTACAAGTGGATTAATCAAATCAGCATTTTATCATGAAAGCAGGATAATCATTCATTTCATGGTACCAACGACTACCTCATCATCAGACATTGCAATGAAGCTCCACGACCCAGTTGTGTTACACGTATATTCCAGCTTATATATGTAATAAGTTACTTGCAGAAGCCTCCGTGGCTTAGGCGGCAGCACGCTGGCCTCTCACCGCTGGGTCTGTGGTTCAAATCCCAGTCACTCCATGTGAGATCTGTGCTGGACAAAACGGAGGCAGACAGGTTTTTCTCCGGGTACTCCGGTTTTCTCTGTCAAAATTTCATTCCAGCAACACTCTCCACTATCATTTCATCTGTCATTCATTTAATCATTGCCCCAGAGGAGTGCGTCAGGCCTCGGCAGCCGGCACAGTTCATATCCTCGCCGCTACATGGCGGCTTCATTGATTCCATTCCTGACCCGGTCAGAGACTGGAAGCAGGCTGTGGATTTTTCATTTTCAAGTTAATTGCATCCAATGGCCCTACAGAATTAAATTAATACATAAATGGGTACATAATACAGGTGCCAGACTGTAAGATGAATTAAGTCCCCTGTCGGCCTGTGAGCAAAATTTCTTGAGGGACATATGCCGGGTTCTCATGGTAAAACACGTGCTATCTATTGCATGACTCTCCACACAAAGAACATATACAGGCACAGTCAGCACAGGGATCAATCAATACAACAGACTTTGAAATTATATGTGGAACAAAGTGAGATAACGGATCATGGTAGAAAGACTTCAATTCTCCAGTTCGGCTAGTTTGTACTAGTGATGATACTTGGAAGTTAATTACCACCAGAGCTATAGATAGTGAAGTTGCCAAGGTAACAGCGGGAGTCCGAGGCAAATTGTCCTTAGCCGCCTCAACAGTGCAAGATGTTTGATTGTGACAACATAAGTTACTCTCAGTATTTAACCCGGCATTAGTCGCGGCTCTTAGACAGAGCAGTTTTGTCGTGGCGATCTCTTAGATTGTCTAGTTGTAAAATTAGTTTAAATGCCCTTATATATTACAAATATCTAAAGTGGAATAGAAAATAGACCAGGAAAGTTTTCTATTATGATCAGCTTAAAATAAGTATTCATATGATACTATCTAGAGCGGTGGTTCTGAACCCGTAGAAGTCTACGGACCACTCAGCCTGAAATTGAATCATGTACGGACCAGCCCCTCTGCCAATACACTTTATCAGTTGTAACCCTTCCTCAATAACACTTATTTTAAAGATGCTTTAATTCAAAACCTGATAGTCATCGCCGTGGATACATTCGGACGATTCTCGTTCAACGCACATAGTTTTCAAAATCCCCATTTATTGGCCACTTTTTTTATACGTGCAGGTGGACCCTTTTTACCCGCAGACCACTCCTGAGACATCGGTTAAGAATCACTGATCTACAGGGAAGAGGTAGAATTAAACATGAATTGCCTTTCTCAAGCATCACTTGCAAAATAATGTTTAATGTATATTGTAAGACTGTTCTAAACATATCCATTCTATCGCCTATGATTCCAACAATACATCAACCCTAATGGAAGGTCAAATATGCTGATCTGTAATTAGAACATTATGATAGCAGCAAGGATTCCTGCAAGTGTCGTGGCGATCTGTGATATCAATCTAGCTCCTGCACGTAATACTATTGATAGACGAAGCTTGCCACAGTGGGTGAGTGGTTAACGTGTCGGACTACCAACCCCAAGCTTGCAGGTTCGCTCCTGGCCGCGGTAAGTGACTTTTGAAATGCGACAAAAATTATGGCATGCATGTCATACGTTGTTGGCATGTTACCCATTTGAATTCAGTAGGCCGTGTTCATAATGGCAAAATTAATCTCTGGATTTTCCGCCAACACAGAGTTCCTCTATTCTCTACCAGAAAGCACTAAAGCAGGCCACGCCAACGCGAGCATAGTGCTTGCGCATCCAGGTGCCGCACCGCGAGGCTCCGGTGCTTTTCCCCTCCCACCCCTCTTTCTCCACAGTCAGACTTGGATGATGGGCAATGGATCACTGACCTCGCTTTCATGAAAGCCATCACTGGGTATTTAAATGATTTAAATATCTCGTCGCAAGGTAAAAATAAATTAATCAGTGCCATGTGTGACTGTATTGAAAGTTTCAAATTGCAGCTTGTGCTATTTAAAAGTCAGCTTCAAGAAGGAAATTGTCTCTCTAAAATCCTTGAAGTTAAGTACTTATGAACACATCAGTGAGTACACAAAAGTGTTACAGTCATTGCATAAAGAATTTGAAGATAGGCTTGAAGAAATAAAACAAGTAAAACCGGCACTCGAAATTTTTATGACGCCTTTTTCGGTGCGCCCGAGGAAGCCCCAAGTCGAGCTCATAAAACTACAGTGGGTTTCAATGTTGACAGACCACTATTACCATTACAATCGTGATTTGATTTCATGTTATAAAGGCGTTGAGGAACAAGAATTCCTGAGGATTCATTCCCTTGCCCTGAAATGTGTTGGTTCGGAACAACGTTCGTTTGTGAACAAATGTTTTCAATTATGAATATTAACAAAACAATAAGGTCAATATAGGAAAATTAGTGGCTTTAAAGCAATGCCAAACAAGAATGTTGAAAATAAGTACAAAATCGGGAGTGCAATAAAACTATTATTTCTGTCTGTACACAAAATTGGCATTAGTATTACGCGCTGATTTGCCCAGCCCCATTTACCAAACAACAACACGACATTCACCTCGCTAAGCGCTGCCACGACACGTTCTTCTCCTACCACTGCCACAACAGTGCTGTATCTGCTGCTACAGCAGAGCAGCGGTGCTTTTGCCGGTGCCGGCCGGTGCTCACCAAGCACCTGAGTTAGCGTGGCCTGCACTGAAGTGTTAAGGAGCTTAGATATCTAACCTCCTTGACTTTCATAGCATTCCAAGGACCAACGAAATCCTACATGCAAGCTGCCCTCTGGGTGTCAAATAACAAAGCTTGCACCCGGCACTCAAGGCCATACGAAATTATTATTATCATTGATAGACGAGGAATTTGAATCACACTGACTGGTTCCAACTGCCAAGCTAGGAAGATAGTGGAAGGGTAGAGAAAGGCCTTCCACTCTTCACAAAGCAATGAATAAAAATGTCCCTAAATTCCGGATTAATTGTTGACACCAAGGCCGGCAAACCTTTTCTCATTATTGTGCCATACTTGGGCTTATTGCTTTCTGTGTGGAAAATTACGAGATATGGGTGGGGTGATAGAAGAACAAAATCAGTAATTGACTACTTCCTGGTGGAAAGGACAAATCGCAGAAAGCTGATGGATGTGACAGCTTTACCAGGAGAAGCATTTGATGGGGACCATAGAACTGTGGTGGCAAAATTTAGATGGGGAAAATTGGAAAACCTAAAGGAGATCAGAGAAAGTAAAATAAAAGTATGGAAATTGAAAGACAAAGCTGTACAGGAAGATTTTCAGGAGAGATTGAAGCAACAAATCCCAGTTACTGAAGTGGAAAATGTAGAAGAGGAATGGTCCCACTTTAAAAAGGCATTTGCTGGTGCAGCAGAGAGTGCTTGTGGTAGGACGTCAACAAGAGTGAAAGAGAAGGAGACACCGTGGTGGAATGAGGAAGTGAGGAAAGCAGTGAAAGAAAAGAAGTCTGCATGGAAAGAATGGAACCGAGATCAAACAGAAGAAAGCAAAAGGAAGTATCACGACAGCAAACGGAGGTGTAAGAAAGTGGTAGGAGAAGAAAAGAAGAAAAGTTGGGAAGAATTTACACGAAGAATGGAAACAGATGTAAGTGGCAGTAAAAGGATGCTGTATGGGCTTCTAAGAAGTAAGAGGAAAGAAAAGGTTACTACAAAGCTGGTGAAAAAGGAAGATGGAGAGTTGTTAACACACCCAGAAGAGATAAAGGGACGATGGAAGGAGTATTTCGATAAGCTATTGAACGTGAGCAATTGTACTGGTGAGATCGAAGTGACACAGCCTGACGACTCTATAACAGAAGATGATATAACAATGCTGGAGGTAGAATTAGCAGTACAGAAAATGAAGATGGGAAAAGCAACAGGGGTGGATGAGATCAGTGTAGAAATGATAAAGGCTGCTGGACCTGTTGGTATGCAATGGCTGTATCGACTGCTAAAGTGTGTGTGGAAACGGAAATGTGTACCAGAAGACTGGGTGAAAGGGCTAATAATACCAGTGTTTAAGAAAGGGGACAAGAAAGTGTGTGATAACTATAGAGGGATCACCCTCATATCACAGATAGTAAAAATACTGGAAAGGATATTAGAAAGAAGAATGAGAAGAAAGGTGGAAGGAGAGTTGCAAGAGGAACAGTATGGCTTCAGGAGTGGAAGATCCACAGTGGACCCAATCTTTAGCTTGAGGCAGGTGATGGAAAAGAACTGGGAATATGGAGAGGATTTGATCATGACTTTCATAGATCTAGAAAAGGCATATGATAGTGTCCCCAGAGAGAAGGTATGGGAAACCATGGTTAAGAAGAGACTGGGAAGAGAAATGTTGGAAATGGTACAAGCAATGTACAACAACTGTGTTAGCAGGGTTCTGACCCCTGTTGGAAAGACAGATTGGTTTAGGAACAAGACTGGACTAAGACAGGGGAGTGTCCTGTCACCTCTTTTATTCATAATGGTAATGGATGAAATTGTAAAGGAAACAAAGGAAGCATATGGACATAAAGAAATGAAGTTACTATTATTTGCAGACGATATTGTGGTCTGGGGAAGGAACACTGAAATAGTGCAAAAACAACTAGATGCACTGAACGAAAATATTCAGAAGTATGGCCTGAAAATCAGTATAGAGAAAAGCAAGACCATGGTGATGACAAGAGGGGAAAGACAAGGAAAGGGCATTGTGAAAATTGGAAGTCAGAGTTTGGAAATTGTGGACACGTTCAAATACCTAGGAAGTGAATTGATGCAAACTGGTAGGTTGAACATGGAGATTGGCAGGAGGGTACAGCAGAGCAATGCATTCTATCAAAGTGTAAGAAAACTTGTTTGGGATAAGGAAGTACCAAGGAAAAGCAAGGAGGTAATGTATAAAATGTACTATGTACCCATATTAACGTATGCAGCTGAGACTTGGACCCTGACGAGCAGGCAAGAGAGTAGAATCCAAGCCAGTGAAATGAAATTCCTAAGAAGTATGATAGGTAAGACAAGGAAAGACAGAGTGAGGAATGAAGATGTTAGGAAGGAAGTTGGGTTGGGAAAACTAAATGAGAGAATAGAGAAGAATAAACTAAGGTGGTTTGGACATGTAAAGAGGATGGAGGAAAATAGAATACCAAGACAGATGCTAGAGGCGAAGTGCAAGGGTAAGAGAGCAAGGGGAAGACCTAGAACAAGGTGGATTGATTCAGTGAAGAACAGCGTGAGAAAAAGAAATCTGGACTGGGACAAGATCGTGGAAGAAGAATGGTGGAAGGAAAGAGGAAAGTGGAGAAGTGCCATAAATACCCCGACCCGGCAGGAGCTGGATAAGGGGAAATGATGATGATGATGATGTGCCACTTCTTAATTGCATTTTTTATATTAATTCATTAAGTGAAATATACACCATTTACTGGAGCTGAAACAAAGACGACTAAATTACTTAATATTTTCAATACTTTTGTCCATTTTATGAGGCATATGTCCGAATATCGATAATAATGACAAATGGTTAAAATCGAACACGACAATACATGTTAACAATCATATTCATTAGGAATTAAACTTACTATTTTATTATGGTATCCCATTTCAAGGATAAGAGTTAATTCTGCTTTATTTATGATTTAGTACTGTAATAATTGAAGGTTCTCTTGGGAAGATAGTGTGATGGATTCCCATTGCCTTTCACACCGCAGTATGATGGTCATTGATGCTGATCCAGCAACGCCTATGATAACCCAGTAAAGAGCCTCAACCTGGTTTTAAGGAAGCCTTTGACTGCATTCAATGGGAGATGTGGCAAGTACTGTTGAAAGTGGGAGTTTCTGCACAACTGGTTTTGTTAATATGAAATCTTTTTGAAGCTAACTAGACAATGGTTAGAGTAAATGGAAAACTTTGAAGATTTCAAGATACAGAAAGGTGTCCATCAAGGTTGTATTCTGTCACCGGTGCTCTTTAATATTTATGGACAATATATCATGGGAGTTGCACTAGACGGATGGGTTGGTGGCTTTCCTGCTGGGGGTAAGAAAATTTCCAACCTTCGTTGTGCAGATGATACTGCACTCATAGCTATTAATGAGATGAACATGACTGATCTCCTTACTTTTATCAAAATTATGAGTGCTGATATGGGACTACAGATTAATGTCAATAAGACCAAAATTATGATCATCATTGATAGAGCCGGATAATTAACCAATCCAGATACCTTCAAGGAATTCAATATTGTCTCACAAATGCTATTTGGTTCAGTTATTTCCAATTCAGGCAGCTGTGCTTCCAAAATTAAGAGGAGAACTGCTGTGATGACAAATTCATCTCATTTATGGAAAATTCGCTCCATCTTGTTATCGCTATAGAAGAGGCTAGTACACAGTTGAGTATTTTCAGTATTTCTGAATGGAGCCGAGACATGGACACTATGCTAAAGACTGGAAAAATAATGATGATGATAATTGTTGTTTTAAGGGGCCTAACATCGAGGTTATCGGCCCCTAATGATCTGGGTGCTAGCGAAAATGAGAATGAAATGGAAACCAGAACGAAAATTATGCGAGACGGAAAATACGTACAAAGAGAAACTCAGATGGAAACAACTCACAATATGGTCTTACAAAAGGGAATTTAGAACGAAAAGATTCACAAAAAGAATATATTGAAAAAGACCCACAAAACATAGGCTAAATTCAAAATACGTACAAAATGCAATGTAGCGTCGAAATACTTACAAAATGCAAATGAGATCAAAAATACGTACAAAATGCAATTGAGGTTCAAACTACTTACAAAATGCAATTGAAACTGAAAATACACAATGCAATTCAGATTGAAATAGGCCCTATCCAGACTGGAAAAAGGGCAATTGGCGATGGCAAAGGATGTTGCACATAGCTTGGATGGCATTTCGCACCAATAAGTCCATTATTAAAGAGCTCCACCTCAGATCTAGGGATCATCAACATTTGAACAAAGAGTTGCCAAATTCTTTGGACATATAATGCATCGTTGGAAGGACAGTTTAGAGAAACTGATTATCCTTGTAAATGTCCCAGGAAAGAGTGACCATGGTTGAGTGCCCATTCAATGGCCAACATTATCAAGAATGTGAGTGGGCGGAACCTTCCTGGTGCAGCAAGTTTGTCCGAAGACCAGGAGAGATGGAGAAGAATAAACTATAGCCTCCTCGAAGATCACGATCCTCAGCATTGAGGGATCAACGATGACTGTACTGATAAAAATCATGTTCGAGGTTGCGAGTTCCATTGCATCTTTACTAATAAGAAAATGTATGGGCAACTCACAACCTTCCGTGACTTGGCTAATCATCATCATCATCTTGCACAGTTTCCAGCCACTGGCCGGGTCTGTTTGGAACACAAGCCTCTCCAACGTCTTCTGTCTTCCCACCATCTCTCAGCCTCCACCCTTGTCCAGTCTTCTCCTCTCTTCTTCACGCTTTCTTCCACCCCCTTCAGCCACCTGTCTCTCGGTCTCCCCTCGGTCTCTTTCCTTCCCACTTCGTCTCATGTACTCTCCTGGGTATCCTCTTCTCCATTCGTTTTACATGTCCATACCATCTAAGTCTAGATTTCTCTATACCATCCTGTAATGGTTCCTCCTTCATTAATTCTCTGGTCCTCTCATTTCTTATTCTGTCCATCTTTGTAGCTCCAATACTGCTTCTCAAGAACCTCATCTCACTGGCCTGTATTTTGCTCTTCTCCCTTCCTTTCATAACCCAGGTCTCCGAGGCATACGTCAGGATAGGGACATAGTACGTCCGATATATGATCTTTTTGCTGTTCTGAGGGACATCCTTGCTCCATAACATGCTTCTCACACTCATCCGAAATGCTTCTGCCTGCCTCCCCCGCTCATTTATTTCTCTATCGTTTCTTCCATTATCTTGTATCAGGCTTCCCAGATACTTGAAACTCTCCACTTTCTTCAGCTGTTCCCCACCAATTGTTATTCCCGTTGTGGTTCTTTCCTTCTTCCTTGTTGTGATCACCATCTCACTCTTATTTATGCTAAATTTCATCCCATATCCTTGTATTATTCCTTCCCACATGTCCAACTGTTCCTGTACCTCCTCCTCCTTGTTTCCCCAAATCATCAAATCAACTGCAAACACCATTGCTTTCATCTTTCCGTCCCCAATTACTTGTGCCACTCGGGTCATTATATCATCCATCACCACAATGAAAAGTAACGGTGACAGTGCACTTCCTTGTTTCAGGCCGTTTCTCTGTTCCAACCAGTCTGATCTCTCTCCTCCCACTTTCACACAGCTCGCGCTTCCCTTGTACATCTCCTTTATCCTCTTTCTAGTCCATTTCTCTACTCCTCTATCCTCCAGGGACTTCCATACTTTGTTTCTGCATACACTGTCAAATGCTTTCTCAATGTCCAGGAAGGCCATCAGTAGATCTGTTCCATACTCATAGTGCTGTTCTTGTAACTGCCTTACAGCAAAAATCAAATCCACTGTGGATCTTCCTGCTCTGAAGCCATGTTGTTCTTCCCTCATCCCTTGGTTACAAAACTTCAGAAGATATGGGCGACACGAAGGAATGCTTCCTTCGAAGAATCGCAGTCAGTAGGGAATTACTACATAAGAAGCTCAGAACAAACAATTATACAGTTGTATAGTGGGTGCAATTGGCAAATGGAGAGTTTTTGGAAATGAGCTAAATCTTTAAATCAACATGACTAATGATACTGCTATTGGTTTCAAAACCAATTGGTTGGCTGCACTGCAGGAAGAGTGGTAGATGAAGATTCACACATATCATGCTACGAGTTCAAGATAATATGCACGGATAGTACATACACCGTTAATAGTAAAATCCAAACAACACACCTGTTCAATTCGAGTCACTAAGTGCTGTACCGGCAGCTAGAGGTGGTATTCCAATAAGGCCACCACATTTTCTGGTGAGTCTGTGGTATTTTATTTTTTATAATAAATTTTAGTACATTATTTTTTGCCATTAATTTCAGCAGCATTTTCTGTCACTACAAAGCCCATAGTACTATCAGCAATCTAGGTTTTATGGAGATCAGTATTAAGATACTGTAGTATACATTAGGCAGGGTGCACTCAGAATCAGATAAGACAAGGAATGGCAAGATATTTTTGTTTACAGTGTCTACAACTCCTCTTGTTTATTCCAAGCATATTTTACATGGATATTATGTGAGGACATGCCATGTAGTTTTAGCTTACAGGACAATGCAATTGTAAATGAATCAATCAATATAAAGCTCTGAAGACATTTATCAAAATTGCCTACGATTGATATGAAATTGAATCAACACGATTGTACCCAAATTGTAATGTATAGATAGCTTTGAAGCTAGTTTTCAGTGTTGTCTTATTGGCAATTGATATTGCAACTTTTCAGTTGGTCAACACACTATAATTCCAATTACTGAGACATGCAAAAAAATAGCCTGAAAAAATTATATGTAGATTTTTAATGGGTATTATTCCCTAAACCTGGAAAAATTGTATGAGAATTTCAGTTGATCAACCACCTTCACCCCTTGTAATCTGTGCAAATAATAATCATACGAAGCATGCAATTAATAACGGGTCGAGTGCCAAAATATAGTTTCGAGACAATCAACAAAAAGTGCATAACGTAACAGTTTGGAGTGGCGAAGCATGATACATGCAAAATATATTCCAAGCTTTTATAATGAATGACTCAATTTGGATTAGTTCGGGTGTAAAAGGTTACATAACTTGAAAAATATGAAATGGGCTAGTACATGTACAAATGTATTAACATTTAAAACTACTCAAGTGCCGCGTAAATGTTTAAATTTTACCATGAATTTATTTTCGGGAATTCAATGAAGTCCTTTTGTCTCTCCTTGATTTTCTCAGTTCACGTGAGGTAGTTTAAGGTCGAATTTACTTCAACAAGTCTTCGTAAAACAATCTATTTAAATTTGTTATGTAAGGCATCATTTTAGAGAAGACCTTCTCCTCTTCCGACAGTCACTTTGCTCCTTGTGAATACTTTGTATACACATGAAGCGATTTTATTACTTCCTTCACCACTGAATGCCTTGTGCCAAACATATAGCCAGTTTGTCCCCGATATGTATCAGATACTGAAAGGGGATAGTTGGCTCAAATATTATACCACAATTATTACCTGATGGTGGCACATGTTTGTGGAAAGAGTTTCGTATGCAGGCAGCGGGAGCGAAAGGGGAGTAACATTCACTTTGTTGCGAAGGAAATGTTCACATCGGTTCCTATTATAACTTGAAGTATTAGAAGTACTGTAACAGTAACTGTATTGAATGTGAGTATCTCCTAACAGCACAATAGCAGTGACTCCCCTCTACTACCTTCCTTCTCCATTCCCCTCCCCGCTTGGGACTATTTGCAGGTTTGTACCATCAGGTATTAATTGCTGTCTACTTTTAACCATTTGTAAAGATGGAAGAATAATTATCTGTAAATCCGAAGAAAACATGCATATTTTGGATTGCGTTCTGAGCTTTTCGGTGGTGCAACTCAAGTCTTTTTTTCTCCTTGTTAGCAGGATCACTTTGAATTGCAACTTTCAGAAGATCGAACACTTGTCATTCCTCAAAGGGTGGAATTTCAGTTTGGGAAATGTTCTGGTGCTTAGCTCACTATTTCACCATTATGTTTGGTGGATTACTCTGGCACTTGGACCAAAAAATTTGTTATTGGTGATGGCACATATAACATTAGTATCAGTAGTGCCCGGCTTCGCCCAGTGGATTTATTTGTTTTACAGAACTGGAGCGCTCAAGGATAAGGATCGGAATAAATGAAAGTAAATTTTAAAGCACCAACGCTTATTGCAGCTGATAACCTCTGTATACTGCACCAACACCATCGCCCTTGTACAGAGGCATACTATTGTCATGATAACTGTTTTAAAGGGCCTAAGAAATCTTTTTGCACTACAGTAATTACTCCCCGTGACTGCAATTTATAAGCAGCTCGCAATTCTGCACCAGAACATTGGTAGGGGCGACGTGATGCGGCCCGCATTACATGGCAACAATAGACTTTGGTATTATTGAAGCCGTTCTGGAGCGCTTGTTCTTCCAACTAACTGAACAAAAATCAATCTTTAAGGTTACCTAAGAGGTGTAGCCTAATGCTACATAGCCTAAACTATTCCTCTTGAATCAGGCTATCATATACAAAAAGAATTTTTCGAATCCGACGGGTAGTTCCAGAGATTAGTGCGTTTAAACACATAAACAAACACACAAACTCTTCAGCTTTATTATATTAGTATAGATTTTAACATTAAACCATTATTTACTAACATGCCTAACATGTAGATTTTTATCAGGTGTAATCTCATTTCTCCTGCCCAATATAACTTAATAGGGTATCAATTTGTGTTGACTGACTGAAAGTTATCAGTCAATTGAATCAATCAAGTAATGGATAAGAACATGCTTAAGGCAAACTTCATAAGTTATTGCTTACATGATGCTTTCATATTATTTAAGATTTCTACCCATATTTACAAAAAAGAAATTGAGGGGCTTCTGGCTTTAAGATCACCCAATTTGATTATCACTATAATTTCCAAGTGGAAAATTACAATGATTAATTTATCTGCAAAAGCTCCTATAAATACACACTGCGAAAGCATTATAGAACCGTATAAATGTTCTAGTCGGCATATAATGGATACAAAAGCATGCACAGAACACAGCAAGCATCAGCGCTTGCCCAAGCTGGAGAAGTCATTCAATAGTCTTCTTTTGTTGCCTAGAAATTCTCTTTCCATATCCATTTCAGTATGTGTATTATCATATAAAATGTAGAGTAATTTTGTCTTGCGCATTGTGCATGATTCTGTGTGCACCCTGGTCTTACTGTTTTGGAATAAATAAGGATTGAATTGTTGGTCAGAAATAAAATACTTTAATATTGCAAAACTATCCATCATTCAGTTGGTGAATATGTTACTGTACTTATTTTATGATATCAATACATATTTCTTGAGACTCCAACTTATATCCTACAGGGGATTCTTATCTTGATCCCGTGTTTAGGCTATGTAACAAAAATACTTTATGTACTCACGTTAATTCTTGGTAAGTCACTATAGAACTGAACGAACACTTCAGAGCAGGGAAGAGGGGACAACCAGTATTTTAACTACATAAAAAAAAGTTTTGTTTGATATTACCATTATATGTATATATTATATTAATTGTATTATAATATATCTGTTGTTGATTGTATAGAATATTTTATTGTAAAATACTTACTACAAATTATAACCATATTGTGCTTAATCTGGCCTACTATTGCTATTGTAGCACTGAGATATTTTTAAAAAGATTAAGAATAAGTTATTCAAAAATTATTTCATGTTTTACAAGCAAGCAAAGCTGAAATGTATAGGCACCTTAGAAGTAGTTGATTGTAGAGTATTTTTGAATCTGTTACAGTTTTGTTAACTACTCAAGTCGGTATTTAAAGTTGTCAAGTTTTACACAGTTTTGTTGACAAAAACACTCCAAAACAGCTTGCAGCCATATTTGTTGGGCCACATTCACCTGTAAACATGAATTTGGTGGGCATGAATTTAGAATAGATACGTGTCTCGCCTCTAACCACACAAGTGGACTAACCCTAACATCATTAACATTAGTTACATCACACACATTTTCTTGCTGTGCATAATCATTATTGCCAACACTTTCATCATACCTTGGATCATTTTAATCACGATTTCTGCCTAATATCTGCTCGAGAGTTGCATCAGATAAATACAAAGTGTCATGTTTAACTCAACCACAATGTACTATACAATACCATTGATCAAACCATTTCTTTTTATACCAGCACAATGCTGAAAAATGATAATGATCCACTGCAAAGAAGAAGACCATGTTTTGCAAGGCATGTTAAATGTTTGCACTGACAACCAACACATAGCATAGTCCATACACAAGTAAGTCAACGCACTCATGACTTATGATTTGTAGGTCCGTGCGTGTACATCAACCGGCTTGTGTGGTTAATTTCTAGTTTCTGATTCCATATTTTAGTTTGTAGTAGTTTTTTATGGAACCTCTGGACAGTCAATACCAAGTTATTTCTCTCCAGCACATAGTATAATTTTAAATTTTAACATTGTTCATGTTGAGTGTTTTACACTTCTATCAGGTGTGCTATAAATGATGCATTTACTGTATCAGGTGAGATTATGTCAGATTATTTACCCTGTGCAGAGTCATGTTTGTTGTATATTTATTTAGGTGATTGTGACTATATAACCATCAGTCTCTATGAATTTGGCACATGTATGCAGTGTGGCATGTTTGTACATGTGTTTTCACTTGGGGCTAGGCTTGGGAAGCATTAGTTGAGGAATTCAGAAAGGCCCATATCAACATTTGAAGTGGAAAATTAAGAAAAACTATTTTAAGGATATTAAGAGTTGGGATTTTAAATCCACCAGCCTCCTGAGTGCATGGATAGTGGCTACCAAGGTTAGTACATTTAAATGCTGTGACCTATCCTGCTCACTTTATGTTTGCTAACACTTGAGTGCTATCCTTAGTAATTAATAGTGAATTTGTAAATATTATTACAAGATTCATTCTAGAAAAATATATGTACTGACATCGCGCCAGGAGTTGGCAGTTGGGTTTGAACTGCAGATGTGTTCCCGCTCACTGCTTATCATGCATTCCAAAAACATTAAGTTAGTCATTACTTGCCTCACTCACTCAGCACATTCCTTCTCTCTCTGGCTGCGTGTTGTGTGCAGCGATGACAATGATTGGCATGCAGGGAGCCCATATATTTAGATCTGGAACAGGTGGACCGCGCATGCGCACTGCGAGACCCCCGCACCCCGTCACAGCGTGTTCTCCTGCCGCGATGACAGTAGGCTATCAGTTTTATTCCAGTTATGAGAATTTCATATTTTTGCCTTACGAGTACTTTTTTTGCCAACATTTTTTTTGCATAAATCTACTCTCTAGTAATTAGTTTATGACTGATTTAGGTTTCTCATGAATATGGCATACACATTAGTATATTTTACTGGTATACTGTTTGGCCTTGTTGGTACTAGTTTACACAAGTTGGGCAGGTGTAATCTATTTAAATTTGTTGTATGTTAACTGACGTTCATTTGCTATATAGATATATTGATAGATTTCCAGCCTGAACAGAAAAATAAAGAAATTGGTCTCTTAATATGTACCGGTAAGCGATAAGATGATGTTCCAAGAAGACAAAAAACATGTACTGTATTTCTATTGAACAAATACAGGGTCATCGAAAAAGGTGGCCTTAATTTTGATTTGTAATAGCTCAGGCTGTTATGAAGATAATTTCATTATTTTTACATCAAAAGATAGAGAAAATCATAAAGTTTTGTTTACCTATTTAGTAGGTTTCGATGTGAGCTACGCCTGTGGCACGAATCACCGATGCGATAGCAACTGTGACTCCTGGCATGATTCGGCGGACTTGAAACGAGGAGGACTATCGCCTGGATGTGTGTCGTGCCACAGGCAGAGCTCACACCGAAACCTACTAAATAGGTAAACAAAACTTTATGATTTTCTTTACCTTTAGGTGTAAAAATAATTAAATTATCTTTATTATAGCCTGAGTTACTGCGAATCAAAATTAAGGCCACCTTTTTCGATGACCCTGTATGTAACCAAGCTTTTCTTGAGCAGAACGAAAGATTCATGAAGAAATCTACATTTCACTTTGTTGGTCTGAGTGTGTTTTCTTGTGCATAGTAAATAAGTTGTACAAAAGTGTCTTCTAAAAATACAGGTATGTGCAATCATCTGTGTGTGCGAGTTTAGAAGACAAATTATGCAATGTATTTTAATACAGCAAAAGGCCAGTAAATCTGTTTTCATTTACATTGGTTTGTAAGAACCCAACTGGTTTTTAAACTCAAGGGAGTTATAATAATTGAGAAGTGCTAAAATAAGTTTATTTTATACAGTATATATTCAGAAGGTATTAGACAAATATGGTTTGTAAGTCATAATTAAAAATGTATATATAAAATACATTATTAGGGCATGGGAGACATGTCAGTGCAATATTTCGGGGAGAAAATTAACCATATATGCATGAAATCATGACTGATCTGTGAATAAAACTGTTGCGGGAGGAGTAAATGTTACTTATCTGGTTGAAATGCACTGACTTTCTATTCACACCAACACAGTGACCTTTACCTTGACGTTAAGAATTGCTCTGCTGGTCAGATATTTTTTGGCAACAGCAATTGTGTGTATTTATCATAACTCAGGTCAGAATTCATTTATTATGTGAAATTTTACTTGGTTTCCTTACATTTTAAAACTTTATTACATGTTAAACTGCTAATAAATGCAGGAAGAACGCTTTCTGTTCCGAGAGTCAAGATTGTGTTCAGTGTGTTTTGAATAATTCACAAGTGCTGATAGTGCAGATATGTTCTGGGTATTTCACTGCACAGAACCTACAAATACTTCATGATTATAAAGGCCTCAATCATATAGCCTTGAATGTTTTCACTTCTGTTAACTTTCTATGTAAATTGAAACTTGGTAGTCAGGAATACGATTTATAACTTAATGTCATTGTATTCCTTGAATGACTTCCATACATGTGTGAGGTTTAAAAGAAATAAGACTGATGCACTTGTGAAATATACCATTGTTTGGAAATGTATTTCTTAAGAAGTAAATTGCCAGGTTTGAAACCAATCAAGAAAAAAATTACAATACAGAAAAAATAAATTTGCTCTGCATTAATTTTTATGGAACATTGATTTTATAAAGGTATACATTTGCACTTAAACCAGAAACAGTTTACAGATTGTCTAGTTTATATTTGCAGATATGTAATGACAGGGGGTATTCATAAAGATTTGAATGACTTGAAATTACAATACATGAATAGTAGATACTGTTGGAAGCAAGGGATATTTGATATAGTATTTTGACTTAAAACTAAATGTTGGAATACAGGTTAATCAATAGGTAATCATTATTACTACTGCTTTTATCAATCTCTTCATGTTAAGGTAGGGCGAGTTGCATATGTTCTGTGCATCATCCTTAAATATTGTAAGACCTGTACACTATGCCATAAGTCTTGGGTTGTGAGGACTGTCTGTCTGCCTTGCCATAGGTTAAAAACTTTTTTGCATCATCCAGCTTGCAAGACTTGACACACTGCAGATCTGTGAATAATGGAGTGTTTGGTAATGTTAGTTAATTGTTGTTTTAACTCTCTCAGCTCCAATATCCTTTTGAAAGCCAGTTTGGTTTTTATCTGGAAAAAAAAAAAATGTCAATGGCCTTTCAAAAGGACGTTCAGTATTTTTTAATTTTTTATTATCGAAACTATTGTCATTTCCTTTCAGAATTTCCTAATAGTCACTTAAAGACTTAATATTTTTGTAACGAACAGACTCTTTTTCAAGGCCATAGTTTCAGTATATCAGTCCAATTTGCAGACATTTTTCTTGGCGGCATCAACACTAACAATCTCGCTGTGCATGTGCTTCACTCTGTCTTTCGTTGCTCACTATCTTTTACTTATTGTGAAAATAAGCTGATCTGTGAGTGAGAACACAAGTGACGGCTTGGAAAATATCCTTGTACTGATTTTTATTATTATTATTTGAAGTATTACTGTAATTGTGATATAAGTGTCATGCAGAGTATTTCATAAGCATTGAAATAAAAACCAAAAAAATGTAATTATACTTGTATTGTGTTTGCGCCATCTAGTTATGCAAATGAATTATATTTACTACAGACTTATTTTAGGATAAAAATCAATTACATTTTCAATATAGATTTGCAGTAAGTTCTATCAATCAATAAATATATAAAATATTTTTCCTTCTACATTATATATTTAGATCGTAGGCTTACAGGATGGAGCCGCGTCAAACATCGGTGATGTTTCCCGACGTTTCGGTTGTCATTGCAGCAGCCTTAATCATGGGTGGGTACGAGTTGGTGACCGTACTCAAACAATCAACATCCTGTAAGCCTAGATGACAAATTTCTACATAATCATATTTTATTAAATATTTTTTGGTTCTGGCTGCCAAGTGTTTACTAATGGTCATAATGAACTAAGTTAGTCTTTATTCGTATAGGCAAACATATTAGTTTAAAAAATATCAAATAAAAAAGGTTTCTACAATAAAACCTGCCTTCAACGGATTTGAATGGGACTTGCATATGTTTCCCTTGATAGGTTTCCGGTTAACAAAGGTAGGCTTATGCTAAAATAATTAAACCAAGGACATGCATATAATAGACATACTGAGAGAAATGAAATGGTGTACATACCTTATTCAATGTTGTATATACATATTATATCTGCTACGAAATGATCAACAGTACTGTATCACTTTTATTCTCGTGTTAGATCAAGCTCAACTCTTGCTTTCGAAGCCATAATGACTACAGCCGAAACATATTAGTTCGGTAATGTAAGTTTAGAAGTGCTCAGTTAAAAGCAGAATTCTAAGCTGATTGGCAGGGGCTGCGGTAAAGACAGGCATTTGTTAAGTGACAGCTCATTAAAGTAAGCATTGGGAAGGCCTGGGTAACAGGAAACAAGCAATTAACCGTACACTTTGATGTGCAAGTTGGAGAACAAAAGAAGGAAGACATATTTGCACATTCCCTGTAAGTTTCAGAATCAACTGTTACAGCAGACTAGGTAGACTTTCACAGGCTATCTGAAAATGTTCTAATCACTACATTCCAGAACTTGGAAATTTTCCGTTAAAATGCGTATTTTGACATCTGTTGTCCGTGTAACACAGTTTCCGTTTAATGAAGGGAATTTAATACGCTTTTCATCCCGACGTTCATACCCGTTCTAATCTACAAATTTGTACGTATCCACATCTCTCACCATTCATGTGCTCATTTTGACCTGAAATTTGAATACTCTAATTAAGTGAACTTTTCCTGCCTTTGTCGATTATACTTTGTTTAAAAAACAAAACTTATGTTCCCGTTATGACCATGTACTAGTCTTTATCTAAACAACCACCCCATTTCAATAACACGGAAAAAGTCTCATGGGAGGTAACTGTGATGTCCAGGACTACCATACTTTTAATTCCTGGGGCTAAACATGAGTTGAAGATCTGCCATCATTTCCATTCTTACCACAATATCAAAATAATAATGGTCTTGGTTTTCAAACCTGGTAATTTAAAAGGAGTTAGTAATTTATTTATAAATTGCAGCAGTATTTTATTTTGTAACAATATGTAGCTCTTAAGCATTTTCAGCAACATGCATTGTGAGTGATATTGTACTCTTACAAGTGTTGTAAATGTGCATTAAATAAATTAATTTCTGTGAAAAGTTTGTCTAATATATTGGGGAACCACATATTCCTTGCATATGTTAGTTATATAGTTAGTGTTATTTTAAGGGGAAGAACAGCGAGGTCATGTGCCACCTATTAACAATATAAAATTATACCAAAGTTAGATGAATTTAAAATTTAGAAGCGAGTGCCTGAATATGATTTTAAAAAATGCCTACATTTAATAAAACTAATAATTATGGGGGGAAAATGCATAATTTCAAAAAAGAAAACATACTCGGGGTAAATATACTCTTGAATGATGACCAGATCAGCAGCCACCATGTCATCAGCTAATATAAGAGTGTATTCAGCAAACCAAGGTTTCTTCATAGATCATCAAGAGCCACGCACTCTGTTAAATTTGGGCCACATTGAATACAGCTCCACAGATACAAAGCGGAGGAGGATCTTCCCTTCTTATCGACTCCATGGTGTCCACAGAATTTTCAATGTCAATTTTCCTGACTTTTCCTGACCATTTATCAACAAAATTCCTGACTCGCGAAGTCATCGTAACATCGGAAAAAAGGTTTATTGAGCAAAAATATTTATATCTTTTTTCATTTGAAAAATTTGCCCAACGCTCGCTTCTTTATTCATTTAAAATAGAAAATAAGGTAAATTATATTAATGCAATAACACATAAATCAAAGTACTTCATGGGGGGCAGATGACCTCGTAGTTCTGCCCCATAAAACAACAATAACTAACATATAACCTAAATACCTAATAACCTAAACTATAGGGGCAGATGACCTCGTAGTTCCGCTCTTAAAACAATAATAACTAACTAACCTAAACTATAGTGATGGGGTCGCCACATCCCTACGCCATCGCCAAAAAAAGCGTACAAAAAATAGGTAAAGGAGGTTTTTACTATGATGTACTGTAAAAATGGAAACTTACCATAATGTCCATTGAGTTATTGATTTTTATCTTCAGAGATTAGTTGAACTAGTAACATCAAAGTATGACTGTAAAACACAAAATACTGTATGGTTAATATAAAATTCCTGACTTTCTAATACTTTTCGCCATTTTTTCACACTTTTTCCTGACTTCTCCTGACCAAAAACAAAATTCCTGACTTTTCCTGCCTGTGGACACCATGGACTCCCTCTGTGACCAGAAAGAACTCCACACAAATGAGTAGTTCTCTTGCCCTTCATCGCTCTCAGTTTACTGTGCATTGGGGTCAGCTAGCTACTGACTCTCCCAGAAAGCCAGTACTTGTCAGCGTAACCGAGAGCGAATATCTCTAGCTGGTACCTCCATTGGCCGAGGTGGTAGTGATACCGCCTCTTTTGCAGCTTGATCTGCTAACTCATTTCCCGCAATTCCATGTGGCTTGGAAGCCACAGAAAAGTGATTCGAGTGTCAGCGCTGCACAACCCTTCTAGTAGGTTGTGGATTTGCTGCATTAAGGGGTGTTGTGGAAAACATGAAGCAATTGACTGCAGTGAACTCAAAGGGTACACTCAAGTAAGTGGATCCGTTCAAACTGCAGAGCTTCATAGATGGCGACGAGCTCTGCAGTAAACACATTACAGGTTTGTGGCAAAGAGATCTTGGTATTTCCACCATCAATGACGTAAACACATCCGACTTTCTCGTCCTCCTTTGAACCATCCCTGTAGAAAAGCCAGTGGTCAGAAATTGGTGAACTATGCTGTGGAACTGCCTCTGATAAACAGAGGCATCCAAGTTCAACTTAGCGGCTTCGGTGGCTTAGTTGGTAGCATGCTAAGCTTCTATGCCCAAGATAGCCGGTTAAAACCCGGCCGAAGCCGTCGGATTTTTTTAAGAGCGTTAAAATCCCTCAGTATGCCTTCCTCCGGAGGGGAAGTAAAGCCGGCGGTCCCAGGTCATAGATTTATGGCATATTAAAGAACCTTCCACTAATTACACCTGTGTGAAGCTAAATTGTATAGGTTAAGAATGTAAACAACGCTCTTAGGTTCCTAAGTTCGTTGCCAAGAGCCGACTGCAGTGGCGTCTAGTAGCTAAGTTCTGAACTAGGCCTAGTAGTCGTTGGCGTTTGGCGGCAAAAGTAGGAACTATTTGAAAAATTCAAAGTTACAGTCCTTACTTAAATTAAAAAACAGATACACACACTAATACAGCCATCACAATTAACACCGGTTATCAGACAGATTCTACACACACCCAAAATACACGGGGCTACATGACCGCATTGTCGCAGCCCCTAAACTGAGGAACCAACCAAGTTCAACTTAGGAACCCTGTTTAGATCTAACCGAATTTCCGAATGCGGAACTTGACACAGAGGCACCTTGCTAGGTGTCTGGATCATACAGGGACCTACGGCCACTCATTTTTTGTTGAATTCAAGAACACAGAATAATTGACTAACCAAATAGGAGAGAAACAATAATTTCTATTTTATCATTTATTCAAATATTATTCTCGGCTCAAACCAAGCAGATTGACGATGAGCATTTTCCTACCAAAAGTATAAGCCAACTATTAAACCTACATGTGACCTGATTTTCTTTAAATTCTTCAAAAAGCCTTCAATATTGGTGGATAGAGGAATCACAGTTGATACTTATTAATAGTAGCCTCCCTTAAAATAAATGTTTATTCCTGTGAAATGTATATTTCTTATATTTGATGAAATAGTGTACACATGCTGTGGATATTTCTTTTTCTTTAGCATTTGTCCCATAAGTTAGCAGGGTCTGCTTTTTTTTTCTTTTGGTTCTCTGTCGCCATATTACACAATTGTGTGCCATGTCAGGATCAAGTCGGGCAATTTTTAGATCGTCATGTAGAGTGTCAAGCCAACGCTGTCTCTTCCCATCTATCCGCAATGCCAATCCAGTGTGTGCAACTGTTGTTTCAGCAGCTCGTAAGACATGGCCATACCAGTGGAGACGGCTTTCCCTCATCTTTTCAGCAAATGGCGCTACTCCATATCGCTTGCGGATGTCATTATTGCTGACATGATCATGGAGTGTCAAGCCAGATGCCCATCTGAGCATCTTTGTCTCCATCACACCAAGTTGCTGTTCCAACTCCTTAGTCGAAGGCCAGCACTCAGCCCCATACAGATCAATGGGACGGACCACAGGACGATAAACGTTAGCCGGTCTGGAATCTTCTTATCACATAAGACACGGGACAATGAGCGCTATTTGAGTCATGCGCTGCTCACACGATGTGATACTTTAGGTCTGAGGGTTCCATCTGCAGTAATAGACGAGCCAAGATATTTAAACGACCGTGTCTTTGGAAGGTCAACACTATTAATTTGAATCATATTCGGATCATTTAGATCTTGGGAATATTTAATGCCATTCTTGGTCCGTATTGACAAATTATGATTTGGTTTATTGAACAACCTCCGTCAATCAATACATTGGTTGACGGAGGTTGTTCAATAAATCAAATCATTTAGATCTGTTGTCAAATGCTGTGGATATTTGGTTAAAATTGAAATATTCAGTCAATTGTGAAACTGGCAACAGTATATGAGGCTATAAGCACAATAGTGGCCTAACCATGGCCAACCATTATGTTTAATGTATCAGTAACTGCGACTATGAAACTTTGGAACTATCAGGTTGTGTATATTCGAGGTACCATACAACATTCTGATCTCACAATCATAAGGCACAAGACCTCCACTTTACATGGAATCTGAACCACCAGACTTAACATTTCACCTCCAAAATCTCACATACATTAACTGGGAATCAAACCCAGTCTTCCTTGGTGACAGGCAAGCAGCTTTGTAGCTATCTGGTCATATATATAAAAAAGGGCCTTCTTATTGGTCTAGCAACATACTAGCTTATGCAATCGGTGCCGCTTGCGTGAAACTCGCTCCATCGCAATCTCTGAGCCTAGAGGCGCGAGTTTAAATGATTCAATCTGCATTCGGAAAATTTCGTTACCCGTATGTAAAATTCGTTACTTTCGTTACCCATTTGTAAAATTCGTTACTTTCGTTACCGGTCGACACCCTGTTGTTGGTACCTCCTGGGGTTCCAGCACTCAAACTTTACGATCCACTGCTCTGGCAGTCGGCTCTTGGCAACGAACGTAGAAACCTAAGAGCGTTGTTTACATTCTTAACCTATCCAATTTAGCTTCACACAGGTGCAATTAGTGGAAGGTTCTTTAACATGCCATAAATCTATGACATGGGACCGCCGGCTTTACTTCCCCTCCGAAGGAAGGCATACTGAGGGATTTTTAACGCTCTTAAAAAATCCGACGGCTTCAGCCGGGTTTGAACCCGCTATCTTGGGCATAGAAGCTCAGCATGCTACCGACTATGCCACCGAAGCCGCTCTTCGAAGATCAGAGGCTCTCCTGAAGATCTGGAAAACCATTCAGAAGAACCCCCAGCTACCCATACATACTGATGTAGCAAAAGCAGGTAATCAACGGTTGAAGTCAAGAAAACCACCTTGGCACTCTGCAGTACTTCTTGAAGACTCTTCATTTAACATCTCAGAAGCATGGAAAACTATGTGGGAAGAATCATCAGTATTCAATGCACATCTGATTGAAAACTTTTCCAACCGGATAGAAGGTTTCAAACTCCCCAGACGCCAATGGAGAATCATTAACCGGATCCGTACAGGACAAAGCAAATGTGGATTCCTGCTTCACAAATGGGGTTGGGTTACTTCTGTTAACTGCGATTGCGGAGCTACCCTACAAACCATCGAACATATGGTTGGTGACTGTCCGCAACGAGCGTTCCAAGGATCAGTAGGTGACATTCATCATGCATCTTCTGAGGCACTTCAGTGGATTGATGGCCTGGATTTAGAAGTTTAAAGCAAGAACTTGTGTTTATGACAATGTATATAACTGTATGAACTTTTATTTTAACTCTGTATCATCATACGATAAATAATAATAACAATATGTTACTCCCCAACCTTGTGCCCAAATATATTAGGTGGGAAATACGAGATTCTGACTTAAAAAAAATCTACATGCAACTAATTATTTGCACCGATTACAAGGAGGGGGGGGTGTTAAAAAGATGTGATATTGTGTGAGAATTTTATATATCCATTTTGTAGATATTAAAATAGATATAGTTCTATTTTGGAGGTGGGGAAAAGGGAGGGGAGGGGGGGCATCGCTAAAGTATATCACGGCAGTACTAGCTACACTTAATTAAGATTTTACAAAACCTTCGCAGATTAGGCCGGTACTGCACTATTAAAGAAATTTGTCTTGGGTGCAGGCTGACAAGTGGCCAGGTGTCCAGAGCCGTCACCATGTGTGCGCGTCATGAATCCACTGGTCCTAGCACGCCTAAGCAGTCTGGTCGGAATGGCCTAGCTGGCAGGCAATTCACTGATATGACCATCCAGCCTTGCACAGCCCAATAATGTGTTCCCTCTCCAGCTTTGTTAAATAGGTAAATGCATTGTGGAGGCATGTTGAATGGCAAGTTAGTCAAATGGTTTATAATAACTTTCTAAACCAACCACTAAATAAAAGATGTTCAAAAACCAGTCTGTTTCCCAAGGAAACTACTTCGCCTTTTATAGCCCGTGGATTCAAAATTTGTACTTGGAGCCAAAAACACAGTGTAGGTGCTTGTCATAAATTATAATGAAAACTCTCAAAAATGAAAAGATTTCAATGCCTCATTCCCTATTATATGCGGTTAAATATGCAGAATATGCTCGAAAAACACCGTTAAAAACTATAGAAAGGAAAGTGAAACAAAAAAAACAATAACATATCTTTAAATACGAGCTTTATTTTCTAATTGTATGTACGATACACTGCAATAAACTTGCATTCAAGTTTTACAAGTATATATAAGAGAAGTGCTCTTATAAATGATGCAGTTTAAAAGTTCATTTACAAAATGTTCAGAATTAGGCGAGTCGATGAAGTAGATCTGCATTGGTCTGTACAACAAGAAATTTTCTATGTTTTCAGTTTTGAATGATTTTCTTAAATCAGTCAATAAAAATTTCAATGACGAGAACGACCTCACAAAAGGTTAAAAGCCTGCGCTTCTATTATTCGCACCAGATAGGCTTTTCAATAATTATTTCTGTTTTCGAACCTTAAGGATCGTCAGGGCCCGAATTCGGAGGAGAATTCGAATACGAAAACAACAAGAATATGCATTTATATGCTCGATAAATTTCAATTCTGTTGGTCCCAGAGAGGTGAAAATACCACCGAAAGGCTTCTTTCAATGTGTACTATTCAGGAAAAAAATATGCAAATATGCTCAAATCCGAGCTCTAGTGATATCACTAAAACTGGATTTTTATGAAATTGCATATTTTAAACTATAATAGTTTTATTATGGGACAGAACATCGAGGTCAACAGATGACAAAAGGAGGCTAAGCTGTTTGGAACATCGCAATTCATTTCATCATAATTATTAATAATTAAATATTATTGTAATTTTTCAAGTCCTCGTACTGCAGCTCGTTCACCAAGATTTTACTCGTATAAATATCTTTCTAGTCATGTGAGCGACCCATGGCTTAACCCAAAGACGTTTACTTCATCTTACCGTTTCTTTTACATACAGGTATTGCCCCTGTGTAATATCAACTACCGTAATACAGTTAAGTGAACAAGGAACTGTCCATCCATATTGCTGAGCTATGATAAAATATTTTATGTAATGTAATGGTGTTATGATAGCTTTGTATAACTCTTATAAAATTTATTTTATAGTGTAATACCAGCCTTAGCGTAAGAGGGCCGCGCAGCTATTTATGCCCAAGATCGCAAGTTCAAACCCAGCCAAAGTCGTTGGATATTTTAAGAGCGTTAAAAATCCCTCAGTATGCGTTCTTTCAGAGGGGAAGTAAAGCTGGCGGTCCCATGTCATAGATTTATGGCATGAAAAAGAACAACTACACTTGTGGAAGCTAAAATTTGTAGGTTAGTTTGATAACGCTATATTAGTTCCAACGTTCGCCACCAGATGTTGACTGCAATGGCATTTACTAGCCATGTCCAAAGCTAGGCATCGTGGACGGTAGCATTTGGTAGCAAAAGTAGGAACTACTTGAAAAAATGTATCGACTGCAGTCCGTCTACCTGAATCACAGATAACACACACTAATACAGTCATCACAATTAACACTGGTTATCAGACAAATTCTACACACCCGAAGTACACGGGGCTACATGACTGCGTTGTCGCAGCCTCTAGACTGAGGAACCAACCAACCAGCTATTTATGACTATTTATGACTAACATAGTGGGTTTTAATAGAGTTTGGTAGAGCAATTTTATTGTCTCGTATGTTTCATTGGATTGAAAAGGAAGCTTGTAGTTCAACGTGACCGTTAATCGCGAGATCATGAGCCACGGGACCTCCTTTTTACGTGGAATCCGAACCACAGGACATGGCATTTCACTTCGAAAATCTCACATGCATTGACCGGTGAGAGGCATACAGCTAGACCGCTGAGCCACCAAGCCCTCGTTCATTGGATTGACATGGATTCGATGATGTTCGCTTGATGAATGAAACATGCCATCCTTGTAACCTGTGCAAATAATAATAATAATAATCACATGTAGATTTTTCAGGTAGGATGTCATATTTGGGCATAAATTTGTGTTGACTGACAAAGTTATCAATTAATTATTAATAAGGCAACACTGAAAAAGACTTCAAAGCTTGCCATACTCAATGCAACAGGCCATCAGTGTCATGCCCGATTGCTGGATACTCACGGGCAGCAGACATTAGAGGTATACTCTGTAAGCTGTGTGAAAGTGATTGACAGTTCTCGTCGTCATGTCGTCGAGAACGAGGTTGCCAAACTGTACAAGCCAAAGTTACAGTTGACCAGATACTGAAGCACGTGGGCTGTAGTATTGCAACACAGAGAATTATGACATTAACTATGCGAACATGAATTGGTCAACTGGCAGAGGGGCAATGACTGACGTGGAATTTCCGGCGAAATGTCAATCCCTTTCTGCAAGCGTACAGAGACAGTATATGGCATGAACCGACAATTCAGAATTAAAATGGGTATGCATAATTAATTATAGAGCACAGTGACCATCTTGAAATTTCAAAATAACTCAAGATGTTACTATACAATTAAGTTGAAACTTGGTAGGAGAAGATTATTATAATAAGAGGCCTCAGTAGCATTAATGACAAATTTATCACACTGTACATAGTGCCCAGCGACCATACTGAAATTGCATAATTTAAAAGTAACAGGGTTGATACGCTTTCAAGAATTCAAATTTCCCTGACTTTTCCCGGATTTCCAGACCAAAATTTAAGAAATTCCCTGACCACAGTATCGTTTATTTCCTTGACTTTTCCCGATTTTCCAGAGCAAAGTATAGAAAATTCATTAACCACAGGGACGACATGTAACTCGCTTTTCCTTAGGTTTTCCAAACCTAGCAAAAGTGCATTTACCTTTAGGAAACGTTCTTCTGTATGATCGATTAAGATTAAGTTAGAAAAACTGATTTTAAACTAATTATTTGTGCAAGGCTATTCTTAGACGCGAGGAGAAATGTTGTAGTATATGAAAATAATAGTGATAAAAAATATCCGAGCAATGTTTCATTATATAAACCGAACTCATATGTAGCTCTCTGTATAAGTTAACGCGTTTCTTTAAAAGTATAAAAACAACAGTTCCTTACTGTAATAAATAACGTTTACCACAATAAGAAAAGGAACACATTTTTAGAATAAATGTTAATTTGCTAACATCAATTTTTAAAAAATAACTGAAGAAAGCAATCAATCACCAATTCTTACTTTCTAGTCAATCACTATAAAAGTACCTAGAAACAGTCAACTGATACATTTTATTCTAACATTAGATATTTACTATCAAGTGAGTTGTTTCAGTGGACAAGAAGTTATGATTACCAAGAAGTTGCTCTGATCTTGGCCGTTTGGGGAGATTTCCTTTGTCCCCGCGGAAGATCACGAAATGTATGCGACGTTACGTGATCGTCACCGAATCATGTCTTCGCAGTCAAGTACGGAGAAATATAGAAACGTTACACGATCGGTGCTGGTCTCGTTTGACGTGATTTGTAGTTTTCATGATCTAACATGGAGAAAAATCGCAAAATACATAATCGGTGTCACTTTTAGTCGTTCGACGAGATTTCTATTGTCCTTGAGGTCGGACACGGAAAAATAAAGTATTATTACGCAATCGGCGCCGATTCCTCTCCGTTTGACAAGAATCCAGTTGTACTCGTCATCGAATGCGGAGAAATATCGCGATGTATCGCAATCACCGCCGCTCTCACGTTGTCCTCGCGGTTGGACACTGAGAACGCGATATTATACAATCGGCACCGCATCCGGCTGTTCAACGATTGTCTGCCTATCTGTCCTGGTAGAATGGCGGAGGCAAGCTCGAGGTTATGCATGGTTAAAATTCACGAGCAGTTATGGACATGATGTATGGTCGGCGCCGTGATTCCCGCTGTCCCTATGCTGTGGTTCGAAGTTCACGGTGGGTCACGAGAAGAAATGAGTATCGCGATGCTACGTAGTCTGTTATTTCTAAGTGGGTTGATGCACTTCTCGCTCCCCGTACACTTTTAAGTATACGGTAATGGGAAAAGTGGTGAGTAGGGTTCGGTATGTTTCGTGATGGGTGCCCAACCACGTTTGACAGGATTCCCGCAGTCTTCGTGGACACAAGTTCGCGACCGGGCACGCGTTTTATGACTTTTACGCAACTGGAGTCGATCTCGGTCAGTTTGACGAGATTCCCGCAGGCAAGTCGTGCGGTCAGCCGGCCGTCTTGAGGATGTGATTTTGGAGGATGAACGTTCGAAGTAGGTATCCGATATTACGCATTATTCAAAGAGGATTGCACGAATAATACAAGAGGCACATTTTCTTGCGAATTCAAATTATACAAGTTTTCGAGATAAACGGTTAGATTATATATACAATGGAACCAAAGTTCGAAGCAAAATAAGACATATAACCGAGTTTCGAATAAACCAAACTGGATGTCGCAAATTTACGAGATGGATAGATTTTTAAAATATACCGTCGTCTATGTATTTGGGAGAATTTTTGCGATTTTTTTTTCGAAACTGTATCATTTCGCAAGATCGCGACAATAAATTATATCGCATTATTTCTGGACTTCAATTTGATATACCCAGATTTAGAGGTCAATATCAGAAATGAGAGGTTTCTGTTGATTTCGGAAGTTATGACGAATGAACGTCTCGCAAAAAGTCAGGTTTCCAAATAATACAGAAAAACATTTCACACAAAATTAAACTCTCTTCTTGATGCCGAAAATATACGTTGAACCGATGAATACAGTACCACTGAAGGTATCCTCAGTATGCATTTCCTTGAAGTCGTGCACGGGGAAGCCTACGCAATCGGCGCCGCTTGCGTGAAACTCGCTTCATCACAATCTGTGAGCCTAGCGGCGCGGGTTTAAATGATTTAAACCGACCACAGCGAATTTTTGTTACCTTCAAATATCCAGACACAAAAATTAGCTACTTTTCGTTACCCATTTGTAAAATTAGCTACTTTTCGTTACCGGTAGACACCCTGGTATACCAACCAAAAAATAACTGTCAAACATTAATAATTCTTTTTTTCTCTCTCTCTCTCTCACTTTTTTTTTTACAAAATTCCCTGACTTTTCCCGTTTTTCCCTGACCGCAACAAAAATCCCTGACTTTTACGGTTTTCCAGGTCACGTATCAACCCTGAGTAAATAACTTCTTATGTTTTAGAGCAGGCGTTCTCAACCTGGTGCTTGCGAGCACCACGGTGCTCTTTATATGAAATTTGGTGACCTTGCCATACGAGCCAAAAAGTGCTCATGAAGCTCCTCTCAGATCCTTCCTTCAATTCAAATTCTGCTGCAAGAGTCAGAATAAGTGCTTTTATTACAAGTTTTGAGTCAATTTTTTTTATCAGTTTGTGAAATAGTATTTCTTAATCTACTCTACTGTAAAATAATTGGACATCCCAGTTTTATGAGTAACACAAAAGATGCTGATGCAGTGACCTGTGACCAAGACTTGAACTTAATAAAAATTATCTATATCTGCCCTTTAAAAACAGCAATCGGCATCAGCAAACTTAATAAGAATAAACATACAACATTAAATATGCTTTTAATAAAATAAAAGGTATTGTTTTCAATATTCAATGAAGCAAACACACATCAGAACTTAACTGTTACAAGGGTTGAAATTTTCATTTTTTGAGACCATTCAGTAAAAAATTATATTGCAATTACAGAATGCTTCTCAGAAACCTTTATTATTTTTAAACAACAATCTTTAGAACTGCCTTGGGTGTATAATGTCCATATCTGTATCATTACATGACACTTTGTTGTTGTTAATTGGATAAAGCACACAATTGTAGTAATAACAATAATTATATGACATATTGGCTTTCATAGCCTAAAAGGATTGCTGGAATAATTATATGGGCTTAACCTTTTGAACTCCATTACCCATAGCGTATGCTTCCTGTTCCACTCCTAATTAATTCCTGCACTATGAACAGCTTGAAGCGAAAGGATGTGCCTTAAGATATTATTACCCGTGTCAGACATCTCTACCAGGAGACGAGGAACTGTGTTCAAGTCCAAACCAACAGATCAGAGTGGTTTGAAACCAAGAGCGGTGTTCAACAAGGTAGTTGTCTATCACCACTACTCTTCATTAATATTATTGATGAGGTAATAAAAGCTGTAAAGAAGATAGATAAAACATTAGCATTAGTCTTTCCCGATGACTTAATTTTATGGGGCGAGACTGAAACTAAAGTACAAATGACGCTAGATCTTTGGAGGTCAGAGTTCGATAAGAAGGGACTAAGCATCAGCTGACTGAAGACAGTTGGCTTGGTAATGAGTAGGAAGCCCGAAGGTATCCATCTCAGACTGGGCGATGACAATATAAATATTGATAATTTTAAGTATTTGGGCAGCTATGTCTGCAGATAACACCATTACACATGAAATCGGGAATAGAGTAGGCCTACATACGGCACCACATTTCTATCACTCTCTATGCAATTTACTGTGGGATGAATCCTTTCCTCTAATATCCACAATCACACTTTACAAAACCTATCTTATGCCAATATTGACATATGGACTTGAAGCAGCCACTTTAACAGCACCAGACAGTAGCAGACTTCAAGCTGCTGAAATGAAGCTCCTCCAATCTTGTCTCCAGAAGACCAGGAGAGATAAAATACGAAATGAGGAAATTAGACAACAGCTCAATTTGGAGAGAAGTTTGCTTGACACACTGGAACTATCTAGATTGAAATGATATGGGCATGTAAAGAGAATGCCCCTGACAGGACACCAAGATTATACTTTGACCAGGTCATCTTAGGTAAGAGACCAAGGGGAAGGCCTCGAGACATTTGGGAGAAGCAATTCTGGAGAGACTTGGCCAAGAGGGATGCAGATTGGCAGAAGAAATTGAGTGTAGTGTGTGGGAGGACCAGACAAACTGGAAGAGGCTCATTTATACCTGTACCCGGCTTGATGGAGTGGAAATGGATGATGATGATGATGACTATGAACAGCAGTAGGAAGTGAACACTGCAAAACAATCCAACACAAAAAATAATTATGTTCTATGAAATATATTTCCAAGTCAGTTGTTGGTTCATCATTGTCACTATCACAGTTCACTAACTGTTCTAAAATATCCAGTTCTGTGAGTGAAGATGAAGGAGACGCCATGTTCACGTTCAATCTATATAATCAGTAAAACTGTCATAAACATTCGAGAATAACAAAGTTTAAAAATTCATTACAATTCCCACAAACTATAGTAAATAGGGAAAGGTGTTCTCTCGGAGACCACTAGATGGCTCCACAATACTGGAATAAAGCACAGAAGTCATACGAGCGCTGTGAGTGCAGGCTATCGTCCTGTTGTGTGGCAGTCGACATCGGAACGGAAGTTAAATATTTTTATGCAGAACCCCACTCGACATAGGAGTGCAAAAGGTTAAGATCCCTTTGAAACACTGTGGTTTTAGAGAAGTTACAGAAATTGTCTCAAAGATTACAGTTACATGAAAATACTTACTACCCAAACATTTTCATGCGACAACTGACTGATCGATAATTATAGTTTACTATTCTTACTTTGTACACAGTTTGGTATGCAATAAGACATTTTATTTAGCTATAAGTTTTGCAGTTATGACAGTGTCAGATGTTTCCTAAAGAAAAATAATCGCTGAAATGCTTTGCCGTTTACTAAACCTGCCAAAATAAAACTGATCCCTTAAAATTGAAAATCATTTACCCTGTTGTCCACCTGGGAGAATATTAATGCAGAGTTTTGATAATATAACTAGGCTTGCTTCTTAAGGATATTAAGATAAGGATTTCTTGAATTGGAATGCAACTTAATTTCCCAAATGTTAAATGTTAGTTTCATTGACAGGTTAATGGAACATACTGGCCAAAAAATGAAGCAAAGAAAGTACACATACCAAGAAGGAATAGTGGGAACTGCATGAAACCAGCAATGAATGATTGCAACATTGATGTACGTAAATGATTACAATATCAGAGCAAACTAACATTTGTATTACGGAACACTGACCTGCATAAAGGCTCTAGTACCCAGTTGGTCCACCTCTAGCTTGGATATGGGCAGCCATGGAGGCATACAAAGTGCATATGGTATCCTGCGACTTATCTGCCCATATTTGCTGCAACTGGTTCTACAGATCTTGTGCTCTCCTTGACTCCTGCTGTTGGTCCTAGACATTTTCGATTGGTAACAAATCTGGGAATCAGGTGGACCACAGCAGTGTGCCGACGTGGAGGCAGACCTGTGCCACTCTTGTTGTGTGCAGTTCAGTGTTAACCTGCTGGAATAGACAGCCCGGACACCCTACCATGAGTGGCAAGACATGTGGCTGAAAGATATCCTGCATGTACCACTGCACCATTATTGACCCTCACAGCACTATTAGGGGTACCAGGTCATAAGTGATGCCAGCAGTGGGGCAGTGTGCCATACATCAGAAAACACTGGATTGAGACACACCCCACACGATCTCCAGACATGAATACGGTCACTGGAGGACCGAGAGAACCTGGACTCGTCACTAAGGACAACCCGTTCTAGTTTGTAACAGTTCAAACTTCTAGGTCCCGACCCACTGCATACGGAGACAGTGGTGGGCGGGTATCAATGGCAGGGCCCGTACTGGGTGCCGTAAGATCAAATGCCCTACAGCCAAGTGCCAGGAAATGATGCAGGCTGACAAGTGGCCAGGTGTCCAGAGCCGTCACCATGTGTGCGCGTCATGAATCCACTGGTCCTAGCACGCCCAAGCAGTCTGGTCGGAATGGCCTAGCTGGCAGGCAATTCACAGATATGACCATCCAGCCTTGCACAGCCCAATAATGTGTTCCCTCTCCAGCTTTGTTAAATAGGTAAATGCATTGTGGAGGCTTGTTGAATGGCAAGTTAGTCAAATGGTTTACAATAACTTTCTAAACCAACCACTAAATAAAAGATGTTCAAAAACCAGTCTGTTTCCCAAGGCATCTACTTCGCCTTTTATAGCCCGTGGATTCAAAATTTGTACATAGAGCCAAAAACACAGTGTAGGTGCTTGTCATAAATTATAATGAAACTCTCAAAAATGAAAAGATTTCGATGCCTCATTCCATAAGAAAATAGGGAATGATGCTATTAACTCGTAGAGTGCCGGGGAGCGCGATAGCACTCCTCTATATGCTAGCTAAAAGTGCCAGGAGCGTGATCGCGCTCCGTGTTGCAACTGTCCAAATAAGTTGTAATAGTTAGCAAATAATATGACAGATGGCAGCTCCAGTCGGTACCGCACTGTGGAAGAAACTACGTAGTTTCTAAATCTACCACTAGAATCTCTGTGTGACGTGTTGTGTTTAAGTTGCGAATTTTTCAATTTCAGTTGTTTGGCGCCTAACTGCAGTCCATGTGTTTGTAATAATGGCGACTAGTTCTCGTGTTGTGTTTGAAAATGATGATGATTTGGTAGAGTATGTTAATTCACTGAGTGATGATTCTGATTATGTCGAATCAGGCGATGATTCAGATTATGCTGTGAGTGATAATGATGCTGGTAATAATTCAAATAATGACGACAGTGATGATGTAAACAAACCTACTCATGCGACAGTGGTTCATGAAATTTCTGATTCAGACAGTAATGATAGTGACGAGAATAATGCCCGAGTTGACGGAGATAATAACGATGATGACCAGGTTCCCGATTTCCGTGAAATTAATCTGATCTCGACGTCCAATTTCAACCCTCTCTTGTATTTCTCCAGACGCCTGGCCCTAAACGTACATATAACAGCTGTGAGTGGTGATCAGGAAAAGTTGTTTTTTGTAGGAACTATCTATCTCAAGATAGTGATATTTTGTAAAGTGGTAAACAATAAGTCAATGTGCACAGAAATATAAAAATTTAGGTGAGTACAATCAAAATACTAGGTAGTATAGAGATCCAAATTTGATTTGTTTATTTTTTTCAAAATTGCATGAGAAAATTTATTTTTTTACTTGGCACTGTGAATTATTTTTATATTATTACAATGAGTAAAGAAAGGCATCACTTAGCTACAAGGAGGTGTAAACTACAGTGAAATATCTTGAAAAGTGAGGGTAGTACATGTTATTTTCTTCAGTGCTGTATAATACGCATTTTCTCTCTGGCAATCTTAGCACACATGAATATAAGGAGGCTGGCACTAAGAGGGTTAAATGATATTGACTTCATAGTTCTCCAGATAGTGATATCACTAAAACTGGATTTTTAGGAAATTGCATTAAACTATAATAGTTTTACTATGGAACAGAACATCGAGGTCATCTGTCCCTTATGTCAACAAATGACAAAAGGAGGCTAAGTTGTTTATCCTAAAAGTAATTCCAGGACAGAATATTGTTTCAGATAATATTTAAATAATCTTTTTAAAGATAAGATTTATTAAATTAATTCCATAGAGCCATAGGCTCGTACAGAGGAATTTTACAGTAATATTGTGTTTACACAACAAGGTAGAAAAGTCTGAAGGTAACATAAATTGATGAATAAGGGTATAGGCCTATTAGTTAAGTTGATACCATATCTATGATTGATAACCACTTAAATTTTTAAGCTCATACATAACTTATTTGATGTATTAAGATGTATAGAATTTTTCCCACAACATTTTCCTAGTTTTCCACTTAAATACTGACAAAGTTGGTTGCACTTTTTACTTCACCAGAAGTTTATAATATACTGTGATGCAGAAAACTTGAAATTATGAAACATGAGTACAATCCAGTATTTCATATTTTCACAGAATGTTCACATGGTGGACTTACTCAATTTTTTCTAACTTTTAATAATGCAAATATTCACTTTTAAACAAGCAAAATCCCTATCAAATAGGTGGCATGGCATTTATAGGGCAAACCTACAGGTTTACTGTTATTATTGGCTCTGGGATCAGAAAGGGAAAAGATGGCAATTTCTCAAGAGTTTAAAGTAGATCACATTGTCATATCATTAGCATCTCTGAAAAGGCTCACATTGTTAGCTGCTGTTTTGAGCATACATCGTAAATACTGCAACACTGGGCAAATAACGGCAAGTCGTCCATCTGTGGTGGACCAGCTGCAAGGCCAGCTGGTGACCAGGACATTTCACAGCACAGGGTAGAGGAGGGCAAAGTCGACCCAGTCATACCCCAATGTTGGCTTCAATCCAAGGAAAGTATCGCATGAGGTGGGCATCGACCATAGGACCATGGAAAAAGGTCTTCTGGCCCAATGAATACAGATACTTGTTTCATCACATTGATGGCCTAGCGGGTGTACACATATTTCATCAAATGCTACAGCATATGGTTGTATTATCGGTTGGAGACTGACGAGTGGAGGTGGTGTGATGAAGGGGTGATCTTTTTCCATGGAATACACTGGAGCCCATTATTCCTGAATACCAAACACCTGACTGCTGTCCGGTAATTTAACATTTATTGTCATCGTTTCATTGAAGGACATAGGTCCTTGTGGTCATTAGACCTATGGAATCCGAAGGAAGAATGTAGTTTTAAGTGACTATTAATCTCGTGATCATAGGTCCTCCATTTATACGTGGAATCCAAACCACAGGACAAGATAGTTCACTTCGAAAATCTTACATGCATTGATTGTGAATGTTTGGTGAGAGCCAAGCAGCTTGACCACTGCACCACTATGCTCCCAACAGTGCATTTGGAATTTATGAGATGACTTGTGAGGTTCCAGTCTCTACACATGAGGGTATTTTTGATTAGGGCTAACACTGTCAAGGAGGTGATCATGACCATAAGATAAAAAACCATCTTGAAGTGGGAAAACATATAAATTTAAAAAGTTTTGTCAGTACACTGATAGAAACAAATTTAATTTGGTTTTGTTTTCTGAATCGATCATGTCCTGAGTTAATATAAATAACATTTCAACAGTGATGTCTGTCTGTGTGTAGGTCACTGCCGGCTGGATCGCAACACTCCTGGTTGCTTTAAACTGCCTGCCCATTCGACACTCACAGGCGTACAAGATATATGCATTAATTCACCGCTAGGTGCAGCACCAAGGCACTGAGATTGCCGCGGCTTTTTAAAGGGGAAGATACCTGAAACGAAGTATTGTTATGTTTGGAGGCTTAATATCGAGATTGACGGACGTGAAAACATTACACTAAGTTAGTTCCTTTGTTATTCTAACATCTAAAAGTATTCAGACACATACTTACGGGCAAATTTTCAGTATAAAGGAAAGCAAAAATACATGTGGTGGTGGAGGCAATTGTTTTTAAGGGGCGAGATGTCTAGCTCATTTTCCCGTAAATATGCAGACGATAATAAAAATATAACTACTCCTAACGGACTTAAATCTAACTTACATACTTGGCGAGATGAAAAGAAAAGAATAAGGACAATAAAAGACAGGGAAAAGAAATGCCTCTGGCCCCCGAAAAATGGGATGTTGATTTATTTAGGGGCTTTGCGACATCGTGGTCATGTAGCCCCATGTACTTGGGTGTGAGGTGAATTTGTCTGATAACCCATCTTATTGTGATGGCTGTATTATACATTTTTACAATTTTTTGGACAGATTGTTTATTTTTTTACTTATTTATTTACTTACAAATTTATTTATTTATTTTCTTTCCTATTTGTTTACTTATTTATTTGCTTATTTATTTACTTATTTGTATATTTACTTACATGTTTATTTATTTAATTATGTATTTTCTTATTTGCTTATTTATTTACTTACTTATTTACTTACATATTTGGTATGGGAAACCATGGTTAAGAAGAGACTGGGAAGAGAAATGTTGGAAATGGTGCAAGCAATGTACAACACCTGTGTTAGGGTTCTGACCCCTGTTGGAAAGACAGATTGGTTTAGGAACAAGACTGGACTAAGACAGGGGAGTGTGCTGTCACCTCTTTTATTCATAATGGTAATGGATGAAATTGTAAAGGAAACAAAGGAAGCATATGGACATAAAGAAATGAAGTTACTATTATTTGCAGACGATATTGTGGTCTGGGGAAGGAACACGGAAGAAGTGCAAAAACAACTAGATGCACTGAACGAAAATATTCAGAAGTATGGCCTGAAAATCAGTATAGAGAAAAGCAAGACCATGGTGATGACAAGAGGGGAAAGACAAGGAAAGGGCATTGTGAAAATTGGAAGTCAGAGTTTGGAAATTGTGGACACGTTCAAATACCTAGGAAGTGAATTGATGCAAACTGGTAGGTTGGACATGGAGATTGGCAGGAGGGTACAGCAGAGCAATGCATTCTATCAAAGTGTAAGAAAACTTGTTTGGGATAAGGAAGTACCAAGGAAAAGCAAGGAGGTAATGTATAAAATGTACTATGTACCCATATTAACGTATGCAGCTGAGACTTGGACCCTGACGAGCAGGCAAGAGAGTAGAATCCAAGCCAGTGAAATGAAATTCCTAAGAAGTATGATAGGTAAGACAAGGAAAGACAGAGTGAGGAATGAAGATGTTAGGAAGGAAGTTGGGATGGGAAAACTAAATGAGAGAATTGAGAAGAATAAACTAAGGTGGTTTGGACATGTAAAGAGGATGGAGGAAAATAGAATACCAAGACAGATGCTGGAGGCGAAGTGCAAGGGTAAGAGAGAAAGGGGAAGACCTAGAACAAGGTGGATTGATTCAGTGAAGAACAGCGTGAGAAAAAGAAATCTGGACTGGGACAAGATCGTGGAAGAAGAATGGTGGAAGGAAAGAGGAAAGTGGAGAAGTGCCATAAATACCCCGACCCGGCAGGAGCTGGATAAGGGGAAATGATGATGATGATTTGTTTATTTACTTACATATTTATGTATTTAATTATTTATTTTCTTATTTATTTGTTTACTTATTTATTTACTTATTTGTTATTTACTTCTTTATTTACTTACGTTTTTATCTATTTAATTATTTATTAACTTATTTATTTTCTTATCTATTGATTTACTTATTTATTTGCTTATTTATTCACTTACTTATTTACATAGTTATTTACTTATTTATTTACACATTTATTTATTTAATTATTTATTTGTTTACTTATTTATTTACTTAGTTGCTTATTTATTCACGTATTTATTTACTTACACATTTATTTATTTTCTTGTTTATTTGTTTACTTATTTATTGCTTATTTATTCACTTATTTATTTACTTACATATTTCTTAAATTTTTTATTTACTTACATATTTACCTACTTAAATATTTATTTACTTACATATTTGTCTCACGTATTTACTCAATCATTCATTCATGTACCGGTATGTATTTATTTATTAAATTGTTTATTTGCTTCCCCTGCGTCACCTTCTCTTAAAATTGCATGTAACCACATCCCACGCAGTGAATTGTCCGATGGTATCTCATAAAATGAGATTCCCCGGTATTCTAACTTGCCCTGTTCTGATTTACAAAAGGACACGCAGCAGTATAGCATTATAAAATCATTCAGAATACATTCCAAACACAACTGCTCCATTAACATCAATACAAAACTTATGTCTGCCACAGTGCCTTGGTGCTGCTTCCTAGCGACTTTATTTGGAAACGAGGTTGTACGCTCAAACCAATGCTGTAATCGTCGAATGGGCAGGCAGTTTAAAGCAACCAGGAGTGTTGCGATCCAGCCGGCAGTGGTGTAGGTGCATGTATAACATGAAAATGGCTGAACATAATTTCACAAAATTTAATATTTAAATTTAGGTAAATTGAGATGCCACATCGGCCAAAAATTGGAATCGGCTTGGAGTGAGAATCTGTATGTGAAGTGTGAAGCAAAAACATTATCCATGACAGAAAATGTGTTTAATAGGTGCAGTAATTAAGTTTATAATGTTCAAATGTTTAATGAATCATGTTTCAACCCTTCTGAGCTACAGGGGTTCCTTAGAAGTTGATTGGTTCCTTAGTTTAGGGGCTGCAAAAACGTGGCCATGTAGCCCCGTGTACTTTGGGTGTGTGTAAAATCTGTCTGATAACCTGTGTTAATTGTGATGGCTGTATTAGTGTGTGTTATCTGTTTCAATTCAAGTAAGGACTGCAGACAATAATTTCAAGTAGTACCTACTTTTGCTACCATCCATGACACCTAGCTTGCAGACTTGGCTACTAGATGGCATCGAGGTCAGCACTTGGCGGCGAACGTTGGAACTAACAGAGCGTTGTCAATTCTAACCTACACATTTGGCTCCACATGAGTATAGTTGGTGGAAAGTTCTTTTTCAGCCATAAACCTATGACATGGGACCGCCGGCTTTACTTCCTCTCCGAAGAAAGGCATACTGAGGAATTTTTAACGCTCTTAAAAAATCCGATGACTTTGGGCGGGTTTGAACCCGCGACCTTGGGCATAGAAGCTTAGCATGCTACCAACTATGCTACCGAAGCTGCTGTTCCCTAGAAGTGTAGGGGTTGTTACATAGCTTTTAATTATAAGCTGTCAATTTATATAAGTATGGTACATAAGTTCTTGTAAATTTATCCTTGAATATTGTAGCTTAAACTGTTGTCACAACAATTCCTAACCCTAAGATGTAGCTCAAACTGTTGTCACAGCAATTCCTAACCCTAAGATGAATACAAAGAACTGTCTCAAGGAGGATGTTTGAATATTCCAATGAGGAATGGGCAGTAACCATGAAAGTGCGGAGTAAGTTAATATGTTGCCATACAACAGTTTCTTGGTACACAACATGTTATATTTCAGGAAGAACTAGTGCGCCCGTACTGCTCCGCAGCATTATTTTTCAGTATTGTAATAAAAAAATTACAACATTATGTAATAGTTTATAACCTTTATTTCACAATACTTCCAATGTTCGCTGTGCGTCGACCCTTAGGTTTATTTTCTACTTCTACATCTTTAAATGATTTTCCTCGGGATAAGGCAACATAGAACATTCCATGGCCTAAAACAGGATCAGGCAAGTAGATTCCAACTTAATGAAGCGTTTGACCCTGCGCTTTGTTGATTGTAATATAAAACGCTAGTGTAATAGGAAATTTCCGTCATTAGAACCAAAGATATAATTGCTACAATGAGAAAAATGTCGAAAAAATTAGATGTAATATCGAATGTTCACTCATAATGAAACCTATTTTGTTCGACATCTTGTATTCCATAGAGTATTGAACTGAAAAGTGCGTATCATGTGGATACGTTACAGACATGGTATTTATGACTAGCAATATGGCAACTGTTGCTATTGATTGAGTGGTGAGGACAATTGGAACTACATTTGGATGGACACGGGCGCGAGATGGAGAGCGGAGAGGAAGGTATATAGTTTATTCTTTGGGCAGAAGGCAGCGTCAACAGAGGAGGATATTGAAAAGTTAATTGGCAAATAAGTGGATTGGAAAAAGCTGTATATATAAATATATAAAATACGATTGGTTTGGAGTTAGACTAATATATGAAGAGACGTAAATGTTATACATATTATTATGTTGAAATATGCCCAAAAATAATAGACATAACAGGCAAATGAAAATACCTATTGTTTCGGAGAGAGGGCTTGGTTAACCTATATTTGTTAATCTATGAATAAAAAGGTAAGCCTAGTAAGCATGGAATATGATTTACCACAAGTTCAAAAATATTATTAGCATTTAATATAAACTCTTCCCGTCACTTTGCGTGTGGTATTATCGGTTACATCACAATATATATACTGTATTCACTTTCCTTTTATCCTTTGAATCCTAGTTGGCGAGATTTCACCCTACTACTTGAAGATAACGAGTCTTCTTGCTCTACCATTTTATAAATTGCTTACAGACAATCAGTTTGTTCGCTGGCGCCCGACGGGATATTTATTACATTCTGCATCCACGGTTTTTGGGTTATTTGCCGTTGGTTTGCCTATTACTTATATTGATATATATAAGAAAACATTACATTTGACACCTCATCGTGGGGCTCGAGAACTAGGAATCATTAGAGTAGGGGTAAGGATATATATGTGAATTGTGCAAATGTTAACTAGGGGATAGGTTATTGTGTACGTTTTTACATGGATGATGAACGAATGAGAATGATGAGTGGGAATGCAGTGACTTGTAGCAGGATGGAGATGAATGGAGAAAATGTGGTGGTGTGCATGTTGGAGAATGATGAGAATGAGATTGGCAGTAGTGTGATGGAAAGAGAGATGACTGGTGTGCTAGTACAGGAGGTTAAAATGCCAGTACAGGATGCTGTAAGGCCAGTACAGGAGGTTATAATGCCAGTACAGGATGTTGCAAGGCCAGTACAAGATGTGTTAATGCCGGTGCAGGATATCCTAAATATGTTAAGGGAAATGAATGAAAAATTTGATAAGAATAATCAGGAGATGTTAGGACAAATGATTGAAAGATTTGATAAGAATATTGTCATTTAGACTTTCACGGCCCGTGTTACTATTCATAATGATGAATTTTGGGCTTATGCCGTGTTTATTATATTAATATTCGACGCGTTTCTAAAGAAACCATGCCTTTCTTCGTCAGGAATAATCTGGAATACGACAATGATTGCTAAGAGAAAGCAACAAAGAACATATAGAAGGTGCCCAAAGATGGACGCCATTATAGCCCCATGTTAGGGACAACGGAAAGCAGCAGTGAATTACTTTCTCAGGGTTCTGATAATAGGTAGCCAGGATTCACTGAGATTGTAGCCGGTGTCGCGGTTGAAATTATCTGGGTGTTTACGTATTTCAACCGCCTCCCTGATGATTCTGGGACGATATTGCTTTATACGGGCAAGAACATCCACTCCTTGGAACATGACATCATGGCCAGGTGTTAATGCATGATCGGCAACAGCTGATTTATCAGGTTGAATGAGCCTGATACATCTATTATGTTCCTTAATGCGAGTGCATATTGTTCTCGAAGTCTGCCCGATGTAAACCTTGCCACAAGTACAGGAAACTCTGTAGATACCCGGTTGTTGCAATTTAGGCAAACTGTCCTTAGTTGGTCGCAGGAGTTGCCTAATCTTAACAGAAGTTCCAAATACAGTCCGTATGTTGTACCGACGTAGGATTTTAGCAATACGATCCGTCGTCTTATGTATGTAAGATAGGTAAGCAGTTCCTCTTACATCTCTTTTCTCAACTGACGTCCTATTATTATTTGTTGGTTTCAGAACCGTAGAGATCAAAGCCTTGCTATAACCGTTGCTCTCAAAGGTGGTTCGCAAGGTATTAATTTCTTCTTGTAAATAAGACACTTCACAAATCCTCCTAAGCCCGGGTAGTTAGAGTTGTAAGGATACCATGTTTCTGGGCAGGGTGATGGTGAGAACTTGCGTGGAGATATCTATTGGTGTGTGTTGGCTTACGAAAAACGCTGTGTCCTAAAGATCCATCCTCTTTCTTGGTGACGAGAACATCTAAAAACGGTATTTTGCCGTCCGATTCCTTTTCCATGGTGAAACAAATAGAAGGGTGCTGGAGATTAAGGTGATCCAGGAAATGGTTAAGATTTTCCTCACCTTCCGTCCAAACAACGAACGTGTCATCCACATAAAGCCACCAGATCTTCGGTTTGAAAGGAGCCGACGACAAAGCTTTCTCTTCAAAGTTCTCCATGAAGAAATTCGCCACAACAGGAGAGAGAGGACTACCCATGGCCACACCATCAGTCTGCTCATAAAAATTCCCATTCCATAGAAAGTAGGAGGAGGTCATGCAGTGATAAAAAAGCCTTGTGATGTCTTCAGGAAAAAAGCCATTAATGAGAGACATAACACCATCAATAGGTACTCTCGTAAACAGAGACACCACGTCGAGACTCACTAGGATATCACCCGGCTGAAGTGTTATAGCTTTCAACTTTTCCACGAAGTGTGTGGAATCCTTAATGTACGAAGGCGTGTTACCCAGATGCGGCTGAAGTAGTCTACCTAAGTATTTGGAAAGGGCATATGTAGGAGAACCAATCGTACTAACAATAGGTCTAAGAGGAACATCTTCTTTATGTATTTTAGGAAGACCATAGAGTCTCGGAGGAATAGCATCCCCTGGAAGGAGAGTCTTCGCTGCATCCGCTGGAATAGATGATTGCTTGATCAATTTGACGGTGACATTTGAGTAGCGAGTAGTAGGATCACGACTATTAATCCTATATACAGGATCTGATAACAAAGACGAGATCTTGGAATCATAATCAAATAAGAATAATCGGGAGATGTTAAGACAAATGAATGAAAGATTTGATAAGAATAATCAGGAGTTGAGTAAGAAATTGGATAAAGTAATGCATGTTAGTGAGGAGCTAGGTAGGAAGTATGGATTGTTACAGCATAGTATTGAGGGGGTGAGACAAGAGATTAGAGGTGAGGTAAGGAGTATGGTGGAAGAAAAGGCGAAAGTAATTAAAATAGAAGAAGAACAGATTGTAGATGAAAGCAGAATAGAGAAGACTGTAGATGGAAGTGAATTACAGATAAAAAAGAAGGTAGATAAAAGTAGCATAACGTTACAGGAATTTGTAAGTGAGAATAGAGTAGATGCGAGGAAGTATCTGTTAGAGGAGACGTTAGGTGAATGTGATTTTGTTCAGAATAATTTGAGGGAAATGGTAGAAGATTTTAGCCAGGAGAATTTAAGAAGTATTCAGGAGAAGCATGGAGTATTGAGAGATAGATTAGAGGAGAAGGGAATATTAAGGAAAGAGTGGAGAGTATAGAGAGAAAGGCAGAGAGGGAGATAGTTGAGCTTGAAGTAAGATTACGATATACAAGGCAATGTTGTAAAGGCATTTATTTGAGATGACATAGTAGGCGACAAAGAGGAATTAGATGTGGAGGTAGATGCCGCGGTTGTAGAGGACGAAATCACTTAGGTTGTAGAGGCATACGAGGGATAGGCCGTAACAGGCAAAGAAGAAAGAAATGTTGTGGAGGTAGACGTAGAGGTCACCGCCGACATAGTCGAGGAGGACTCTTTTTAATGGAAATGGAGGGGATGGAGATTGTAGGCATGATAATGATGAAAATGGTACTGGGGATACTTCTCATTTAAGAAGAAATGATAGAGCTAGATCTAGAAGAGCAGTAGGAGTTGGTCATGTTAGAGCACGGACAAGACTTACAGCCCATTGCTATAATGAATCTAATGATGCAGATGTTGATGAAGATGATAATGAATCTAAAAGTATTGACAATTCTGATGAAGTTGAAGTCAAGAGAAGAGTTAAGCTGCAAGCTAAAGCTGAAAAGAAGGTACAATCTGTAAAAGTTAATGGGATTCCTATTGTGGAATTAAATGTGTCGGGGGCGCATGTTGATGCTTCGTTAGACAGTGATGGCGAGAGTGGTAAGGCAAAGTGTACAAGGGTGGCGGTGGTAAACTTTGGTACAAGTATTGAGGAGAGGGAAAGTCTGGAAGGTGTTCTAAGTTTACATATTCATTTTAGGGAGGAGATGAGGAGAGATCATCAGGAGAAGGTGAGGTAAATTGACCAGTGGGGTAGAGGGATAAAGAACGATAATCAGGAGATAAGTAGGAAAGTTTGACAGATATTAGATGAGAAGAAGCAGCTGTTAGAGGTGATTGATAAAACAGTAGAAGAGGAGAAGAAATCGCAGGTAGAGGAAATTGTAGGAGAAATTAGAATAGAAGTTGAAGAAAGGCAGGAAATAGGTGACGGTAGAATAGATGTGCAGCAATTAGGGGAGATGGTAGGTGATGGTAGCTTAGATGAGAATGACCAGCAGGTAAAGAAGATGTTAGGTGAATGTAGTGTAGAGGAAAGGCTGGAAGTAGGAAAAAGTAGATTTGATGTGTGTAACCTGACGTTTAGGGGCGAAAGTCTGCCGGAAGATACTAGTAGACTGGGAAAACAGGAGGTGGAAATAAGAAATGATAAGGGTAGAAAAAAACAGGATAAGCATTCGACTTAGGTATCTCAGCTTTATAAGGTCGAAAACTGGATGAATTCTGTACAGCATGAGAGTACTAAGTTTACACCAATGGAAATTCATCTAGGTAAAAAGCTTCTAAATGAATTAGTGAAAACTTTGGGTTTATCTGTGGAAGATAAGATGGAAAGGGATATGTTTATTAGTTGGCAGGTAGGAATTTACATAAATCAGCTGAAGAAAGAAAATGTCAACAAAGAGATAAAAAAAACTGATGAGTTTGTGGTGGGTGATTTAGTACTATTATGGGAACCAAGGCAATCCTGTAGCTCAGAAAAGGTGATGCAGAAGTTTTTTTTATATATTCTGGTCCATATAAAATTCATAAAAGGGTGGGTCCATGTGCATATGTACTAGAAGATGAAGGGTGAATTCTGTATGGTACATATAATGTCATAGTCATTACGGAAGTTTGTTGTTTAAAGGATGAATATGTACATCTATGCCTGGCATTTAGAGATAGGTATTGTGTATGCAGAGTTGTGTTTTTTTTTAAGATGTTTTGGCCATCAATGGACCACGATGTTCTTCACTCATATTATCACTGTAATGCTTGTTTTCTTGTCTGCCAGTAGATCTTCATTCTTGACCAATGTTCTGCTCTCCTTTCTTCCGTCCACTTGCAGTGAGGGCGAGGCATCACAGATGTTAAAGGGTGTAGATTACTGGTTGATTTAACCGCCTTTCTGAACAGGTTCTGATCCCAAACGAGAGCTTGATTGATTCGAGCTTCTGTTAGGTCCTTTTTTAACTTGTATCGACCATTTACAATAGGATTATTTTTTTTTAGATATTGATGAGTGGATTCGATATGAAAGTCGATGATGCTCCATCAGCTCCAAATGTCCAAAGAAAGACATTCTCCTTTTTCTCATCACACTCACCAAATCTTCTATATGTTCAAATAATTCATTGTTATGTCTTCTTCTGTAAGTACCATTATCATTAACAGGCCCTAATATTTTCCTTAGAATTTTCCAATCCTTAGGTTCTAATTTTCTCAATGGACCTTTGTTTGTCATCTGTAAGCATTCTGCGGCATACAGTGCTGACGGCCTAATTACTGTGTTATAATGACAAAGTTTGACATTCCGTCACAAGCTTTTACTTTTGTAAATGTTTTTGTAGATTTGAAAGGCACCTTCCAATTTGTTACATCTGCTCTCAATGGCAGCTATTTCTGAATTATTAGGGGTAATCCATTCCCCTAGGTATTTAAATTTTTGGACTTTTTTGATTTTTTGCAGACCAATCGTGATGAATTTTGAGGCATCTGTGACATTTGTGATAAAATTAGTTTTATGGAAGGCCACTTTAAGTCCAGTTTTAGCAGCTATGGTTTGTAGTTTATTAAGTTGGTCAGTGGCCTCTTCCATTGTATTAGCGAACAAAGCAATGTCATCTGCAAAAGTTTGTATTCAGGTCATCGTTTTTTATAACCAATTCGAATACCATAATTATTTGGTAAGATTGTTAACCATTCTCTTATAATGAGTTTATGATTTAGTCAATTATATTTATGTATATTCTTATGTGTTAAAGAGATGTGTATGTGATGGATGTATATTTGGAATTTAATGTGTTGGGGGCGTTTGACGCTACTGTACTTTGTTCTTATTACGAATTAGGTATTTGAGGCATTTTTATGTCTATTTTCTTTGTTATTTCGGGATACTCTTGCACAATTCAGGTGTATATACTGTGATGTACATATTTTCATTATTTGAGTTGTTTACTGTATTTTCTTCATTGAAAACTTGTGATGGGTCATGTTTTATGAAACTATGCTTTGTTACCTTCATTGTGCATTTTAGAAATTTGAAGAAATATTATATTGACTTTATACTCAGGTCTAATTTATTGAGATTATTTTAGTTCTGAACAATGGAGTCATTATTTTCTTGTGTTTATATTTGGCAATACAACAACATAATATAGTACAGGTGTATGGAATCGTCTCAGGTGGTCTACAGCAACCAACCATGGATTGCGTAATAACATATGCTGAGTCCATTGAAGAGGATATAGTATGTATAAATCTGCAACTGCGTACTTGATCGGCTAACCAAAATCCAGTTTGTAGTTATGGTATTGAATATGACAGCGGTAAAAGTATACCATGCCATGGGATAATGTGATAGTTACAAGTGAACATCTTTATTCCAGCAACCATAAAGGTGGTTATGATGATTTAGCAGACTGATCTCCAATTATGGATTTTGTTCATCAAGCATATTTCAAGTTCAGCGAGGTGAATTTGATGTATAGAGAAGAATCTACTGAGTTAACTGAAGAGGCAGGCGAACATGATGAAGATTGGATTATATGCTACTTAATCTGAATTAGATTGTGGTTTTAGGTGAAGTGAAGGAGAATGGGATATTGTGGATATCTGTGCAGAAGATGCGTATAATCCAGATTCTCTTGTATAAACATTCTTGTGTTTTAAGGTGAAATGTGTATCAGAAATCCCTCCAAAATGACAGTTGTTAGGATTTCTGGGGGCGAAATGTAACCTATTTTGTTCGACATTTTGTATTCCATTGAGTATTGAACTGAAAAGTGCGTATCATGTAGATATGTTACAGATATGGTATCTATGACTAGCAATATGGCAACTGTTGCTATTGATTGAGTGGTGAGGACAATTGGAACAACATTTGGATGGACACAGGCGCGAGATAGAGAGCGAAGAGGAAGGTATATAGTTTATTCTTTGAGCAGAAGGCAGCTTCAACAGAGGAGGATATTGAAAAGTTAATTGGCAAATAAGCGGATTGGAAAAAGCTGAATATATAAATATATAAAATACGATTGGTTTGGAGTTAGACTAATATATGAAGAGACGTAAATGTTATACATGTTATGTTGTTGAAATATGCCCAAAAATAATAGACATAACAGGCAAATAAAAATACCTATTGTTTCGGAGAGAGGGCTTGGTTAACCTATATTTGTTAATCTATGAATAAAAAGGTAAGCCTAGTAAGCATGGAATATGATTTACCACAAGTTCAAAAACATTATTAGCATTTAATATAAACTCTTCCCGTCACTTTGCATGTGGTATTATCGGTTACATCACAATATATATACTGTATTCACTTTCCTTTTATCCTTTGAATCCTAGTTGGTGAGATTTCACCCTACTACTCGAAGATAACTAGTCTTCTTGCTCTACCATTTTATAAATTGCTTACAGACAATCAGTTTGTTCGCTGGCGCCTGACGGGATATTTATTACATTCTGCATCCACGGTTTTTGGGTCATTTGCCGTTGGTTTGCCTATTACTTTTATTGATATATATAAGAAAACATTACAATAACTTTCCACAGAATCAGCCGATCTGAATAGTTAAGAGCTCAAATGAAAGCGCTTTATTCACCGAGTGTTCTTAGACCAAAACGACCTGCGTACCTCAATTATAACCAACAATATGATTGCTTTAAGGTTGGAAAAAGTTGAAAAAATCAAATAATTTGAGAAAGGCGGAATTTAAGTGATTTGTAATACTTGATGACAAATCTGTGCATTAATACCTTTCATTTAAAAAAAGAATGAAGGAAATCGACCGGATAGAATGGCTGCACGGACTCGGATAAATTTTCATAAATGTTTTTAATTTCAGGAAGAATTTGAGGGGAGATAAGTGTAGAGCATGGAGGATATAAAATGTATATGTTGTACGGGCAGAAAGTACGGTAAGTTCAGTTTGGTTAAAAACACATAACAAGTACAGTAACAGACAAACTCTTTATTGCAAAACAAACTACAAATTGTAAACTATCTTCCCATATAGCTTTCACCATTTTGGAGCCACTTGTATGGTAAAAGATTTTGTATGCCTTCTTCATAAAACGTTGCTTCCTGTAATGTCAACAATGTGGTAACATGTCCTTTGAGCTCATCATCGAGGTGTCAAGATTTGCTTGGTTTTAGTCTTTACTGGTGACAATGTGTGCCTCAATTACAGTGATTGTTTCGTTTCAGGGGTTTCAAACACAACCCAAGTCTCATACCTGGTCACAATCTTTCTTATAAAATCATCACCATCTTTGTTGTAGCGTGTCAAAAAGCAAAGTGCACTGCCCTGGCGATGTTTTTTGTGTTGCTCTGTTAAGAGTTTTTGCACCAAACGAGCACACAGTTTTTGAAATTGCAGTTTTTCAGAAACAATTTCTTGAAGAAGTGATCTTGAAATGTGTGGGAAGTTCATAGAAAGATCAGAGCGTGTAAGCCTATGGTTTTCCTTGATGCATTCGTCAACTGCACGGACCAAGTCTTCATTAATTCGTTAAGTAAGTCTCCGCACACTTGATCACGTCCTTCCTTCATTGAACTGTTGGACCCATCTCCTTACCAATGAATCATTCATCGCATTTTGTCTGTACACCTTGCAAATCTATCGAGGAATGTCGATTGGTTTAGTATTCATTAAGAAACGAATGACAGACCAAATCGCAGAAACAGTGAGATATTCAATCAACTTGATAATTCTAACCAAGCACTACTGTATAAAGTATAAACAACAGACAGCGATCTCAAAATGGCATCATCTCCTTCTCCTTTACTCTGAGCAACTACCATGCATGTGCTGAACTGCAATTGCAGCATGCTTAGTATTTCAGGCTGCATTATCATACTATGTTTTTGAAAAGGTTAGTGGGTAAAACATCTCCAAATTATGTGTTAGACCAAGGTGCAGGTTGAAAGTTTATTCTCAGTGCCAAAAGAACTCCTAGAATTACGCTTGAATATGAGCACTGATATTCAGGATATGTACAATTACACTGTAGAAACGATTCCAGTATTTAAAATAACAATGTATGGGAAAATATGTCCACAGTACAATACCATCATCAGAATTGAGTTGTGTGGCAAAAGCAAATTTTATTTTATAATCTTTTCTAATCTTCGTGCAAATTTTACGTATTTTTATAGCATAATGCATATTTTGTCTTTTAATTAGTGGATGAAATTCTAAGGCTAACTCACCAGTGTTAGAAAGAGATTGTACCCCTTAATATTTATTACAACCAGAAGGACTCGTATAGACAATGCTTGTAGACCATGCTGCAGTTCTAGTAACTCACTTGTGTCAAATGACTTGACTTCCATCTTTAGTGGCCAGCACACAATAAATTTTGAGATTTTTGAAAGTGAAAGCTACAGACAAAATTTGTTTTACTATTGATCCAAGGTTCATGTCAAAATCTAGAAAGATTATGAGGAATTTCATGTACGGTAAGCTATTTTCAAATTTTAGCTAAAATGTTCATTCATATAACCCTGCTCCACAGTCATAACAAAATGTATTTTCAGATGTGTGTTAAGGAAAGGGTTTTCTTATGGAAATAAGTAAAAATGCTCAATATTTTCTAATGTATGAAAAATATGTTCAATATATATTTTACCATTATCAAACATTTGCATGTCCGTGCCATAAGGTACAACAATAAATTTGAAGTTAATGTTAATTAAAAGTAATTAAATTTTACAACCTGCCAAAATCAACCATTACAATAAATCCTCAAATGTAACAGTTTGAAGGGAATAAGGTATTTTCTTGAAATGAATCAGACAAGTCTATGTTCTTAGTTTTTAGCTTTAGTGTGGCAGTTTCAATGCTGACAGTTGGAACTAGCAGTCAAAGACAACTTTACAGTCAAACTTGAAGGTAAATAAGATTTAATTGGGTAAGAAACTTATGGGCCTTTCAATTACCATTATACCCTTTCATCTCCACCACTTGGATACAAGCTTTATAATCACACAAAACTATAAAGAATAAATTAACTTTTCAATGGACCTTCATATTTTGAAGCACCTCAACCTTACAAATCAACCCGAAATACATCCAAAATATTTCCCTACTCTGGGTGATATAGAAGAAGCTATCAAAGTTTTAAAGATAAGCTTAGCTAGATTCTTTAACGCTACCTATTTTACTTACATCGGAAACAGAGATTTTGGAAAGTTTCACAACAGTAGGAGAAACCAAAGTGTTCAGTTCATATTTTAGTTTGTTCCAGTGATTTATAATCTCACTATTCAATTTCACAGCTATTAGCTAGCTTCTACAAATCAATAACAGTATAACTGCCAGCAATGGAACCACTCTATTGCTGGAAGTAAATGACAATCCAATACAAAAATTGTGTTCTTGATGGCCAACTAGTACATACATACCATCTCAACAAGACCATATCAAAGTGCCTAATTTCAAATGAACCAGGAATATATTCAATAGCAATGAGGATTTACCATAATTCGGTTGTACAATTACTAAAATCCAAGTGTTGGTTCTCTCACGTCATCACTTCATAAATTCTGAGTATATTTGCAGACTGGTGGTATTTTATATCCAACAATAGTACATATAGAGTTGGTGCTGAACTTATAAGAAGGTTCACAAATAGATGTACTGGCCAAGATTGATTAAAAGCTAAATTTCAACCAAAATTTGAACATGTGATATCCACTTTAAAATTTAACATCATACTTCAGGGACAATGGAGGGCATTCCAGTCAATAAATATACTCAGCAGATTTAATTGATTTACAATGAAATTTAAATACCAACTACTTGTGTTCCGCCCAAGAAAAATAATTCCAGTGGACGACTAATTACCAAATAAAGTTTTACCTTTAAGAATGTTGTAAACAACTTTCAAGGACGAAGAAGAGATGGGAGAACCCATATACCACTTTGGTCTCTACCTAAAGAACGTTGTTTGGAATGTGGTTCAAAATTTAATTCATAGCAAATTATAGTCATCATGTTATTTAAATCTCTCATGAACTTGTACCAATGAAAATATCCTACCACCTTTAAACAGTTCCTTTTGCATTTCACCACTCTGGCAATGCATGAATGCAATTGAAATTTCATCAGTTTTAGTTAAAATAACACTTGAAAATTATTTTCTTTATAATCGGTACCTCACAGAGCCCACACACTAAAACATAGAATCCAATGAAAATGTTTCAAAAGAATATGGACAATGACAACAGAAGTGGGATATTACACAAAAATATTTGCTCCCCTCCCCCTCAAAAAAACCTTTAATTTTTTCAAGTAATGTGCCCCTAATGGAACATTGCTTCAGGGCTTGAATCCTAAGCATACCAACTTAATGGCTCAGTGAAGAGAGAAATAATGAAGCTCTGTTCCTTGCTATCCCGTTTAGTTTTAAGTCTGTGAATTATTTTTATAACATAAAAAGTATGAACAAACTTTATCAACACCAGTAAAAAATTTGTACCATACGTTTTGTCTTGGTCAGTTTGTATTCCTTTCACCTTCCTTCATCTCCGCTTGCCATTCCTGTTGTTGTTTCCTCGGTCATCTCTTCGGCGATGATTATTGTAATCAGAGTCTCTGCTGCTGCCGCTGCTGCCTCCACCACCACCACCACCCCGTTTCTGTCCACTGCCACTACCATGCAAATAAGGATGGTTTCTGTTCGACCAATTGCCTTGAAGGCTATTTTTTGATAGAGAGTTAGTTCCACCCAAGTAAAGTGAAGTACCCATCAGACTAGCATATGGTGATGATGAGCCTATGTGTGGTGACAGATGCCACCCTGGAGGCTGGAGTAAGTTCTGCCCGTACTGGAACAACTTCTCAAAGTCCTCATAAGCTGTTGCCACTGGATTGAAGTTTGCAGGTACAGATTGTGTTCTCTGTCGATCTACATGAGCTGGGTTAGCCCTCGACCCCAACTGAGGTGAGGGAAATAGAGAGTCTGTTTGGACCCCATTCCTCTGTTTTAAGTTTATTTCCCTATTATAAAGCTGAGTACCTTCAAATGCCTTCAGTGCATACGGTACTGAACACTCATGCTTATAGGTTATGAAGCCAAATGTCCGTTGCCTGCCATCCCTATCTCTAGGAATCCTGACTTTCTCCAATGGACCACCCTACAAGAAGGAAAAAATGAAACAAAAGAGAACATTTTACTTCCATTTTTTGAACTGTGTAACCTTAAGGATAATTACAATTAAGAATAAGAATCTTGTTTAATGTATCTTGGGATGAATGAAGAAATTAAATTATACAAAGGAAAGATAACACTAGACCTGATATTCCCAATGTTTTAAGGAACACATGAAACCTTATAATTAAAAGAGTTTATTACTTATGAACAGTGGTGACAGAATAGTGCCTCGATGAAAACAACTGAAATACGTTAATAGGACGAGATTGGTTAATTTTGACATTGGGTCAAAAGTGGACAATTCAAACAATTCCCCTTGAAAAATCGATTTAAATTGTTATTAAAAATAAACCTATTTACTTTGAATTTTCTTTACTTAAATTTGGATGATTCAAATCCATGATTTCACCAATGTCAAAAACAGGCTTTCCCAAGTTCTAGCAACAAGGAGTTAGAATCTGAAATGCTCTACACTCAAGTGACATGCAGTGACATGTTCCCTCCCCTTCAGTGGCAAGGAGTCTGAAAATGCTGGATTATTGGATGGGCTAGAGCAGCAAAGCCAGATTATAGCATAAGAAAGAGGCTAGCATATCACACACACATTACAAGTCCAGGCCCTACATGAGCTCGCTAGGACTACCCAAACCACCAATTGGTCTATGAACTAGAAGAGGTAGCAACGAGATTCTGCTTCTACGTACGATATTTACCCCCAACCATGTTAATTTTTTGAACATCTGGAACCTATGGGAGTGGAGTCGAATTCTATATGGCAAATCTACATTTGATAAGGAACAGAGTTTGGCAGAGTGCTTTTAACTCTTTTTTTTTTGTCGTGTAGCCTCCTGAGAGGCCGAGTGCAGGTCTTTCTAGTCGACGCCCGTGGGCGACCTGCGCGTCGGGATGAGAGATGGAATGGATGAAAATGGATGAAACTGGGCAAGGATGTGGAAGGAAGCGGCCGTGGCCTGTCAGAAGGTACTGTCCCAGCATTTGCCTGGTGTTGAAAATGGGAAACCACAGAAAACCATTTCAAGGACAGCCGACGGTGGGGCTCGAACCCACGCGTCTACCGAGTCAGCAGAGAGCTTGGCCCCTTGACCTAACACAGCGCTTTAGCCCGCGTAGCCACTACTTGACAACTTAGGCTTGCTGAAGTTATGGGATTACTAAAATGAAGGCTCTTGCCCGTAGCTTTGTATGGTGGCCTGGATTAACTACTGATTATTGTAATGGTTAATAACTCACCTGCAGATGACCTTGTAGTTCCGTCCCTTAAAACAACAATAACTAACTCACCAGCTCCCTACCACCCATGGGAATGGCCCAGAGAGGCTTGGGAAAGACTCCATATCGACTTGACCAAATATTCCAAGGCTATGTACTTAATTGTAGTCGATGCCTATAGAAAGTGGCCAGAAGTTATCAAAATGTCACCTACTACCACATCAGCCTTGGTTGATGCTTAATTCCTTTGTTTGCTCAATTTGGGCTGCCAAGAGTTATTGTGTCCGATAATGGACCCCAATCAACCAGTGATGATTGTATATCTTTTTGTGCCAAATATGGTATTAGGCATTTGACAATTGCTCCTTACCATCCAAACTCTAACATACAGGCAGAGAGAAGTCTAAAATTTTAAGCATGCATTAAAAGCCAGCAGATTCGATGAAACAACCACCGTAGATAAACTGTATGTAAAACGTTGATACGTTTCGTAGTCTCGCGTTAATTTTTATTTTTTCACTATGATTGTAAACTCCTTGAAAGAATTTCATACGAAGGTTGGCAACCATACAGTGGGCCTATTCAACTGTTACAAATGTTTTAAAAATATTCCACTAGGTGACATTACAGGTACATTGTTTACTAACATTTTAAAATTCTTGTAATTTTGTACTTCGGAAAAATTTGTATAGCAACAGTATCTACAGAAATCGGAAAAATGTAAGATCACTTGGTGAGTATCTCCATATAGTTGTGCTAATAAAAACATACATTAGAATAAACAGAAATCAAAACTTGAAATATGGTAGAACAAAATTTTAAATATAGTCCAACTCGGGGTGACATGATACAAGACTGAACCCAGACCCACCTAATCTGCCTGACAACATGGATACCAATCAGCGAAGTGATGATGATACGGGGCAACTGGAGGTTGAACCAGAAGCACCATCTGCATCTCGAAATGACCAGTCAGCATATGAAGAAGGAAATAAAGGGGCAGTAAAATCAAAAAGGTCCATCGATCCCAAAAAAACATTTTGTTGCTCAAGTGATTAGTGTGAGTGAAACTTCATCGAGGATATCAAGGGCTGTAGAGGTGAAGTTCATGAGGCGCTATAAAACAGCCTGGATACATTTGTGTGGCCAGAAGTGGAAGATAAAAGTTTTGTTTATCCTCATGAAGTGAAACGCTGTTTGCCTCCCCTTACTGAACTTTGATATGGTAAATTGAAATTTGATGAATATATATGAATATATTACTTTTTAAAATACAATTACAGGCGTGTGTTATTGAGCATTATTGTGACAATTTAATGTTAATATTTTGTATGTTAATTATATATTCTCAATGCTCTATTGTCTACTTTTTTTTGTATAAAAATATCAAATAATAAATTTTTATCACTGCCTTCAACATAATTGTAGGTCCAATGTACCCCATTTTCTTCAAAATATGTCAGAAATTGGTTAAACACATAAATGTGTGTATCATAACACCCCTTCTTGCCTAGAACGCGATACGGGAATGGTAATCAACCCGAGTATCAAATCACCCCAACCCAAGGGGGGGTACTTGATACAGCATAATATGTTTTAAAGTACTCTGTAGTGAATAATGATTTGAAGTTTATGTTACTGTTATGTTGACATTACCCTGAGACATGAATTTTACAACTTAAATTCAGTAAGTTGTAGAAATGGTTACGAAGAGGCAGGCACTTCAAGTCCAAAGTCGTATCAAGTCACCCTGTTTTACGGTTGGTTACTTGCTTTTTGTAATGCTGAACATGCTTCCACAGGTCAAGGCTTATGCTTATGTTTGGTCGAGGTCTGGATTAACCCTTTCCTTCTCAAAGCGCCCGCATATCGAAGTCACATCTCCCTGCTAAAGCACCCTTGTATGTTATGGCATTCTCCTGTCACATCTCGTATTGGTGTGGAATTAAAACTAATTGTGAACTGTAGATAATGTGTCAGGCAGGCATAGGGCAGCATTTAGAAGGCTTAGTGTTGGTTTTAGCAGTAAAAATAAATGTTTGTTCCTTGACCTTTCTCCCAGCTGTTGTTGCTAGGAAACATGGCTGGTCTCTCAGATGCCGATGTCCTAATAGAATTGAATAGAAGCGATGTTAGCGATTCGGAAAGCTCGTGTGGAAGTGATTTTCTGTGTGGTTTACATGTAAATGATCAGTTAAATGATAGTGACAGTGATATTGATGAGGATACAGTAAACCAGCAAACTGCAAATGCCGGTGGCCTTCAACCAAGCATTCAACCTTCCCTGCCTTTTACTCCGCCAGATGATTTTACTGGAGATGGGAGTAGACATTGGGAACTAAGGACTCCATGAAGCAGGCTACCGAGATGTATATATTAGCATATTTAAATTAGGATTTGGCAATTTTTGTAGTATGGGCCAATGTGACTAATTCTGGGGGAAACAAAAACATGCTGAAGTGGTTCTGAACCAGGGACCTCGGGAAATAAAACGGTAAACAAGTAAATATGTGTACAGTTTGTGAAAACTGGGCGAATTCCATTACTGACACGATGTTTTAAACTTAGTTTCATAATTGTTTATGTGGTCAGACTTCAAACCAAGGACCCCAGGTGAGTGTGATTTACTGTGGGTCATTGCAAGACTTGGTAATTCAAGTGTAAAATTTTATTTAATTTAAATGTACCGTATTAGATACTTCCAATGGTACTGTATGTGCAAGAGTTTATACTCAGGTCCACAGTACTTCATATTCTAAAATAATAGGGTGATTTCTGGGGATATTGTGCCTGGAAATGCAACAAGGAAAGGGTTAAGTTTGATCAAGTTCTTGGTGTTCGACCTAAATGTAGACCTAAGCTTTAGACGGACAAAACCTGCTCATTCCAGATAGGAGACCTGGTACTTAGGAAAATCGGTAATAAAACTGATTCCTGGGAGAAAGGTGTAATAACTGAACGTGAAGGAAACGTTATGTATGTTGGTATTACTCATAGGAAACATGTAGATCAACTCCTGTCGTCTAGATCAGGGGTTCTCAAACTTTTTCTGTTGCGGCCCCCTTCTTAAACATGAAATATCTAGAGCCCCCCGTATCCTTCTTGTTCTTTACTAGGACTGAATATTTCCGAAGGAGGGCAAGCACTATCACTTTCATAGGGTCTCCTTTTACCACTTCCACTTATCCATGGGTGATAGCATTAAATTACTTTTATCAGTTTATTGTAAATCGGGCTAACCACTTCCACTGAACACGCACTACAATTCACCTGTTCACTCACTGTCTGAGAACTGACTGCAAAGGCCTGGCTAAATTCGAGTCGACAATGGCAGAAATAGAAGAATCTATTATTGTAAGGAAGTCGCGGCCACATTGTCATTAGTGGTTGTTTCGGGGTGGCGGGTGAAATGGTGCTGTGTGGGAAATGTTATTCTACACCTTTTCTAAAAATTCCTGCTGGCAGGATCTACTGGCCAGTTCTTGTGAAATAAGACTGCAAAAGTAGGAGCTTAATAGTCTTGAATGGTCATGGGAGCTTCCTGCCTATGATAGGTTCATGGATATGAGGATAGCAATATTTGTTACAAAATATGAAATATTCTCTATGCCCCCCACTTTGAGGACCTCTGGTCTATATCTACTAATAATTGTGCCATTCCTGCCACTAGTGCAATGTCTGTGCCAATAACTGATGATGTACGAGGGCTGTTTTTTAAGTAAGGGCAGTTTTTATCTAAAGCCCGTAGTTAGTGCAAACGCCGCACCAAGCGTGCGCGCTACCTCCCGGCATCCTTTGCGAACAAGCAGGCGTAAGTTGCAGCTGTGTAGCTATGCTGTACACTGAACTGTGCATCTTCACAATGTTCAAGTGTATTGATTCGCCCGCCGCATGTGAGGTACGATCTGTGATACGCTTTTTGAGTGCAAGAAACATGTCGGCTGCAGACATTCATTGTCAGCTTCGTGAGGTGTATGGTGATAATGCAATGACGGAAGGTAAAGTGCGAAAATGGGTACGAGAGTTCAAAAGTGGCCGTGAAAATGTTCATGACGAACGCTCAGGTCTGTGATCACAGATGACTTGGTGACTGCGATTGACACGAAAATCCACGAGGACCGAAGATTCACGATAACCACTCTATCAATGGATTTTCCTCAAGTGTGAATTCTTGGTTGTCCGAGCACGCGGCAAACTTTTACGCAGAGGGATTTCAGAACTTAGTTTTAAGGTATGACAAGCGCCTAAATAAACAAGGCAACTATGTAGAAAAATAGAGGAAGGTATGTAAAACCTAAAAATAAACGTGGTTTCAAAATAAAATGTTCGTTTAATTTAAAAAAAAAACTGCCCTTACTTAAAAAACAGCCCTTTTATTTGATTTAAGTTCTGATCCCGATGATAATACTCCTGAGATTGTGGTTCCACTAACTCCTACCCGAACCACTTGTTGAACCTATCCTCCCTGTTAATCGGGAAAAATACGACACGCATGTCATACGATGTTGGCATGTCAAAGAACCCATTTGAATTCAGTAGGCCGTGTTCATAATGGTAAAATTAATCTAGGGAGTTTCCGCCAACACTAAGTTCCTCATTTCTCTACTAGAAAGCGCTATAGTGTTCAAGGAGCTTAGATATCTAACCTCCTTGACTTTCATAGTGATTCAAGGAACAACGAAATTCGACATGCAAGCTACCCTCTGGGTGTCAAATTACAAAGCTTGCACCCGGCACCCGAGGCCATACGATATTATTATTATTACCATCGCAGTTCTAGAGTTATTAAAAACCCTGATTTAATGTCAAATTGTCTCTAGCTTAGACGGGGGAGTTGTTGCATCTGTTAAGTTTATAGAAGTTACGTTGGTAGCTACCTTTAAGTTTATGTTCTCTTGTTTATGTTGCTACTTGACTGACTTGAGACCTTTTGTTGTACCAATACGAGTGAAGAATAAAAGTGTTGTGTTCCAGTTGAGTGATTCTGTGTATTATTAAACAACCCATGTGAGAGCATTGACAACTTATGCTTGCTGAAGTTGCATAATCTGATAGGATTTTTATAATTTAATCATCTGAACGGTAAAATGTATTATCTCAAGTGAAATCTTTGCATTATAATCATTTATAAAATAACAAAATGGATACACCAGCAGTTGCATTTTAGAACACACATACCTGTGAGACACAAGTAAAAGATGATGGTTAATAAAATATGGAGCTTGTGGGACATCCAGAACTTCTAATACAAGAAGGTAAAGTTGTGATGGCCAACGCATACCCATAATTCTACCCTCAGGCACACCCAACTAGTTATGAGGATAGATAACTTTGAAGCCACTTTCCAGTGTTGCCTTATTGATAGTTGATATTACAACTTTTCAGTCGGTCACTACAATGTAATCCCAGTTACTGGGACATGCAAAAAATAACCTGAAAAAAAAATACATGTGATTTAAAAAATATATATATATATGTTTTGAACTACAGAAGAGGGAGAAAACTAAGGGATAACATGATTTACTCATCAGATCCAAATCTATACAAGACGAAATAGCCCTACAAAACTACGAAACCTACAATGACACCTACTAAGAGTCACTGCCCTCCAAAAACTTAGAAAGTGTGGCAACTATAATTACAGTTAAAATAACATTTCCAAAGCCATGGATCCAGGACCAAATCCTAGTGAAGTGCCTGAAAAATCGGCAAAAAATGACGAAGACTTCCACAGAAAGTATAAGACGCACACAAATAGGAACATTAATGAAAAATTATAAATTATTTATATCCCAAAATAAAATGTTTCAGTACACTGCTCATGATTCTTTGTTATTTGTATTGTTTAAATTTTATGAATATGGCAAATATACACGTGGTGATAACCCTTTGCAAAGAATAGTCTTATAACAGTAAAACCTGGTTAATTCAAAACTGAAGAATATAAAATATTTCAAAAGTTACTTCAAAATTTGGTCCCTTTGGTACAGTATATGCGGCATTATTTTGAAAACCTGTATAATTCGGCATTTGAAAGAAGAAAGGGTCATCAAGTGACAATACTTATTCAATTTTTAGCGTTTAATACGCATATCCATATTATGCATTGTTTCATACATTGCCTCTTTAAGGTCTCAAAAGTTTTCACGTAACACTTTCTCATAGTTTATTGTTAAAAGTTAATTTGGGAGAAATGTTTATGCCCAAAAAACTATCGGTCATCACTTTGGAAAAACGTCTGAGCCCCAATTTCAAATGCCATCAGCTTCCCTGGTACCAAGGTTCAAGTTTCTAGGGTGCCTAGGAGAGCCACATTTATTTTTGTCTATTATCATTTTTATATTGACACAGAAGTACCTACATGTTGTGACTGGAACCAGAGTTCACTTACTAAACCAAAACACAACCGGTAGGGTGTGTTACTAATCACTAAATTATTATGAAAACAACACAATTCTTTACACGATTCTAGCGCGGCAGGTTGCTACGTCCACAGTCATCGCTTGGTGATGTTCCAACGTGCAGTTCCCGTCCAAGTCCCATCAGTAGTCCGCGTCTGCCCAAAAGTTACACCCACACCCACAATGCTTATTGGGCCAACACTCACATACACAAACATACTGGCTTCCCTTCTTCGCTGCACACCTTCTGTTTACAGCTGTCAGTCACTGTTGACTTAACTGCACTGAACTCTCAACAGAACTCGACTCTGCTGCCAACTCTGAAGTGAACTCTCCGTCCCTTGCTTCTAAGGCCCTTTTATACCCGCTAGTGGCCTCACCAGCAAATTCTTGCTCACCCCAGAGCTATTGCACGATTCATTACCTGTGTCCCTAGGCTTGCCTTACGTCCAGCTGTGAATGACCCCAAATGTTCCCGAGCGTTCACTGGCAGGTTCATATTGGACCCCCCCCCCTCTGTATCCTTCATTCTCCAATGATGTCACCGAGGCTATTCCCTTTGCACCGCCCAACGACCATTGGACTTACCAGTCTCGGGTGAGGCATGGCAACACAGTCACAATATAACAGGGTAAGTATTGATATAAAATTAATCATATTTGATTCAAATTGGTCCTTATAGACAAATATATTAATCAATACACAATAGTATTAGGAGCGATCCACCAAGTCAATAAATTCAGTACTAGAAGCATATAGTTTTCTACAGGCATGGTAAGCCTTATCTAGTTTGAGAAGAGCCACTGCTTCGCTGAGGTCCTCTGAAAACCATTCCCCAAGGTATTTTACACTTTTGACTCTCTTGATGTAGATGTTATCACTGACTCTCATCATTCTAGGGGCATCCTTGATGTTAGTAACAAACTCGGTCTTTCCTATGTTAATAAAAAGACCCGTTTTAGCCGCTATTGAGTGCAGTGTTTGGAGCTGATTAGTAGCCTCCTGTATGTCATTTGCCAATAAAGTCAGATCGTCTGCAAAGGCTAGGCATGGAATCCTTAGGTTGTCAGCTTTAATCCCCATCTGTAATCCAGTATTCTCTGGTAGGATTCTCGTCCACTCTCTAATGATCTTTTCCAGAACACAATTAAATAATATGCATGAGATGCCGTCTCCTTGTCTCACCCCTGTTTTAATGGTGAAACTCTCCGAGAGCTGTCCTCTAAACTTTACTCTGGCTGTGGTGTTGTGCAGGGTGGCTTGCACCAGCCTATTGATCTTGTCGTTGAGTCCTAGTTCTCTCAAGGTGTTAAAAAGAGTAATTCTGTCCACTGAGTCGTATGCTTTCTGGAAGTCGACAAATATAGCTACCCATTGTCTGGCTCATGACTTGCTGTATTGAAGGATGGTCTTCAGATTGTGTATCTGCTCGGTACAGGACCTCGATGCTCTGAACTCTGCTTGATATTCTCCTAACTCTTTATCCAGCTGTCTCGTTACATGGCGTTCCAGAATCTTGGAAAATATCTTATAGGTAACAGCAATGAGTGATATTCCTCTGTAGTTACTGGGATCTCTTTTGCTTCCCTTCTTGTGGATTGGATGGATAATGGCGGACGTCCAATCATCTGGGAGCCTCTCACTAGTCCATATGTCCAGAATTACTTTATGTATGCTCCTGAAGGTGTGTTCTCCGGCATGTTTTAGCATTTCTGCTACTATCCCGTCTTCCCCAGAAGCTTTATTATTCTTGAGTAGTTTAATTATACCTCTGACTTCTTCATAGGTTGGAGGAGCGATATACTCAGTATTAGGGTTAGCTGGTTCTGTAACTTGGAGACGCTCAATAGGTTCTTCTGCATTTAAGAGTCCTTTGAAGTAGTTAGCTAGGGTCTTGGTACAATCGCTGTCATTAAGACACAGTGTAACGGGTTTCTTTAGCCCTCACTTTTGCGTGAGAAATGTAATGCTTCTACTGGCCCTGCCTTGTACTTTGAAATATTTACTCTGCCTAAGATATGTTGTTTTAATGGGCGCCAAGACCTCAACGCTATGTTGAAATCTAAATTTATATTTAACAACACCTAGCTCTGGTAGAACACCTTCAAGAATCTATTCACTCAGATCGTGGTATGATTTGATCATTAACCCAACAAACAATTGTATCAGGAGAAGGAATTGGTCTATATCTAATGCTACCTACTGAAAGCAAAGATTGCATGGTTAAAGAAATGAATTTATTATATAAAACAAGTATTGTAAAATTAATAATAATAATAAGTTTAAAATTTAAATTGGAGCGTTGCGATTTGAATATTACCGCTAGAAAATTACGTGAAAACGGAGTCGGATAAATTACTAATTTTACTCTTATTCCCAAGCTATGAAGTTACTGAAATACTGAATAAAAAACAAAGAGACGAGGGATTACGTAGTTCTGAGTCATTCGCGCCTACCACTGGAAATTGCCGTAGCATTTCCCTCGTACTGGATGTTGTAGAGAGCTTCCCACAGCCTCCTGGACGTCATCATCTTCTTCGTTAGTTGATGATATACTTGTAGATATGATAACTTTATGGTCCGAACATCGGAACCAACCACACTGGTTAAGTTTTACAAAGATAGTCGCCTTGCCTCCACGGCGCGCAAACACTATATGCACTCCACGCATCCCCTCTCCGGTGCCGTCTTCAAGTCGCCCGCTCTCCACTGATTGGCTGTGCCACCACGCGCTACCCCCCTCCTCAGGGTCATTACACTCGCCACGAGGATGATGTCGTTTACCGTTCCAGACTATTTCGCCTTTTTCTGAAGCAGCAACCCAGTTTGCATCATGCTACTCGACAAGATTAAGCCTGTAGCCGAATTCCCAGTGAGTCATCTCTCTCAAAATACCCTAACTGACAAAACTCCGTAAAATTCCGTAATCATATAATTTTCTTACGATAATGTTGTTCGTAATAATTTGCTTGATAGTGTTTTCTATAACATAGAAAACCTATCTGATTACTTATAATTTTATAAAAAATGCTCCAAAGAAATACCTTAATAATAATAATAAGTTAATAATAATAATTAATTAACATGAAAACTTCTCTTGGCTGAACAATTTGCCACGTAAATAAATATAGAATGGCTTCCTACTGACTTATGCCAGTGGCGTAAAATCCCCTCGAAAAACACGTTACAACAGGGATCCATCTGGTCTCTGGAGGTGTAAGGTAGGGGACGCGAATTGGGTTGTTTGTTGCTTGAGGCTTTTGTAGAGATCTCTAGAGTTGTTCCTTACAAAATCCTCCTCTGCCTGCTTTATCAGTTCCTGGTTGTGCTTCCTCTTGACCCCTCTTATGATTCTCGACGTAGTTTTCCTTTGTGCAATAAAGGCTTGGAAATTAGCTTTGTTCTTATGTACATTCCATTTGATCCACGCTAGTCGCCTGGCTTCTATAGCTTTATCACATTCGCTGGACCACCACGGATGCTTGTTCCCTCTAGGTCTATTGGGGATTGTTTCCTGAGCCACTACTGTTATGGCATCCCTAAGCGGATCCCATTTTGTAGATGTGTTGATCCTGTTGGTATTATGAATCAGCCTCTCTTGGTAACTAGTGCTGTCTTCTTTAAGTTTGGTGATATCAAACCTTATTTTATTATTTTTTTCTAGCGTATGGCTTTTAGGGCCGGGAGTGTCCGAGGACATGTTCGGCTCGCCAGTTTTGTAGCTGCTTCGAGACGGACACCCAATGGGTGAGCTACAAGTACCGTTGGGGAGGAAAGTTGGAATGGAAGGACGAGGAGTTGGAAGGTAGCGGCTGTGGCCTATAGTTAGGGACCAACCCCGGCATTTGCCTGGAAGGAAGATGGGAAACCACAGAATACCATCTTCAAGGTTGCCGGCGGGGGGATTCGAACCACCTCACCTCCCGGATGTGAGCGACTGCCAACAGTCATGCCGTAAAGACCACTGCTAACTCACCCGGTATTAAACACACTAAAAGAATTGAAGACCACTACTGGGAGACAGATGGCCTGTGAAAATGTCCCTCATTTCGAGCCAGTCATAATTATCATGAATGACAGCAGTGCTGATCCATCGGAACAGAGCTATTCTTCAGACGAAAAATACTGACTGAATTAAATATTGTAAATTTATGTAAATAATGTAAATAGCCCATGTAAAAATTGTGTAGTATGACATTTCCAAATTAGGAAGCAAACCATTTTCAAACCTGCCATTGAGGGTCCAAAGCCGTTACGTGAAAAAGGTGATGGAAAATGAAATTTGTACGAGGAAAGAAAATAAAAGGATGAAAGGAAACATAAAGTAGTGTTCGTTCGTTGCGAGCCGCGACGACTGCAACTTAATGCGGCAACGCTGCACCGGATTTCACAAGTCCGCTCGCTTTTACTCGCACGGGCCGGAACGCACAAAACCTCCCAACTATATTACTCTTCATAAATTCTTCATCACACTGTACGTTTACAGTGGTCGTAGTTTCCGATAATCACGAATGAGAGCTTCAAAATGAGAGCAAGTTTCCTGCTGTACGTTATCCTGGGCTGAGAAAACGTTACGTCAGAACAAGTATAAGAACTCTTTATTGGGTAGTTGAGATTTGCACTACCAATACTTGTGCCCATCACATATAAAAATTGCATTACCCTCAGCCAAGTAGTTTTCCATGTACATAGTTTTAAGTGAGCGGTTCCTAGAAAAGACGTCAAAAACACGGACAATTTTTCATACAACCACAAATAAATAATAAACTTGAAAATAATTGGCTTATATAGTCTAACGCAGAATTAAACAAGGAAAAAATGATATAATTCGTTTTTCAATAGGTCTGTTGGTTTGGTTGTAATTAAGGCCTAAACTTGAGTATCCATAATACAAAATCCGATAGTAGGCAACACTGAAAAATGGCTTCAAACCTCACAATAAAAAAACAAATATTGGATGGTTCTTAACAAAATTTAAAATTGGTTCTTCTAGTTTATTATGAACGAAAATTGTAGCTAGCATAGAATAAAAACTTCAACTTGAATGTATGTTCTGAGTGAAATGTAAAAGAAATCATCATCAATTTCCGTTTTCCAGCTTGGGCCGGAACAAATATGAGGCATTCCGTAAAAGAAGGGCGAGCCCTCCATATGTACATGTGGTGGGCTCGCCATTCTCTTACGGAACGCCTCATATGACACCCCTCCACTTTAATCTGTCTGTCCACCATCCTTTTCAACCACTGGAACTCCAATACAGGTTTCGTTCTCTCACACTGTCCTTCACTAAATCCATCCACCGTACTTCCTCGTCCTCTCTTTCCAGTCGTCCGTCTCTCCAAACACTTGTTTCGGCATTCTTTCATCATTCATCCTTTTCACATGTCCATACCATCTAAATCTGTTCTGTTCCAGCTTATCATTCAGCTTCTGTACATTCACTTCCTTTCGAATGTCTTCATTTCTCACTCCTATCTCTCCTCGTCTTCTGTACCCTATTCCTCAGGAATTTCATTTCGGCTGCCTGTATTCTACTTTTATCTCTCCTCGTCATCGGCCAAGTTTCTGCTCCATACGTCATTATTGGTAAGTAATAGGTCTGGTACATTGTATATTAGCCTTCAGAGGTACGTCTTTATACCAAATTAAACTCCAAACCTGATGATAGAAAACACTCCCACATTGTATTCTCTTGTTGAACTCCATATCCAATCTTGCATTTTCCATCAATTCACTTCCTAAATGTTTGAAGTGCTCTACTACTTCCAGATCTACATCTCCAATTTTAACAATCCCTTTTCCTTCTTTCTTTCCTCCCTCGCCATTACTATTGCCTTACTTTTCTCTACACTGATTTTCATTTCCCATAACTCAATATTTTCCTTCAGTACATCCAGCTGTTCTTGGACCACATTCTCCCCAAATCAGAACATCATCAGCAAAGAGGATTATGTTCATTCTTGTACCTGTGTATGCTTCCTTTGTTGCCTTTAGTATACCGTTCATCACCAATATAAATAGCAATGGTGAGAGTACACTCCCTTGTTTTAATCCATGTTCAATTTCAAACCATCCTGTTTTACCTCCTTGAGTCTTGACACAGCTGCAACATTTTACTGTGCATTTACTGTACGCTTTTATCATTTGTAGTACAGTAGACCCCCGGTAATCCGAGCCTCCGTTTAATCCGAGGTGGATGACAGTGTGGCGCATAGCTTACCCAAGGTCTTTGGCGGAGATGCGCGCATGCGTTGAACAGTTGTTACATCTCGTTTAGCAGCTTCCCGAGTGTGAGAATGCAGACGAAAATGAAGTGCAAGTCTGTTTGTGCCAAGACAAACAATATGAAGTGACCGACAGTGCTATTGTGGAAGCTATTAACGAAGAAAGCAGAGAGAGCAGCGATGAAGGGGAAGGAGACGATTTACGCGTGGCCAAAGTGAGTCATACTGAAGGAACGGTGGCACTGGAGTTAGCTCTGCGATACGTGGAACAACAGAGTGCAGCGACACCAGCTTACGTCATGCTTCTATGAAGGTGGCGGGATTATGCTGCTAAGAACAGATGATCTTTTCAGAAATAAAAACCCATTGACTTTTTTTTAGAAAGTAAGGTACAGTAGCCTATTATGTATTTTCAGTACTGTACATATGTACAGTATAATAAATATTGTTCTGTACTTTAAGTAAATATGTACATATTTGCATTTCTTTTGTAAAATATTGCTTTTATTTCTAAAACAAAACCTAAATGCAACACATTATACGATAACTGATGAAATAATGCCATTTACTGTAAGAATATTTAAACACAAGGTTCTTGTGCATCTAATTTTAAATTAAAGATCTTTAAATTTCGTAACTTTGTGTAATCCGAGATTTCCCAAATTCGAGCTCCTCTTAGTCCCAATTACCTCGGATTACCGAGGTTCTACTGTATTTCTCCTCCAATACCTTTTTGTTACAGGCTTTCCCAAACTCTGTCTCTAGGGACACTATCATATGCCTTTTCTAAGTCAATGATGGTCATTATCATGTCTTTTCCCAGTGTTTTTCCATAGTTTGTCTTACAATGAAAACAGGTTCTACAGTTGATCTTCCCCTTCTGAACCTAAACTGTTCCTGTTGAATTTGTTTTTCAAACATTTTTTTGGATTTGTTCCTCTAGTACTCTATCCATGATCTTTGTGCCATGAGAGATTATAGTAATTCCTCGGTAGTTTCCACACGCCTTCTATCTTTGTGCCATGAGAGATTATAGTAATTCCTCGGTAGTTTCCACACGCCTTCTTGTCTCCATTCTTGAATAGTATAATAATAATAATACCTTTCTGCCATTTTTCTGGAACTTGTTTTGTTCTCCACATACTCTCGAGTACTCTGAAAGTCTAGTATATTCCAATGGGTCCTGCAGCCTTTATAATTTCCATGGCTACTTTGTCTACTCCCACAGCTTTTCCCATTTTCATCTTCCAAATGGCCAATTCCACCTCTACCAATGTAATGCCTGCCTCCAATTCATCTTCATCTTGGACTTCATTAGCTTCTGTGCAAATTAAATTCCTCACATTTAGCAGTTCATGAAAGTATTCTCTCCATCGGTTCTCTTCAGGTTCCTTCAATATCATTCCTTCTTTGTTTTTCACAAATCCAAGGTTCACATTGTACCAGTTCTCTCAAGCGTTTGTTGCAGCAATGAGCTGTAGGATGGGTTTTGTATTATAATACAGCGCAGTACCGGCGAGTTTGCAGCGTGATAGCTGACGACTCCGTGAGGCTGGCCCGAGCCAAGCAGAGCCGAAGTTCTCCGAGCTGCCTGTCGCCATAGTAACGTTCGGAACATGTGCGCCGCACAGATCACCAACTTATTGATTAAATATTGAAAGATCAACTCATCTATAATAACGAAGAAGAGAAGTTTATTTATTATTTTCAGCATTTTACCCAAGATGTATTGACATTGTACTGGCTTTGAAGAGTTGATTTCTTTGGAAAGACTTCATGAATTATGACAGCTATGTTGACCATGCGCCAACGCTTTGATTTATCGATTTACGCACCGCTGGGGAGGGGATGATTACCTTCGTGAGTATGCGGGCTGCTTGATCCAGCCAGATTTTGATATATCTCTGCCCAGAGCAGTACGACCAACGAGCGAGAATATTAATACATATCGCGTAGTACAAGGTGCTCTTGACATGTGTGAGGCCATCGTTAGGATGTTGGAGTTGTGTGACGAAAAACTCTAACATAGGCATATCAGTAATGAGTGATACTTTCACGCTGAATATGTACCGCGTAGCGTGCAAGTTTATTCCGGCTACATTCACATTCAGGCAAGCGCTTCACAACGAGCAACATTAACTCTGCCGAGTGTACAGTGATTCTCGCAGTAGACTTTTCACTTCACAATCGTGCTATTTCTTTGGATACAAGTGTTGTGACACTTGAGCACTAGATGAATTATTTCACTCATTCCTTTCATGTTTCTGGCATGATAACCGACAAGGTGTCGGGAGGAAAGAATATAATGCGCGTATACATTATAGCTATGGCTGAGTAAACATTTGTACATGAATACTGTGATGTAGGCAACGCACTATGCATTCGACGGAATGGACACTGACTTTTTAACAGCGTCATCGCTAGTGCTAAATTTTCTTCCACCATGTCAATCCATTATGACGTGATGACAGTAAGATGCAATTATCGCTTCGGGCGAATGCTACTACTCTGTGATGAGTTTTTAACTCGGAACGATATCGTCAATACGTGGAGCGCGGTATCAACTGGTGATGTTCGTGTGGCTGTCTGGAACCCGAGCGTCTGGGATTGGCAATCCAGGGTTTGATTCCATCGACATTCCAGGAGGACCCAGGGCATTTCTACGTATAAAGGAAGACTGGATATGGGAGGCATATCATTGCTTTCAATTCCATCAACGTCTGGCGATAAGGTACAGCAAACTTACACCCGTCAGTAGTGGTACCGTAATGCATGAATATTATAATGTTTGAGTAACTATCATATTTTCTTTTTCTTAGTATAGTCGATGGGTAGGACTTAGACTTGACGTTTTACTCTCGGCTGGTCTTATTTTCGACTGGATTTTGATTCTTTTTAAAAGAATGCATCCATTGTGTAGTGTGTTTTACACAAGTCATGATAACTTATGATAATTATATGGGAACATTTTTGTCGTAGTGAAGAGAATCGACTTGGGGAAGTTTATATTATAGTGATTTTGAATCTCCATCGTGGTTTTCTTTTCTTTTTGCCACATTTATTCGCATTCGCATTTATCAACGGATCTACTTTATAGGGATCATTCTTATTGTTAGTTGAAGAGTTGTTAACGTTCGTTTGAACTTTTTTCTTCGTTGTGTTAGAGAGTTGAGACGTTTTTGAGCTCACTCTTGGCCTGATAGGATTTATTCTTACTTTTGCTAAGAGAGACTTCCAGTTTTGGTGCATTGTGGAGACAATAGGGTTCTCTAATCGACGATTGGGTGTTTATCGTTTCGATCACCCTCGTTGGTGGTGTAGTAGAGACCCTATATTATATTCCATAGTTCACTCGAGCAGGAATATTTCTTTTTACGCTTGAAAATCTTGATCCTATTGAATTTATTGTTATGACACACGATTGTCATGTCAATTTTGAGCTGATAGAAGTCCATTTCATATATGGTATTTTTCAGACTTGTCAATGCGGATTATAGTCTAATAAAACATTCTGAACAGCATTTACGATCTTTTCTTCGACGTGAATCTCAGATAATCGAATGTGGAGGCATGTTCTTTAATAGACATGTGATTGTAATAAACTATTGTAAAAGCATTAACTCAAAGCCTAATAATCAATTGGAAAATGAGAGATAACATTTTTTAGACACTCTATGAAGTATAACATCCTGTATAAATCTAGAAACGAAAATATCAAGCAAACTGTAATTATTGAAGTACATTATTGATGAAAGCATTCATATCACCAGTTAGGGAACTCCACTATACCGGTGGCAAGTCCGGGGCCCTATTCGCAAGAAATGGGGAAGGAGGAGTCGGAGGAGTAACACCTCGTTAAAAAACCTAGGTCCAGCTGACCCAGCTGGTAGTACCTTGTAAGGGTCCTTTGCCAGGGTTACGGTGAAGTCCTCAACGGCATTGTTGGTGGAGCGGTTGAACTGCGGTACAGTAATAATGGCGGAAGGGGTCTCCTTGTGCTCGGGAGATTAGGAGTAAAAGGTATATGGTCCACATATATCAGGGTAGCGTCTGTCTCAGATTGAGCAGCTACAAACAGCGTCTGTTCCAGATTGGGCGGCTGATTTTAATACCTCATCAGTTATAACCCCGCTATCCTTCGGGATAGCCTTCCTCAATTCTTTTCTTCACTCATGATGGAAACACAAAGTATTGGATTATCTACCCCAGGTGGTAATTACCCAAGTGGTAATAAATCCACCTCCACGTATTGTGGAGTTAGTAGGTCTGCGGAGTCTGGGGAGCCTGCAATGTCATGTAAGAAGAAATATATTATGTACTAAGCAACACTTAACATAAACTCACTCCTTCAGATAGGAAAACTAAAGCAAACATTGGATGTTCTTGAGAAATATAACATTGTCATCACTGCATTGCAAGAAACACGATTTTGTGATGAAGAAACTTTTGAGTTTCAAGGATTCAGAATTTATAAAGGAATACCTGGCATAATAGTTACACAGAACATCCCTCACCTTGGTACAGGTTTTGTAGTCCACAAGAAAGCTGTTGAGTCAGTGCAGGATTTTACATCATTCAATGGAAGACTATCCACATTGTCATTTAGATCACTTAATAAAGCCTACACCGTGGTCAATTTTCATGCACCGACGAACTTGTCAAACAAGAAAGACCGAGAGCAAACTAATATAATACGGGAACAATTAGAAGACGTGATTGACAATATTCCAGCGCATCACACCACCATCCTACTCGGTGATTTTAACGCTCAAGTAGGAAGAGAGAAAAAGTTTAGGAATATAGTTGGAAACTATCCCACACATAAACGGACAAACAAAAATGGCGAACGGCTGATTGACACCTGCAAAAATAACAACCTAGTTCTGAAATCTACTGCGTTTAAACATCTTCCTCGGAAAGCAAAGACATGGAGACATCCAAATTCACTTATGGGTGAATTTCAACTGGATCATATTGCAATATCAAAAAAATCAGATCGTGAGATCCAAAATGTGAAGGTGCTGCGTAATGCGAATATAGATTCAGACCATTATCTGTCCCTTATTAAAATGAAAGGTATTCCGTTTAGGAACAATAGAGTGAATGTTGAAAAGGGAATGAAAACGCAAAGTACAACATCGGTGGTCTGAAGTCAAATAACACTTTTGCGGAAACACACCACAACAAACCAAAAGATGGAACATGGACTACTTTAAGGAACGCCATTGTTACTGCGGCTTCGGAATCCATTCCTCTTGATAGAACGCGCAAGCACCCTTGGTGGAACGATCAATGTGATCACGCAATAGAGGAAAGAAGAAAAGCTTGGATCAAGTGGAATAACAAGAAAGACGATGTGAACCTTGAGAACTTTCTCTGCATCAGGAAAGAAACTTGTAAAATTTTAAAATTGGCAAAAAGAAATTTCCACAAATCACAAATTATTCATATTGAAGATGATTTTCAAAGACACAAAACAAGGGATTTCTATCAAACTTTTAAGCACCAACTGTCCAAATACGTCACCCCTACTCTTCACATCCGAGGATCTGATGGTAAACTTAATCTCAATGATAAAGACTGTGCTAAAGCCTTTGGAGAATATTTTGAAACCCTTTTGAACACCGATATACCTACTGAACAACTTGCTTTCCATCCTAGCGTAGCATACCACGACAGCTCACCACCCTCTGTAGAAGAAATAATACAAATCATCAAGGGGCTAAAAAATAATAAGGCCTCAGGGAAGGATAGTATTGTGGCTGAATTATGGAAATATGCAGATAATGACTCCATCATGGCATAGTGAAAAATTGCCGGAGGATTGGACTTCCGCCATCATACATCCTATACATAAGAAAGGGGAAAAATCCGACCCAAATAATTATAGAGGTATTTCACTGGTATCGGTAACGTACAAAATATTTGCAAGGGCTCTTCTGAACAGAGCAGAACCGATATTAGACCGTCAGTTAAGGGAATATCAAGCTGGTTTCAGGAAATCAAGATCCTGTCCTGAACAAATTCATAACATTAAGACCATAATTTCCTACTGTACGGTACGATCAAAACCTTATGTTGTGATTTTTGTGGACTTTCAAAAGGCTAATGATTAAATTCATAGAAAGACAATAATTAACACCTTACGTGAGTTTGGCCTAGACAATAAATCAATTAATTTGTTCAAAGCAAGCTTAGAAAACACCATTTCTAAGGTCAAATTTCGTGGTGAATTGTCCGAAGCCTTTGCAATCAAGACTGGCTGTAGACAAGGTGATCTGGGATCACCGATGCTGTTCAACTGTGTCGTGGAAAAAATTATAAGAGAATGGTTAACAATCTTACCAAATAATTATGGTATTCGAATTGGTTATAAAAAAGAAGACCTGAATATAAACTGTCTCGCTTTTGCAGATGACATTGCTTTGTTCGCTAATACAATGGAAGAGGCCACTGACCAACTTAATAAACTACAAACCATAGCTGCTAAAACTGGACTTAAGGTGGCCTTCCATAAAACTAATTTTATCACAAATGTCAAAGATGCCTCAAAATTCATCACGATTGGTCTGCAAAAAATCAAAAAAGTCCGAAAATTTAAATACCTAGGGGAATGGATTACCCCTAATAATTCAGAAATAGCTGCCATTGAGAGCAGATGTAACAAATTGGAAGGTGCCTTTCAAACCTGCAAAAACATTTACAAAAGTAAAAGCTTGTCCCGGAATGTCAAACTTTGTCATTATAACACAGTAATTAGGCCGTCAGCACTGTATGCCGCAGAATGCTTACAGATGACAAACAAAGGTCCATTGAGAAAATTAGAACTTAAGGATCAGAAAATTCTAAGGAAAATATTAGGACCTGTTAATGATAATGGTACTTACAGAAGAAGACATAACAATGAATTATTTGAACATATAGAAGATTTGGTGAGTGTGATGAGAAAAAGGAGAATGTCTTTCTATGGACATTTGGAGTGGATGGAGCATCATCGACTTTCATATCGAATCCACTCATCAATATCTAAAAAAAATTCCTATTGTAAATGGTCGATGCAAGTTAAAAAGGACCTAACAGAAGCTCGAATCAATCAGGCTCTGGTTTGGGATAGGAACTTGTTCAGAAAGGCGGTTAAATCAACCAGTAATCTACACCCTCGAACATGTGATGCCTCACCCTCACTGCAAGTGGACAGAAGAAAGGAGAGCAGAACATTCGTCAACAGGGTGTCTACTGTAAGGATGAAGTAAAAATTAGTTACTTTTTAGGTACCTTTTAGTTACCTTTTAGTTAATTTTAGTTACCTTTGAATTCAAGATACGTATGCGGTCTGCAAGCAAAGGGGTTCATAACGCGGTGAAGAAAAACAACAATGATGATGATGATGATAAATGTTGTTTTAAGGGGCCTAACATCTAGGTTATCGGCCCCTAATGATCTGGGTGATAGCGAAAATGTTAATGAAACGGAAACCAGAACGGAAATTAAGTGAGACGGAAAATACCCACAAAAAGGAACTCACAATATGGTCTTACAAAAGGGAATTTAGAACGAAAAGTCACAAAAAGAATACATGGAAAAATACCCACAAAACGTAGGCTAGATTCAAAATACGTACAAAATGCAATGTAGCGTCGAAATACCTACAAAATGCAATTGAAATTCAAAATACTTACAACATGCAAATGAGATCGAAAATACGTACAAAATGCAATTGAGGTTCAAAATACTTACAAAATGCAATTGAAATTGAAAATACACAATGCGAGTTGGATTGAAGAAGCCGGTTCAAATCCAAATTACTCACTAAGTGCAATTGGAATTCAAAATACTTACAAAATGCAATTGAAATTGAAAATGCTTACAAAATGTACGGTAGATTCAAACGACTCATGGGGATTGACAATGCTTACAAAATGCAATTTAGATTGAAAATACTTGACAAAATGTAATTTAGATTCAAAATACCCACAAAATGCAATTGAGAATCAAAATATGTGCAAAATGCCCACCAAACAAAATGCAATTTAGATTCAAAATTCGTGCGAAATGCGGCGTTGGTTGAAAATTCTTACAAAATGCAATTGAAATTCAAAATACTCACTAAAAGGCCCGGGCACATGCATTGAAAGACTTACTAAAAAGCAATTTAGATTTCTTTACAAAATGCAACTGAGGTTGAAAACAATCGCGACATGTAATTTAGATCGTAAAAACATACAAAAAGGAACGTAGATTAAAAATGCCTTAAAAATCGCTAGAAGGGAATTTAGATACACGGTAAACCAAGGAACAAAAACAGTGCGGAAATCTTAAAGAGAAAAGTAAATATAATGAAAAGAGGAGAGGAGAGGATAGGAGAGGGGAGAGAGGAGAAGGTCCGCCCCAAAGGGAAGGGACAAAAGGGGAAAACGGACCCAGCTCAGGAATCCCTCGGGGTCGCCAATTCCCGAACTCACCAGCCGTGAGCCCCTGAGGGTGTAGCATTATCAACGGTGCACCAGAAGTGGTGGGGCTACATACACCCTGCCTCCTTAAGGGCCTTGAGCACAAGGCAGGAGGTAAAAGGAAAAGAAAAAGAAGGCTGACCCCTCACAGAAGGAGGGTGTCTGGAAAGATGAGACAAGGGCCAATTAAGGCGGGAAAGGAAGAGACTCCCTAGGACTCGGATACCCTAATACCGTCGGGGTCGGAAGAGAACAAGAGTTGACCAAGTGAGGTCGACAGGAAAGAAGACGGAGAGGAGCCCGGCACAAGTAAGTGGAAGCAATGCCGGACTCAGCTGGGGCCCCGTGGTCGCCAACCCACGCCCACTAGAAGTGAGCCCCTGGGGGAGAAAAACAACAATAAACTGTGTTTAAAGCAGTAAATAAAATTCACTTAGGGTGTTCTAAAAATAAAAAAATATTTAAATACTAGATATTTATTATCAAATAAGTTGTTTCAGCTAATAACTCATCTTGTGCACAAGGCGTTTTTATAATTGCCAAGAGGTTGCTCTGCTCTTGACCGTTTGGCGAGATTTCCTTTGTCCCCGCGGTAGATCACGAAGAAATTTATGGGACGTTACGTGATTGTAACCGAATTCTGTCTTCGCAGTCAAGTACTGAGAAATATCGAGATGTTACACGATCGGCGCTGGTCCACCCGTTTGTCGAGATTCCCGCAGTTTTCACGATAGAACACGGATAAATATCGCGATGTAGATAATCGGTGTCAATTTTAGTCGTTCGACGAGATTTCAATTGTCCTTGAGGTCGGGCACGAGAAAATATAGCATTATTACGCAATCGGCGCCACATGCTGTCCGTTTGACAAGAATCTAGTTGTCCTCGCCATTGAATGCGGAGAAATATCGCGATGTATCGCAATCGCTGCCGCTCTCGGTCGTTTTACGAGATTCACATTGTCCTCGCGATATTATGCAATCTGCGCCGCACCCGGCCGTTGAACGATTGTATATCTGTGCTGACAGAATGGTGGAGGCGAGCTCAAGGTTAGGCATGGTTAAAATTCACGAGTAGTTATGGACATGTATGGCCGGCGCCGTGATTCCCGCTGTCCCTATGCTGTGGTTGGGAGTTCATCAGTTCAGGGTGGATCACGAGGAGAAATTAGTATGGCGATGCTACGTAGGCTGTAATTTCTAAGTGGGTTGATGCACTTTTCGCTCCCCGTACGCTTTTAAGTGTACGGTCATGGGAAAAGTAGCGAGTGGGTTTCGGAATGTTTCGTGATTGGTGCCCAATCACCTTTGACGGGATACCCGCAGTTCTCGTGATCACAAGTTCACGATAGGGGACGGGTTTTATGATTTTACGCAACTGACGTCGATCTCGGTCCATTTTATGAGATTCCCGCAGGCAAGTCGTACGGTCAGCCGGCCGTCTTGAGGATGAATGTTCGAACATTCATCGTCTCAACATGGCGGCGGCTGTTAGTACCGAGTCTGAGTTATCGCCGATAAATCTCAAAATCAGTGACGAAAAGTGTGTTAAATGTAATAGAGTAGTGAAAAACGGTTTTCTATGTACAATTTGTGATGAATGGTACCATTTTCGCTGTGGAAATATCAATATCAAGTCCAATTTTAACGAACATGAAAGTGAGTGGATCTGCGTTGCATGTAAACAAAGCGGCAATAGCATAGAGACTAAACAACAACAACAAAACAATTATGAATCCGTAGTTAAAATTTTAGGTGTACTTCAAGAAGACTTAATGGCCTTGAGAGCTGAAAATGAATCTTTAAAAGAAAGAATTGCAGCGTTAGAAGAAGACAAAAAAGAAATACAGAATTGGACAAAGGTTACAGGTCGCAATTTTAGGCCTAATGCAAATCAAATGGGACGAAACGAGTATGTTGTGAAACACACAAGTGCAATTGAAGTGCTCCAATAAATTTCAAGTGCTTGAACATGTTTCAAATGACACGTTTTCACCGGAATCATCCAATAGTAAAACCAAACACAGTGCTAGGAGCCCACAGAAGAAAACTAATAATTCAACTTCCTCACGGCAAGCAGTCAACGTGTATGCAGACAGCCAGGATAGGGGCTTGGCAGAAGAAATCAAGACTAATCTCAATAATCCTTGTATACAAGTGTGTGGATCAGTAAAACCTGGTGCAAAAACTGTGGATGTTCTTGCCAATTGCAATCCTCTAATGGAAAAGGACAATTATGTAGTAATTGTGACAGGGACAAACGATGTTGCTGCTAATGAAGGTAACAAATTAGTCAGGAGTTTAAAAGGTAAGCTCTCAATAATGAATAATTCACGAGTAATTGTTGTTAATGTACCTTATAGACATGATCTTATGAAGGAATCTTGTGTTAATATGGCTGTAAGTGAAACTAATGCTCAAATTCATAGCTTATGTAAACATTTAAAAAATTGTGAAGTTATTGATATTTCCAAATTGAGCAGAGAAATGTTTACTAAGCATGGCTTGCACCTTAACCACAAAGGGAAAGAAGCACTAGGAAGGGAAATTGCTTGCATTATCAGGAGAGAGATTAGCGATGTCTCAAAATTGTGAAAAGCTATACCTCTTACCTGGCCTTTGCAGGGAAACGTGCTAGGAAACTCGGATCCTTAAACCAGAAACCTTGTACAAAGTTCCGAGTTGAAAATAATGTTACAGACAAATTAGTAATTTTGAATGAACTTACTAAAGATGTAAATATCACTGAAAACAAATCTGATGAGCTATCTTCACAAGTTTTGAAAGAGCTTAATATATTTCATATCAATTTACAATCTATAAGAAATAAGTTAGGTGAACTAGAAATCTTACTAAATTCCCTTTCAATAGATATATTGTGTGTAAATGAACATTGGCTTGTGAAGGAAGAGGTTAGTCTTTATATTCCATCTGGGTAAGAGGTAATGACTAGCTTTTGTAGAAAAAATAAATCAAACGGGGGTGTTGCTATATTCAAGAAAGTAACTACAAACATGGACAGTATAATAATGGATTTAAATGATTTCTGTATATAACAGCTCTTTGAAGTAGCTGGGGGTAAAGTTTACAAGAGCTAAATTTATTATTATTTCCATATATCGTACACCTGATTCGGATGTCCAGGCCTTCATAAACATATGGGAAAGGTTTGCTTGTTACTTAGCAAAATTCCAAAAGTATAAAATATATTGTTTAGGGGATATTAACATAAATGTATTAATTGAATCACTGGCAAAGAAACAATTCTGTAACATTTTAAAATCTTTTGATTTTTATCTGATCAATAACCAACCAACTAGAAAGAAGTCTTGTTTAGATAACATTATTACTAATGTGCCAACAAATGGTTATAATTTTGGTGTTACAAAACCTCTCTTGTCTGACCATAGTGGCCTCTGGCTAACATTTCAAATTGATACAGGACACTTCCCAGAAGAGGAGTCGTCAGACAGTAGAGTAGTCATTCGCAAGCTAGCATCCGAGAAGGTCAGCAGCTTCATCCCAGAGCTCCGAGACGAACGTCAAGCGCCCACGTCAATTGATGAAATCGATGATCAACTTCCGCCTCAAGTACTCCGCTTCATCATTTTAAGCCACCATCTACCATCTCCCACCTTCCCTCCGAGTTCAAGCAACAATACCTTCTAACCGTTATCCCTCCATTGTTATTCCCAGCCAAGCAAACTTACCCTACCTACCAAACCGTCCCCGTCAAGAAAATCCTTTCAGCCCGAGTTACCGCCAAGTTACTCATCCCTCCCACCCCTGCAGCCTAATTAATTAATTAATTAATTAATTAATTAACTAACATCGTCGAAGCCTGATCGTGTACTGTTGCAGCCCCTCTGCTTAATAACTGGTTAACCTTACACTACTGGCTGCTCTTCTTGGACGAGGCCAAATTTATTCCCCTAAATTAAACAAAGGTCTGCCCTCAGCATTTGACCAGTAAACTCTTATCTACATCTCTATCTCTTCATCTAACAGCTACTCTCACCATGAACACTCGCCGTACTCTGCCCATCCCCGCATTCAATTACAATGAATACCTCTACTACACACATCCTACACGTAGAAGTCCGTACACTAGTGTAGTCATGGTCACGCCATCCGAAGATCCCATGGCAAACAGGATGGCTATCATAGAAGTACTCTCAACGATATGGCCAACCATCACAGTCATCGAGGAGACTACAAACAACTTCATTGTCATCACCCCAACTCACGACAAGTACATTGACTTGATCAGGAATACACTCTCGTCACACCCCGGCATCCCCGATCACATTCCCATAAACGCAGGATGGAACGACACAGAACCTCCTAAAACAAAACCATTAACCATAACAACGACAGACATCTACTCTACAAACCCTGAGCCTAGCCCTACCACATCAACTGAAGCTGCAGTGCAAACAGAAACCCAGCAGCTAACTACCACAACACTAGACCAAATTTCACTTTAACCTGAACCAGAATCACCTGCATCAAACACTGAACCTCAGCCAACATCACTCACATCTGCAAAAGCTACTCAGACCTCTCCAAAACACAAGCCCTCACAGAAAACTACAAAAACTCAGCCACCTAGTCGCCCATCCCTAGTCAACATTCATCACTCACCATCCAGTGTTTCCACTGCCAGCGCTTCAACCATACTTCATTTGAATGTAAATACGAGGCGAGGTGCAACCGATGTGGTGGTCCTCATCGGCATTCTGAATGCACTGTAGCTAAAGAAAGTCCCACTTGCGTGAACTGTAAAGGTAAACACGCCGCCTCGTATCATGGTTGCAAGTTCTACAAGCAAGTCATAAAAAAACAGCAGTTGAGAAACCAACAACAACTCAAAAAACCTATCCCCTCACTTCTTTCCCTCGCACCAACACTTCCACCAAGTAATTCCAATACTCTAAACCAAATTTTACAGCTACTAATCACGCTAACAGCACAACGAACGCTACAACATTAACCAACTCCATAGGCCAAAACCGATTCCAACTTAAAACAACAACTCTCTGCCAACACAACCTAAAACTACACAGCTCAGATCGAACACAGGACCGGTCCCACGGATCATTCCCACTTACATTACTCAACTACTAAAACTATCATTCTCACTGCCCGCGACCCCGCGGGGGGCCTGGCTGGGGGACTGGCCACGGCCAGCCCGCTCGGCATGGCACCCCGTGGGCAGCGGGTTCGATCCCGACCCCTATTACATTTACCCAAATCGAACACAGGACTTCAACTTCGTGGCGCTCCGGCCCGGGATAGGGCATCAGCCTTCTCACCCGTTATGGGGCACTGCGGAACGCCTACACCTACAACTATCAGTTTCCCCCCTCCCCCCCTTACAGATCCACTTACAAATAAACTAAATTACATCTTAACGTACCTAAATACTCATTTTCTTTCTCGCCTAACATCAAAATTAGCATATTCACTTACAAATCAGTCTTTAAACCAGAGAACTCTAACAGCCAATCACAGGCTCTCATTACAACGTCCGACTAACTTTTTCTCTCAAATAACAAATTATCCGTACAAAAACTACTACATATCATCCCTACACATACAAAATACATAAATCAATCAAAAAATCACAAAACTTTTACTCCGAAATACCTCAAACAGCCCTAAACATATCAACCAATCACAGACCACCAAACCAGCCCGCTCATTCAAACTTAACCAATCACTGACCTTCCCTTACGTACACTACTTAAACACTCAAATATCATGTCTGAGGCTGTTATTATTATTAATTTCAACCTCCAAACCTACTTAAGGTCTTTATTTCCTCATCTTCAACAAATCCAACCCACTAGAGGTCTTTCTCTTTCATAATAAATTAACTCTCTCCAAATCTTATTATAACTACTACTTCATTATTATTATTATTATTATCAACGAAGCTGCTGCTGTCGGCCAGGGAGCGAACGTGCCGAACAGCTAATACCTAAGTCCAACAAACAAGGTCATTTCAAGTCTCTTTTTACTTAAAATTAAACAAATTACTTAAAAATTAACAATAAATTCACCCCTCACTTTAATCAAACCAAAACTTAAAATAAAAATTTTCCTCCCCTCTATTCATTAACGAGGAGACAAAAATTAATTAAACCTTTAAGCAACAACTTCAAACAGGCTAAAAGGAGCACCAATAGGAGCACCAGTGCCTGCCACCGACCCATGGGCAGTTGTTCGCGCTTCGCGCTCACAACTGCACGCGCTAGGGTTCGTTACTGCCCGAGAACTTGACTTGACTTCCCAGAAAATAGGCAAGTCAAGTATATTAGGATGTTGAGCGACAATAACTTTCTCAGATTAAGGCACGAGTTGACCAGCAGGGATTTGGAAAACATAATTGTGAGCTATAACAATGTTTCTGAAGCAGCTGATAAGTTTATGAATATAATACACACTTCCTTAAATAAATGCTGCCCAATTAAGAAAAAAATAATTAACACTCCAGATCAAAAACAAAGTAAAAATAATACCAAATGGTATACGCCTTACCTTGATGTTATTAGGAAGCTAAAGATCATGTATTACACTAAAGCAAAGAAAGGAGACCCACAGGATATAGAAAACTACAATCACATAAAAAAATTATATCGGGGGGAAATTACAGCAGCAAAAAAGAGAGCGAATGATGAGTTCATTAATAATGCAAAGAATACATGTAAAGCTGCTTGGTTAATCATAAACAAGGAACTGGGTAAAAATAAAAGTAAGGACTCTACACCAATAATGCCAAATGTGTTAAATGAATATTTTATAAATTCTGTTGAAAATATGGTCAAAAGTTTGGAATATGAAAATCATCATACAAAGTTTATGGAGAAATTGGAAAACCATAAGGTAGATGAAAATCCCACACCATCCTTCAGATGGAGACAAATAACATATGAGAAGGTTCTAAAAATAGTTTCAGAACTAAACAATTCAAAATGTGAGGATTATTATGGAATGTCGAATTTTATTCTAAAACAAATAATAGACATCATAGTATTACCTTTAACTTATCTAATAAACTGGATATTTACTACTGGAGTTTTTCCAGAGTGTCTGAAAATCACCATCACAATTCCAGTCCATAAAAAAGGAGATATGATGGACCCCAGTAACTATAGGCCAATCTCAATTGTCCCAATTATTTCCAAAATAATAGAACAGTGTATGAAAGAACAATTATCAGCATTCTTTGAGGAGCACAAGTTGTTTAATAGTACCCAATTTGGTTTCAGAACTGGTAAGTCAACGGTTCAAGCTGTTGTTGATGAAGTGATTGCTGGATTTGAATCTCAACTTATTACATCTGTCACATCTTAGACCTAAGTTAAGTTAACCTTTCGATTCCGTGGATCATAATATATTAATACAAAAACTTCACTATTATGGAGTCAAAGATTGTGAATTATCATTAATTACCTCCTAACTCTACAAGAGAAGGCAAATAGTTGTAATAGACAACCAAAAATCTGCTCCGCTCATTGTAAATACAGGTGTAGCCCAAGGTTCAGTCATTGGAGCCTTTTTCTTCCTGGTCTATATAAACGACATTGTTAGTAATATAAATGCCAAGTCAATACTGTCAATACCTGGTTTAAGAAGAGAGAAAGCCATAAAGTAACTAGATACAGCTGGGATGGAAGACATATATCAATGATAGACCTTGTAATAACAGCGGGTGAAGCAGGAAAACAAGTTGTGGATGTCAAAGTTGTTCCCAGTGAAAGTCTCGACGGTGACCATAGGCTTGTTCTAGTTAGTATAACTGGTGTTAAACTGATTAATTATAAGATGGAAAAGAAACAAAAGATCAAGGTCTGGGAGCTGGAGAAATCTGATAAACGTGAGGAATTTCAGAGAAGAATTTTAGGAAAAGTTCCAAAAACTGATACCAAAAGTGCAGAGGAAGAGTGGCAAAATTTTCGAAATGTCTTAGTTGAAGAAGCTAGAGAATTATGTGGCGAAACAAGGAGTCAAGTTCGGCATAAAGAGACTGCCTGGTGGAATAAGGAAGTCAAGACAATAATTCAATTAAGGAACAAAGTAAAGAGAAAATTAGAAGTGGAGAGACAAAAGAATGACAGAAATGAGGATAAAATCAGATCACTTGCTCAAGAATATCGAGAGCACAAATTAAGAGTGAAACGCATAATTAATGAAGAGAAGGATAAGATTTGGGATGAATTTGCGAAGAAACTGGAGGAAGATACACAAGGTAATAAGAAATTACTATATAAAACTGTGAAAAACAATAAAAGACATCAGGAATCAGTTACAGCTTTGGAAGGAAATAATGGAGAAGTGATAAGAAGCATAAATGAAATCAGGAAATTAATGGGACAGTATTTTGATCAACTGTTAAATGATGCATCTAATGACAGTGGGGACACGAACATCAATTTAGGGGCCAATGATGAAACCCACCAAGAACCACCCCCAACCTGGTCTGAAGTGGAAGAAGCTTTAAAAGCCATGATCAAAGGGAAGTCCACTGGAGTTGATGAAGTAAGTTAAGACATGATAAAAGCAGCAGGAATTAATGGGATACATTGGTTGTACAGAGTATTACATGCTATATGGAAGGACAATAAGATCCCTGATGACTGGTCTAAAGGTGTAATAGTGCCATTGTTTAAAAAAGGAAACCGGAAAAAGTGTGAGAACTATCGTGGAATTACTTTGTTATCCCATGGTCTAAAGATCTTGGAAAAAATAATTGCGAAAAGACTACGCAGACACTTAGAAAAGGCTTTAGAAGAAGAACAACATGGCTTTAGACCAGGAAGGAGTACTATTGACTTGATCTTTGCTGCAAGAATGCTTATTGAGAAACATCTTGAAAAGGGGAAAGAATTAGTAATGGTATTTCTAGATATAGAAAAAGCTTATGATAGCATTGCAAGATCAAAAATTTGGGAATGTTTAGAAAGGCACAATGTCCCAAAAGGCTTGATAAACAAGATCAAAATGCTGTAAGAGAACACAAGGGCATGTGTAAGAATAGGTAATGGGGAAAGCAGATGGTTCACAACAAAACAAGGAGTCCAACAAGGAAGTTCACTGTCTCCATTACTATTCATCACAGTGATGGACATAATCCTGAAGAGAATAAAAGAAGAACAGGGTAATGAAACAAATGCCCTTGTCTTTGCAGATGACGTCATGATTTGGGGAGAAAGTGCCAGAGAGGTACAAGAAAAACTGGATGCATGGGACAAGCTGTTCAAGGAGTATGGGTTGAAAATAAGCCAAAGTAAGACAGTAGTGATGACAACAGGACTGTCTAATGCAACCATTTACCTGAATAATCAGCCTCTACAAATTGTTGATCAATTTAAATATCTTGGTAGCACAGAGTGTAAGGATAACAACAACAACAGTGAAGTAACAAATAGAACTAGTAATGCAGCCTCCTTCTATGCACAAGTTAGAACACTACTGTGGGATAATAAAGTGCCCAGGAAGTGTAAACATATACTGTATAAGACATACTACATCCCAATTCTAACTTACGGAGTAGAAACATGCACCCTGTCCAGAAGAGAAGAAAGTAGGATTCAGGCATCCGAAATGAAGTTTATAAGAACAATGCTTCAAAGGACAAGGAGAGACAAAGTAAGGAACGAAACAAACAGGACAGAGGCTGGCATAGATATCAGTGCTACAAAATATTTGCAGAAGCAACGATTAGGATGGTATGGGCATCTTCAAAGAATGGGAGATGAGAGGACACCAAAAGCTTATTTCAACAAGATTATCCCAGGAAAAAGACCAGTAGGAAGACCAAAGAAGAAATGGTTGGACCAAATCAAGGATGATCTTTAAGACAAAGGGCTAGACTGGAGAAGGACCCATGAAGACCAACTATTCATGGACAGGAAAAGGTGGCGAGGGCTCGTTAACAGCACCCGGGCGACTGGAGCTGGAATTTGATGATGAATACAGTATGCTGATGACATCACTGTAATAACAAGTGATAGAGACCTAACTTGCCTTGAAGAGAAAAGAAACAAATTATTAGGTGAATCAACTTCTTGGCTAAAGGTAAACAAACTATTTCTAAACAGTAACAAAACAGAAGAAATCTATTTTCACTTAGTCAAATTGGCTTCAAGTAGTCATGAATGCAGCTCTGTTAAGTTGTTGGGAATCCATTTAGACTCTAAATTAAACTGGGACATTCACACACAAAAATTATGTACAAAATTAGCACGAGTCTTATTTTTATTGCGAAGACTCAAACAATCAGTTAGTGCTAATCAGATGATTCTCGCATACTATGCATTTTTCCATTCACATTTAACTTATGGTATAATATTGTGGGGAAACTCAACAGGGGCACAAGATGTTTTCAGATGGCAGAAGAAGGCAATAAGATGTCTACAAGGCAAGCCTAGTACAGAATCCTGCAGAAATCACTTCCTGAACTTGGAATTATGACTCTTACATCAATATACATATTCCATAGCTTAGTGTACATTAAAGAAAATCTAAGTGTATATAAAAATCGAAGGGATGTGCATTCACACACCACAAGAATAAGAAACCAGCTAGATACACCTCATGTCAGGTTAAAGAAAACACAAGACCACTACAAATACTATGGAATTAAAATCTTCAACAAACTACCAACACAACTACAGCAGGAGTCTATAAACATTTTCAAAGCATCCATTAAGCGATGGCTCATTAACAGCAGTATTTACACTTTGGTCGAATTTGAAGAGAAAATTGCACTCTACCCAGATGGACTATAGAAGATCAACTTCTTCTTACTGTATTCGTGTTATTTTATTCTTATTTTATTGAATTCAGTAAGCTGGTAATAATACTTGTAATATATTATACATAACTTTGTGATTTTATTGTAAATTGAAAATGTATTTTTAACAATGTGACGTAGTCTAATACAACGATAAGTTGTTAAATGACAATAAATATTGATTGATTGAAGTGGGTATCAACTATTAAGAATTATTCTGAGAGGATCGCATGGATAATACGACAAGAGGACACGTTTTCTTTCGAATGCGAATCACGAATTATACAAGTTATACAAGTTTTTGAAATAACCGGTTAGATAATAATATACCGGTATCCAATGGAACCAAAGTTCGAAGGAAAAATCGACATATACAGGAATTTCGAATTAACCATACTGGATGTCGCAATTTTACGAGACAGATTTTTAAAATAAGTTACAGCCTACGTATTTCGAAGCTTTTTCATAATTCTTTTTCGAAATGGTAACATTTCGCAAGATTGCGACATTAAATTATTTCAGGTTATTTCTGGACTTCAATTTGATATAGTCTCCAAATTTAGAGGTCAATAACAGAAATGCGATGTTCCTGATTAGTTTCAGAAGTTTTCGCGAATAAACCGTCTCGCGGAAAGTCGGGTCTAGTTTTCACACAAAACTAAAAAGTCTTCTTGATGCCGAAAATATACCTTGAACGATGTATACCACTCAGGGTATCCTCAATATGCATTTCCTCGAGGTCGGGCACGGGGAAATATAGCTTATGCAATCGACGCCGTTTGCGTGAAACTCCAACGCAATCTCTGAGCCTAGAGGCGCGAGTTTTAATGATTCAATACGCCTTCAGAAAATTTTCGTTACTCATATGTAAAATTCGTTACTTTTTCGTTACTTTCGTTACCCATTTGTAAAATTCGTTACTTTATCGTTACTTTCGTTACCGGTAGACACCCTGGTCAAGAATGAAGATCTACTGGCAGACAAGAAAACAAGCATTACAGTGATCATATGAGTGAAGAACATCGTGGCCCATTGATGGCCGAAACGTCTCAAAAAAAAAAAAACACTTATCACTTATGATTACAAATGTAGTAAGGCAATTTTGAAACAATCAATACTCAGTGGAGTAGATTTATCGTGTGGGTAAGAACATGTTTTGGCACCGTTGAATAATAATAATAATTAATTGATGTTTGAAGTGAGTATGATGAAATCCATTGCTGAATGGAAGGTGAATAAGTCAGGTGTGACGTGAAATAATCATAGATTTACAGTTATCGAACTTGATTGCAGTAGTGTAATATAAGGAAACGTGTACTCCTAGACACGAGCACGTATAATTTATGTAATGAGCTTTATCATCCAAGTTCTGAATTTAATTACAATGCTAGTAGCTACATAATCATCCCTTTGATGAATTCTTAGATGAATGTCGAATGAATTTGATTTTTCCTGCTTATTCTCACAAGATATTATTGGGTCCAAGGGACACCAATCATTTATGATATTACTACCTCGAAACCACTAATGATTTACACAAGTTACACTTATGGAGGGTGTACTGTAGAATCTTCGTCTTTTCCCATAACACTGAGAGGTGTTAAAACCATCTGCATATATGTATATTATTTTTTCAGGGTTATTATCAATGTGTATAGTAAGGAAATTACCCACTGGAACGAGACCGTTCTGATACTTGATTTAAGATTAGTTTGTTTGGATCACAATATATATATTTTTTATGGGATTTTGCAGCCCATTCTTGTGTGATGGATTTATCTTTGTTTTTGTGTGACTTATTCTCGACCAATGTTGAGTTGATTAATGTTCGTCAGATTTTCATTCTGAGGGCATAGCACTTTGCTATGTCAGTTTGTGAATAAAAGATAATCAATTCCTTTTAATTCGACATCGTGGTGATTTATAGAAGTGAGGGGAGGTCACGTTAAGAAAGCCATTGCTGGGTATTTCTAGGTGTTTCTACGCCTGAGATCACACTTCTGTGTAGACCTCGTGTTCTTTGAGCTGTTGCTTTTTAGCGTTTGGCCATGGTTTTTCTTAACGTTGCCTGGTTAGGTTTCCCTGTGCCCCCATTATCCCCATCTCTTGCTGGTAGTATCTGGGGGGTTTCAGCCGGGGCTTTTTCAGGTTCTACAATCCAGTGATCTTCGTGGGATTTCAGCAAGCTGATGGTAGGTAATTAAGGATACAACATGTTCCTTCCTTTTATTCCTGAATATACAAAACAATAGTTTATCTCCACACAGACAATCATCTTTTATTACCTGTGTGAATACGTCCCCACGTTTCTTATTCTCTTCACCCATTACCTGCTCCTGTCATTTTTATTTTCCAGTCTTCTTTTCCTTCCACCATGATGTTTCTTTATCTTTTATGTTTCCTGATGTTCTTCCACATGTCTTCTCTGCACAGCTAACAAATGCATCATTAAAGTTTTTCCATTCTTCTTTCACATGCCCAACATCTGTCTTTGGTATTACATGCTGTCCACAGAATTTCCAATGTAAATTTTCCTGACTTTTCCTGACCATTTTTCAACAAAATTCCTGACTCGCGAAGTCATCGTAACATCGGAAAAAAGGTTTATTGAGCATATATATATATTTTTTATTTGCAACCTCAAACATCCCCATAGCTGCCCCAATGTTCGCCTCTTTTTTCATTCAAAATACATAATAAAGTAAATTATTATGCAATAGTACATAAATCGAAGTACTTAATGAGCTAAACTATAGTGATGGGGTCGCCACATCCCTACGCCGACGCCCAAAAAAAGCGTTAAAAAAATAGGTAAAAGAGGTTTTTACTATGACGCACTGTATAAATGGAAACTTACCATAATGTCCAGTGAGTTATTGCTTTGTATCTTCAGAGATTAATTGAACTAGTAACATCAAAGTATGACTGTAAAACACAAAATACTGTATGGTTAATATAAAATTCCTGACTTTCTAATACTTTTTGCCAATTTTTCCTGACTTACGCCATTTTTTCACACTTTTTCCTGAGTTTTCCTGACTACAAACAAAATTCCTGACTTTTCCTGCCTGTGGACACCATGTATTAGTAGTTGCAATTCCCTCTTAAACTATTCTTGCATCTGGTTGTCCTTCAATCCCCATGTTCTTATTTTTATTTCTTTTGTTTCCTTCAATGTTTGATTTCAACTTAGCTATTACTGCCCTATGACCTCCCCTAAAAGCATCCTCAGACATGGCTGTAACATCCATCAGGTTTTTGTGTTGTCCTTTTTCTACCAGAATGTAATCGATCAAGGTTTTAGTTTTTCTTTCTCTCCGTCCATATCTGGTAATCTTCTGGTTGTTCTTTCTGAACCATATATTCCCCACCATTAGCTGATTTCTCTGGCAGAAATAAATTAACATGTATCCTTCTGAGTTTTTATTCCCATATCCGTATGGTCACACTATATTTTCTCTTCTCTTCCTAGTCTGTCTCTTCCGACTTGAGCATTCATGTCTCCTATTATTATTACTTCCCTGCCTTCAATACACTTCTCTACTTCTTCAAGGAAACCTTCTATGTCTTCCTCTATATTTCCAGTTTGTGAAGTGTATACAGTACTTGAATCAAGTCTTTTGTTCCTGTCTCAAACTGGGTTCTCATAACAATCCTATCACTTGCTTTCTTCACCTCCTCCACATATTCCAGGATGTCTTAAAATTATTCCAAACGTATCCACCTGTCAGGGTTCTTTCTCCTTTAACTTTCCATTTTGTCTCATTCAATCTGAGGATATAGGAAGATGACCTTGTAGATCGGCCCCTTAAAACCTCAATAACTAACTAAGTCCGAGGATAGCAATCTCCTTTTACTTCATAAAAACAATATATTCCTCAGCCGTGCCAGTAAAGGTCAAGATGTTAACAATACCAATTATGATGTTTTGTGACCCTGGTCACTCACTTCTCACAGCTTTCCCAGTGTCCAAAGAGTTGCGCGTCGCCTTCAAAGGGCGCCCTAGAAATTACAGAGGCAATATCATATTCACACTCCTTTTTGGCTATTATTATGATAAATTCGCCTCATCCAGTCATTTTAGAATTAGGCTTCAGAACTGTTTCATAGTGACGTATCTTGGGGTTTTGGGAAAGGCATTTTTTGTTGTAGATTGTGCGGGATGTTTGGTAGGCTATTTCCAGGTTGCGTACTTGTTCCTGAAGTGCTTCTTTGTCCAGTCCATTTGTCACGATGATCTCACCCAGGTATTTGAATTTGCCTACTCGGGTGATGTCCCCGTATTTTGTATGGAGTTTTGGTGGGGCCTCTTTAATTTTAGTCATTACTTTTCTGTGTTCTCAAACAATATCTGCAGACCAGTTTGTTCGGCAATTTCCTTTAACATTTCAACTTGAGCTTTAGCGGTTTCTACGTCGTTTGAGAGAACGGCAATATCATCAGCAAATGCTAAGCAGGCTTGTAGCAGTTTCGCTTGCCCTAACGTTGAGCGTACAAGTGTTACGGTTTGGCTGCCCCAAACTGTTGGGAGATAAATGTAACTGTTTACCTTTGCCTAAGCTATGTTGTTTTAATGGGCGCCAAGACCTCAACGCAATGTTGAAATCTAAATTTGTATTTAACAACGTCTAGCTCTGGCAGAACACATTCAAGACTCTATTCACTCAGATCGTGGTATGATTTGATCATTAACCCAACAAACAATTGTATCAGGAGAAGGAATTGGTCTATATCTAATGCTACCTACTGAAAGCAAAGATTGCATTGTAAAAGAAATGAATTTATTATATAAAACAAGTATAGCAAAATTAATAATAATAATTATAAAATTTAAATTGGAGCGTTGCGATTTTAATATTACCGATAGAAAATTACGTGAAAACGGAGTCTGATAATTTATTGATTTTACTCTTATTCCCAAGCTATGAAGTTACTGAAATATGAAATATAAAACAAAGAGAAATGAGAGATTGCGTATTTCTGCGTCATTCGCGCTTACCACTGGAAATGGCCGAAGCCTTTCCCTCGTACTGGATGATGCTGTGAGCTTCCCACAGTCTCCTGGACGTCGTCATCTTTGTCGATATTTGATGATATTCTGGTAGATTAGATAATTCCATGGTCTGTACATCGGACCCAAACACTCGTACAACCACACTGGTTAGGTTTTACAAAAGTTAGTCCTCCACTCCACGGAACATCGGAGCGACTCCCGCGTGCAACCGTACTCGTTAAGTTCTACACAGATAGTCCTCGTTCCACTGCGCGTCAAACGATATATCCACACGTCGGCTCCCCACTCCAGTCCCGACTTCTAGCTTACGTGGTATCTACTGATTGGCTGTACCCCACGCGCTATACTCCCCTCCTCTGGCTCATTACACTCGGCGGGAGGGTTCCGTTCCAACTATCCGCCTTTTCTTGACGCTGCAACCCCGCTTGCGTAATACTTCCCGACAAGATTAAGCGTGTACTTGAATTCCCAGTGAGTCACGTCTCTCGATATACCCTAACTGACGAAACTCCGTTAAATTCCGTAATCACATAACTTTCTATGATATTGTCGTTCGTAATAATTTGCTTGATAGCGTTTTCTAAGACATAGAAAACCTATCTGTATGCTTATAATTTTTATAAAATGCTCAGAAAAATATCTTAATAATAAATTAATAATAATAATAAATTAACATGAAAAATTCTCTTGGCCGAACAATTTGCCGCGTAAATAAATATAGAATGGCTTCCTACTGACTTATGCCAGTTGCATAAAAACCCCTCGAAAAACACGTTACATACCGGTATTCGCCTCGGATCATCGGATGATTTACCGTGACGACGGTCCATTATCCGATTATCCCAGACACGTTAATAAACCCCATCCAAAATACATATTACATAAATGAGATCACCCTAAATTACAGATATATACACTCATAATTTTTCTTCACGCACTTTGCGTCAAAGTTTGTTGTCACTATGGATTGCACTTTTGCAACCAGTCCAATATAGAATAGTGTTCCACGGATATTTCCGCCTCTCAAATTTCTCTATGTTGGAGAAATAGACATAATTAATGTGTGAGCACAATGTATTTATGATGTCATATCACACGCATTGAAGGTGTTCTGATATATGTATATCTCCCTAGAACTTCCTAATTTCACTGGAGGTTCCTTCCTTATTGTGAAATTAATCCCATTTATCACTGAGCACACGATCACACTATTGTGGCAGCGCCTCGTGACCATAATACTTGATCTCTCTTTATAAAAGATGAAATTAATATTGACTACTGAAAAAAAAAAACAGTAAATGCGCATTACACATAACACCAAATATTTCTGTGCCGTAATCGCCCTGTCTTGTTAAGTTCCCGTAGACCATATTCTACTTAATACTAGTTCTCAACACAGACCATTTCTCCTCACACAAATAATACCTTTGTTCAAATTACCTTAAATTACACACTTACAAATCTTACATGGCGAGGCCGTAAACAGAAATCACGTGTGCTGATATGTATGAGTTTCATGAAGGACTGTCTCGCCTTCTGATGGCCCATCTTTTGCCTCGTGGACGCCTTAAGCAAAAATACCATGTACAAGCGCTCACCCATCTCTAGGAGGCAAATGGGAATTCACCAGCGCTACCAAATTCTGGCCTTGGTGTATCGAGACATTTTAGTGCTCAAGAGCATCCGACAATCCCGTCATATTTCCCTGTACCTTAAAAACTCTCATTTACTTACATACTACCCCCCTGTGTGACTTCTGATACGCCTGCCTGGAAGACCATCTCCTCCCACGCACCAAATACCACACTTACTCATTTGATAGGCTGGCACGCCAGCTAAACACACTCACTGTGTTGTGTGCGTAGACTATGTATATTATACGTTCCGTATAATCTGTTTCCCTCACTATTCTCCAGCACATATGCTGTTTTGCCAATACGTTTGGAAACTATGAATGTTTCTGTGTCACCTGCTTCCAACCTTGCAAGTGGCTCCCTTAAATGAACGTCATCACGTTGCTCGACCTAGCATATTTCTCAGTATCTGTAACGATGCCCTGTTGCTACTGTCCACACATGCTAACCCTACTTTCCTCGGGTGTAACACCTCGACACTCTATGACCTAAAAATGTCACTTCTGACTGACAGAATGACGACTTAGACAGCTTCAAAGTGAACCCTGCCTGATCTAACTTCTGAAAAACTATATCTAAATGACGTAGATGCTCCTCAAAACTGCGTGAACTAATTACCATATCATCTATGTAAATGGTTACAAACTCTCCTGTGTCATCCCCTAATGCGATGTTTAAAGCCCTAATTAAAGCTGCTGAACTACTCTTTAACCCATAAGGTGTTCTACAAAATTGATAAAGGTTATATTTATGACTAAAAGCTGTAAATGGTCTATCTTCGTACATAAGTGGCACTTGCCAAAAACTGGAACTCAAATCTACACAAGTGAAATACTTCTTCCCCTCAAATGTTTGCATTAATTCCTCTATTGACATAGATTTCAGCTGATCTGAACTAATTCTACTGTTAACCAAACGAGCGTCTAAACAAATACGAACAGTGCCGTCGGTCTTGGGTACCGTGATCAAAGAATTAACATATGGACTGTTAGAGTGCTCAATAATCCCATCTTCAAGCATCTGGTTAATTTGTGCCTCAACTGCACTCTGATAAGCGAAAGGTACAGGATATCTATGTCCTGAGAATACTGACCTATCAATAACGTTCAATGAATGTGTATAGCAATTGGCCATACCAATGCAATCCTCAAAAACTCTCCTATTACACAATAACACATCATAGAGCCGAACACACTGTTCATCCTCTATATTTCCCTGAAATGCAGCATCACGTAACGAGTCCTTTAGACTACCGTTCGTAATCACACTGCCCACAAAACATGGAGAACCCCGCTCTACGGCTGGCGATATCTCATTTAAAGTACAAATCACACCTACAATACTACTCCTCTGAATATGGTCATTGAACGCTACTTCTACTTCAGAATCTCCCCATTTAAATTTCAAACTCCCTACATCATAACATAAGTTACCAGACACTCTACTTAGCCACTCTGAACCCAAGATAACACTGAATACTAAATTTGGAATTACAAGACAAATCTGCTTCTCTACACGATTATTAATTTTAATGTCTACTAAAACTTGCTTAGAAATTACTTTAGACCTCTTCCCAACAGCTGTGATAACAAAAGTGCTTTTAATTGGCATCTCCTCAAAATTTACTCCAGTTCCTTTCATTTTATCATAAAATGCACTACTTATGCAACTCTTCATACAACCACTATCAATTAAAACATCTGTGTATGCCTCGGACACGTTAAATTTAACTATGGGGCTCTTACTAACCACTTCCTGAATAATACCTTCATCATTTAGTTCATGTAATAATTCATTTCTTACATTTAGGTCATAAGGTTCCTGTATAATTGTATGGACAGGGCATGCTACAGACAGATTCTGACCTTACTTCGCAGCCTGGTTCGCGTTTAAAGAACCGCTACAGCTGGCCGTAGTACTACTAACTACTGAACTGGTCTGGTTGTTCTGGGCTGTGTTGTCATTGTTTGGCTGTATATTACTACCACTAGGCTGTCCTCTTCCTTGACCCCTATTCTGGTTGTAATTATTGTCATTATAATTTCTCCCTTGATTTCCCCTGAAATCATTGTTCCTCCCTTGATTTCCCCTGAAATCATTGTTCCTCCCTTGATACTGATTACCATAGCCATTTCCTCTGTTCTGATTTAGCTGATTATTATTATTTCTATTTTGAGCGTTGGCCCCTTCGCCACCGTTCCCTTGAACTTCTTGATGCCTGGCTTCATTAGGTCTATTATTATTATTACCCTGGTTCCTATTGAAATTGTCCTCATAACCCCCTCTCCCTAGTGCATCAAATGTGCTTAACAAATTTTCTACTTGTGATATAGTCTTTACATTCTGGATACAAGCAGCCTCCTTGATCCTATAGGGAAAGTGCCTAAGTAGCAACCTCACCACATCACTTTCCTCCTTCAACCCATCCAGATACTTACACACTAATACCTGCCCTAAAAAGTATTCGGTCATGGTGGAGCTTCCTTTAGGGTTATATTTACCACACACTACTCCCTCACGATGCTGCGACTGAATAACCTCATTCCAGAACTTTTCACAGAATTTCATTTTAAAATCATTGATATCAGTAAACTTGTCTCTGTAGACAGCAAACCAATTCCTCGTTTCCCCCACAAACACTTGTTCTAAAATTTCAACTACCTGGCACCACTCAATACTACCATTTTCCAACCTCTCCCCGAATTTATTTTCTATAGTGTTCATGAACTCCATTGGGCACCCCTGTCGATTGCTGAACTTACCCAGTTCTACCTCCCTGTGTGTGCTATTCACAAAAACTGGCCTATTCTGACCATTTTCTTGCCTGATCCTAGCTTTTAATTTTAACTCTAATTCTGCGATTCTCCCCTCAGCCCTCCTCTCAATACTGTTTACTGTTAATTTAATGTTTCCTTCTGATTCATCTACTTTATCATATAGCTTTGCTTGTTTCTCCTCAATCTTGCTAATGCTCTCTCTATTACTCTCTCTTAAATCATTTACTTCTGCAACTATTTGCGAGTGGACTTTCTCAATTCTACCCCCCAGCTGTTCCTTAACCTCTTTAGTTGCTACCTGAATTTTGTCAATTTCTCCCCCCAATTGCTTTTTGACCTGCTGTGTTTCCAGTTGCACTAGTTCTTTTAAATTTTCAGCCTGTGTACTGATTCTAATTTCTAACTCCTCCTGTACTTTTCCTAATTTCTTGTCTACATCTGCAATGATCTCTTTAACCTTCTCTTCCATTACTCCTCTGATTTCTCCTCTAATCTGCTCCATTTTCACACTAATTTCCTTGTTGTTCTTATCTAATTTTGCATTATTCTGTTCTAATTTTTTATTTAAAGCTTCTGTACTTTCTTTATTTTCCCTACTGTTTTGTTCTAATTTGGCGTTTAAACTATCGCTCAATTCCCTATTACTCCCTTTATTTTACCTACTGTTTTGTTCTAATTTAGCGTTGTTTTGTTCCAGTTTAGCATTTAAGGCATCACTACTAACTTTGTTCTGATACATGAACTCGAGAAGTAAAGTTTTTAATTCTGGTTGGCCGCCTACACTCCCTGTTTCAGTATCGGGATTTACCTCCGCTACCCCGGTACTACCATCACTCGACATACTGCTCGTATCATCACTCTCCAGTTGATGACCACTACGTAACCTCATCTGTCTTTCTTTCTCATCCCCCATAATGATATACACTGATACAGACAAATAACCCCCAAAATACAGGCACAGAAATATATACCCTTCTCCTTCCACAAATGTTATTAGGTTTTCAGCCCCATGTTGTCGGCGACAAATTTAGCAGTTTCGCTAGCCCTATGTTGGTAGCGACAAATGTAACGGTTTCGCTTGCCCTAACGTTGAGCGTACAAGTGTTACGGTTTGGCTGCCCCAAACTGTTGGGAGATAAATGTAACTGTTTACCTTTGCCTAAGCTATGTTGTTTTAATGGGCGCCAAGACCTCAACGCAATGTTGAAATCTAAATGTATATTTAACAACGTCTAGCTCTGGCAGAACACATTCAAGACTCTATTCAGTCAGATCGTGGTATGATTTGATCATTAACCCAACAAACAATTGTATCAGGAGAAGGAATTGGTCTATATCTAATGCTACCTACTGAAAGCAAAGATTGCATTGTAAAAGAAATGAATTTATTATATAAAACAAGTATAGCAAAATTATTAATAATAATAAGTATAAAATTTAAATTGGAGCGTTGCGATTTTAATATTACCGATAGAAAATTACGTGAAAACGGAGTCTGATAATTTATTGATTTTACTCTTATTCCCAAGCTATGAAGTTACTGAAATATGAAATATAAAACAAAGAGAAATGAGAGATTGCGTATTTCTGCGTCATTCGCGCTTACCACTGGAAATGGCCGAAGCCTTTCCCTCGTACTGGATGATGCTGTGAGCTTCCCACAGTCTCCTGGACGTCGTCATCTTTGTCGATATTCTGGTAGATTAGATAATTCCATGGTCCGTACATCGGACCCAAACACTCTTACAACCACACTGGTTAGGTTTTACAAAAGTTAGTCCTCCACTCCACGGAATATCGGAGCGACTCCCGCGTGCAACCGTACTCGTTAAGTTCTACTCAGATAGTCCTCTTTCCACGGTGCGTCGAACGATATATCCACACGTCGGCTCCCCACTCCAGTCCCGACTTCTAGCTTACGTGGTCTCCACTGATTGGCTGCACCCCACGCGCTATACTCCCCTCCTCTGGCTCATTACACTCGGCGGGAGGGTTCCGTTCCAACTATCCGCCTTTTCTTGACGCTGCAACCCCGCTTGCGTAATACTTCCCGACAAGATTAAGCGTGTACTTGAATTCCCAGTGAGTCACGTCTCTCGATATACCCTAACTGACGAAACTCCGTTAAATTCCGTAATCACATAACTTTCTATGATATTGTCGTTCGTAATAATTTGCTTGATAGCGTTTTCTAAGACATAGAAAATCTATCTGTATGCTTATAATTTTTATAAAATGCTCAGAAAAATATCTTAATAATAAATTAATAATAATAATAAATTAACATGAAAAATTCTCTTGGCCGAACAATTTGCCGCGTAAATAAATATAGAATGGCTTCCTACTGACTTATGCCAGTTGCATAAAAACCCCTCGAAAAACACGTTACAGGCTGTTGTGATCCCCTTGGATTCCTACTCTTAGTGGACTGTAGTTGGTTTCCTGTAATTTCACCCACCAGGTTCTAGTCTTTTCAAGAACGCAGTTGAAGAGTATCGGGGATAGCCCATCACCTTGTCGAACTCATGTTTTGATGTCAAAGGAATCTGAGAGACATCCGTGGAACTTCACCTTGGATTTTGTATCGGTCAGGGTGGCTCTAATTAATGCCAGCAGTTTCAAATCAACTCTAAATTCATTTAAGTTGTGTAGCAGGACTTCCAGGTCAATGGAGTCACACTCTTTCTTGAAGTCCACAAGACAGACACATACTGCTAGGATCTTAGTGAACAATATCTGATGATCGTTTTGAGATTTTGGATCTGCTCGGCTGTTGAGCGACTTTTTCTGAATCCTCCTTGGAATTCACCCATTTGATGTTCGACTTGTGCTTCCAAACGCTCCAGGTTGGCAAGTGATAGAATTTTGTAAGTCACGGAACCTTTACATCTCGCATTTCTGGATCTCTAAAAGGCTTTCGACAGAGTGCCACATGAACTCGTATGGAGATGACTTCGGGTTCACAGGGTCCCAGAAGCTTATGTCCAATGCATCCAGTCTCATTACCACAATGTCACAAGTATGGCATGCTGTCCAGCTGGAGTTACACCTACTTTCCCCATCAGTGTTGGAGTTCATCAAGGTTCTGAACTCTGTTCATTTTGTGCATGGATACAGTATGTAACAGCCGACATACAATCTTATATGCTGATCACGTATTTCTCGACGATCAAACTCGTGAAGCAATGTGGCACACAGACCAATGGTACCATTAACAATGAAGACCAGCAACTCAACAAAACCACTAAATTTAAGTACCTTGGTTCACTCATCACTTTGGATTGCGAGACCATTCTCGACACCCGAGCACGAGTAAATGCTGCATGACTGAAATGGCGCCAAGTCACTGGAGCACTGTGTGGTAAGAAAATACCTATCCACCTGAAAGGAAAAGTTTACAAGACCATGACAAGGCCAGGGGCACTCTACGGTACAGAAAGTTGGCCAGCTTCAACCAAACACGAACAAGCCCTCCATGGAATGGAAATGAAAATGCTGCATTGGTCCATGGCTATTATAAGGCTTGACCATGTCAAGGAAGCAAACTGAAGTTGCAATAATTAAAGACAAAATGAGGGAAGTGAGTCTTTGCTGGTATGGGCATGTCACTAGAAGTGATGAGAACTCAGTGGTAAAAACGACCCTCCGATACGATCCAGGAGGGCTTCGACCCTGAGGGCACCCAAAGAAACGATGGATAGAATCGGTGAAGACCTAGTGGTATGTGGCCTCAAACCTGAAGATGCCCTTGACTGGAAGAAGGGCGAACAACCAAGCAAGCGGACCCTGCGCCAACACGGGAAATATGCTAGGACAGAAGAATATCAATACCTGTACGCGTTTATATATTAGGAATCAGTGGGTGTTCTAGTATTTTTTGTATTATACTGTACATTTTAATTTGTAAAAAATGTAATTGAGCTCATCAAATGCAAAAAGAATGTTAACCCATCCTTTTCATGTTGAGCAATACTATAGTATAACTAGTGTTAAAACTACAGACGTTGAAGTATAAGAATAAGATAGAATGGAATAGTAGTTCTAACAGAGAGAGAAGGAATGAAAAGAATCCGACATTATATCATACCCCAGGAGATCAGTTCTGGTCTCCAATATAAGGTGAACAGTCTAGGGTTGCGTTAGATACCATTCTGCCATTTGCCTGAAGTAGAAGCGAGAAGCCACACAAAACTAGTCCTGACATAACCCAAATGTGTCCTATTCAAGCTGTAATAGCTTTGCGAAAGACATTTTGGTAGAATTTCCGTATTGACTTACAAAGAATTATTAACAAGATTTCCATCTAGTCAATACTTTGTTTATTCTGGTTAAATGGTGTACAATGTTTCGAGTTCCATATCTTTGAACTCTTCTTCAGCACATTTTAACCAATTTAAAATCTAAAATATGTTGACACTAATAAGAACATTTATCCTAAAGAACTAAGTTTTGAAAAACGATATAAATGATGTTCATTTTTTTCTCTCAATTTAGATCATGTGAAGCCCTATATAATATCAAAATCATTGTATACCCTTTGTAAGCATATCCATTTCGTTCCATTATTTTATATTTAATTATAATATTTAAATTCTTAATATTGGCTGTAGAAGATCTCATTGCTCGGTTGAAACATGAAAATGAAAATCCACAGCCTGCTTCCAGTCTCCGACCGGGTCAGGAATGGAATGAATGGAGCCCCCATCTAGCGGCGAGGATATGAACTGTGCCGGCTGCCGAGGCCTGACGCACTCCTCTGGGGCAATGATTAAATGAATGACAGATGAAATGAAATGATAGTGGAGAATGTTGCTGGAATGACATTTTGACAGGGAAAACCGTGAAATTTTGACAGGGAAAACCGGAGTACCCGGAGAAAAACCTGTCTGCCTCCGTTTTGTCCAGCACAGATCTCACATGGAGTGACCGGGATTTGAACCACGGACCCAGCGGTGAGAGGCCGGCGTGCTGCCGCCTAAGCCACGGAGGCTTTTTGCTAGGTTGAAACATACACCTGTAATATATAAATATAAGTTTTCATTATGTATTAATTGGCTTATATTTAACTATGTTTAAACATAGATCACCCAATCTGATATTCACACTACAAACCGTCAATTTAAGTAATACAGGGTCTTTATATTTGCTTGGCAAGGGCATTCTCGCTCACGCGCTCCGCCAGTGACGGCTCAGTTGCCGGCTGCTCAAATATACGGCAGAATGGCGTGCTTAAAATAAGTATCATGCATTTTTACTCACCACATTTACAGTAGATGCTGAAAATGTTCCCCATCCGCTGCCAAACATAATCGGCATCTCCTTATGAAGTTTCCGGTTACTCCGGTTAATTTGGCTTCAGTAAGGAAATAGGCCTAACGACCTTAACATCTATTTTTATTGTTTACGGAACCAGAACGTTTGAATCTCTTAGCCAGTTGTTTTATTGTCCAATTTATAGGAATGGGTCTCCCAGGAAATTTTACTCGAAACTTTTGTCTTGTTCTAGCGCTCGATTTCCTGCACTTTATGTACGTATTGTGCAGATATACACGTTCAAGTAACGAATATTTCACATCAGGCATTACAGCACTATCCACAATCACAATAAAACAACTGTCTAAGAGATTCAAAAGTACAGGTTCAGTAAACAATAAAAATAGACATAAAGGTCGTTAGGCCTATATCCTTACTGAAGCTAAATTAACAGGAGTAACCAGAAACTTCATAAAGAGATGCCGATTATGTTTGGCAGCGGATGGGGAACATTTTCAGCATCTACTGTAAACATGGTTAGTAAAAATGCACGATACTGATTTAAGCACGGCATTCTGCCGTATATTTGAGCGACCGGCAACTGTACCGTCACTGGCGGAGCGCGTGAGCGAGAATGTCCTTGCCAAGCAAATATAAAGACCCTGTAGTTTACTTCGAATGAAACAAAACTAGAAAAATTGGTCCGTCCCGTATTGACTTACAAATGCAATGAAACTATCTGATAGGTTCTGTCTATCCAGTCAATACAATTTAATTATCCTTATTTTATTTGTTGGACTTTTTCAGTTTTCTTTTTTAACTTATCTTTAGCAATATTTATTTTCATCATTCAAACATTGAAACTCTAACATCTTTATATTAAAAAACTTAAAATCCTTTAAATGAAATGAGCTGTCTGACAATACCCTAGGCAAAATAAATATTTAAAAAATGAAACTTAAGATAAAATTATGGAATACTAAACAAATCAAGTTCCCTTTTAATTAAAATAGACATGCTGGCTAACACGCTAAGGTGTATGTTTCACAAAACTCAAGCTCCTAAACCAGAGAGAGTTAGAAGGTGTGGTTTGTACCAAAATCTTCCAAATCGTCTGAATAGTGCAGGAAAAATCTTGCATTTCTTGATAAGTAAACTGAAATATATTTGTTTATAAAGTAGGTGGGCTATTGCTGGTGAGGAAGGCAAGGGGAAACCACCTCACTTAATTCCCCAAGAAAATGTCATGAGATGTACATGTCAAAGATAACAGTAGCTGGCAACTCCGGAAATCGGCATCAACCGGTAGTCGGGCCCGGCAGGGTAGGAGGCAAGGCTTCCCAGGTCGTCATCAAGCGAAAACCTTGCATAAATATTGCCACGTGGAATGATCGTACAATGCTTAAAGTAGGTAAATTAGAAAACATCAAAATGGAGGCAAAGGGTCAAAGTATCAGTGTATTAGGATTGTGCGGAACAAGACTGCCTGATCAAGGGGAATTTCAAAGTGATGGTTATAGAGTGGTGCACTCTGGAAGTCTCAAAGGCCAAGGAGGTGTCGCATTCCTGTTGGATAAAAAAGCTACTACTGCTCTGAAAAATGTCATGGTAATAAATCACAGGTTGATGGCAATACGACTCAAATCACTTCCTGTAGACACAGTCATTGTCCAGAACTATGCTCCTAAGTCTAGTAGTGATCATCAGGAAGTCTAGGATATGTATGATGAGCTTGAAGACTTTCTTCAGAAACACACGAGAGCTAGTGACAATGTCATCATCATGGGAGATTGAAACGCCATAGTCGGTGAGGGTTCTGAAAACCCATGTGTTGGACAATTTTGGTTAGGAAGAAGGAATGAAAGAGGCCAGAGGCTAATAGATTTCTGCAAACAAGAAGGATATGTAATAACGAACACCTTCTTTAAAGCCCCACCAAGACGCCTATATACGTGCAAGAGCCCAGGAGATCATCTTCGATGCCAAATAGATTTTATACTGGTGAAACATCGTTACAGAAATCAAACAAAAAAGTCTATGACACTACCTGGAGCTGATGCCAACACAGATCACAATATGTTAAGAATCAAACTGTGGTTAAGGTGGAAAATGTTGAGTAAGACCAATAACAGACCGAAGTGGATCACCAGCTCTTTATGTGATGAACTTAAGCGTACAGAATTCAGGGAAGCTATAACTAGGAAGCTTGGAGAAGACTATGTTTTGGAAACAGGCACATAGTCACAGGATATCGATAACAAATGGTTGATAATAAAAAACTCCATCACAGAGGCTGCAGAAGAAGTACTGGGAAATCCATGAGACACTCCCAAATAGAACTCCCAGACAACCGTGGATAACACAGGATATTCTTTAGAAGTTCAAAGAAAGAAGGAGACTGAAACAAGTCAATACAAGTGAAGGGAGAATAGCATACAGAAGGCTTCAAAATGAAATATATCGAGAATGTAGAAATGCCAAAGAAAAATGGCTTCATCATAAATGCGAAGAAATCGAAGAACTGGAAAAACATGGAAAGGGCTGCTTGGCACTAAAAACAGCAAGGAAAATATGCCACTTACCAAAACTCTAACCTCAGCATTGCGAGACAACCAAAGTTCAATCATCACTGATGAAACACAAATAAGGAACCACTGGGAAATGTACATTAAGACTCTGTACAATGAAGAATTCGAGTACGTACATACAAAGGAGTCACATACAAGTTTAGTTGCACCTTTATCTGTGACTAAAATTGAATTTGAGTTGGCAATGAGGTCATTACCAATGAGAAAGCTCCAGGCATCGATAACATCCATAGTGAACTAATCTAGTCTGCTGGTGATATAATTAATGAACAACTGTATGACCTAACGCAAACAATCTACGAAAAGAGTATTTGGCCATCTGAATTTCGAAACTCCATCATGGTCCCTTTACCAAAGAAAGCGAATGCGACCAACTGCAGTATGTACAGAACAATTAGTTTGGTTCCTCATGCATCCAAAATTATGATCCAAATCATAAAGAAAAGAATAGAAGGGGCAGTCTATGGCTACATTCAAGAAAAACAGTTTGGTTTCCGTCGAGGAGCTGGTACCCGAGATGCCATTGGCATTCTTCGAGTCCTCTGAGAACGTATGATGAGCAGGAGTCGAAATCTGTATATATGCTTCATTGACTATGAAAAGGCATTTGATCGAGTTTCCTGGCATAAACTATCCCCATTATTAAGAAACATAGAAGTCGAAGAACAACTCATTACACTCATATGGGACCTCTACAATGGTCAAAATGCAATTGTATGTTTAAGAGAAGGTCTTACTAATCCAGTTCCTATCAAAAAAGGAGTAAGACAAGGATGTCCTCTCTCCCCAATTTTGTTTAATGCTTTTGGTGAGTTGATGATGGCAGAAGCTTTAGAAGACATGTTTAGGAGTGAAGATCAATGGAATACCCATAAAGGTAATTAAGTTCGCAGATGATCAGGCCATTCTAGCTGGCAGGCCATCTACTTTGCAGGCATTGCTGTCAAGAATTGCATCAATGGTGCAGAAATATGGCATGAAAATAAACACCTCAAAGACAAAATGCATGATAGTCTCAAAACTCCCAAAACCTCTTCGATTAAAGATTAACAATTTGGACGTACAACAAGTCAAATCCTTCACTTACCTAGGTCAAAAGATTACAGAGGACGGAAGGTGCACCACTGAAGTTAAATGCCGCATTGCTCAGGCAAAACTAACTTTTATGCAGAAGAGGAGCTTACTGTGTACCAGTCGGCTTAAGTTTTCCCTCCGAATGAGAATGCTACATGCTTTTGTATGGACAGTTGCGTTGTGAGCCTGTGAAACGTGGACACTAAATAAAAATGAAAAGAACAGTCTTGAAGCCTTTGAGATGTGGGGCTATCGTAAGATCATAAATGTGACGTGGAGAGACAGGATATCGAACACAAGGGTTCTCAACACCGTGAACCAACGGAGATCAATCCTACGCACAATCCGTAAACGTCATCTCACATGGTGGGGTCACACAATGCGCCTCTCCAATTTAATGAGAACTGTGAGAAAACATCCACGAGGAAGACTAAGAAATACCTTCCTTAAACTAATTCTAAACGACACCCAAGCACAGAATTAAAATTCAATGAAGGAAGCAGCATATGACAGGACGATCTGGACATGTTTTTATGGCAACTGACCAGTCTTAGGACTACAAATCAATGATGATGATGATGATGATGATAAAGTAGGGCTTCACATGGCAGAACTGTGTCGCATAAAGTCTGCATAGCACTAGAGATGGGCGGGTAGTCTGTACACATGGGGTAAACATAACCCCGATAGCCCCCCGACAGAACTGTGTTGCGTACAGCCCGCAAAGCACTAGAACCCGGGCGGGTAGTCTGTACACATAGGGCGCACACAACCCATCATGCGAGAGTTCTCGCACAGGTCCACTAGTTCAAATTAATAACTTTTAAATATTCAAGACCTCAAGAAATGTGTTGAGAAAATTGGGACTTTTAGACTTTTTTAACTCTTTCAATTTATAAGAAAGACAGTAGGATTTTTTATATCAAGATTTTAGATTTTAATGTTTGAATGACAAATTAAAAAGAAAAAAAATTATGAAGAAGAAGATATTGATGGGAGCTAAAAAAGAAGGCTCGAAACATGTCCAGCAAATAAAATACGGATAGTTAAATTGTACTGATTGACCAGACAGAACCTATCAAATTGTTTCATTGCATGTGTAAGTCGTTACGGGACACATTTTTCAAAGTAAACCATCATCATTTATTTTAAAGCTTTAAAACTTTTCTATCGTAATAATAGGACAAAAGAATTTACTCAAAGTTTCCAAACAATATTAAAGAAGACCACAAATACAAAGAAACACGATGTCGCACTCCACAGGTGAAAGGAAGAGAGAAGAGCCCATTCCGCAGCATAATGGGAACAATTAACCCAGATACATATTTTCCATATTAGGTTTCTCCTACCACTCTAACAATAATGCATAAAAGAACATTTTAATTATCTCAAGAGATCCCTTCAAATCAAATAGACCTGAACTGAAGTAAGATGATCATGAAAATATAACGTCTAAACAAGTGTATAATTTTGGAAAACTTGTACATATAGTTTTTAAGAAAGTTAATGTTTTTTTGTTTGTTTTTTTAAAGCGAACCAGAGCTCTCAAAATGTGTACTTCTTTCGAAAGTTCATAATAAATTGTGAATTGACTCTTAGATGGAATTACTTCCATAGATGATTCACACTAAATTAACCAGAAATCAACAAACACGGCAGAAGTTTCAAATTTTTTCTGGAAACCCACCTCCAATGTTAGTAATAATAATAATATCGTATGGCCTCGGGAGCTGGGTGGAAGCTTTGTTATTTGGCACCCAGAGGGCAGCTTGCATTTAGAATTTTGTCGCTCCATGGAGCGCTATGAAAGTCCGGAGGTTAGATATCTAAGCTCCTCGACACTATAGAGCTTTCTAGTAGATAAAGGAGGAACTTTGTGTTGGCGGAAAATCCCGAGATTAATTTTGCCATTATGAACACGGCCTACTGAATTCAAATGGGTTCTATAACATGGCAACAACGTATGACATGCGTGCCGTGATTTCGGTCGCCTTTCAAAAATTACTTACCACGGCCAGGAGCGAACCTGCAAGCTTGGGTTAGTAGTCCGACACGATAACCACTCACTTACCGTGGCAAGCTCCGATGTTAGTGAACGCACTTTATCACAACAGCTGCAGCTACTGCCTGTTCCATAAGAATTAGTTCCAAAATAGCAGAACTGATTCTATTATAAATGAGCCTCTCGAAGAGTTTATAGCAACAGCTACGAGGGCTATAGTCTGTAATAACAGACTGTACTTAATTATAGTCTGTAACTTTCAGATCTGTTTGCCAGTTAGAAGAATATTCGTGAAGAAGATGATGCTTCACGTCCGTAGGTTTAACCTTAAGTGCCCTACACGTGATCTCTGGGTGGTGCTAAGAAAGCAACATTAGCAGCCAGTCTATCCCAGGATCTCCTGGCTAAATGAAGATGTCAAATACACCTTGTGGAAATGACTCTTTTCAGAGCTCCTTAACAAGAAAAATCGGACCCATCATTCTTAAGTATAATAAAGGTAGTGAGAGCTGAAGAAATGTTGACACCTTCTACTGCAAACATACGGTACTTAATAAACTGTAGGCTAGTTGAAAGCATGTGAGCAAATCTTTGAGTTTAAGTGCACAGGAAGGACGGACGAACAGCAAGGCGTTTGTTTGTCCGATCTCCTGCAGTTTCCTTTTAATACCACCATGTAAACCAAATACTTATCAAAGTAACACACACAATTTAAATCTTTCACTCGTGGATACAGTTCCGGAGATCAGTCGGGCAGTGGACCGCTCTATTCGGACTATCAACACAACAGGTGGTCCACTGCCTGACGAATCTCCGGAACAGTTCTGAAGAGAATGTCACGGAAAGGTTCCTTCACCTTAGGAATCAAGTCAATGTCACAAGGGCTTACATCCAGGAAGTATGGGGGATGGTACAGCACTTCCTAGACCCATCAACCGAACAGCCACAGCTTGCACTGTATGCAGGCGACCTTTTTTTTTTAATTTATTTTATTCACATTACGCCAGCATTATAATGTAGTAATACTACATCCTTAATTATTACTTATTAATCATTTCAGACTAAAACTATACAATTTATATTATAAATATTTTATATCTATGGCCTGTTAAATGAAATTTGTGTCACTAAAATGAAGGAAGAACAACATGGCTTCAGAGCAGGAAGGTCCACAGTGGATTTGATTTTTGCTGTAAGGCAAGAACAGCACTATGAGTATGGAACAGATCTACTGATGGCCTTCCTGGACACTGAGAAAGCATATGACAGTGTATGCAGAAACAAAGTATGGAAGTCCCTGGAGGATAGGAGTAGAAAAATGGACTATAAGAAGGATAAAGGAGATGAACAAGGGAAGCGCGAGCTGTGTGAAAGTGGGAGGAGAGAGATCGGACTGGTTGGAACAGAGAAACGGCCTGAAACAAGGAAGTGCGCTGTCACCGTTACTTTTCATTGTGGTGATGGAAGACATAATGACCCGGGTGGCACAAGTAATTGGGGAAGGAAAGATGAAAGCAATGGTGTTTGCAGATGATTTGATGATTAGGGGAAACAAGGAGGAGGAGGTACAGGAACAGTTGGACGTGTGGGAAGGAATAATACAAGGGTATGGGATGAAATTGAGCATAATTAAGAGTGAGATGGTGAACACAACAAGGAAGAAGGAAAGAACCACAACAGGAATAACAATTGGTGGGGAACAGCTGAAGAAAGTGGAGAGTTTCAAGTATCTGGGAAGCCTGATACAAGAGAATGGAAGAAACGATAGAGAAATAAATGAGCGGGGGAGACAGGCAGAAGCATTCCGGAGGAGTGTGAGAAGCATGTTATGGAGCAAGGATGTCCCTCAGAACAGCAAAAAGATCATATATCGGACGTACTATGTCCCTATCCTGACGTATGCCTCGGAGACCTGGGTTATGAAAGGAAGGGAGAAGAGCAAAATACAGGCCAGTGAGATGAGGTTCTTGAGAAGCAGTATTGGAGCTACAAAGAGGGACAGAATAAGAAATGAGAGGACCAGAGAATTAATGAAGGAGGAACCATTACAGGATGGTATAGAGAAATCTAGACTTAGATGGTATGGACATGTAAAACGAATGGAGGAGAAGAGGATACCCAGGGGGATACACGAGACGAAGTGGGAAGGAAAGAGACCAAGAGGGAGACCGAGAGACAGGTGGCTGAAGGGGGTGGAAGAAAGCGTGAAGAAGAGAGGAGAAGACTGGACAAGGGTGGAGGCTGAGAGATGGTGGGAAGACAGAAGACGTTGGAGAGGCTTGTGTTCCAAACAGACCCGGCCAGTGGCTGGAAACTGTGCAAGATGATGATGATGATGATGATGATGATGATGATGAAAATAACACCTGTCAACATTAGCAGTTAAGAAAATATAAATAAAAATTATCTACTTAGTGTTACGAGTTTGTAAAACTAATGAATTCCCTAAGGTAGTTTCTAACAAGTTCATCTTTCTTTATAGGCAAAATGATAGGTGAGTTCTGCAGAAAGTGATAGCGCTTCTTTCTCAAAGCTGTTGTGTTCCAAAAATGAACAGTAATACGGCGCATTGATGGTCTGCCGTGGAGTAACGTAATGCGTTATGAAAGACCACCACAGTCCTACGTGAGAATAACCATAACTTTCACATTACTGGGTGTCGGAAAAAAGATTTCCGTGGTGACCCGTAATGAATCAAATCATTCGATTGGCATTTCAGTTTCGGCTCAGACGATTAGGCCCATATCTCATCCAGTGTAACCTCTCATCCGCGTTCATAGCACTCCAAGTGGTTATGAGCAGCATCATATCTTAACCATTTCTGCATTTCCACTACATCATGTGGAACCCATCATGATGCAATTTTTCTCATGCCCAGACGTTCCTTCAGAATGTGAAGCACAGTTGTATGTGCTAATACAGTGGCTTGGGCCAGCTCACGAATCATATAGCGTCGATCACCGTCCAGTAACGCGGCAAGAGCATGCACCTCTTCACTGCCAATATATAACCTGGCCGACACATGTCTGCCAGAGTTTGGCATCCCTCGTTGAAGGCTTTTTACCCACTGTGCCACTGTCCTGAAAGACAATGCTGAGTCCCCGCAAGCCTCTTGAAGACCTTGTCGTACTGTACGACATCTGACACATTCATTCTTTATCCAACACTATTGTTCATTTTTCAGAAACATAGTGACAAAACTACTTTATATCGCCAGCTAACACGAAGCTCTGTTCCTCTTGCCAGTTCGCAGGCATGTGATGTGGGACGGGCGAGTCCATTTGCTCAGAGGTAAGGCAGGTACTAACTACCATGTGCTATCAAAGACATTAGGTTCCGTTGCATGGCATCGCTACAGCCATGTAGCCACTATTTAAGATCCACCCTTCGTATATTTGCCCAGGCTAAGATCGCTTTCAACACAAAGAAAATCATGGTTACCACAACTCATTTGTACTTGTAGTTTATGACTGATAGTTAATAAGTGGCTCTCTCAAGTTATCAGGGGCAGAAGACCTTGTTGTTTCACCCCTTTAACCTCAATAACTCCTGAAAACAAAGAAAATCATGGTTACCACATATAGGAATTATAGGAGAATTATGAGAATTAATTGGAGAGGAAGATCATGAACGAGGCAGTATTTAGAAGGTTAGAAGAGGGAAGATTATTCATGAAAGGACTAAAAAGAAACAAAGCTTATAGGCCATAAACTCAGACATGATGGACTATTGAAGAAAATAATTGAGGGAGCAGTAGAAGGCAGGAATTATAGGAGCAGACGAAAATTGGAGTACAGGAATCAAATATTGGGAGACATGAGTTGTGCTTCATACCATGAGTTGAAGAGGAAGGCGAAGGCAGAGAGGCGTGATGAATGGAGAGCTGCTGCCAAGCAGTTAACTATAGAGTTATGGAGGTTTTAGGGGGTGAAACAACAAGGTCTTCTGCCCCTGATAACTCGAGAGAGCTACATATTAACTATCAGTCATAAACTTCAAGTACAAATGAGTTGCATATGTCAAACACTGCTGAACAGACACTTGAGCATTGGTGGGCAAAGCTTTGGAAGGAGAAACTACACTGGATGCTTTGAAGAACACATACTTGGCCAGAACTCGAAACAGGTCCTCTACTACAGATTCCATGTCGCACGCTAAAAAAAAACTGAAAAATCTGTACAATGTCGGGTAAGCATTATGTTATGTGCATTGGTTTCTTAGTTTAGGGGTTGCAACAACGCGGTCATGTAGCCCCGTGTACTTGGGGTGTGAACGCACTTGATCACAGCTGCAGCTACTGCCTGTTCCACAAGATTAAGTTCCAAGATAGCAGAACCGATTCTATTATAAATGAGCCTCTCGAAGAGTTTATAGCAACAGCTACGAGGGCTATAGTCTGTAACTTTCAGATCTGTTTCCCAGTTAGAAGAACATTCGTGAAGGTGATGCTTCACGTCCATAGGTTTAACCTTAAGTGCCCTACACGTGATCCCTGGATGGTGCTAAGAAAGCAACATTAGCAGCCAGTCTATCCTAGGATCTCCTGGCTGAATGAAGATGTCAAATACACCTTGTGGAAATTACTCTTTTCAGAGCTCCTTAACAAGGAGCATTGGACTCATCATTCGTAAGTATAATAAAGGTAGTGAGAGCTGAAGAAATGTCGACACCTTCTACTACAAACATACGGTACTTTATAAACTGTAGACTAGTTGAAAGCATGTGAGCAAATCTTTCTTGAGTTTAAGTGCACAGCAAGGACGTACAGCAAGGCGTTTGTTTGTCCGATCTCCTGCAGTTTCCTTTTAGTACCACCATATAAACCAGATACTTATCAAAGTAACACAATTTAAATCTTTCACTCGTGGATACAGTTCCGGAGATTCGTCGGGCAGTGGACAGCTCTATTTGGACTATCAACACAACAGGCGGTCCACTGCCTGACGAATCTCCGGAACAGTTCTGAAGAGAATGTCACGGAAGGGTTCCTTCACCTTAGGAATCATGTCAAAAGTCACAAGGGCTTACATCCGGGAAGTATGGTTGATGGTACAGCACTTCCCAGGCCCATCAACCGAACAGCCACAGCTTGCACTGTATGCAGGCGAGCATTGTTGGGCAATATGATAAGTGGGTTCTGCAGAAAGTATCGGCGCTTATTTTTCAAAACTGTTGTGTTCCAAAAATTAACAGTAATACTGCGCATTGAAGGTCTGCCGTGGAGGAACGTAATGCGTTACGAAAGACCACCACAGTCCTACGTGAGAATAACCATAACTTTCACATTACTGGGTGTCGGAAAAAAAGATTTGCGTGGTGACCCGTAATGAATCAAATCATTCAATTGCCGTTTCAGTTTCGGCTCAAACGAATTGGCCCATATCTCATCCAGTGTAATGATACCGAGACAGAACACCTCTCATCCGCGTTCATAGCACTCCAAGTGGGTACGAGCAGCATCGTTTCTTAACCATTTCTGGATTTCCACTAATTCATGTGGAATCACCATGATGCAACTTTTCTCATGCCCAGACGTTCTTTCAGAATGTGAAGCACAGTTGTATGCGCTAACACAGTGGCCTGGGCCAGCTCACGAAGCTAATAGCGTCGATCACCATCCAGTAACGCGCCAAGACCATGCACTTCTTCACTGCCAGTAGATGACCTGGCCGACACATGTCTGCCACAGTTTAGCATCCCTCGTTGAAGGCTTTTACCCACGTTGCCACTGTCCTGAAAGGCAATGCAGAGTCCCCGCAAGCTTCTTGAAGACCTTGTCGTGCTGTACGACATCTGACACATTCAATCTTTATCCAACACTATTGTTCATTTTTCAGAAACATAGTGACAAAACTACATTATACCGCCACCTAACACGAAGCTCTGTTCCTCTTGCCAGTTCGCAGGCATGTGATGTGGGATGGGCGAGTCCATTTGCTCAGAGGTAAGGCAGGTATGTAACTACCATGTGCTATCAAAGACATTATTAGGTTCCGTTGCATGGCATCACTACAGCTGTGTAGCCACTATTTAAGATCCACCCTTCGTATATTTGCCCAGGCTAAGATCGCTTTCAATACAAAGAAAATCATGGTTACCACAAATAGGAATTATATGAGATTTATTAAAATTAGTTGGAGAGAGAATGATCATGAACGAGGAAGTATTTAGAAGATTAGGAGAGGGAAGATTATTCATGAAAGGACTAAAAAGAAGCAAAGCTGATAGGCCATACACTCAGACATGATGGACTATTGAAGAAAATAATTGAGGGAGCAGTAGAAGGCAGGAATTATAGGAGCAGACGAAAATTGGAGTACAGGAATCAAATATTGGAAGACATGAGTTGTGCTTCATACCATAAGTTGGAGAGGAAGGCAGAGAGGCGTTATGAATGGAGGGCTGCAGCCAAGCAGCCTCATGGCAGTTAACTAGAGAGTTAGTGAGGTTAAAGGGGTGAAACAACAAGGTCTTCTGCCTCCTGATAACTTGAGAGAGCCACATATTAACTATCAGTCATAAACTACAAGTACAAATGAGTTGCATATGTCAAACACTGCTAAATAGACACTTGAGCATTGGTGGGTAAAGCTTTGGAAGGAGAAACTACACTATGCTTTGAAGAACACATACTTGGCCAGAACTCAAAACAGGTCCTCTACAACAGATTCCATTTCGCACGCTAATAAAAAATACTGAAAAATGTGTACAATGTCGGGTAAGCATTATGTTATGTGCATTGGTTCCTTAGTTTAAGGGCTGCGACAACGCAGTCATGTAGCCCCGTGTACTTGGGGTGTGTGTAGAATGTGTCTGATAACCAGTGTTAATTGTGATGGCTGTATTGGTGTGTGTTATTGTAATTCAGGTAAGGACTGCAGACGATCAATTTTTAAGTAGTTCCCACTTCCACTTTTGCTACCAAATGCTACCGACCTTGACACCTATTTGTTTAAACTGACTACCAGATGCCATCGCAACCAGCTCCTGGCGAGGAACGTTGGAACTTAGAGGAGTATCAAATCTAACCTAAAAATTTTAGCCCGCCGGCTTTACTTCCCCTCCGGAGGAAGGCATACTGGGATTTTTAACGCTCCACAATTTAAATCTAGATCAGAGGTTCCCATAAGGAATTTTTCTCGGACCCCTTAAGGGGAGTGGGTTAAATTCTCGAATTTTGATGTACTTTTTCTCGGGATTTATTTCACTCAGTGGCTTCATATTTACAACACTTATACTAGATTCCTTCGTGATTAATTTAACACAGCCATTTCTTTATAAAATAATTTGCAGATTTTTTATGAAATTTTAATCCCACCATTACATTTTTGTACTATTTTTTACCCATTTTCATTCATAAAATTTGAACAAAATGAAATTTTCAAAAACAGCCGTGTTAAATCATAAAGTACACTTTGAACGATAGATACTGAAAATTTCAGCTTCCCAAGTAGAATAGTTCTCCAGAAAAAGGATTTTACATGTCCAAAAATTGCTACCTTTGGGAAATTGCTATCAAAGTTTTTGTCAGGTTTTCAGTACATGCCGGCACCATAGGAATCATCTTCTTCCATCTCAACCAAAATCTTTCTCATACGCATTTATCTCCTCCCCGCTGCCTTGTTTTGTAGCACCCTAACTGCCCTGTCTGCCTTCTTAACCCTTTCACTGTCAATGGACTGCATACCTTTGCACATATAGGTTGCCACACTACCGATGAATTTATTGATCACCTTGCATTTTCCAATGCACCCTTCGTTAAATCCCAAGACTGCATTGTAAACACCAAAATGCAGGGCCCTTATCTGCACAAATGTTGTTTTGGGGAGCATCGACCATATTACATTGTTTACGCTCTCATTGGGATTTTGCGTTTTACTATGAAGGCACTTTTTCAACAATGCACTGTCTGAAAGGTCTTTGAATATAGGTTTTATCACGTCAATAATGGGAGCTGGTAGACGGTGCTTGTGCTCGTAAACATCGCCAGTTTCTAACCTCCTGTTGTATTTGCACCAGCTTTCGTTTCCTTTAGGACACAATCCATGTTGTGGATTATGATCTGTTGATGCCGTGTGAAAAAACAGGTCCCAAACAGCACGCTTCATGTCTTCAACACACTGGGTGTTTTGCCTAATAGCCAAACCATAATAGTCTTGGAGGCAATTTATGACATCGTCTGTAAGCCTCCCCCTTCTTTCAAGGGGCTTTCCATCTGACACTTTAGTACCCTTTTGGCTTTCTTTGAGCCTTCGCAACCGCGTACCCATTCTTTTCTGGATATGCCCTATGCATTCCATTTTAGTTATAGTTATGTCATCTCCATATGGTTTCAAGGCCTCTACAGTTTTGAATGCTTTAGAGTCCCCATCGCCAAGGTTATTGATGTATTTTACCTTGTGCCAACAGAGTGAACGCTGGAACAATTTGGTCACACCTGCGACCTACATGTCACCACTAGAACCACTGTAATTGGCCTCACAGTGATCCGAATGGTTTCTCTACATTCTGTCCACACAGCTGCAATATTTAGACAATATTGCCACATCGATAACTTCACCGGTGTCAACGCTTGTGGCCGATATGACACCGTTCAGAGAGGTATGTCCCCTCTTCTGCCAGATACCGTCGAATGCAGCACTTAAATTTCGATTCCCATAATTTTCACTAACCGCCTCCTCAACTGCTTCCTTCATGCATTCCAAGGCGATATCTTCAACTACAGAACCAATACCAGTTACGTACTTACCGAACTTACTAGGATTGTAGGAGTTACTTCCTCCATTTTTGGTCCGTATTGACTTAGATGATTTATAGCAAAAAAAAAAAAATATGTGTAACCTAATGTATTGATCGACGGAATAACATTTTTTGCTATAAAACTTACTAGGAGGTGGGGGCGGATTCAAGACACCGCAGAGAATGATACCAGCTGACTTTCCCATTCCAACTAATCGTAAGCCATACACCAGTCTAACATTAATTGCACGAACTCTGGTTTTTTCTTTCTGCCCTATTGCATTCTCAATTTCTACACAGGAAGATGAGAAAAATTCCACAACATGGGAAAAGTTGCCACAGGTCAACATAATTTGAACTGCTAGACCTACATGATTCTTTATAGAAAGACTAAGGCCACCCTCTTTGCACTGTTTACAAACAACACTGTTCGCAAAAATGTCACCCAATATCTTCATGTCAAATATTTCGTTCATATCACCTTTTGAATTTTCTAGAAATGTTTCATACTCTTCGTCCGATGACTTCAGTTTCTTTCCAGTAGAACTGACATGAGAACTCACTTAACATGACGAATTGCTTGGCGATCCGCTGTTGAGGTTATGAATTTTCTGGGCGCTCTTATGTTTCCCAACACGTCTGTCTTCTGAAAAACCTTCAGAGTACTTCTAGACATGATGTCCACTAACGAACACGTAAGCTAAAACGAAAACTACTCTGTATTTCAACGATATTATATCACAATCAAGCCAGACACAAATTGGCGCGAGAATTCAACAGTTCCATGGAAACCACTTCGAAGATGGAACTAAGCAACTGAAAAACAAACAAATGACGATCTAAAGAGCATAGCTTACCACCACAGCCAACTTCAACGAAGAAAAATATGTTCAAGGGTGACCAGATGGAGATTTTTTTTTTTTTTTGCTACCAAGCCATAGCCACTCCATTGTCATCTATCATTGTTTCTCAGAATTTAGTGCCCTTAGGAATGAGATATTACAACGTTATAGGTACCGTTTGAAAGTGTAAAGTCCGTAGAGTAATTTGACTCCAAAAAAGCAATTTCTAACATTTCGGAAATTTTGCTTTTCATTATGCACATTGTGGAAAAAGCTTGTTCGCACAAGCTTTTTGTTGCGAATGGAAGAATAATTTTTTATTACCTTATCGCTCATTTCCATGTAAGTTATTACTTTCGAGCTGTCACCCAGAAGTCTGCTAGCTCTTTTTCATTAAAAAATGTCTTTACTTCACCACTTGAGGTAGATTCAGTGAGTTGGTGGTGTTCTTCCTCTGATAGTAGCTGAATACTTTCAATTTTAAGATTGGTGCTGAATGGGTTTCGAATCCAGCACTTATCGCCATCGGGCTTGGGAAAATATTCCCGGAAAGTGGTTGCAAGACTACGAGGATGTTCGGTTATATTTTCATTACCTTGAAAGGCAAACCTTCGTTAGAGGACTGCAGAAACGTTTTTACTGTGGGTAAATTGGCATATGAGCCATTTTGGACCCTTGCTGCCCAAATATTACACTTTCTTACAATCGCACTGATCTTGTCTTCAACTCTGAAGACATCTGCGTAGCCACCTTGCAAACTCAAATTCAAAACATTTAAGTGATCAAACACGTCAGCCAAGTAAGTAGTTCTGCAAAGCCAAGAAATGTCATTGAGCAAATCTGTGTGTATCGCCTCAAGAAGAAAGATCGAACCTCATCTTTCAGCTCGAAAAACCTAGTTAAGATACTGCCCCTTGAAAGCCATCGCACTTCAGTATGAATGAGAAGCTGCTCATGCTCTCTACCCATGTCTTTGCAGAGCAAAGCAAATAACCTGCATTTTAAGGAGCTGGTTTTGACATTGTTTATTATTTTCACCACTTCATTAAGGGTGCTCTGCAGCAGTTCAGGCAGTCTTTTGGCTACGAATGCTTCCCGGTGAATGCAGCAATGTGTCCACTTCATATCTGGGCCTATCATATTCACTTCAGCTTGAAGGCCCTTCCGGCATCCGGACAGAGCTTTCGCGCCATCTGTCGACAGACCCACATATTTCTTCCAGGCGATATCAAGTTTATTACAATCATCGTTCAGAGCTGCGAAAATATCGTCTGCTGTTGTGTGTACTAGTTCACGTAAAAAAAGAAAATTTTCATAAAAAAACGTACAAAAAACATTATCGCCTTTCTTTATATGTCGGTACTTTCATCCAACTGCAGACCAAACATCTCACACATGTGGAGCCTTGCAACAACATCTCTTCAATATTGCTTGACATATCTGTAATTCGCATTTGCACAGTATTGCTAGACAGCTGGACGGTACTTATAAGCTTTGCGGCAACATCGCCCAGCATTCTCTTGCACAAAGTAATTGCTGAAGGTGGAATGAGCTTTTCAGCAAATGTATGGTTTTTGGCACGTTTTGCGACAAGCTGAGGTACTTCGTAGGATGCAAGCGTTGAATTTTCATTCACATTTGCACCAGAACTTTTGGTAATTACTTTCTGGCATGATTTCAGTTCAACTAACTTTATTTTGAAGAATTCAATGGAATTACCTTTGTGCTCCGAGTTTTTGGTATCTAGATGCCTCCGTAGCTTTGTATGTTTCATACTCTCGTTGGCAAGGGTTTCAAAGCATATCACGCATTGAGGTTTAGGACAATCTTCGGGTCCACAATACGTAAAGTCAATTTCCAAAATTTTATGTCGTATTTCCTACTTTCCACAGTAGGCTTATTCTATGAATGACTACGCTCAAGAGAGGCAGCAGGCGGCCCATTCACTTCTACATTAATTATTACCACAGATTACTCTTCATGACTATTGGAAGGTTAGCAGCCACGGACATTGACACGACCACATGGCGCCTGCCTGACAGTGGGCCTACTTCGTTTTAAAGATCCACTCTTCAACCAACGATCCATATTCAATGGACTTTTAACAATCAAAACAATTAAAAGTTTCAACTCTCAAAACTCATGTAAATATGTAAACACACAAAATGGCTACAAAGCAGAACACAGACATAAAGGAGCAGAATACTCTCCAACGGGAAACTTCATAAGTTCAAATTACGCTGCGCCACTTATGCTGTGGGTGGCAACCCATAATAATTATTATTTTAAGGAACTCTTTGTACTTTCTCCGTTTTCTATTTTCATTATTGCGTTACTTCATGAAGACTCTTCACGGACCCCTTGGCAAATCATCGCGGACCACCTAATGGGAACCTCTGATCTAGTTCATCACCAAATCTCTAAATACAAAATGTCAAGATGTATCTTTTACAAGACAAACTCTTATACCAGAGGGATTTCGGAGATGTGTTTTGTACAAAATCATTTAAAGTACTGTATATACCACATGTGTCATTTGTAGACATCGAAAAGGCTTTCGATAACGTTAGTTGGCACATATACTATTCAAAATTCTTGAAACTACAGGATTGGACTGGAAAGACCGGAGGCTGACACAAACTCTATTGAAGACAGATCACAATGGTCGATATTGGAGGATGTATTCCGACAGCAAAAATCAGAAAGGGTGTGAGACAGGGCTACTCTCTCTCTCTCAAAATACCTCTAACGTATTCATTGAAGAAGCCATAAAGAAGTTTAAGACAAATACGAAAGGAGTAAACATAAATGGGCATCATAATCAATGTAATAGATTTGCAGATGACATAGCAATTGTAGCTGACTCCGAGAAGATGTTGTCCATAATGTTAAATGTAATGTCATCAGCACTGTCAAAGTTAAGTTTGAACATTAATACTAAGAAGACCAAGGTGTTAGTTGTGAGTAAACATCCCAAGAGTATTCACACAAACATTAAGATTACTGACGACAAGTCACCAGTTTCTCTTATTTGGGAAGTCTAATCACCAATGACAACACGTGTAGTAAAGGCATTCAATAATAAGAAAAAATCTTTCGATTAATGCAAATTTGGATATTGCAATTAAAAAGAAATTTGTCACGTTCTTTGTGTGAAGTGTGCTTCTGTATGGATGTGAATCTTGGGACGATCAGAGGTCAGGATTGGATGAGAAACGTTTCAGATGTGGGTCTGGCGCAGAATATTGCGGGTTAAATGGATTGAAAAGAGGACTAACATCAGCATCCTGCAAGAAATTCAAGCGAAAAAAAAAAAACTGAGACCAACGATCCATAAAAGAAAAGCAAAATTCACAGGCCACATTTGGCGACATAACGCTTTCCTAACTAATCTCCCGGAAGGAAAAATCACATGGAAGAAAGGCCAAGGTCAACCGAGAACATTTTTCCTGCAAGACATCACACCAACTCTTCATTATGGTTCCTAATCTGAAATGAAACGAGGTGCTGAAGACTGAGAGCAATGGTTGCGGAGACAAGGCATTGCCTCTAGAAGTTGATGATGACCAGAATTCCTATGTGTCTAGGGGAATTTTTTAGTGTAGTCGATGATATCATGTAAGACATACTGGTACGGACATTGATGTTTGTTTGTATGATGTTGAGCCACCATGTTACTCTGCTGTATGATGTTTCAAACAGTGCGTTGTTACATGTGGATGCAGTCACATGGGTACGATCGTAAGTTACGAATGTTCAACAAAATTGAGAAGTAGCACTGCACTCATTTAACGCTATAGCGAGACAAACCCATAGGTCGCTAGACACCAAAGTCAAGCAGCCTATACTCTGATTTACAAAAGATGATCGGTGAAAACTGTCATCCGCTTGATGGGTGAGGTGGGGAGTGGAGACGAGAGGGGTAATGGTCTCCATGGCAACAGTGAGCAATGTTGCAACATATGCCGACACAGCAGTAAACACATGGTTTGACTCAGTGTGTCTTCACTCGTCACTGTCATTAGAGCGCCAGGAAGGGGGCTAACTTACCCAGTATTTGTGTCTTTCTGCAAGCCTCTTGGAATGTTATGAGTCATGATCTGCCTCAGTGGCAACACAGCATTTCACCACGTGCTAGCTTTGACAGCTGTCAGCGAGCTTTATTGGTAATTCAGAGTATAGTGTGCATCAGGCTTAATCAAATGGAAATCTACACTATAATCCTAATATTACGTATTATTATGCCGAAACATGTAACGTGAACTGAGATAAAAGGATCGAAACAATTTTGTATTGAAAAGTGGGAGTTGTAATTATGTATCCAGGACATGAAATTACATAAACTTAATTCTTGTCTTGACCTACTCCTGGCGTTTACAATTGTAGGCGAAAACCATTGGTCTGGATGAAAATATTGGGCTAGGCAAAAAACATTGATTTGGATGAAAATAATTCATGCATGTCTATCCCCACTGTGCATTGCAAAAACTAGGGGTGTTTATATTGGCTAATGCAGCCCTGCACCTAACAATTATTGGTCTAGGCAAAAATCATTGGTCTGGTTTAAAAAATAGAGCTAGGCAAAAACCATGGGTTTGGACCAAAATTATTGATGCGTTAAGATATTCTCGATTGAAATTCCAGCTTGTTAACTCGCACAATCCATGCCTAACTTAAGACTGGAACATGGTGCACTTTCACAGTAACAAAAGAGACATGACATATGGCCAGATCTCTTTTCGACCAATGCCATGATGACCAAAGAATGAATGAGGGCGAACCACGAATAGTGGCATATACAGTAGTAACACGAATGGCCATGTATGGCTTCCATTTTAAAATCTGCAAGACAAAGGCTTGCCATGATCCCAGCCAAGACTGTGTAAGTCAACGGTGTGACCGCCTATGCGATAGATACCGGTACCATGTAATTATGTGTCCAAACAGAGGAACCTCTATTACGCAGTTTTGCACAGATATGTAGTTTGTTTTAATGTAACCTACCATCTATTATTATGTAGGTTATTTATGTTAAATTTTCCGTAGAACTTGACAACAGCTACTCAATGGGAAAAATTTCTTAAACTAGGCTAGGCCCTACTGAAACTAGTCAAAATACCTGAAGTAATGGTCGGGAAAAAATCTGGAGATGATGTAGCAATAGATGTTTACTCCTCCACTGTCTATAACCCACCCACCATCCCAAAAGACCAATGGTTTTGTTTAGACCAATGGTGGTTGGGTAGCGCCGGCCGCAAGAGCCAACAGATAATACCCCTGGTTTTTGTCACGCACAGTGGGGAAGTCACTCATCAATAATCTTTATCCAGGCCAATGGTTTTGGCTTTTATTTCATTATTCGTGTTGGCAACGTGTCACGTGGGTATGACGTAGTGTCCACCGTCGCTGTAAAATGGTAGACGATATTCAAATGAACACGACCAAAAATGCTTACTTTACGTAAAAAGCAATTCTATTTCCGGTGTAGGCAGTGGGAATTGAAACAAATGAACTCGCTAGGACTCCCAGAAAGGTATTTTAATCATAAATGATATATTTTCAATAAGTTAAAAGTGATGAAAAGGGAGGATTGACTAAAGTGCACAATTAATCAAAACAAACCTTGCTTGTAGTGCCATCAGTAATTTTCGTCCTGTCATCCAACCATGTAGCGGCCAATGATTTCGTCCTGACAGTCGTCTAACCGAGTAGCGACCTATGGTTTAGTCAAGACACCCATTTTAGTCCTGGTGTATTTTGTATTGGACATGTTGGCAACAGTGATATGACGTTCGCATCAAACATGGCTGCCGTCGTTGAATTAGCAAGAAATAAAAACATTTATTTACGTAATAAAACAACTATTTCCAGTGCAGCAGTAATTTCAATTCAATTCCTAATGACTCCCAGAAAGGTATGAAATCATGAATCATATATTTTCAATAATCTGACATGTAAAAGTGTAAAAGCCAAAAGTAGCTGTTGTCAAGCTTTAATAAATGTTCTGTTATGTTTCTGTATGGCCATTGGATGCTCTAATAAAATTGTTATTTATTCAAAATATAATAATACAAGAACAACCAAATCCCTCCTTGGCTATAGGCCATACGAAACAAACAAGCTACAACACAAGAAAAACCAGAACATACAGAATTCACAGTTTGCTATTTTCAACCTATTATCAGAAATGAAAAATCCACTGCCTGCTTCCAGTCTCCGACCGGGTCAGGAATGGAATGAATGAAGCCCCCATCTAGCGGCGAGGATATGAACTGTGCCGGCTGCCGAGGCCTGACGCACTCCTCTGGGGCAATGATTAAATGAATGACAGATGAAATGAAATGATAGTGGAGAGTGTTGCTGGAATGAAATTTTGACAGGGAAAACCGGAGTACCCGGAGAAAAACCTGTCTGCCTCCGTTTTGTCCAGCACAGATCTCACATGGAGTGACCGGGATTTGAACCACGGACCCAGCGGTGAGAGGCCGGCGTGCTGCCGCCTAAGCCACGGAGGCTTCATTATCAGAAATAATTAACGAAATAAATGCATATACGTTAGGCCTATTGTAAATACAGGGTATTTTTTTTAGCTCGCTCCGAGTATCAGGGGAACATGCACGGAAGGCGATAGCTCGGCCGGGTGACTTATTTGCCGAGAGATATTTCCCGTGATGACGGAAGAAGAAAGGAGTAATGGTTACTTCATGCAATGGTTATCGCTACCAACTTGCATTTGATCATCTTAGCCATCATGACGGGATATATCTCTCGGCAAATGAGTCCCCCGGCCGGGCTATCGCCTTCCATGCATGTTCCCCTGACACTCGGAGCGAGCTAAAAAAAGACCCTGTATCATCACACACATACTTGTAGAAATAGATTTAACGGCCTAAGGGCAAAGGTTCTGATGATGATTGCTTGATTGAAACTCATCGTCCAAATGAATATATTAATCGCATGTACATTTTTTTCACGTTTAAGGAAACACCCATTGTACTGACCGACTGAAAAGCATTAATTTTGATTACTAAGGCAACACTGGAAAATTGCTTCCAACACAATAATGTACCGGTCTTTCTTTCTTTGTGTCAGAAGTATTTATATTCATTTTTAAATATTGATAAGAGGATATCTACATTTTTACCTTACATATATATAGGTATAAAACAAATCACAAATTGAGCAACAAATTTGAGAGATAATTCTTGCCCAGTATTGGGCGACGTCAATAGCGCTGGAGGAGGCTGCAATCAAATCATTCATAGTGCACTTTGAAGGACATGTCACACTGACATAAATGTTGGATTGTCTGCTGCTCTCCACAGTCACAAAATGATGAGTCGCTTGAGAAACCCCACTTCCGCAGATTTACTTTTGTTCTGCCGACTCCTGTACGGAGTCTGTTAAGGGCTTTCCAAGTTGTCCACTTCTCCTGGTGTCCACATGGAAGACTTTCCTTCGGCTCCATCCAGTTGGAAAGGTGGTTAGTTCGGTAATTCTGCACGCCGTGAGAACATGCCTTTTCGTAACTTTTAACGAGGTATATTATTGAAAATATAGGATTTATGATTTACATACCTTTCTCGGAGTTGTTGGGAGTAGTTTCACAATCTCAACTACAACTGCCGCACCTAAATAATGTCTTTTTTTTTATGAAAATAAAGAATTTGTATCGTGTTCGTTTCACTACAGACGCCATCTTGGACACTCGACAGACGGACATGTGACTGTAGCGGTTCACTTTAGACCATCCTTTGTATAAATATTTTTAAAAACTGAAATTACCCGATTTAATAGTCGGGATGATATCATGAGAGGATTGAGTATTACATGTTCACTGCTCCGCTGTCATAGACCCACCATCCCGCCCAAATAGCGACACGACTTATATAGTTGAAATCGAAGTTCTCACCCCCATCTTTCTCACGGAGTCAGTATTGCCAACCCCACGCGTTTGGTACTATTTCGCACGTGATGTATGAAATCACTAAGTGAACTCAATTACAGTGTTTATTTATGTATTTATAATGTTTTACATACAAAAACAGACCTAACCTGGGGCTTACGCCCCAGACCCCCTTGTTTGTGGTACTAGCATTAATTTTCGACCAGGCAGTACCTAACCTAGTAGCGGACATAAATTGTATGTTATTAATGTTTTACATACAAAAACAGACCTAACCTGGGGCTTACGCCCCAGACCCCCTTGCTTGTAGTACTAGCAGTAATTTTCCACAAGACAGTGCCTAACTTAGTAGCGAAGGCGTGTGGTGAATTTCTTTATTCAAGTTGGTAACGTAGTCACATGATCGACTTTCGGGTCTCACATGACTGTCCAAGATGGCGTCCGTAAGTGAAGACAGTGAAGAAAAATTGCATTCATTCCGTGAAATAACAGTTACTGTGGTGCAGCAGTGGCTATTGAGTATTAAGAGATTGTGAAACGACTCCCAACAACTCCCCGAAAGGTATGCATATCATAAATGATATATTTTCAATAAGCTAAGGAGTTAAAAGTTGTTAAAAGTGATGAAAAAGGAGGATGGTCTAAAGTGAACAATAAATCATGTGACTACGTTACCAACATGTCGCACACAAAATTCACCATTCACCATTTCACACGTAAAGACGTAAAGTTCTGCCTGGCCGAAAATTACTGCAAGTACCACAAGCAAGGGGGTCTGGGGCGTAAGCCCCAGGTCAGGTTTGTTTTTGTATGTAAAACATTAATAAGATAGAATTTATGCCAGCTACTAGGTTAGGTACTGCCTGGCCGAAAATTACTGCTAGTACCACAAGCAAGGGGGTCTGGGGCGTAAGCCCCAGGTTAGGTTTGTTTTTGTATGTAAAACATTAATAAGATAGAATTTATGTCCGCTACTAGGTTAGGTACTGCCTGGCCGAAAATTACTGCTAGTTCCACAAGCAATTTATGAAGTAATTTCACATGTCACACAATCCATGGTTAAAGTACGACTGACGAGTTGGATTTGGCGCAATAGTATATTACTTTATCGACGCTCTTTTGTTTCTTTGTATACCCGGTGCGAGATAGTACCAAATGCGTGGGGTTGGCATTCCTGACTTAGTGAGAAAGATGTCTCCTAGAGACTTCATTTCAACTATGTAAGTAGTGTTGCTATTTGGGATGGCTGGGTGGGTCTATGACAGCGGATGAGTCAACATCTATTAATTTATCATCTCCAGATACCATTACTACAGGTACTCTGGCTAATTTTATTACACATTTTTTTTATACACATGTTCTCACGGTGTGCAGCGCTACCGTTAGTTCTTTCTTTCCACATCTTGATCCTAGCTTTCTCTGCTTTCCCTTTCGAAGCTTAACTGATGTGCGGAGGAAACACTTTCTAGATTTCAGCCTCTGTGTGGCAGAATGGTATCCATGGAGGGGATGTGCTTCGGAAGTAGATGATCGGAGCCTCTATGTTAGCTGTTACCTCCCTACGAATCTCACCAGGAGCAATACCAGTTAGAAGTTGGATCTTCTCAATAGGTGTTGGTACCGGTAATTCAATATGCTCATAGGAAGGAAAGAAACACTTTAAATGTCTTTGTTAGGATTCTCAAAGATGAATGTAGATAGAAGCTATTCTAAATATATTCCAAGTGCGTCAACTTGGGGGGAATGAAATAGTTTCCTCGCAAATATATGAGTGATCGGTAGATACAGGAAGATTTGGAATATCGTAATCTTCAATGGAGTGTTGGGGCCGCATTGACTGTGGTAGGCCTACATTCTGCAACATGGTTTATCTTGTTATTCACATTTCTAACCCAGGCAACACTGGGCTGAACTGCTAGTGTTAAATTGTTACAGAGGTTAAAGTAAGCTTAAATTATTATTGTTGCCTAGTATTAAAATCACACAACATAACACTGACTCCTCAGAAGTCAGCTTACAAGGAAGGTGCTCATTTAAACACTACCATAGTTAAGTAGGGGTTATATAGCCTATAGGCTGAACGAGTTTTCTAGAACCCTTACTTTGAGTGAGAAAGTTTTAACAGCCTTCACATTTTACATGTTAACTTCAGGAACTCACTTCAAAGCAAACATTTTTCTTATCAAGGCACCTGACAAACGATGACTAGCTAACAGATGGATTTGTCTATCAACTAATGATCACAAAAATAGTTCAATATAGGCCTAACCCAAGTTCACAGTGAAGATGCTAACACTATAAATTTTACTGGAAAAGGTTCGCAAAAGAAAAAGTAGTAATCACCATCTTCTTTTCTTTGAGCCTAATGGCCTATTGTTAATAAATGCATTACACACACATCACACTAGTAGTACAAAATGCACTATCTATCACCACTGCTTCACAGACTTGAAAATAACTTCCTACTTCTTACAAAACAATTAATTGGCACACACAATAATACACTTTGAGTAAGATATATAATTAACGTAGATCTAAGAAATTGCCCATATTCTAAACGTGTAAATGTTGTGTTCATCACGTGGACTGGACTGCACATTCCATTTAACAAAACTTGCAGGCTACATAAGCCTTTAATTCATGGTCTGTAAGAGGTTTCTAGAATCTTCATTTTGATTGAGAATCGTATCGTACAGTCAATGAACCATTCAAATCGCTAAGTATTTGAGGTTAGAACTGATGGTTTATACACAAATTCCAAATATTACTAAACTATACAAACTTACCTGATGAAATAATTCAAATAAGATATCTTCAGAAACTTTGTCCGACAAATTACCACACCAAATAGTTCTTAAATCTTCATTATTAATCATGTTTACAAAAACGTCGAACAGGTTAGATGGCAAACAACTACGTTCTGGAAATTTCCCGCGCAAAGTCCCTTCAAGTCTAAAATAACTATTTACAGCGAACCTGCAGAGGTGAGTTACAGTGAATTGAACATATTATATTTTCAGTCAAGCTATGGTAAAACTATTTTATCAACGAACAACCGTCGTGTATGCTTAAAAAAACGTTTCCACTTGGCTTCCTTGATAATTGAGTCATCGATTGGTTACCAGATGACAGCAAGCGACTGTATTTTCGTCATACACGATTTCGTTCGGACGTTTTCTCCGCTAAAAATATCCGACTCTATCCTTTAAAAGTACACACCTTGTACCGTTCATGATTTTCAAGTAAATTGAATGCAACTATTACCTTCCTCTGCAGTAAACTTGAAATTAAGTTGCTAATTCCACTGTACTGGTCGAGTATGTTCTACGAGTATCAAAGAGGCTGTGATCAAGTTGAAGTCGCAAAAGCTGGGAGGCACACATGTATGTGCGGCCTCAGTATCAACATTTTTGAGTGATCGTCGTTGGCATTGAAGTAAGGTGAGTTAATTTTTGCTACCTGGTTACAGTTTTCTATTACTGTAATTGAAAAATCAGTGGCTTTGATTGATAAGATCACTGCATGTTAACCTGTGATATTTTTAACCAACCAATCAGCGGAGTTAAATCTGATGCTGTGTAGTGGCGCTAGTGGTGCATATCTCGTTCCCGTCTTCGTTTCTAGATGGCTTAGATGTGGCCATAACCTGCCCCTACCCATATTATCTGACCTGCACTCCACTTGGTCTCTTGATAATGCATTCTGTAGGTTGGCTATTTTTATTGGAGATATTTTCAGCCATTATTTGCAAAACACATTAGCCCTGTTGCATGACGAATCCGGCTCGTGACATCTTCACTTTCCAAGTGCGACGACACGATCGTGTCGCCTGTGCTGAATTCTGTGGTGCCAACTTAAAGCGTACGTGAAGTACGCTGTAAGATCACTCAACAGCAGTGCAAAAGTCGCCAAGTTACGTTACTATCCATTTTTTTTAATATATTTCTATCGTTGAAGGAAACTCAGTTCGTTGCCAAATTGATATTTGATAGTAAATAAGTTATAATATCTTCTCAGGGAAATATATTTTTAAGTCGCTAAATGATGGGATAAAATTGCTATGTTGGCGTCACTGACTCTTATCGCTACACCGTAATATCACAGTATAGATACCAATCGTCTCTTCGTGGCAAACGACAGAAGATATTGACATTCTTACTTACGTTTCTCGTGTGTATGAGTAATCCTATTTTTAATTGCATCTTGTGATATTTTTTTATAACTTAGTAAGAGTTTAAAGGGTCAGATAATGAGCCGAGATAGATTGCAGTATGATACTCGTACGTTAATAGAACTTATAGAATCAAAGCCTGTAATCTGGGACAAAACTTTAGATGACCACAAGAACAAGTTGAAGAGAGCGAAAGCTTGGGAGGAAGTTTGTGCGTCTTTGGAAAACAGGTTCGATACTCTGAGCAGTTTGGAACAAAAAAGAATTGGTAAGTTTAATAAAACTGATTATCAATGTTGATAGTTATTGTGTTGTGGAGGTAGGATAATCAATTTTATGATCAGTTTTGATGAGTATACCGTACTTTATTATAGTAATATTAATAAGATGAGTATCAGTTATGAGCGAACGATACTATGGATGAAACCTATACATTTTCCCCCGTATTTTAACGGCTAGTGATTTATAGTAATTTTCTGGTAACAGGGAATGAAGTATTACTCCTTGATATATTTTATTTAAGTTCAAAAATGAACCTAAATACCTGTAGTAATGGTCGGGAAAAAATCTGGAGATAATGGAGTAATAGACTTTTACTCCTCCGCTGTCTATAACCCACCCTCCTTTCCAAATTTGATCATCACCTATATATATATAATATGAAATTCCAGCTGGGTCCGCCATTATGCGCCGGATTTGGCAACACGTACAGTATTGCCAACCCCACGCATTCGGTACTATTTCATATCCGGCACCGTAAAACAAAAGAGCGCCATCAAGTTAATGTGCAAGTGCGCCAAGTTTCAATCTTAAGTTAGACATGGATTATGTGAGTTGCGAGCGATCTCTTCTTCTTCTTCTTCTTCTTCTGCTTGGGAATTTTTGGGTGCAGCAGTTGCTCTTTACCCAATGACGCGTAGAACGATCTCCAATTTCAATCAAGACTATAATTCATTTCATAACGCATCAATAATTTTCATCCAAACCAATGGGTTTTGCCTAGCCCAATATTTTAATCCAGACCAATAGTTTTTGCCTGGACCAATATTGTTAGGTAGTGCGGCCCGAGCACAGAAGGGGTACTTACGCATCAATAATCTTTATCCAGGCCAATGGTTTTGACAATTATATCTTCTTTTTTTTTTTTTTTTTTCTTCACATAATAACAACGTAACGTTTGTCGTGGGGTGTATTTTGTATCGAACATGTTGGCACCTAGTGACGTCAATGTGTGCGCTTCGTTGTTGAGTGCTTTGGCGGCAGTTTAACGTGCTAAATACGCTGTCGAACATGTCTGCCGTTAAATGAGCAATAAATAAAAGCACATATTTACGTAATTTTGCACATATATCCGGTGCAGTCGGTGCCGAAGTGACCAAGGTTAGTAATTACAATTGATATTGTCCCCCCAGAAGATGAAATAAGGTATGAAAACCATACACTGGTCAAAAAAAGTTTTGCATACTGCAAGCGTATGTATTTGTGGACTAAATATAATACACGTGCTTTATCCGATATCTGTTTTATTTATTTATCTAGCCTATGGCATTACACATGAATCACAATAATAATAACAAGTTCATTCGAGGCGCGTTTTTTAAGTAAAAACTGTTGTGATATTACGCCGTTGCAGCACTGCGGTCGGCATTCTGTGCAGGTGCGCTGTGTACCTGCATCTATTGGCAAGGCTGAGACGCCATTACGGCAACAGTTGCCCATGTGTGGGTGTGTTGACAAGCTCCCCTGTAAGATATGCGGCAATTTGCCTGACAGTGATGGCCAAATGGCAGCATATCTTACAGGGGAGTTCTCTCTCTTGTCTACGAGTCGGCGGGACTCTCGATGGGCGATGCCATTTTCTAAAGCTTGTCAACACACCCACACATGGGCGACTGTTGCCGTAATGACATCTCAGCCTTGCCAACAGATGCAGGTACTCAGCGCACCTGCACGGAATGCCGACCGCAGCGCTGCAACGGCGTAATATCACAATGGTGTTTACTTAAAAAACGCGCCTCGTATGTATTGTTATTATTATTATTATTACTATTACTATTATTATTATTGTGATTCATGTGTAATGCCATAGGCTACATAAATAAATGAAACAATTATCGGATACAGCACGTGAATTATATTTAGTCGACAAATACATAAGCTTGCAATATGCAAAACTTTCTTTGACCGGTGTATTATTGAAATGAAGGCGAAAAAGAGAAGTGTGATATTTCATTCAGAATTAATAATTTTCCAACTTAAGTTGCATGATAAAACACATAATTTCGAAGTAATCATTTGTGACGTTTCTATTATAGAGCAAGATATGAAGTCCATACACCCTGTCGTCCAGGATCTGCCATGCAGGAACTTGCTCACGAAATGTACCAATTTATTTTTAAAGAATGTTTCAGACAATTAAATGTGGCAAATGCCTTGTCTTGGGATTTCCCATTCTTCTGCAAACAATTATGACGCCGCTCCCGGACAACATGGTCTTCAATCGCACGACCAGGAACGATAAGTACAACGTAATTACAACGAGACAGTAAGTCTCTCAACGGACAAGTTAGTATTTAAGTTCTAATGAGTGATGCTTTTTTATGATCTTCAGGCGAGTTATATACGGTAGTAGACTTATATGATGTACAAACTAGAAGGTTGAAAATGTGCATAAGAAGAGAAGTAAGTCGACCACATTCTGTCGAATGATTTCGTGAAGCAGCTCTGCAGCGAAATCTGTTATTTGAAGTACCGGTACAGTATTCGACTCGTTTCAACTGCTAGCGCCTGCTTCCGTAGTCCAAATGCTCGATTCGCTGTGAGTTGTCTTCCTACAAACGAAGACGTATTTTACGTTGAAAAGAATATTAATTGTACGCATTAGAATCCAGGGCAGTTAGTCTCTTGTGGACTACTTGTGGGCATTGTCTGATAAAAGTGTGTGGTATCTGTAACATGGGACTTGAGATAAGAAATTGTTATAACATTTTCCTGGCATAAATGGAAACTCAGCCGAATATTAGTCAGGATATTCGTCGAAAGTCGCAGTGTTCTGAGTTTCAACTGCTGTACTAAACTTTGATTTTGTTGTACCGATTCACTCGGGGCATACAGATCCTGCCGCGCACAGCTATGAAGTTGAAGATATATCCAAGTGTTTTTATATTAATATCTAATTTATTCTCCTATGTAATATGTTAATTTATAATTCTACCCTTAAGTTCAGACATAACTTAAATGTTTATAATTTTCGATATATTTCGATTAAAGAAATGTACGAACAAGATATTAGATACCGTAAATAGCCAGAAGAACTCGTCGTGTAATTGGACTACTTATCAACTGACTTCAATTTTTTGTGGAGTTAGTTGTTTACAAACGACTTGTTTATAATGCAAGTTTACAAACGACTTGTTTATAATGGAAGTGCTCTCGTTGCAAATGAAACGAGGCCTGGGGGTATGGATGAAATGGGGGTAACCCGCTACAGCCGCGCGTCGCGTTTGCCCTCTGTATTCTTCTCTGTCACGGTGCACTTCGTAAACTCCCTCGTACTAAGGCCATGTTCCTGTAGACAGGTGTGCATAAGGCAGACAAGGCGTGTTTCCATTAGGATATCAGAGCACATTCGGGACACAAAACAAGTGGATTACGGATTTGCAATGGAGACTCCACGAATCAAGATGGCTCCGAAGCTTATACATAGCGAACTTCCGGTCCGCAAGTCTTCAATTTCATTTTCATTGACAATGAATTGTCCATTGTTTTTTATTTCGAACTGCGGTTTTGTTTTTAGGTGTTCAACCTATGAAGTAAGAAATAAAGAGTTGGCCTTTTTTAGATATCCCAAGGATAAGTGTCTCCTAAAAGAATAGTTAAACTACGCAACAGAAAATACCCAACAGAAAGCTTGTCAAACAAGTGTGCGATTTGCACATTTCAAACGTCAATCCTCTTAACATTTATTGTCCCATGGCTCATAATCGCAAGATTCACGGTCACGTAAAATTACAATCTTCTTCTTCTTCTAACATTTATTGGACCATAATGATGTTAAATTGGTGTCAATTTGTTATAATGTGAGAATATTGTAAGCAGTTGCTATCCGGTCATTGCATTGGTAAATTATGCTTTTTTGTTTTGTTGTGTGGCCTCCTGAGAGGCCGAGTGAAGGTCTTTCTAGTCGACGCCCGTGGGCGACCTGCCCGTCGGGATGAAAGATGGAATGGATGAAGATGAATGAAACTGGGCAAGGAAGTGAAAGGAAGCGGCCGTGGCCTGTCAGTAGGTACCGTACCAGCATTTGCCTGGTGTTGAAAATAGGAAACCACGCGTCTAGCGAGTCAGCAGAGAGCTTGGCCCCATGACTTGACGCTGCGTTTTAGCCAGCGTAGCCACTGCTGTCGGTAATTATGCATTAACGTGGCCCGTTTAAATAGACTACTAAAATGTGACTGTGGAGAAAATCGACGATATCTGTAACATTTACCAATATAACTCAACTTTTCTTCTTTAATATTTATTTAATCATTATAATCATTGTACCCGCCCAGCAAAAGATACGGACAAAGGTAAGCACAAACAATAGACGAGAAAATGTGTTGCAACGCATGTAGGTGTAAGAGGAAATACACAAGCATACTTACCTCTCTCCGATCCACTGCGCTGAGTAGTAGACTACTCTTCTCCTACCCCGATTCTCCATAGTTTGCCCCGTAGAAAACTAACCCACAGGATCGAGACAGGTAGGAGTAGTCTGGACAAAGCCAGGGGGTGGACGGGGATCCTAAACAAGGCCGTGTTGGGAATAGGTGCCTAAGGATAATTTTCAAGGGAAAGAAAGGAAGATAAGTTAACGACAATGTATTAAAGCTAATCAAAAGGTACAAAGAAAATAATAACAAAGCAAACCTAAACCTAATGCGACTGATTATATTTACATTTAACAAATTTAGAAAAGGGGATTCAGAAAAGGTACAGTATGAAGTTGCTAGGATACAATAATCCGTACACGTCGACCCCAAAGAATAATAAATACTTTAGAAAGACATCAAAGCAAGGCACAAAACTTAACCTAAGCTGAAAATATAACAAACAAAACCTAAATTGACCCCCTTCCCTGGGCGCTCCTCAACACACATTCACACAGAGCCCATTACACATCCCACGTTACACAGTTACAATAAATGAAAAGACCAACAAAAGTGAAGCAGAACGAAATAAACACGAAGCTGAACCAAGGCTAACAATCCCCCCCCCCCCTCCTTCCAAAACAGGAAGAAATGTCGCCCCATAGACCCTGCAGTAAGAGGTTAGGAAAATAGCTCGATAGGGGAAAGTTAGTTTCACTCCGAGAGGTAACAAGAAAACAAATTGCTCACAACCAAATACCATAGGCTTTATCATACCTAGTCGGTAAATAAAAGACCGAAGCCCCTGACCGCGAGACACTAAAAACACACACAGCATATCCTCACAAGATCCTACTTGACACAACAACCCCTCTCGGAGAACAAACAGGCCAGAGATCCAATACCCAAAAGACCATCGCCAGACACCGAACTCAAGACAGATAAGCACGACAAACCCCCAAATCGTAATTTAAAACACATCGAGGACCAGAAAATAACCAAAAATAACCGAACATTAAGAACAATTTAAAATAAACATTGGTACCTCATTGAAACATGCACGCGGCCAAATGCCAAACATAACTCCAAAACCTATTACTCAAATACGCCACGAGGCAATCAAATAACCCACGTCTTAACATTATTTAAGCTAAACACCAGAAAACACTCACATTAAAATATCTTAAATTTCAAACAAGCATAACTTAGCCACGTGCATCCCCCATTTAATTATACCTTTCCCGCATCACTATAATTTCCAAAGTTCCAAACTGCAGTTTTTTTTTTCTTTTCCGAAATCGCGAGAACTGGTTTTGGCTTAGGAACATATGGAATGTTTATTTAGCGCATATATACTGACTGGGGCTCCGTACAATCAGGAAGATGCGTGATGTTAACATCACGCGATTAAAATTGTTGAGAAGCTTCACGATCTCTATAGATTCTCGGACTATCCGGTTAAGACACGTTAGAGCTTAACAACAGTTCCGGTCTTATCAAATTCTGTGTCGTAGTTAGTTATTGTTGTTTTAAGGGGCGGAACTACGGGATCATCTGCCCCTATTCTGTGGCGTACCTATAGTGACGTCAGTATGTTCAGATATACTGTAGAGTTTCCACTTCCTTTTGCTTGTTCTCTTGCCGTGCGAAGCACTACTTTCGCATTACCAGCTTCCGGTTTAGTACTCAGGTAATGAAAGAAATAATAATACTAATGATAAGCAATGGGAGCTGTGCTGGACAAAACGGAGGCAGACAGGTTTTTCTCCGGGTACTCCGGTTTTCCCTGTCACAATTTCATTCCAGCAACCCTCTCCACTATCATTTCATTTCATCTGTCATGCATTTAATCACTGCCCCAGAGGAGTGCGTCAGGCCACGGCAGTCGGCACAGTTCATATCCTCGCCGCTAGATGGGGGCTTCATTCATTCCATTCCTGACCCGGTCGGAGACTGGAAGCAGGCTGTGGATTTTCATTCATAAGCAATGGGAGCCGTGTATTGCAATTTGCTTTGCCTGTAACTCAGCAATTTGTTGTTGGTAGAAAAATAAAGTTGAAAAATGCACTAAGAATGATATGGCCTTAAGTCTTGTACAATGAGAAAGCTCTACGTTTGGTTATTCATTACGTATTGTGCCCGTTTAGACCGAAGTCCTACGACCACATTTGCAAATTCACGAAATCAGTTTAGCACGAGATAAAAATATCTCAGGGTCAATCTCGGCGAAAACTAAGAATCAAAAGCTGGCTTCACTGATCTCGGTAATATGCAAGCAAGGGAGAGAGAAGGAGAAATGAAAATACCACAATTTCCTAAAAATGTCCCATTTTATTTTAAAGTTAAAATTTAAATTAAATGCAAATCATCCTCAAAATAATCACACAAAACATCAACACTAGAAACATTATTTACTATCTTAAAATAATTTTAAACACTCGAAGTTTCAGTCCATCTGGCATCAAAGTTATTGATTTATGATTTATTTTTATTTTTTATTTACAGTAAATGGTCCAGAGTAAATTAATAGTTCGTCTGACCCCTGTTGCTATACACTTTTCACTTTCACTTATGTTTCAAAAAACAAAACACCATTGACGGAAGTTTCACTATTTACCAAAGATCAATGTCCTTTCATAATGTTCAAGTTTGACAAATCATGTTATACCAATGGTAAAAAAAAAAATGTTCTCATTTGAATTTCAAGAAAAATGTGTTTCTCAACAAGATCGTGATTGTTATACACAATTATTTCTTTTGCAGAATTATGTCATTCTGTTCTTCATGTATTTCTTATTTTAATACCAATATTTGACCAACATGAATGTCGAATATTAATATTGTTTGGCATATTCATGATGTTCCACAGAACAATAATCAATTTATATGTGCATCGTTTTCATTTCACTTGGTTGTTTCAAAAATTAGTATATTAACAAATTCACATGAATCATTACCATAAGTTGGTTCAATATTATCAAATATTGACTATTTATTCTTCCATTCCTAATTATATTAATATTAATCGTTTTATAATCACATTACTTTACACAATCTGATATAGTTATAAACAATTACCTTCCACAATTAATTAATAAATTTAATTCGTTATCAGATTTATTATTATTATTATTTTATCTTCCCAACAACAATTAAGTTCATAAATAATTTACAGCAATATGAAATTATTATTATTAGTAATAATAATAATAATGGGCATCACTCCTCCTATCCAATTATGGCATTAAGATGATCAACATTTAAGCGATTCAATTTATTCTGATATTCATTTATGCACTCTTAAAAATATTTTATTCACTGCACAGGATCCGATAAGGATTGATCAAATCTAACAATACTTTATTTCATAGGCGTAAAATATAGAAAATTGGATAATTGACTCAGGTATTATCGAACAGAATTCCACCGACAGTACTTGGATGGGTCAAAAATATGGGGCGACTCAACCCATCGTTTCACAATAAGCAAACATGTGCTTTATAATAACAAATTCAACCTTCAACCACATTAAACTTAGAATACATATCCCCAGTGGACGACTCCTAGTCTCCACACAACTCATAAATTTATGCCGACACTCATGCCGCATAATATTCATCCATTATAATGATTACATTTTATAATTCATTTTCCTCTCACATTTGTGTAATATTTTCGTCATAGAGACAACCTCTTGTATTTTATCCAAGCACCACTTAGTTCTTGTGCAAAACCAATGTCTTCTAAATATAGTTCTAATTACTCCTGGTCAAAATCCTTCCCATGCCTATCTTTAACAATAATCCACCCTAGTTTATAAACATTTGTTATTCAATAACCTACCGTTCCTCTATTTCTTTCTTCATTCTTATTTAGTGCATTTCAGAAATGTGTCATCTTCAAAAAAATCAATGTCTAACTTTTGTTAGATTATATTGCCCACAAATATTTATTAAATCGATCATCATATTTTATTTATTTATTTATTTATTTATTTATTTATTTATTTACAGCGTATGTTCCCAATATTGGAAAGCATTAAGCAATTTGACTCAATTCTTGACGTTCTTCTTGTCTTGCCAATATTGTTTCATTCTGTTGGAGAATGCCAATTTTCTTTCGTCAGATCATTGAGGTCTGTAAGGTGTAGGTTTTGGTTGCTCTGGTTGGACTTCCCAGTTGTTCACTTTGTTACGGAAGGAGTATCTGGTCTCTGTCTGATGTGTCGGTTATGTTAGCAGTTCGCATGTCCTTTTGTACTTCTTTCATCCATGGTGTTGTACTTTTGAGTGATGGTATGTAATCTAGTATTCTTTTGGTTAGTCGTGTACTCGGCAGTCTACTTATGTGCCCGAAGAATTTCAATCGTCTTTTCTGAAGTCGACTTCGATGTTTGAGTATTTTTCAGTTGTCTTGATTGACTGTAGTTGGTATCCGTCAGGAGTGAGTCTTGCTCCCAGTATTTTCCGAATGATTTTTCTCTCTTCTTTCTTGATGTCTTCAAGTTCATATTTCTTATTGAGTGTAAGTGTTTCGCTTGCGTAGAGATTTGCCGGTTTGATGACAGTGTTGTAATGTCGAAGTTTGGTTTGTCTTGACATGTATTTCTTGTTATAGATGTCTTGGATAAGTCCGAGTGCTCTCCTGGTTTTCTGGAGACGGTTTTGTTGTGAGATATTTTCGGATCCAGTTGGTTCGATAAATTCTCCCAGATATTTGAAATGTGGGACTCTTTTGATGGTTCCGTATTTTGTTTGCATGTTGTCGCCTTTGTGACTTAGCACTTGAGTTTTCTCGAAGGATATTTGAAGTCCTACTTTTTCGGCGCATTCTCGGAGTGTTTGTATTTGTTTTATTGCGGTCTCTTGATTTTCTGCTAGTATAACCAAGTCATCGGCGAAGGCAAGATATGGTATAGAGAGATTGTTTTTACGATAGCCGTGTGTAACTGGTTTCCAGACATTCTGTTTCTTGAGCTCTTTTTCCCATTCTTCCATGACTTTATCCAGGACAATGTTGAACAAGAGAGGGGAAAGACCATCCCCTTGTCGCACACCTGTCTGAATTTCGAAAGGTTCGGAGATTTCCCCCATAAATTTTACTTTGTATTTTGTGTTGGTCAGCGTTTGTTCAATGAGTTTCCGTGTTTTGTGATCTAACCCTCTTTCTTCAAGGATCTGGAAGAGTGATTGTCTATCGATCGAGTCGTATGCTTTTTGGAAATCGACAAATGTGCACATCACTGGTTTATTTCGAATTGCATGCATTTTGACAACGGTTTTAAGGTTGAAGATTTGTTCAGGGCAGGATCGGCTTGGTCTGAATCCTGCTTGAAATTCTGATAACTTTGGTTCGAGCTGTTCCTGTGTTCGTGTCAATAGACAAGCTGAGAAAATTTTGTAGGCGACGGGAAGAAGAGAAATCCCTCTGTAGCTGTTCACGTCAGACTTATCTCCTATTTTGTGTAGTTGGTGGATTAGTGCTGTTTTCCAGTCATCAGGTATTTTCTCTGTTTGCCATATTTCTTGGATGATTAGTGTAATTTCTCTGAGTGCATTGGGTCCTAGGTTTTTAAGTAGTTCTGCAGTGATGCCATCTTCGCCTGAGGCTTTATTGTTTTTGAGTCTATTGATGTGGGAGTGGATTTCATCTTGAGTTGGTGGTAGTGATTCTTCTGATGTGTGGTCTGATTGTTTCGTTGGGAATCTTTTCGTGGGTTCTGGGCAATTCAAAAGTCGTGAGAAGTATGTAGCTAGCTCTTGGCAATTGTCTCGATTTGTCAGTGCCAGTTTTCCGTCTTGTTTTCTGAAGCATAAGTTTTGTGGTGTGTACCCTTTGATTTGGTTGGCGAATGTTTTGTAGAAATCACGCGTATTGTAGTTTCTGAAGTCGTTCTCGATCGAAGTCAGTTGATCATTGATATACTTCCGTTTGATTCTTCGCAGAATTTTGGACGTCTGTTTACGTACCTCGAAGAAGATCTTCAGGTTTTTCTCAGATTTGTTACTGTTATAGGTTTGGAAGGCAGTATTTCTGTTGTAATCTTGTTTTATTATTATTGGAAAAATATTTAAACGTTGCAATATTAGAAATTATTAAACCCTCAACTTAAATAATTATTTATAATATTCAACTATTATTTATTATTATTATCTCATGAATGAGATTTTAAATGTTCCTATTTGACATTTAAATTATTATTTAAATTACATGAATCATTTGAACTTAAGTTATTTAAATCATTTGAATTATCTGAATGATCCATGATTTCTCAGAATTGAATAAGCATTTATATCCTTCAAAACATGACTTCAGCGTGTCACCCAGGCAATCTATCACTGGTCTTAACATCTCTAAAGTAAAATTTGTACTAGAAGTCACTAGTCGTTAATCATCCCACTAATCATAACCTAAGAACATAATCATCGATTTGAAGCGTAAATAGTGTTGATATTCTATACGATAAATAAAAGAATGAATTCTCAATTACATACAGCAGAGTTCAGCTCACGTTATTCCTCCGATGTTTCATGGCGATGACTGTCCTTGGCTGACTTCATAATCCGATAGGTTCCCCAATATTCCATCGGTATGGCAACCTCCCCCTTGGTCATGTGCGTCACCATCTGTTTCATCTTCGGTGTCCACCATTGTCCTATCCATTCGTGATTTAGTGATGCATATTCGCGTTCAGAATTACGCACTTATAAAAATCTCGATTACTTTCACTTTCACTTTGACATTATAACTTGTGTTATAGAAAACATTTCCGTGGTTTCACACGACTTCTCCACATTCTTTAAGTTCATTATACAGTTCAAAATGTTATGTTCCGTCTTTACCAAATATAACAGTTTTACAACAGCAACTGGTTTCACCAGAAATACTCTTATAATCATGGAGTGTTCGAATTTTGGTAGATGCCTGTTCTAGGATAATCCCTATGCGAGTAATAGGATATGTTCCTAACACAACTTGCTGGGCAACGTTGGTCTCGCTTACGTAGACTAGCCTGTGTGTGGGTAATGATGAATGCCTCAAGCCATATCCACTATTGCGGATAGGTCCCTCCAATCTCCTATAACTGGGTAAGGATAATCTTCCACGCAATCTACCAGACAGATAGTCCCAGGCGTCATAGACTAAGTTTCCAAACAACTCTTCAATGGTATTCCGTGAATATCATAAGTGCCTGTCCACTGCATTTCGTAGAATTGTTAAGTCCAACATAGTCTCCACAGACTAAGTCCTAACGTCGTTCGAAGAAAATACTGACAGCATAACAGACTGACATAGTAACGTTGACACTCGGCGTAACCATAACTCGGCGATGGCTTCGGTGGCTGAAGTAAGAATGACTTATTGAGTGCTTGGAAGAGCCTCTTCATATATGGTTCCGGACCGAAGTGGATGGTCGCTGACTTTACAATCAAGCGTGCACTCCCCGCTCTTCCTCTGCTCGGGCTTACTCCCTTAAAGTCTGCTTTCAAAATGCGCTTTTGTAAAAATGCTCATATCATCCTTAATTATTCTGGTCCGATTTGCTTGAAATTTCATTTGGCGACAATAGAAATCCATAGCCAATAATCCTTGATTCGTTTCAATCCTCAAATATACAAAATCCATATTACCATCAATAAGTTTCGGCGCCACAGGTATCCTTCCTAGCGCGACCTCTTATCTGCGCGGCGAACGAGCTCACTCAGCGCGCTCTTTAAATATCAAATATGCGTTCCGCTGTCGTTATACAAAAATTGTATCACGGAAGCATCCGTAATTCGGGTACAGTATTAATGATGCGAAATAACGTGCCGCAGTTGCATGTTGGATATGTTACCCTTAAAATTTTCGAAAGAAAAAGAATCCTTATATCGTTATATCCATTAGAAGATTTCGGTCTCCATAATTCATGCTAATTCATTTTGCTTGTGTAATTGAATTCATACCCCCCCCCCCCTTTTTCAGTGATTAGTTTACGTAGACTAGAGTGGGGATGTTAAACGAGCATTATTTTTGTCGCCAGCTGCTTGCTCTAGTAACTTAGTATCTCCGATGTTTTCCATGCTGAAAACTAGGCAAGGATGGATTTTGAGTTGCAAACACTTCTGCTATGAAGTATCGCATTCTTCACCTATCGTGAAATAGGTATATACTTAAAAATAATTATTGGTTAAATAATTATTAATTATAAATTACATAAAACTCAGCAATTTTTCTAGGTTTATGACGTGTCTTGTGTGGGGTTTCGCCTAGGAACACCAAGCCGGCTGATCAACGGGCTCTTGTTGTCCACGCAGGTGCGCTTCATAAAAGGGAGGTAGCGCGCAGTTCGTTACTCCTGTGGGGGTTCGGGCAAGGATACCAAGAGCCCACTGATGAGTCAGCTTGGTGTTCCTAGGCGAAACCCCACACAAGACAAGGCATTAACCTAGAAAAATTGCTAAGTTTTAATTCACGGGCCACGAAAGCCAATATACCATCCTTTTGGAAGCATTCATGGGGAGGTTAAGGCTGCTTGAGCTTTTAGCTTTCGCAGTAAAGAGGTGCAGGTGCGATCATAAATAGGGAGCTAGCGCGCAGTTTGTTACTCCTGTAGATGATCGGGCACGGACACCGAGATCCCGCTGATGAGCCAGCTTGGTGTTCTTAGGCGAAACCTCACACAAGACATGGCATAAACCTAGAAAAATTGCTGAGCTTTAATTCACTGGCTGTGTAACATCGAGGGAGAAGGAACGTCTGGTAACCAATGGTTAATATGAGAACAGATTCGGAGATGGACCGATAGTGAAGGCCAGGCGCGGATTCATGGGGGGGGGGGGGGGTGTCACCGGAGTCATGACCCCCCAACGGAGACCTTTTTTTTTTTTTTTTTTTTTTTCAGACTCAAAAAACGAAAACACAATAACCAGACAAATAAAACTTACCGAATTTTAACTGAAAAACAGTTTTTTTCATTTTATTCAATACTGAAAATATCTTTATTGCAATTATTATGTTCTGTTACAACTGTACATATTTACAACTTCATACCTGTTACATAAAAACGATTATTTACATAACAAAATCAACTCGTCTATTTTGTTTAGCAAACCTTGTGATTACCGAATCGATGTCTATAGTGATGTCACGATGAATGTGCAGCAATGCACGGATAGGAATTTGGGGCTTTTTTCGCAACAAAAAATTTTGCCGACGCCCAAACTGCAAGCTTGTTTGGCAATTTAAGCTGTGACATTCTTCCTTTGTCGGTACCAACTCCACTTGCCGAAACTGTAACGTACCTTGATACTTTTCTCGAAACTCGATGTAAAAGTCGCAAAACACGCCGTTGCAATTTGTACGAATATTTTTGGTGCGCTAAACGCATCAAATTTCTATCCATGTAGCTTGCAAAAAAAATTGGTCTGGTTTTGTACGTTTGGTTATTTTGTGATTGCGTTGTTAGTGAATACCATTTTTCTTAACAATTTCGATTCTGTGACCCCCAAAGCCAAACTCTAGAAGGCTGCTGTAACACCAGCCAAAACGTTGGTAGACTCTCACCAACATACGACGCGACTCCATCCTGAAAGCCTTGATAATAAAAAAAGACCGGTCGCGTAAACCTTTAATTTACAGTAAATATTAGTTTGGAATAGATTGTACAGAGAAAAACATTTCAAGTTCCGCTACACTGAGAAACATCGAATCATAGATAATGTTTTTCAGATCTAGATGACGAATACTTGTTGCTTTGGTAACCATATAGGTGTCCTAGATGACCGTCACACCTTTAGGTCGCTTTACGCAAATATTTGATTGGGCCCCAACCCAAAACATATCTTTGTTAAAATGCTTTAAATTCTACGATTGCGGCCCAGTGCGACGACATTTATGGGTTTTTAATTGCTACAGACTCGTGTCGGTGGATTTACCAAATCGTAAAAATATCTAGGCGAAAATCCGGCTCTCCAGCGTCTATAAGACTACAGCAGTCGGAAGACGTTATAAAACACTTACAGTACATTACTAGTATTATCTTCATTATTAATAATATTAACAACTGCAAATCTTTTAGATTTTTGTTGTATACACGTGATTTGAGTTGATTACTTGGTCGTGAAATCCAATATCCCATCTAATAGTAGTAGTGGTAGTAGTAGTAATAGTATAGATTTAAAATTGAAAATGCATGAATCAAATGTAACGGTATACTCATGTGGTTTTGCATATTAACAGGTCTCATATCATAAGTCCTATCTTGTGACGATTATCTATAATAAAATGAATAGAAAGTTATGTATGGATTGTGTTGTATGATTCATTAAATTTAAAGGATATTTCTTTTTCAGGTGATCAGATATATGGGAAGTGGAAAAATATTAGAGATGCATTCGTTAGATCTCTGAAACATTCTGGAAGGAAGTACCGGTACATCTATCATAACCAACTACAATTTCTGACAAATATCGCACACAGAGACGATACAGAGTCCTATTTTCCAGAGTGTGAACTTGAAGACTATTATGAACAAACGTCTTCTAAAAGAAGCACCGAAGATTATGCAAATGAGGTAAACGTCGAGGAAACTAACTTCGCCACCGAATGTGATGAAGTCATTGACGAGCAGATAGACACTACTGATACAGTTGATGAAAAAGAAGACTATGGAAATGAAAAAATAAACTGTAATGATGTCGAACAAGCTACCCGACAGAGGAGGAATCATTCCCAAGAATTTATCGAGAGACAGATTTTGGAGGCATTAAATGGTACAGCAACACCCGATGAGGATGAAGCGTTTTTCCAATCAGTATTACCTGCAGTAAAACGTATGAAAGATGATGGAAAATTGGAATTTAGAATAGGAGTTCTGCAGCTTATCAAGAGCATCAAAAAGAACCCTGAGTATTATCCGACGTCTGATTCAAGACTACCATCTTCGTCATCCAGTAGACCCTCAGCATCTTGTACTGATCCCAGAATTGGGTGTTGCTTTTCCACCTTTTCCACCGCGGTCGGCAAGAATTAAACTTTTAAATATTGATAAAATGGCCGTGTGTAGGTTGAAAGACTTTCATTAGTGTACAAACAATAAGCCGTGTGTTTTTCAATTGATTGAGCAACGTTTCATCCTCTACTGTGAAGGGCAGTTTCAAGGTAGATTCCACAGATTGATGACGGTATTAGCATGGATAATGCAGAAACTGACCTGAATCATTTTATCACTTCAGTTTTAGCATGTATGATCATCACCTTGTGCAATGTGCCCCATTTCATGACATTGCCTTGGGGGGAAAAGTAGCCTACCATCCTACCTCAGCAGCATTATCCCATCTAATTGAGATATGTATTTTGCAATGCCTGATGCCTTAAGAAATAAATAAATAAAAATGAAATGATTCGATTAATGTTTGTCCAAATATTTCCCACATCGAGGGCATTTACTCTGACTGGCACCGAAACCTGCTTCGAATATGTTGATGAATGCCTGAGCAATGGATGGACTTGATTGTTGTGAGTTTCGAGCTGTTGGATTTTTCTTCCTTAAGATACTCCGTATTTTTTCAAGAATAGTATTTACGTTTCTCGTCTCGTCATGTAGTCTGAGTACTAAGTTGCCAAATTATTCCCTCCTTGCCGTGTAGATAAATGCGTTAGTTCATTCAGCTCGCTATTATACCTACCGGCGCCGCACCTCCAGTCCGCCTTACGGGACTTTTGGAGGGAATACGCACCAGATCAGGAGGACCCTGATCCCACCGAAGTACAACTACCAGAGTCATTCGTGCCGCCGCACGACGTGTGGTTGCAGTGGTTAAGATGGCGGTCAGCGCCCTGGACGGACGTGCTAGACGACGACCTAGAACCACTTGCAGATCCGAACGTACGGCCCCAGGCCGGTCTAATCATTATTTAGAAGCTAGAAATGAGAGTCTACGATCTGTCCTTCTGCGATGATATTGAGGGCTTCTAGACAACGTTGAAGAATTCAATAATAAGTTACGATAGTATAACACATTTTCTATGGTTATCTAGTATTTCAGGCTTGAGAGATGGATACGTGATGCGTTCGAAATAAGCAAAGCAAATACTGTAAGTTTGAACTTGCATTTCCTTCAAACTAAAAGACAAAGCTTGACTTTGTAATGAGATATTTCGAGTCATTGCAACAGGTCTTATGGTTATCCGATCTATTAATGCTTTTTAAACCGTCCGGATATTTAACAAAGTAACACACAGATAAAATATGTTTTACTTAAGCGTACATTTACGTTCATTAATGTGCAATGTAACAGCTCACACTAATTCATGAGCCTTGCTCGAAAAGTCATGCTCCTACGTAGCGCACGCTTTTTATTTTTCATTGATATGAATCAAAGCTGCAGTAGTATAAATGAATTGTGAATCAAAACGTGTGTTACATGAAATATTATCTCACAAAACTGTAACGTATTAACGAGTAGTTCCGTGACGAACTAAAGAGTCACTTTCCTTAAAATACAAGATTCATACTAATGGTTGATCTACGCGTATATAGACTTACCTAGAATAACACATTTAACTACAGTATTAAGTTGATAATACTGACATTTATTATTTGCTCGAAATATTGCCTACCTAAAACATTGTAGCTCAATGGAGCTCTACTGTTTTTTTTAATAGTTTCCTTCCATTGAATCTGAGAATCTACGACTCAAATCCAAATGCAGAGTTATAAGGTAGTTGTAGGACCACTACCCCTCAAAATACGCACAGTTAAAACCCTTACGGCATGCATTGTATATATGAAGTTTGTTAGTTATCCATTAAATGTTATGGAAGTTCCATGCACTTAAACATTGAAACTATTACCACGTGTTGAATCATGTTGGCAACTCTGTCGTGTATGGATTGCTCAAAATGAATTTGCAAAATTATTGTCTATTACGTGAGCCAATTATTGAACTCTTAGTCTACATACATTCTGATATATTGAGACTATGGTTAAAATTATGGTGAGCACTTATCAACAGTTGGCAGCCCTGGTGACTCCAAAAATATGCTGAGTTATATCTTTTGTGACATATTACCCACACGAAATTTGGTTGAAATCCCTTTGTTAGTACGGACGTTGCATGCAGTTGAACATTGCGCCTATACGCTTGCATAGAAATACGTTGGTAGTACTAACTTCGACACGTCTTGAACTTCTTATAAGAGCGTCAAAATCCCTCAGTTTGCCTTCCTTCGGAGGGGAAGTAAAGCCGGCGGGTCCACGTCATAGATTTGTGGCATGTAAAAGAACCTTCCACTAACTATACTTGTGTGAAGCAAAATTTGTTGTTTATGTTTGATTAATGCTCTTAAGTCCCAACGTTCGTCACCGGGCGCGGGTTGTGATGGCATCTAGTAGCAGGCAAGTTCACAGCTAGGTGTCGTGGACGGTAGCATTTGGTAGCGAAAGTAGGAAATACTTGAAATTATCGTCTGCAGTCCTTACTTCAATTAAAAAGAGATAACACTCACTAATACAGTCATCACAATTAACCCTGGTTATCAGACAGATTCTACACACACCCAAAGTACACGGGGCTACATGACCGCGTTGTGACAGCCCCTAAAGTAAGGAACCAATCAACCCACCCAACCGTCTTGAACTTCCAGTATGCTAAATTTGAAGTGTGTTCCGTAGACATATTCTGGGATAGTGAATCTAGTGTTAAAAAGTTTTGATATTAATACACAGTTGTTAGCCATGCTGGCTCTTATAATAAGCACAGTTGTGTGCCCTAAAGCATACATTTTATGTACAAAATTTGGATGAAATCCCTTCACTAGTATGAAAGTTTCGTGCATTTAAACATACTCCTATCAGTAAAGCTCTGCGCGGATAAACTCGTGGATATCCGCAACATTTTTCGCCATGCGGATATACTTTGCATGCCTTTGCGGATAGCGGATAAGCTGCGGATAATGTTTGGCGTAAATTTGCGGATAGCTTTTAGAATACAATCCGAACTTGTTGAACATCATGGGGAAAGTTGGGTAATTGTGCGCAGCGGGTAATCGTGCGCAAGTATGTTTTTCGAGTTGGTAGTACAACTAGCAACTCAGTTTACTACTACCCTCAAGCTGTCATCGTACCTATCAGATAGGACAGTCAGCATGATGCCAGTTGCTATGTGATAACCATGAGGCTTGGATGAAGAAACTTAACACGTTGCATGTTATTTTCTGTAGCCAGCAAATGAGAAGGTAAGCCTACAGTTGTGATTCAATTATTTAAAATTAAATGTAGTTTTAAATGCCAGTGTTTACAGTGGTTTTGCATGTATTTGTTTTTCAATATAATCGATTAGTTGACCGGTATTCCGTGAGTTACGTTTTAAAAGCGGAGTAGGGTAATGGTGCGCACAATTCTCCCACTGTCCCTTACTAGGACCCGGATGTTTGTGACATATCATATTTTTCCGTTATGTGTTTTTTTTTTTTTTTTTTTTTTTTTTTTTTTTTCATGACAAAAGTAAGATGATGATTTACGCTAATCCCATTCGAATGATGTCATTAAGCACAATTAACACTCCAAACTGAAAGGGTTGCAATTCTGGCTGTATAACATTCATTTTAAACATAGCACATGACATACAGTACATAGACTAAGGGTTCGATTTTCAGCTCAAATGTCTAAAAGATAAGTATAAAGCAACACATTGAAAATATTATTGTAATGCCAGTAGATTCGGATAACAAACTTGTGGATAAAAGTCGCGTGGATGTGGGGCGGATGCGGATAAAAGTCGTGCGGATGCGGATAACGTTTCATCTATCCGCGCAGGGCTCTATCTATCAGCACGCATAGAATCATGTTGGCAGCACTGTCATATATGGCTCACTCAAAATTAATCTGGAATATCCTGTTCTATGAGTTCGCAAAGTTTAGAACTATTGGCCTGCACACATTCTGATACTAGCATAATCCTATCAACAGTTGGCAGCCTTGGTGACTCTGAATATACGCTTAGTTCCATCTCTTTATGGTACACATTGCACTTACAAAATTTGGTTGATGTCCAATAGATAGTATGCACGCTACATATAGTTGAACATTGAACATATCAGCACACGTAGAAGCATGTTAGTAACACTACCATATTTGATGAACCGCCCAAAACGGGCACGTCGAGACTAGCTCGTTGGTGAAAGTGGGCACTAATCTCAGAAGCCTGAAAGAAGGAGAAGCAGGTGTCCTTGGGATACTGTAGTTAGCTAACTAAAAGAGTATTGAAATTTAAACAAAATAAAATGTATTTTATAAAGTGGTTACAATAATAGCCTTAACGCTATGCCGGGCCCATTTTTGATGTACAATTCTCTACGTTGCCATTAACATTTTCTGCAGTGACTCGACGCACGACGCAAAATCTCAACTTAACCTGATTAAATTAACGTGATTAAATCATTCACACAGCCGGTCCATGTATACACACACACAGTACACGTAGATACCCTTAATTAAACAGAATTGAAAGATGGAACGTCCAACAAATTGAAATTTCCTACAAATTAAAATCACACCCCCGTTCCCAGAAATAAGAAAACCAAATAGAACACACAGGGGCGGTTCGAGTGGGGGGGGGGTCTCAGTCGACAAATACGACATCAGTCGGCAAATCCTGAAGAAGCCGTAACATTTCCCAAAACAGCATTTAAAAAAGCAAAACGGGGCATGGCCATATACGATTTGGTCAGATTTCTTAAAAAAATATATATATACTGACAGTCAACACAAACGGACGCAGCAATAATTTCGTGCAGCCAGGCAATAGCCCAGTGCGGCAAGAGGAAGAGTCGGCAAAATAACCATTTTAAAAGTTTCACTTCCAGTCTTCGGTGTACCGGCTCCCACTTGCCATTTCGTATCTATGTATGGAAACTGAAGAAAGAATGACAGATGAGCAATATGGGACCAAGGACAAGGGATGAACTCATCGGCACGTTCCTGGGTGGGAGTAATATCCCGCGTTCATTATGCAGAGTGACTCAGCTTCACAGCGAAGCGAGCCCAGCATCTGTGCCATGTGGCTAGACAAAAGATGTTGGTGAGCGCATTGATAACTTCAGGTCAAGCCAACTCATTGTGATGTTGTCGGAAGAATGTTATGACCTGCTACCACTTGGTCTCGGCGCGTCCTCACATATCCGCGCTATTGTGACAAAATTGACAGGTTTATGGTTCCTAGGTTCCTCAAGGGGTTGAGTGCTCACCATGATCAGTGCAGTGGTCACTGAGAATGAGCGAAAGCAGTCGTTCCTGAACCAGCAACGTTTACAGTGATAACTAGGTGCAAATACAGTGGCAGTGGGCCGTGAGTTTTCGCCGGCACGGAGCATTTTCACGGAGGATCGCGTACCCATTATTTATCGTATGGCTTTTAGTGCCGGGAGTGTCAGAGGACATGTCCGGCTCCCCTGAGTCTGTAGCTGTTTCCAGCGGACACCCTTATTAGGGTGAGCTACAAGTTCCGTTCAATTTCAAGTAGTTCCAACTTTCGCCACCAGATATCAATGATACAAAGTGGTGAACGTTGGAACTATGATAGAGCGTTCCGAAGAAATCTAACCTACCAATTTAGCTTTACACAAGTTTAGTCTGTGAAAAGATCTTTTACATGCCATAAATCTATGACATGGGACCGCCGGCTTTACTTCCCCTCCGAAGGAAGGCATACTGAAGGATTTTAACGCTCTTAAAAATCCGATGACTTCGGCCGGGTTTGAACCCGCTATCTTGGGCACAGCAGTTCAGCATACTACCAACTACGCCACCGAAGCTGCCACCCATGAAACGTACGTAATAATAATACAATAAATACATGCATATTTTCAGCCATGTTTATGTTTAATGGTGTTATCAAGAAAAATGCCCGATAAATCCATGAAAGTCTCCCTTTGTGGGGTGGAGGGGGAGTTGTTCTCTTTTAAATCATCTTTTTTTTTATTTAAATAAAACTTACAGAGTGTTTTAAAACCCAGTGACAAGAAAACCGGGGCGGGGTGGAGGAGACAAGTCTTTGTCGATGGTACGAATATCCGGAAAAGCACCCCTGCGACGCTCGACGTCTTCAAAGGGTTGTACTTAATGCCCATCGGGTAGCTAAGGTACAATTAAAATCAAAATCTACCGTTCAGCCATCGCCTACCGTTGATCCATTGACCACCGTTGCTCATCGCGAACCGTTGAACCACCACTATCCCCCCAACACATCTGACGTTCGCAAGTTACGAGCAGCTGGAACTTTATCGGATGCCGGTTGTAGTGGTGACGGTCCTACACCGCGTAGTAACGAATTTTCGTGGATTGTTTTTTCTGGCCAAGTTAGTAAGTTTATAACGCATTTCAAAAGAGTTGAAGGTATTTTGAAAACAATAAAAGAATACGCTATTCCGAACACAAAACTTTTTATGGTAGAAATGATGACTGCTTATCCAGAATCCACGATGAAAGCGATCAGTTGCTCCAACGAGCAAGAGAGGAGGAAAATAACATGCGTGCAGACGCAGTAACCATTCAAGCGGGCGATTTACCTGTTAATCGCGATCCTGCAAAACGGAAAAGAATTATCACGGCATATGAACGTCTGTACCTGACTTCACTTGGGGCCTTCAAGCCAAAATTTAGTGTATTTCCAGCAAATCCAGACATAGCAGAAAATAAGCAGCATCGATTTAATCCGGCCTGATATACGGACTTTCCCATGTTGAAGTACAGCATTGAGAAAGACGCGGTGTTTTGTTTTGCCTGTGGCTTATTTCCAAACGGACGAGGAAGGGCGTCCGCAATTGAAGAATGGTCATACGCTGGAGTACGTCAGTGGCACAAATTGAAAAGTCGCGGAAAGAAGATAAAGGGCAAATTACAAGATCACTTCAGAAGTTCATCAAGCAGCTATGACAGATCTGTGCCACTTTGTCAATGCAAAAGGCCACGTAGACGTTCTCCTTGATAAACATTTACGGACGATCAGAATTGAGGAAAAACAAGAAAAGGAGTTCCACAAAAAAGTTATCCAGATACTTATTGACACTGCAAGAACCCTTTGTCGGCAAAGTTTGGCTTTCCGAGGTCACGAGGATGGAATCACTCAAGATAATGGAAACTTCACGCAAATTGTGAAGTTACTTTCACGGCATAGTCCGGTCATGAATAGGTGGTTGGAAGAAGTCAATACGCGGAAGCACAACGTTACGTATATGAGCAAGGATTCTCAAAATGAATTCATCCGTCTACTTGGAGGGAAAACTCGTGAAATAATTGCAGAAGAGATCAAGAACGCCGGTATGTTCTACGCTATAGCAGATACTATTCCCGATATGTCACATAAAGACCTCCTCGCGTTGAATATCCGATACGTCGTTGAAAAAGATGAAGAGCTCGTTCCTGTGAAGCGTCTTTTAAAAATTGACGCTGTTTTAACAAACAAAAAGACTGGAGAGGAGTTGGCTGAAAAAATATTTTTAATTTTAAATTCAGAAGAACTTTTACTTCCACTCGATAAACTAGCGTTTCAATCGTACGACTTTGCTATTAAGATGTCTGGCATATACAACGGCACTCAGAAAAAGCTATCAGAGAAGTGCAAAACAGATATTCCGTACGTTCCATGCCAAACATTTTCGTCGAGACAACTTGTAATGCTAGCGCACTTATCCGAGAATATTTTGACACTCTTGGAGCATTGTAGGTTTTTTCGGGTAGCACGAAACAACATTTAAGCTTGCAGAAAGAGCTGGATAAAATTGAACATTCACTTCAACTTTAGAATTTATCAAAAACAAGGTGGACTGCGCGCGCCGAATCGATGAGAGCTGTTTCTACGTCTTATGAAGAGATAATCACAGCATTGGAAACAATGAAAACCTAATTCGATTCTGAACTTGACAGTAAAACCCGAACTTTTGCGTCAGGCTTGCACAAAAAGCTTCTACTTTGATTTTATCTGCGGCATGTAGCCTACTTTACCAAAAACATCATGTTTAAAATTAAGAACGTAACCGAGCTTTTAGAAGCGGAGGAGCTGAATGTAGTAGACGCGATTCAGCTGATTCAGAGCGCTTTGAAGTCTTTTGAATATATCAACGACGACGGCAAGATGAACGCATCGTCATTTGCGAAAAGTATGCAAGTACATGCGGAGGATGACTTCTTAAAGCACCACAAGACCCGGCGACTTGCAAAGAAGTATGACGCGCAAGCTGAATCGTCACCAGAAAAATATTTTCTTACATTCTACAGAAAGGATGTGGATGTACGTACTACAGGCGTGCAAGACAATCTCGCAAAACTAATTTCTTTGCTAGAGCCATTCCACATAATTTTCAAGATACCCGATGATAGAAAAAACTGCACCATCGAGCGCGTCCGATCTATAAAGCAATCACACTCGAAAATCATCCTTCACGATGAAGAGTTTGTTCTGGCTGAGCTTGAAATCCTGCTCCATGCCAGTAAACACTGCTCATCTTTTAACGAAATCGCAAAAGTTGCTGTTAAATTAAAGAGGATTATCCAGTGTGGTTAATAAGTAGTTCGATTGATTTTAACATCCCCAGTGTCTTCTGCTTCTTCCGAACGGTCCTTCAGCAAGTTGAAGCTCATTTACAATCATTTGCAGACATCGATGGGTGACGACCGCTTAGACTCCCTCATGATGTTGTTTTCAACGAAAGATAAGGTCGACATTGAAATTACGGAGATAGTGGAGAAGAAGTCCTTGTTAAAACATCGTAGAGTAGGGTTTTAGAAAGAATAACTAGATTTTCTTCAATTCTTGTAATATTTTAACACTTATTTTGTTAATTTTTCAAATGATCCTGTGATTCAAAATTCTGGAACTAATAAAATATATTTTAAATGAAAGACATTAATTAAGTATATTTGTCTTGTGTATCGGTTGCGCCCCCTCCCTCCCCCTCTCCCTTTCGCTCCAGTTGCTCAGTTTTTAAAGGTATAGTCGGCAATGTTAAACAGCCAGTCGGCATTTTTTAAATTCTCACCCCCCTAGATGTACAAGGTCGAACCGCCCCTGAGAACACCAAAGACAACATGACGAAGATATTCTCACGCGATTGAGTATATTAAACAATTTAAACTGGCAGCAGGAGTCGAAAATAAATGACAAACCGATTATAACAGAAAAGCAGTGGCGGTTTGAGGGGGGCGGGGGGTGTCTCACCCCCGTCAGGTATTTTCTCAGTCGACAAATACGACAGCAGTCGGCAGTCGACAAATCCTGAAGAAGTCGTAACATTTCCCAAAACAGCATTTAAAAAAGCAGAACGGGGCAAGGCCATATACGATTTGGTCCGATTTAAAAAAAATATATATATATACATAAACGACTGTTGAAAGCAGTAGAAGAAGCAAAGTCATCACGCTCATTTTTCCAAGCCTCAAGTTTTGCCAGAGGTGTATACCGACAACGTACTTTGGTTCTAACGAATGGGACAGGTGAAGTGGTACCGCCAGAAGAGCAGGCAAACCTATTTAAAGATCATTTTGAGAATCTATTGAATCGGGACTTTCCACTGACGGTGACATCTCAGGCGGGAGCTTTTTTGATAGAGTAGAAGTCCCTGAACCATCAGAGGAAGAAATCAGTGTTGCCCTAAAATTACTCAAGAACAACAAGGCCCCAGGAGGTAGTGGTATCACAGCTGAGATGCTTAGCCTGGGAGGACAAGCACTGATGGATGCGTTGAAACGATTGATATCCACCATCTGGGCAGCAGAAGTAATTCCTGAATAATGGAAGGGAGCAATTGTATGTCCAATCTTCAATAAGGGTGATGCTACCAAAGTATCAAACTACCGAGGAATTTCACTTCTTGAAATTGGATACAAAGTCTTTACAACTCTGCTGTTAAACCGAATGAAACCACTGGCTGAAGGAATTGTGGGCACATATCAATGTGGGTTCGTCCCTGGACGGTCTACCATCGACCACATATTTACTTTGAGGCAGCTGATAGAAAAATTCTATGAGTTTGATCGGGAACTACACCTCATCTTCATCGATTTTCGGCAAGCTTATGACAGCATTGACCGCGTCGCACTATGGGAAACGTTAGAGGAACTTGGCATCCCATCGAAATACATCCGTCTAATCGCAGCCTGCTACTCCCAGTCAACTTCTAAAGTACGGTTTGGCAATCAACTATCACCACCTTTCACTATCCAAAATGGATTGAGACAAGGAGATCCATTGGCGCCAATATTATTCAACTTGGCCTTGGAAAAAGTAAGCCGTGACACTTGCCGAACCAGAGATATGGAGATGGTGGAAGCAGATACAATTCTAGCATTTGCTGACGATGTTGTGATCCTTGGTGACACTCTAGAGCAAATGTGCGCTGATACTTCCCGATTCCTCCAAAATGCAGAGAAAATTGGGCTGGAGGTGAACGTGGACAAGACTAAATATCTTGGAGTATCACGTCGTCGCGTTCTCCCTCCTTACATTGTTGTAGACGGACATACCTTCGAACGAGTTGAAGAGTTCAAGTACCTGGGCTCAATATTAACCAACAAAAGTGAAGTGACGAAAGAAGTACATCAACGCATAACAAGTGCTAATCGCGTGTTCTTTAGTCTGAACAATATTTTCAAATCTCGTCTGATATCTCAGAAGAACAAAGTCCATCTGTGCACAACACTGGTGAGACCAGCACTTTTATACGGTTGTGAAACTTGGGCGACATCAGCAACGACAGAAGATTCAATATGTGCTTTTGAAAGAAAGGTACTTCGAAAGATATATGGGCCCGACTATAATAACATGGAAGGTAAATGGAAGAGAAGAAAGAAAGAAGACCTGTACCAGAGGTTTGGAAAGTCACACATTGGACGGATAATGGGACAGAGGCGACTACAATGGTTTGGACACATCTTACGAGCGGACGGATCCCTTCCTAAGAGAGTCCTCCAATCTCAACCCACGGGAAAACGTCCGAGAGGACGCCCAAGAACACGATGGAAGGATCGAGTGACGACGATCCTTCAAGAAGTGGAACCAACAGCTGTGGAGGATGATGCTAGAGACAGGAAAAGATGGAGTGCCATCTGCAGCAAATACCTCCTCTCATGATTTACTGACTTTCCTTTTATTGGATCCTTTTTGTGTTTTGTAATAATTTTCCTTTTGTAATTTTTTTTTGTTGTAATATTTGTAATATTTATCTTTTCCTTTTGTTATTCTGCTGTAGGCCTCAATGGCCTGTTCAATGCAATAAATGATGATGATGATGATATACACACATCAAAAAAAGTTTTGCATCACCTCGGTTCCAAGAGTTCCGGAACCGTTAAATACAAAGGGAATAGAGATCAACACAAACAACATTTCAGCTCGTTTTATTGCTCATGAGACCCACACATTGCATGTTGTACCATCATACAGCTAGACTTTCAGCATTTGTGGTCCAGATTGCAGTACACACCACTACCTCTAATACCCAGTAGCACGTCCTCTTGCATTGATGCATGCCTGTATTCGCCGTGGCATACTATCCACAAGTTCATCAAGACACTGTTGGTCCAAATTGTCCCACTCCTCAACGACAATTCGGCGTAAATCTCTCAGAGTGGTTGGTGGGTCAAGACGTCCATAAACAGCCCTTTTCAACATATCCCAGGCATGTTCGATAGGGTTCATGTCTGGCGAACATGCTGGCCACTGTAGTCGAGCGATGTCGTTATCTTGAAGGAACGCATTCACAATATGTGCACGATGAGGTCGAGAATTGTCGTCCATGAAGACAAATGCCTCTCCAATATTCTGCCGATATGGTTGCACTATGGGTCGGAGGATGTCATTCAGGTATCGTAAAGCCGTTTCGGAGCCTTCCATGACCACCAGTGGCGTACGTCGGCCCCACATAATGCCACCCCAAAACATCAGGGAACCACCACCTTGCTGCACTCGCTGGACAGTGTGTCTAAGACGTTCAGCCTGACCAGGGTGCCTCCAAACACGTCTCCGACGATTGTCTGGTTGAAGGCATATGCGACACTCATCGGTGAAGAGAACGTGATGCCAATTCCGTGGGGTCCATTCAGCATGTTGTTGGGCCCATCTGTACCGCGCTGCATGGTGTCGGGGTTGCAAAGCTGGACCTCGCCATGGACGTCGGGAGTGAAGTTGCGCATCATGCAGCCTATTGCGCACAGTTTGAGTTGAAACACGACGTCCTGTGGCTGAACGAAACGCATTATTCAACATGGTGGCATTGCTGTCAGGGTTCCTCCGAGTGACAATCCGTAAGTAGCGGTCATCCACTACAGTAGTAGCCCTTGGGCGGCCTGAGCGAGGCCTGTCATCGACAGTTCCTGTATCTCTGTACCTCCTCCATGTCCGAACAACATCGCTTTGGTTCACTCTGAGACGCCTGGAAACTTCCCTTGTTGAGAGCCCTTCTTGACACAAAGTAACAATGCGGACGCGATCGAACTGCGGTATTGACCTTCTAGGCATGGTAGAACTACAGACAACATGAGCAGCGTACCTTCGTCCTGGTGGAATGACTGGAACTGATCGGCTGTCGTACCCCCTCCGTCTAATAGGCCCTGCTCATGCATGGTTGTTTACATCTTTGAGCAGTTTTAGTGACATCTATGAACAGTCAAAGGGACTGTATCTTGGATACAATATACACAGTCAACGTCTATATGCCGGAGATCTGGGAACCGAGGTGATGCAAAACTTTTTTTGATGTGTGTATATATACTGACAGTCGGCACACGTGGACGCTGCAATAATTTCGTACAGCCAGGCAATAGCCCAGTGCGGCATGGGGAAGAGTCGGCAAAATAACCATTTTAAAAGTTTCACTTCCAGTTCTCCGTGCACCGGCTGCAACTTGCCATTTCGTTTCTTCGTATGGAAACTGAAGAAAGAATGACAGATGAGCAATATGGGACCAAGGACAAGGGATGAACTCATCGGCACGTTCCTGGGTGGTTGTAATATCCCGCGTTCATTATGCAGAGCGACTCAGCTTCACAGCGAAGCGAGCCTAGCATCTGTGCTATGTGGCTAAACAAAAGGTGTAGGTGAGCGCGTTGATAACTTCAGGTCAAGCCAACTCATTGAGATGTCAGAGGAATGTTATGAATCATGACTTATGACCTGCTACCGCTTGTCTCGGCGCGTCCTCAGATATCCGTGCTATTGTGACAAAATTGACAGGTTTATGGCTCCAAGGTTCCCCAAGGGGTGGAGTGCTCACTAAGGTCAGTGCAGTGGTCACCGAGAATTAGAGAAATCAGTCGTTCATGCTGAACCAGCAACTTTTACAGTGATAACTAGGTGCAAATACAGTGGCAGTGGGACGTGAGTTTTCGCCGACACGGAACATTTTCACGGAGCATCGCGCACCCATCAAACGTAAGTAATAATAATACAATAAATACATGCGTATTTTCAGCCATATCTATGTTTAATGGTGTTAACAAGAAAAAAGTGAATAATGATCGCACGCTGGAGTACGTCAGTGGCACAAATTGAAAAGTCGCGGAAAGAAGTAAAAGGGCAAATTAGAAGAACACTACACTTCAGAAGCTCCTCAAGCAGCGATAGCAGATTTGTGCCACTTTGTCAATGGAAAAGGCCACGAAGACGTTCTCCTTGATAAAATTTTACGGAAGATCAGAATTACGGAAGAACAAGAAAAGGAGTTCCACAAAAGAGTTATCCAGATAGATCTACTTATTGACACAGCAAGAACCCTTTGTCGGCAAGGTTTGGCTTTCCGAGGTCACGAGGATGGAATCACTCAAGATAATGGAAACTTCACGCAAATTTTGAAGTTACTTTCACGGCATAGTCCGGTCATGAATAGGTGGTTGGAAGAAGTCAATACGCGGAAGCACAACGTTACGTATATGAGCAAAGACTCTCAAAATGAATTCATCCATCTACTTGGAGAGAAAACTCGTGAAATAATTGCAGGGGAGATCAAGAACGCCGGTATGTTCTACGTTATAGCAGATACTACTCCCGATATGTCGCATAAAGACCGCCTCGCGTTGAATATCCGATACGTCGTCGAAAAAGATGAATAGCTCGTTCCTGTGGAGCGTCTTTTTAAAAATAGACGCTGTTTTAACACAAAAAAAAAGACTGGAGAGAAATTGGCGGAAAAAATGTTTTAAATTCAGAAGAACTTTTACTTCCACTCGATAAACTAGCGTTTCAAACGTACGGCTTTGCTAGTAACATGTCTGGCATATAAAACGGCACTCAAAAAGCTATCAGAGAAGTGCAAAAAAGATATTCCGTACGTTCCATGCCAAGCTCACAGGTTAAACATTTTCGTAGAGACAGTTTGTAATGCTAGCGCGCTTATCCGAGAATTTTTTGACACTCTTGAAGCATTGTACGGGTTCTTTTTTTTTTTTTGGGGGGGGGGGGGGTAGAATGAAACAACATTTAAGCTTGCAGAAAGAGGTGGATACAATTGAAAATTCACTTCAACAGAATTCATCAAAAACAAGGTGGACTGCGCGTGCCGAATCGGTGAAAGCTGTTTCTACGTCTTATGAAGAGATAGTCACAGCATTGGAAACAATGAAAACCTCATTCGATTCTGAATTTGACAGTAAAACCCGAACTTTTGCGTCAGGCTTGCACAAAAAGCTTCTAGACTGATTTGATCTACGACATGTACTTTACCAAAAAACATTATATTTAAAATTAAGAACGTAACCGAGCCTTTAGAAGCGGAGGAGCTGAATGTAGTAGACGCGATGCAGCTGATTCAGAGCGCTTTGAAGTCTTTTGGAAATATCAACGACGACGGCAAGATAAACGCTTTAATGAGTGCATCGTCATTTGCGAAAAGTATGCAAGAAAATGCGGAGGAAGACTTCTTAAAACACCACAGGACCCGGTGACTTGCAAAGAAGTATGACGCGCACGCTGAAACGACAGCACAAATTTCTTTCCTTACATTCTACTGAAAGGAGTTCCGAATACTTGTGAATGTATTTACTACAAGCGTGCAAGATAATCTCGCAAAACTAATTTCTTTGCTAGAGCCATTCCACATAATTTTCAAAATACCCGCTGACAGAAGAAACTGCACCATCGAGCGCGTTCGATCTGTGTTGTGTTGGCTGAGCTTGAAATCCTGCTTGATGCCAGTAAACAGTACTCATCTTTTAAAGAAATCGCAAACGTTGCTGTTAAATGAAAGAGGATTATCCCGTGTGGTTATCAAGTAGTTCGTGTGATTTTAACATCCCCAGTGTCTTCTGCTTCTTCCGAACGGTCCTTCGGCAAGTTGAAGCTCATTTTCAAACATTTGCGGACATCGATGGGTGACGACCACATAGACTCCCTCATGATGTTGTTTGCAACGAAAGATAAGGTCGACGACATTGAAATTACGGAGATACGGTAGTGGAGAAGTGGTCCTTGTTAAAACATCGTAGAGTAGGGATTTAGAAAGAATAAGTCGATTTTTTTTATTCTTGTAAAATTTAAACACTTATTTTGTTCATTTATCAAATTTTCCTGCGATTCATAATTCTGGAACTAATAAAATACATTTTAAATGAAAGTCGTTAATTAAGTATATTTATCTTGTGGATCGTTCGCCGCCACTGCCGCCTCCGCCCCCCATTTCCCTACCGTTGCTCAGTTTTTAAGCGTATAGTCGGCAATGTTAAACAGCCAGTCGGTATTTTTTAAATTCTCACCCCCCACCCCTAAATGTACAAGATCGAACCGCCCCTGCAGAAAAGCCAGAACCACACACATAAAAAGGCCTACCAATAATTATCACATAACTCAACACACAGTAAGAAGTTCTCGACCCGCCAAAGACATATAAAATGAGAAAAGCTACAAGCTTCTTGACGACGGTCAAATATCCTACACTTCTCAAATACACCAATTTAAGCCATTCGAAACCCAAAAATTTAGCCTACCCAAACAAAACTCAAACACATCACAAAAAGGCCTACTCAATAACTCGACAACTTATTAATCCCCCGGAGGTAAAAATAAGACCTAGGTTCAATAATCCAAACTACCTATTTATTTGGATCACAAACGATCGAAACAAATACACCGCCGACTCAATTGCAAATAAACAAAACACAACAAGTGGAGATACCAACTTGACGTTACAGACAGTTAGGAACGGGGCTCCGAGTGAAAGCCGAAGTTAAACGATTGACTTCGCGTAACCACATGGTACCTTTACTATTGGTTACAAAGTGAGAAGCTTATTATCCTCTCTGTTTCAAAATAAATCATGTGATTGTGCCAGAACTTATCTATATTTACGACACTTTACTAAATGTAAAATACTGTAGTGTAATATTCAACATAGCATATTCTCAGAATACATTACATTGAAGTACCTCCATTTTCTGCACAATGGACATCGCACTGTTGGTCTAGGGGTATGATTCCTGCTTTGAGTGCGAGAGGTCCCGGGTTCGAATCCCGGAAGTGCCCAGCACTTTTACTATTGTTTTATCTCATGAAAATATTCAAAAAGTATATAAAAGAACCTTACGAACTTTTTTTTCGTGCGAGACTTGTACTTACTCTGTGCCAGTAATATAAATACATAGTATGAGGTAAAACGCATTTTTTTATTTTAGTCGCTTTACCCTACAGGTTGGCTTTTCCCTCGGATTCTGCGGGGATCCCACCATTACCGCCACCAGGGCGGTGTCCTGGAGCTTGAAACACCTGGACGAAGGATAAAACTGGGGAGGTGGGACCAGCACCTCGCCCAGGCGGCCTCACCTGCAAAGCGAACATGGGCCTCATGAGGGATGAAAAGTGGGGGGAAGATTGGGAGGGATTGGCAAGGAAGAGGCAAGGAGGGTGGCCCCACATCCCCAGTGGTATCCCCCAACCAGGTGTTTCAAGCTCCAGGACACTGCCCTTACGGCGGTTATGGTGGGATCCCTCGCTGAGTCCAAGGAAGGGTAGCGGCTTTGGTGGCGTAGTTGGTACATGCTGTTCTTCTATGCCCAAGATCGCGGGTTCAAACCCGGCCGAAGCCGTCGTTAAAAATCCCTCAGTATGCCTTTCTTCGGAGGGGAAGTAAAGCCGGCAGTCCCATGTCATAGATTTATGGCATGTTAAAGAATCTTCGTTCTTTAACGAAGAACGTTCGTTGCCAGGAGCCGACTGCGGTGGCGTCTAGTAACCAAGTTCTGAACTAGTACAGGGTGGCGCAGAGAAACGGGAAATTTTGAAATAATCATAATTAACCAATTAATTGAAAACAAGATTTTTTAATGCTGAAAATGTGTAAGGCAAGAGTGGAAATTACAATACTCGTTAAGTTAAAAATCACTTTTTAAAAATCACATCATTTAAGTGCTGTCCATTATTTCTAACACATTTGGCGACGTGTTCTTCAATCTGAGTCTTGAGTTCAAAAAGATTTCTTGGCCTAGTCTGGTACACAACGCTCTTTAGATGTCCCCATAGAAAGAAGTCGCATACTGAAAGGTCTGGAGACCGTGGAGGCCAAGCGATGTTAGCGTTCCTTGCAATTACGCGCTCTCCAAACAAACGTCTCAATGCAACCATTGACAGCCTGGCAGTGTGTGGGGTGGCTCCATCTTGTTGAAACCAGGTTTGCTGAATGTCAATATCTGGAAAAGCATGAAGCCGTGGAGCAAAAAATGTCTCCAGCATTTGAATGTAACGTTGAGATGTGACAGTTACAGTGGAACCATTTTCATCTTCAAAAAAGTCCTTACAAGCTTCAGATTGTTCAAGCTCTAAAACCAAATGACGGTGAGTTACGCTTGCAGTTTTGTGAACAGCTACTGACTAAAATCAATGAAGACGCAAACTTCATTGAAAATGTTTGGATGTCTGATGAGGCCCACTTTCATTTAAATGGACATGTCAATAAGCAGAACATGCGTTACTGGGCTCACAGAAATCCCGCTGAACTTCATCAACGTCCGTTACACAGCCCCAAAGGTACTGTATGGTGTGCAGTGTCTTGTCGTGGGGTGATTGGACCTTACTTTTTTGAAGATGAAAATTGTTCCACTGTAACTGTCACATCTCAACGTTACATTCAAATGCTGGAGACATTTTTTGCTCCACGGCTTCATGCTTTTCCAGATATTGACATTCAGCAAACCTGGTTTCAACAAGATGGAGCCACCCCACACACTGCCAGGCTGTCAATGGTTGCATTGAGACGTTTGTTTGGAGAGCGCATAATTGCAAGGAACGCTAACATCGCTTGGCCTCCACGGTCTCCAGACCTTTCAGTATGCGACTTCTTTCTATGGGGACATCTAAAGAGCGTTGTGTACCAGACTAGGCCAAGAAATCTTATTGAACTCAAGACTCAGATTGAAGAACACGTCGCCAAATGTGTTAGAAATAATGGACAGCACTTAAATGATGTGATTTTTAAAAAGTGATTTTTAACTTAACGAGTATTGTAATTTCCACTCTTGCCTTACACATTTTCAGCATTAAAAATTTTTGTTTTCAATTAATTGGTTAATTATGATTATTTCAAAATTTCCCGTTTCTCTGCGCCACCCTGGTGGCGTTTGGCGGCAAAAGTAGGAACTACTTCAAAAAATCAATGTCTGCAGTCCTTACTTGAATTAAAAACAGATAACACACACTAATACAACCATCACAATTAACACCGGTTATCAGACAGATTCTACACCCACCCAAAGTACACGGGGCTACATGGCCGCGTTGTTCACAGCCCCTAAACTGAGGAAGCAACCAACCAACCAACCTAAGTCCGAGGGAAAAGCCAACCTGGAGGGTAAACCGACGGGGGAAAAAGAAGCGTTTACCTCAACCTATGTATTTAAATTACCGGAAGTCTCGCCCGAAAAAAGAACGTTCCTAAGGTTCTTTTACATACTTTTTGAATCTTTTCAAGAGATAAAAACAAAAGTAATAAAAATGCTAGGCTCTTCCGGGGTTTGAACCCGGAACCTCTCGCACTTAAAGCAGGAATCATACCCCTAGACCAACAGTGCGTTGTGCATTGTGCAGAAAATGGAGGTACTTCAATGTAATTTATTCTGAGAATATGTTGAATATTACACTACAGTATTTTACATTTAGTGAAGCCTCCGTGGCTTAGGCGGCAGCACGCTGGCCTCTCACCGCTGGGTCCGTGGTTCAAATCCCGGTCACTCCATGTGAGATCTGTGCTGGACAGAACGGAGGCAGACAGGTTTTTCTCCGGGTACTCCGGTTTTCCCTGTCAAAATTTCATTCCAGCAACACTCTCCACTATCATTTCATTTCATCTGTCAGTCATTTAATCATTGCCCCAGAGGAGTGCGTCAGGCCTCGGCAGCCGGCACAGTCCATATCCTCCCCGCTAGATGGGGGCTTCATTCATTCCATTCCTGACCCGGTCGGAGACTGGAAACAGGCTGTGGATTTTTTTTTTTTTTTTTTTTAGTAAAGTGTCGTAAATATGGATAAGTTCTGGCACAATCACATGATTTATTTTGAAACAGAGAGGATAATAAGCTTCTCACTTTGTAACCAATCGTAAAGCTACCATGTGGTGACGCGAAGTCAATCGTTTAACTTCGGCTTTCACTCGGAGCCCCGTTCCTAACTGTCTGTAACGTCAAGTGAGATACCAAGCCGTAGGCTAATCTAAATCAGCGTCCGTGTATCATGCTCGCGAGATTAACGGTCATGTAAAACTACAAACTTCCTTCTAAATCAGCGACTATAATGACAGAGAAACAAATACCAAAACGAACAAATCAACCCCCATCAACAAACTTTACCAAATCGAGAACTATTACGAATTATAATTATATTTCATTACTGAAATAAATTTCTGTTACTCAACATAAGGAATAGGTATTCTTCAATTAGCGGGCACGTGATCGGAACAAACAGCGACTATCATTTAAAAACAGCGGTAAACTATCTCTCAATTCAAATTGATCAAATTACGACTTCAAGACCCAAACTATCAAATGCCAAACATTTAAACATAACTTAACCTCAAAATAAAACATTCATATCATCGACCACGTGCAAACACCAATTTTATATTTATCCCATTATTAATTGTACCAAGTTCATGTAATAAAAAATATCAGTTCATTTAGGAAAATCAATTCCACATAAATTCAGTCCAGTTCAAACTCGCATAGTAATTCGTCTTTATGATCGGGGAGGAATCCGAGTGGCCTCCCCATTTTGACGCACACGCTAAGTTCTTGTCTGCCCGCTCTCAATTACGTTGTTCTTAATTGACAACCAATGTCAGAATCATTTTCAGTTCTTCATACTGATCGCGCATGTTAGCGCTACTCAAGTCCTATCAAGCGCTCCGCCATAAAATTTGCCGAGCGAAATATTTGCCATATAGCAAGGTTACAATTTTTAAGTTCTTAAGTTGGTGGGATGTTACCTACGTCAGCATTTTTACTGAAGGGAACATCTTCAACCGAGAAGACGTGAATTAATTCCGTAATTTCTGCAACGTTTGCAATATTTGACGTGTCTTCCCATGGTAGCTGAGAATGGGCTACTCGCGGCAGCACAGGATGCCCCAAAAGCCATGCGCCGTCCTGTTGCACAACCAAATGAAATTTTTGTCTTTTTGATAATTTTGGTTAAGTTATTCATAATTTGCTTTGAGGAATGTTTCTGTAATAGATTTTTCATAAAATGTTCAAAAGCTCAGGGTTCGTTTCCCTTGATTTGCCGAAAGACAGGGGAGATCACGCCGGGCTATTGTGCTAAAGGCACATTTGAATTGGTGCAAATTAATCTGAAGTATTATGATCTACATTTGTGCCAATTTTGTAAGAAATCCGTTTGTTGGTATGAAGGTTACATGCAGTTAAAAATTGAACCTAGTAGCATGCGTAGAATCATGTTCGAAACACTGTCGTATATCGGTTACTGAAAATTAAACCGAAATTGTACTATACGAATACAACGTTTAGAACTGTTAGCCTGCATACTTTTTGAGACTAGGATAATAAATAACAACGAACGGATGGCAGCCTGATGACTCTAATGAATACACATTGTCATATCTGTTGCGGTTCACAAAGCACATACGATATTTGGTTGAAATCCAATTGATAGTATGGAAGTTATATATAAATATTGGACCTATCAACACGCGTAGAATCATATTGGCAACACTGTCATGTATGAACTTCTAAAATTGTCATGTATAATCTTCTAAAATTTAAGTATTATCTATGTGTGTGCCAATTTTGGAACATCTCCCATTCATAATTTCAGAGACATCCAACATAGCTCAAAATTCAATTGTGATTTTTCGGCAGTTGATAGCACTGCCATCATTTTCAAATATGGCTGTGAGATGTTCATGTATGTACGTCTTTACTCATACCAAATTTGGTTTCGATAACTTTAGCCGTTTAGGAGTTGATATCGGGGGGGGGTTCGACCGACACACTCATTTGCCCGGTCAATGCATGTGAGATTTTCGAAGTGAAATGCCATGTCCTGTGGTTCGGATTCCACGTAAAAAGGAGGTCCCGTGGCTCATAATCACAAGATTCACGGTCACGTAAAACTACAATCTTCCTTCCTTTCCTTTCATTTGCCCGGCTTGATCTCAGAAGTCTAGTTTTTCATCATTTTTGCAAAATGTGAAAAGTAGGCTAAAAAGGATCACCTTAATATAACGCAGCTGCTCCTGTGTGCAGGAATAAAACTCTGGGCTCGCCGCATCTTTAACCACGTAGTAAAGGTTCCTAATGCTCAAGGGCAGTGGTTCCCAAAAATTTCCACTTGGCACTTCTTTTTTTTTTTGTAAGGTTTACAAATGCAATGCCCCCGTCATAGTTATTATAAATATTTTTTTCAAATTCACATATTTTTGAATATTGTAGCAAAATGAGAGAGAGGGTTTCAGAATTCGAAATATTGCAGTAGTAATTTTGACAAGAGAAAACTGCGAGGAAAATGTTCAGAATTATCATTAAGTTTCCCAGCATTCATTTACCAAACTAGTTTACGAAATTGTAAATGCTTTTCAGTCGGTCAACACGATTGTACCTAATTGTAGTGGGTGTTGATTCCCTACACCTGATAAAATTACATGAGGGTAAATTCATTTGGATTGCTAGTTTCGATCATCATCAGATCCCTGACACTCATGCTTTTAAATCTGTCTACGAGTATGTAGGTGAAGGTATTTACAATATATACATTTTTTAGTTACAGAAGTTAATTGCGCAACTTGTCAGGATTTGTTTGTTTTATGTGACTTTTGTTATGATATTGTTGTTGGCCATCGACCTTCTAGTTTTCTTGTACGCGTGGTAATCCGTGGTGGTCAGTCAATAATCAGGCTGATGCTATTGCAACTCAGTCAGCATGTTACCATAAATATACAACTTATAAGTTGTTTCGCCAGCACCCGCGGCCTTTTGTATTGAATGCTTTCGTATGTGTTCTTCTAATAAAAATAATCAGAACTTTGATTTTACATTACAGTTTCACACATTATCATAAGCGATTATCAGCCTCAAGTCATCTATAACCGTGAAATGGACAGGGAGCACACGAAACTAAAGAAATCTGGTTAGGACGAGTTATTAAAATTGGTGATAAAGTCTACAAAATGCTGCCTTTATTCAGAGAGTGTTCTCCCTGTTATTCCATGGCCTTCTTTAAATCCATGCAAACCATCTTAATGAAGCCTTGAATCGGCAATGATGCTGTAGTGCTGATAACTTAAGCTAAATATATCGCCTTTGCTTTCAGCATGACGCCTTTGATAGAGCTGAAGCTCGTTTTTAGTTGGAACGTGTGAAAGTTGCCCTTTTTAAGTAAATAAATCAGTCTCAGTATAGTATTTTTATTTTTAAATGTAGGCAGTAATGAATTTATTTTTCGCTGTTTTAGGTGTTAAGAAATTGAATTTATTGCCCCCAAAGTGTTTCGCGAGATATAAAGATCAATGTTAAGGGTTTCTTAATACAAAAGAAAGTTTTGGAAAACTACTGTGCGGAATTAAAGGGAGTTGGATCTACAGTCCCGTGCGAATTAATCTGAACGCAACAATAAGTATGGCAAGGAGTCAAGAGCTTGCTGAAGAATTCAGTCACCATCTGGAATCCTCTTCTGCAGTTCACCAACAATTTCGATGTAAGCTACTGGTAGGATTTCATCATCCGTTCAACTGTGCCCGCTGCACTTTGAGCAACTCAGCTACGCGAGCATGTGACAGCGTACCAGCTGCTCTGACGTCGCGAGCAGCGGCGCTATGGCAAGCCATGTGATGCATATTCTCCACCCCGTGCGAAGCCATGTGGTAGGTGTAGGCAGACTTGAGGAGCGAGGCTGTTTTTAGCCTACTTTCGATTTTTGCAAAAAATGAAAGTAGACTTATGAGATCAACACAGGGCGAAAAAAAGTGTGTGTGTGTGTATGTGTGTGTGTGTGTGTGTGTGTGGAATCTGAATGTCTGTCCCCCCCTATCAATTCGAACACGGTAAACGCGAATTGAACGAAATTTGGTACAAAGGTAGCACTAGCAAAGGACACCTCAGTGTCATGTTTTATATCGCCGCCATCTTGACTGAAACGTAATGGCGGCCACACAAATGTTCAAAGCTTAAATCAAATTACGACTAACCTAATCATCCGAGCTCTACCAAATTTTGCAACAACATACCTTTATGGAGGAAGCATTCTTTGACCAAATTAATAGGTCATTAGCCTAATAGTTTGCGGATGGCGGCCATCTTTCTGTGAAAATCGATTCCCCCTAATAATTCGAACACGGTGAAACCGAATGGAACGAAATTTGGTACAGAGGTAGTACTAGCAGAGGGCTCCTCAGTGCCATATATTATATCGCCGCCATCTTGACGGAAACGTAATGGCGGCCACACAAATGTTCAAAGCTTGAATCAAATTACGACTAACCTAATCATCCGATCTCTACCAAATTTTGCAACAACATACCTTTATGGAGGAAGCATCCTTTGACCATATTAATAGGTTATTAGAGTAATAGTTTGCGGATGGCGGCCATCTTTGTGTCAAAATCGATTCCCCCTATTAATTCAAACACGGTGAAACCGAATAGAACGAAATTTGGTACAGAGGTAGCTCTAGCAAAGGGCACCTCAGTGTCATTTTTTATATTGCCGCCATATTGACAGAAACGTAATGGCGGCCACACAAATGTTCAAAGCTTAAATCAAATTACGACTAACCTAATCATCCGATCTCTACCAAATTTTGCAACAATATACCTTTATGGACGGAGCATCATTTGACCAATCTATTAGGTCATTGGACTAATAGTTTGCGGATGGCGGCCATCTTTGTGTCAAAATCGATTCCCCCTATGAATTCGAACACGGTGAAACCGAATGGAACGAAATTTGGTACAGAGGTAGCAGTAGCAAAGGGCACCTCAGTGTCATGTTTTATATCGCCGCCATCTTGACGGAAACGTAATGGCGGCCACACAAATGTTCAAAGCTTAAATCAAATTACGATTAACCTAATCATCCGATCTCTACCAAATTTTGCAACAACATACCTTTATGGAGGGAGCATCCTTTGACCAAAATAATAGGTCATTAGCCTAATATTTTGCGGATGGCGGCCATGTTTGTTTGAAAATCGATTCCCCCTATCAATTCGAATACGGTGAAACCGAATGGAACGAAATTTGGTACAGAGGGAGCACTAGCATAGGGCACCTCAGTGTCATGTTTTATATCACCGCCATCTTGACTGAAACGTAATGGCGGCCACACAAATGTTCAAAGCTTAAATCAAATTACGACTAACCTAATCATCCGAGCTCTACCAAATTTTGCAACAACATACCTTTATGGAGGAAGCATTCTTTGACCAAATTAATAGGTCATTAGCCTAATAGTTTGCGGATGGCGGCCATCTTTGTGTGAAAATCGATTCCCCCTAATAATTCGAACACGGTGAAACCGAATGGAACGAAATTTGGTACAGAGGTAGTACTAGCAGAGGGCTCCTCAGTGCCATATATTATATCGCCGCCATCTTGACGGAAACGTAATGGCGGCCACACAAATGTTCAAAGCTTGAATCAAATTACGACTAACCTAATTATCCGATCTCTACCAAATTTTGCAACAACATACCTTTATGGAGGAAGCATCCTTTGACCATATTAATAGGTTATTAGAGTAATAGTTTGCGGATGGCGGCCATCTTTGTGTCAAAATCGATTCCCCCTATTAATTCAAACACGGTGAAACCGAATAGAACGAAATTTGGTACAGAGGTAGCTCTAGCAAAGGGCACCTCAGTGTCATTTTTATATTGCCGCCATATTGACAGAAACGTAATGGCGGCCACACAAATGTTCAAAGCTTAAATCAAATTACGACTAACCTAATCATCCGATCTCTACCAAATTTTGCAACAATATACCTTTATGGACGGAGCATCATTTGTCCAATCTATTAGGTCATTGGACTAATAGTTTGCAGATGGCGGCCATCTTTGTGTCAAAATCGATTCCCCCTATGAATTCGAACACGGTGAAACCGAATGGAACGAAATTTGGTACAGAGGTAGCAGTAGCAAAGGGCACCTCAGTGTCATGTTTTACATCGCCGCCATCTTGACGGAAACGTAATGGCGGCCACACAAATGTTCAAAGCTTAAATCAAATTACGATTAACCTAATCATCCGATCTCTACCAAATTTTGCAACAACATACCTTTATGGAGGGAGCATCCTTTGACCAAAATAATAGGTCATTAGCCTAATATTTTGCGGATGGCGGCCATCTTTGTTTGAAAATCGATTCCCCCTATCAATTCGAATACGGTGAAACCGAATGGAACGAAATTTGGTACAGAGGTAGCACTAGCAAAGGGCACCTCAGTGTCATGTTTTATATCACCGCCATCTTGACGGAAACGTAATCGCGGCCACCCAAATGTTAAAAGCTAAAATGTAAATACGACCAACCTAATAATCTAGTCTCTACCAAATTTTGCAACAACATATCTTTATGTGGTTGCATATCCTGACCAAACTGCAAGATCATCTGCCCAATAGTTTGCAGATGGTGGCCAAGTATGTGTAAATCCATTCCCCATATCAATTCAAACACGGTGAAACCGAATTGAATGAATTTTTTTTACAGAGGTGGCACTAGCAAAGGGCTCCTCATATTCATGTTTAATATCCCTATAGCACGTTGTATTTCAACAAGCTACTACAACCAACATTCAATTATACTCCTTGAAAAGGACAAAGAGTTATAACAATACCCATGCATTTAGGAGAAAGTAGGCTATATGTTCTTTACTGAACATCTTGTTTTGTCTTGTGTTTGAGGTGAACCAGTTTATGAGTACGAGAACGTGTGGAAAGACAATCGTGTACGTGAAATCCTCGGAGTTATTTGAAAAGCGTTCAGTCGAGAACTATACACGGTGCGTGAGGTTATTGAAATTTGTCAGCCTTGAGTTGCGATCGCTAGGAGAGAACTATGTCGTATTTTGCTAATACTGCAAGCTTGTGTTACGAAGTAAAGACAGGACTTGTATTTGAAACTTGTTGGGTACACAAAGAAAAACGCACTGTTGAATTTGTGCACTCAATATTGAGCTATTTTGGCATACACCATGGATGATGAATTTTGACAGTGAAGTACATTAATTTATATTTAGGTTCAGTTCAAAGACTTAGTAAATGCGGTGTGATATATAAATATGTCGGGACTATCAAATATTTTGACCGCCTAGTTGATTGCAGGATTGCAGTGTATGGTATGGGTCTCCATTATTATACCAAGTAATAATACAGGATGTGTAATAATTCGATTTTTGTTATTGTTCAGCATAGACATATTAATTCGGCAACTTTAATGAAAAGCTTGGTTGTTACAAAGTTACTGTTTAGCAGAATGGGGCAAAACATTGTGGTCGAAGTTCCGTATTGTTTTCTGGGGAAAGAGAAAAGAAATGTGATTATGATCGTTAAAATTGAACTGTCCTGCTAATTGAAATGCATAACGCGATAAAAAGATGGAATAATGATCCAGGAGAGGAAAGTGATGTGTCAAACATGAGGAACGTTTCGAAACTCGACAAGACATTCCAGACCGTCTTAGAACATCTGCGTATGACAATAGATGGTTCAATCTAATGAGTCAGATACGAGAATTGCTGTGGCTGATAGTTTGATAATAATTTAAATGTTGATGAAGGCCCATTTATGGGTGTGTAATGCCGTAATTTGGCGAAGGCATGATCGATGAACAACTGTGATCGAATTAAGTATAGAATTTGAGATTTTTTTTAGGAGGAATAATTAATAATTCTAGATTTCTGATATGAGTGTAGAAACATGTTCGAGAATTTCTGTAGATGAGATAGTTGGATTACAGAGCTATCATAACAGTGGTGATACCAGAATTTCAGTCATCAAGCACAATTTTCTCTTGGTATTCGTTGAGCAATTGTTAATGTCATTTAGTGAGTACATTTGTTTGAGTAATATTTTCCACGTAACGCCGAGGGTTAACGTGAGGTTGTTATGCCGTTGGAATATGAGGTATAAGAATTTGTTGGAATGAACAGATACTAGATGGTTACTATAAAATGTTGCAATGTTAGTCCAAATTGATGAGAGGTTGTTGAAGTAGCATTATGCTATACATGATGTGTGTGAAGTATTGAGTTGTCATGGGTTATAGTTGATGATTGTTATTGTCATAATTGAGGTGACAGATAAATTAGTTGGTAATGATGAACGAATCCTATGAATGACGATGACGAGTTTTGATATCATTAAAGATTGAGATTTGTTGATCAATTGTTGAAAAATGTATTGGTAGAAATCTGAGAACATGTTTAAATTTAAATACAGAGTGATGGAGTAGGAGATTATTCTGATAAATTCAGTTTCAGGTTCTATTTTGATGAATAATTTGAATTTATGAAATGTGTCACATGAGATGTCAAGTTGTAAATTTATTTAATTTTTTAAACATTTTTTACAGATGTTTCAACGAGTGAAACAAATGACTATGATTACAAAAGTTTAGTATGACGAATATGAGATGACTATTTGTAGAATAAGTAAATCAGATACATTAATATGCATATTCTTGTGTGAGAAATATAATTGTTTAACAGGGTCACATTTATTTAGATTTAGTCATATTATAGGATATTTCATCATCATCATCTTCATTTCCCCTTTTCCAGTTGACACTGGGTGGGGGCAAATATGGTTCCTCTCCACTTTGCTCTGTCGTTCCACCATTCCTCCTCCGACACATTGTTCCAATCCAGGTTCCGTTTTCTAATACTATTCTCCACCAAGTCCATCCAACGCATTCTTGGTCTTCCTCGTCCTCTCTTCCCGGTCATCCGTCGTTCCAGTGCTCGTCTTGGTTGCCTTACTTCATTCATCCGTTTGACATGTCCAAACCATCTCAATCTGTTTTGCTCCAGTTTGTCATTTAGTTTCTGTACTCCCAGTTCTTTCCGTATATCTTCATTTCTCACTCTGTCCCTCCTCGTTTTCTGGACCATACTTCTCAGGAATCTCATCTCAGCTGCTTTTACTCTGCTCTCATCCCTCTTAGTCATTGTCCAAGTTTCCGCTGCATATGTCATTATAGGATTCATTTAATCATTGCCCCAGAGGAGTGCGTCAGGCCTCGGCAGCCGGCACAGTTCATATCCTCGCCGCTAGATGGGGGCTTCATTCATTCCATTCCTGACCCGGTCGGAGACTGGAAGCAGGCTGTGGATTTTCATTTTCATGTCATTATAGGAACATAATATGCTTTGTACATAACTTCTTTAGCCTTAATTGGTATATCCTTGTTCCATACTAGTCCCCGTACCTGTTGGTAGAAAGCACGCCCGAGTTGTAATCTTCTGCTAATTTCCAAATCTAGTCTTCCATCTTCAGTCAGTTCACTTCCCAAGTATTTGAAGTGTTTCACTACTTCCAATTCCTTATCACCTACTTTGATTACTCCAGTGCAGTGCAGTGATAATACATTTGTGAAGTGCTACGGCCTGGTGACAGGAACTCTTTAGTTTATTTGAACATTTTCTTTGTATCCTGTATTTGCTTTAGGACTGACTTGCACGTTAGTTTCTTTAAGAACACTTACATCCCAACTTAGTTCAGACGCAGTGTATTTCTTAGGACAGGAATTACAGAGATATTTTGTCCCATGCCAGCCGAGCATATTGATTTCTTTATTTCCAAACAAAGATTCACACACAATGTTTGTTCAGTTGGGATATGCAGTATGCAGTTTTTGAATATGCCGGGTAGTTGCATATTCACCGGGAAAACGGGTACAGCGCTAAGGGTGCCAATCCTTCGTGTGTGAAACACCTCAAAACGTCACCTGCACGGGGTGTTTTGCGGTCTCTGGCAAATGTGCTGAAGTTGTTGCCTCATTATTCGCTCGGCGCACATATTGAACTCTCTGCCCCTGCACGTGAAAGTGACTTTCATCATATAGTAATGACTTTCTTCCAGTGTTCAATTTCTATTCCTGATGACTATGTACCCACTGAAGAAGTTTCTTGCGCATTTTTCCTGTGTTAGGTGTTTCATTACTGTTTAGTAGGCTTTCCTTCCAGCTTCCAGAATTCTACGACGAAACGTGCAGATTCACTCCTCTTTCTCAATTCACGTGCCAAGTCCACAGCCTAAGATTTAATTTACTTCTTCTTAGGAGAAAACGCTCTTCAGTTGGTGTTGTTTTCTTTTTCCTGCCTCAGTTACCCATTTTCTCCAATGAAATTGAGCCAGTTTCTTTGTGCCGTTGAATAATCTATTTATAGTGCCTACACCAAATTCGCTTCTTGGGAGTCGTTTCCATTGAAGAAAGGTATTACTAATTGCACAAGAAAACCTCAAGAATTCTCAGAAGTGACACAATCGCCACACAGATTAATAATACTGAATAACGGTGCAAATAATGTGTAGAGAGCGTGGGATCTGAGAGTCTGTAATGTGTAACTCACTGTTGCCAACCATTGGGAAAATAATGAAAATAAAAACTCTTGTTCCTATTGATTCGTACGGGGCTGTATATGGTGCATCTGTATAGAATGATATTCATACCGCTCAATTTCAGCCCTTTTTAGAGGCATCGCGTATTGTCCTGGGAAGTGCAGTCTTCGTATGAATGGGTTACATCGTATGGTATACGCGCTCCCCTAACACCTTATGATGCAAATCGCTCATCGCGTAACCTCTAGCCAAAGTGGCTATACGATGAGATCAGCTGATAAAGCAAATCGAGAGGTGGACGCAACTCGGTTTTTATTGTTTTTTTAGGTAATTTTCCCGTTTATGTATTATTTGTGAACCTACATTTTGCCCTCTATTGTGAAATATTTTCGCAGTGTGATGTTGAGATATGATACAGAAATTTGACCATTCTAATTGTACTGAATCTTATGTTCTTGCCAATAAGAACAGAAGAAAAATAAATAAAATGAATTTCTAAGAAAGTAGGTTGTGTGTTCTTTGGGGAGCATTTTGTTTCTTTTTTCTCTTTCTTATTTACTCTTCTTAAATGTATTCTGTTTTCTGTTTTCCAGGTGTGCCCTGGCTAGAAGCATCCACTTCATTGTCTGAATAGTCGATACTTGAAGTGTTGCGTATTCCTGATCTACAATGAATGGTTTACGATACATTACGAGACTGGGTTTAGTTGGTTATAAAGCGTCACAAGGGCGTAGTCATTTATTAAAATGTGTACCTGCTTTAAAAGAAACTTTGAACCGTAACCTTTGTGTAACAAAAGGCCAAGTGGATGTTTTAGAATCTTCAGACTACGATACTCAAGGGTCTCCCGTCTTTGATATCCTTCGGAATGCTGGCTTGGATATGGAAACTATTACCAAAGAAATTGACAAGACCCCAGAAGTTTTGAACATGCCACCGAATCAGCTGGAGAAGTGCTTCAATGAGCTCATACACAATGGCTTTACAGGCAGTGAATGTTTGAGAATGGTTGCATTATATCCACCACTGCTGAGGCTAAAGCAAGGACAAATCTCATTAGCTCTTGAATGTTGGAGAGGTGCTCAACTAGGTGATTCTCGAGTGATATCTCTCCTGAGAAATTGTCCACACTTTATATGCATGGATCTCTCTGAAATTCCTCGCAGAATACCGCTTCTGAAATCTCTAAGTAATCAGAAAAATGTAGCTAATTTGTTAAAAAATGCACCAAATCTTATGTTTGAGAAGTGGGATGGAGTTCTTGCAAAGATGGACTATCTCGAAAATGTAATGAAAATTGATAAGAAGCACATCCTTAATACATACGCGCTGAATCGCTCACTGATTTTTCTAAAATCAAGACATGTTTTCTTGGATAGATGTGGAATATACACCCCTCGCAAGCCCAAGGCGGACCCTAATGAGCCAAGCAAAAATCCAGCCCTGAGCACCATTTCTGACTCAAGTGACGAGTACTTTGCAACGAAGGTAGCAAAGCTAACTGTGGAGGAATACGAGGTGTTTAAAGACTTGTATATGCAAGAGTTAGAAGATGAAGAGGATGAGTATAATTCTGGCTCGGAAAGTGAATGAGAATGTCTTTCCTTTTTGATGTAAACTAGTTTCATGTGCTCTTTGGCATGTCCGAAATAAAACAACACACGGTTCCATAGACATATACTCAGGTAGGAGAGTCATTTTTGAAAACCGACGGGTAATGTTTCAGCATGTAGAGTTTTTTAATTAGATACTCATTTCTTCTGAAGAAATGAAACTAGGGGGCACAGTAATGGTTCAGATCCAGTGAACCCTGCATCCACGAAGGGATTCTCTTTTAGGGGACTGGTCTCTTGAAAGGGTATGCCTTTTAAATATAATTTTAGGTTCTGTAGTACAGTAATAATGGATTTGAATTCTATATTTTTTATAAACAACTTTCATTTCCATGATTGCAATTGTGTTCTATCCTCAAATTGCTGGGATATCCGCAAGAAAATTATTTTGGTCCAGCAGACAATGTTGTAGCTTATTTAGCACCACCCGGGGGACACGTGTAGGGCACTTTAAGGTTACACTTACGGACGTAAAGCAACGATGTCTCCTTCGCGGTCCTTCAAGGGAGGATATAACGACCTGCAGAACGCAACTGATGATGCAGTGAAGTGGATTACTGCTCTGCACATCCAACTGTGACTTTTAGTTTCGTTTGTGTATGTTACTAGATATTTATTACTTGTATATATTGTATATACTGTAGTATTACTGTATCCTCTGTATGTCATACGAAATATATATATTTCCATAAATATCTTTCACTCACTCATCCAGGGTGAATACACTTTTCGTCTTTCTACATACTGTAATTTGTTGTCACCACGTGCAGTCACAATGAACAAACTTGTGAGGTGTTGCACATCCTGCAATCCATTGGGAAATCCCTAGCTCCTGATTAGAGCACTACTGTATATTACCCAAGCAGGACAACTGAGCGTCTTGTATCCAAGAGGCCTCTGCGCATTGCAGCAGAGATAATGTTACAGCTAATGAATATTATATTTAAACTGGCATCTCCCGTAATTACTGACGAATCGCGGTGATCCCTTTTCTATAATGAACCACATAATGTCATGCGACTGCTGATATTGCCTGAAATTTATAATAATACAATATCGACTCATAAAACAGACGGATATTATCCGTGGATTAATTATTTTTTCCACATACACAGAGGTATTTCCTACTCAAAAATTACGGATTTTTAACGTTTCTAGTATTTATTTAGCGTATGATGCTTACCTAATGCATTCCTTCAGAAATTACAAAATAATAATAATAATAATATCGTATGGCCTCGGTGCCGGGTGCAAGCTTTGTTATTTGACACCCAAAGGGTAGCTTGCTTGTCGAATTTCGTTGTTCCTTGAAGCACTATGAAAGTCCAGGAGGTTAGATGTCTAAGCTCCTTGAACACTATAGCGCTTTCTAGTAGAGAAATGAGGAACTTTGAGTTGGCGGTAAATCCCGAGATTAATTGTGTCATTATGAACACGGCCTACTGAATTCAAATGGGTTCTTTGACATGCCAACATCGTATGACATGGTGTCGTAATTTTTGCCGCCTTTCAAAAATCACTTGCCACGGCCAGGAGCGAACCTGCAAGCTTGGGGTTAGTAGACCGACACGTTGACCACTCACCCACCGTGGCAAGCTAATTACAAAATAACTTACAATCTGCGGAACGAGTTCGGTTGGCTGGCGAAAGGCGAGCGCGCCCTGGTAGCTGGCCGCTGGCCCCGCTCCACCTAAAGAATCACCCTGTATGAAACCACATGTACCCGAGAATATATATATATAGCTCAATGTTTGTCTGTCATTTATACAAATCTACACCGATTCACCGATCTGAACCAAATTTATATACTTACCCTTTGTAACCGTAAGGGTAACCCTGTCTACTTGAAATTTCGGACAGACCACTCCATTTCCTGCATTTAGGCCCTTTGGCAAAAATTCTACACCGTTTCACCAATCTCAACCAAATTTTACATACTTACCCTTTGGAACCCGACAAGTATATATATTCGGGCAGACCACTCCTTTCCCTGCATTTAGGCCCTTAGGCAAAAATCTACACCGTTTCACCAATCTCAACCAAATTTTACATACTTCCCCTTTGGAACCCGACAAGTAACCCTGTCTACTTGAAATTTCGGGCAGACCACTCCTTTCCCTGCATTTAGGCCCTTAGGCAAAAATCTACACCGTCTCACCCATATCAACCAAATTTTACTTACTTCCCTTTGGAACCTGGCGAGTAACACTGTCTACTTGAAATTTCGGACAGACCACTTCATTCCCTGCATTTAGGCCCTTTGGCAAATATCTACACCGTTTTCCCCATCTCAACCAAATTGTACATATTTTCCTTTGGAACCCGACGAGTTACACTGTCTACTTGAAATTTCGGACACACCACTACATTCCCTGGTTTTAGGCCCTTTGGTAAAAATGTACACTGTTTCACCGATCTGAACAAAATTTTACAAACGTACCATTTGGAACCCTGCGGGTGACACCGTCCACTTAAAATTTCGGACAGACCACTCCATTCCCTGCATTTAGGCCCTTTGGCGCAAATCCACACCGTTTCACCGATCTGAACCAAAATGTGTATACTTACCGTTTGGGACCCTGCGGGTAACACTGTTTATAAGGCATTTCGGACAAACCACTCCATTCCCTGCATTTAGGCCCTTTGGCACAAATCTACACCGTTGCATTGATCAGAACCAAAATTTAAATACTTCCCCTTTTGAATCCGACGAGTAACACTGTCTACATAAAATTTCGAACATACCACTCCATTCCCTGCATTTAGGCCCTTTGGCACAAATCTAGACCGTTTCACTGATCTGAACCACATTTTGCATACTTACCCTTTGGAACCCTATGGTAACACAGTCCACTTGAACTTTTGGACAGACCACTCCATTCCCTGCATTTAGGCCCTTTAGCACAATTCTACACCGTTTCGCCTAATTTATTTGGAGAGATCGTAGAGGAGAATGATTTCAAGAAGAAAGGAAGAAAGTGATAAAGAGAAAATCCAGGAAGATGCGGATAGTCACGGGCGAGATATAGCAGCAAACGTTCTGGAGAGAAGTGTAAACATGGAGGTCACTTCGACAGTGAAACCAGGAGCTCACATTGCAGCGGTCACAGACGGGATGGTAGGTGAATGTGCGTCCCTAACTTAAAAGGATTTTGCTGTTATCATCGCTGGAGCAAACGACGTGTACAGAAACGAGAGTAAAAAGGTAATCAAAGATTTAAATGGTACATTACCATCCATGCATAACACAAATGCCAGTATTGTAAACATTCCGCAGAGATATGACTTAATTCCCAAATCATATGTAAATGTAGAAATAGAGGCTACAAATGGAACAAGTAGTTCCGTGAAGAACTAAATAGCCTATTTTCATATATCCTACTAATATCAATTGCCTCTATCAACATACAAATTGTCAGTTTGATTGCTGTAGTAGATTAATAGATATTGAGAACCGTCTAAATATTTCTGATGGTCGCCATGTAGGATTTTAATATATGTAGGCCATAGAGTTATGTACTATTAGATGATGATTATTGTGTACGTTCATTATGCAAATGTTGATTTCGATCGCACGATTAGAACACAAGAAATAAAAACTTTATTTTCGAAATTCGCACAGCCGCCATATTTAGGTTATATAAACAATTGAACTAAATTAGATACCAGTGCATTACATTGCGTATAAACTGTACTAAGTTTCATTGCGTTTGGATCATTAAATCGTGAGAAAATTCTATTTAAAACTTTCAACTTCACTTGGCCGCCATGTTCGTTTTGTAGTTAACCTGTTTTTGAAAGTCTCATAGATAAACTTCCAGTAGTGCCCTTTATCATCGTAGAAAATTTGATGGTGATAATGGTAATAGTTTAAGAGATACAATAGAATGCCGGTGAAATATTTCGCACATCCGCCATGTTGAGGTTATGTAAACAATTGAACGAAGTTAGATGTCGGTGCATTACAAAGTGTATAAACATATACTGTGCCAAGTTTAATTGCGTTTGGTTGGTTAAATCGCGAGAAACTTCTATTTAAAAGTCGCAACTTCGCTTGGCCGCCATGTTGGTTTTATAGTTACCAAGTTTTCAAAAGTCACATAGGTGAACTTCTAGTAGTTCCCTTTATCACCGTACAAAATCCCAGGGTGATATCGGTAATAGTTCCACAGATATTGAATGCTGGTGAAATATTTCGCACAGCCGCCATGTTGGATTGGTGAGACGTAACAAAATTTGAAGGGCACGTTCGGGGTCGCCCGGAATAGTGCTATGAACTTACCGAGTTTCATTGAAATCGCTCAAGCCGTTTATAAGCTATTAGGAGGGGGGGGGGGGCACACAAAAATCCATCACACACGCACACTTGACAAAAGGTGATCTCATAAGCCTTTTTCATAAATGAAAATGGGCTAAAAATTCATAACATTTGTAAGAGTTTTCCAAATGTCCAAATTATAGATGTAAGTAAATTAGACAGGGAGTTCCACACTTGGCATGGTCTACACTTAAATAGGTTAGGAAAAGAGTAACTTAGTGATGAAATAGCAAAATTGTAAATTCAAATGGTAAGAATAGTTCAACAGTAATATCTTTAGAGTGGAAGCGGGGAAGCTGGTAAAAGAAGCCAAACGTGAGGTATGGCATTCAGATATTTTGATGTCAAATTTAACTGAGTGCAACAATGGTATTTCGGATTTGTCTAGCAACAATAATAATAACAACAACAATTATGATAATAATAATGTAAATAAATCACCAACACAAGCTTGTAAAAGTAACAAATTTAAAATTTACCACCAGAATTTTCAGTCTCTCGATAATAAAATTGATTACATAAATCTAATGCTTAAAAATGAACTTAAAGACACCATCACACTATGTATTTCAGAACATTGGCGAATTCATTCAATTCCCAGGGTTTATACTAGCTAGTAAATACTCTAGATCTAATATTAGCCATGGTGGTATTTGTACCTTCTTAAGAAATAATTTAGATCATGAACTGTTAACAGCTTATGATTATCTAATTATGGAACAGGATTTTGAATTCTCTGCCATAAAAATACAGCAGGTTAAGTTAATAATTGTATGCGTATACCGTTCTCCGTCAGGAAATTTTCGTTTATTTACAGACAAATTAGAATTGTTACCCAATAACATGAGCAAAGTAAATTTCGATATAATAATTTGTGGGGATGTAAATGTGGATTTCTTAAAATGTGATAGAAATTGTGAATTATTAACACAGTTACTAATTTCCTATGGACTCAAACCTACAGTAAATACCCCAACAAGAATAACAAAATTTATTAAAACCACTCCTGATCAAATTTTTATAAATACAGATAAATATCACCATTCAATAGAAGTCTACTGTCCGGGTTTTAGTGACCACCATGGACAAATACAGAGTTTTGAAGTACCCGAAACAATCAATAATAATGATAATGGAATAAAATCAAAGTGCAGGTCATTCACTGAAACAAATGTTACATATTTCAATGACTTATTAAATAAGGAAACAGGGTCAGAAATTTATAAACTAGAAAATGTAAATGATAAATTTAATGCATTTAACAGCACCCTAAAACACTATTTTGAAACAGCATTCCCCTTTAAACAAAAAACTATTAAAAATAACAAAACTAGCAATTGGATAACAACAGGGATTAGAAATTCATGTCAAAGAAAGAAATTTCTACACAAATTATATAAACAATACCACACAACACCTGAATTCAATTTATACTACAAAAAATACACTCTTCTTCTTCTTCTTCAAGTGCCTCGTCCTCCAAGAACATTGGCGATCAGTAGCATGATCTGCTGTTTGTCCATAGCTGTTCTAAACAGTGTCTCTGTATTAAGTCCGAACCACTGGCTTAAGTTCTTTACCCAGGATATTCGTCTGCGTCCTGGACCACTAATGCCATCAATCTTCCCTTGGATAATTAATTGCAAAAGGTGGTATTTGTTGTTGCGCATGAAATGACCAAAGTATTCTAGTTTTTTCCTTTTGATGATACTGAGAATTTCCAAGTCTTTGTTCATACACCGCAGTACTTCCACATTTGTGACTTGAGCTGTCCATGATATCCTTAAAATCCTGCGATACGTCCACATTTCAAATGCTATCAGTTTCTTACTTAAAACCTCAGTAAGTGTCCATGATTCGACTCCATAGAGCAGGACACTAAAAACGTAGCATCGAAGCAGTCGGGCGCGTAATGACAGACTTAAATCACGGCTGGTCAAAACTTTCCTCCTTTTCATGAAAAAAACTTCTGGCCTGCTCAATTCTACAGCGAATTTCTTGACTTACGTCCCAGTTATCATTGATTTGACATCCTAAATATTTATATGATGAAACCCTTTCAATTCCTTCATTACCAAGTGTAAGAATGCCTTGAATTTCATCTTTCTTTCTACTAACAACCATCCACTTTTTTTTTTTTTGCATTTAAATGTAATCCCATGGCATTACTCTCTTCAGAAATAGAATCCAGTAGTGTTTGTAGATCATCCATACGTGTTGCAAGGATGACAGTGTCATCAGCATATCGGATGTTATTAATGATTGATCCATTTACCACTACTCCTTGAGACTTTCTGGAAATCTTTTCAGAATAGATGTTGAAGAGGAGTGGAGAAAGAATGCAACCTTGGTGAACTCTCTTCATTATCGATACTTCTTCAGACAGCTGTCCCATCAACACGTAGGGGAAGACCGGGCAAAGTGAATAAACTAACTTTATATGAGTGTATCTATGTAATTACGTACGACAATGACATGCAATTTACTGTAGTTGTTCATTGTTATCATCCCATTTAATTTTTGTATAAAACAGAATCAATTGTGAAACTATTCATAATTAGAATTCAGTGTTAAGTAATTGTGTCAAATTATTCACTTTGCCCGTATAGCCGGGCAAAGTGAATGACGGAATGCAATGTTTAAGACATGAAAATATTAATACTAAGCAAGTGTACATTTGACAGAAACTCAACATTGCATATAAATGGGATCCACTTTTGTTTTTCGATAGGTTTTATAACGTTCACAGTTCACCTGATATAACTAAAGCAACAGAGTTAATAGGATTTGTCCTACAATCCTCCAGAGCTTGCTTCATTGTTTCTTCGCACCAGCTGCCCTGATCACTGCTTCGTTTGAAATTGTAAACCATCTGTAAGCGAATATTACAATATTCTGATTATTATTGATATACTTCAGTACTTATTTCAGGGTATTTAACCCTCAACTGGTGACGTGGTTTCTGACAGACTCTGAGAGAGAGAGATAAGTGTACATCCCTAAGGATTCATTGCGAAACGAGACTTGTTTGCAATACCTTCTCATCTCTGTCTAAACATCTGTTCAGCCTCATTTCGTCACCTTCAGTCTTATCGTTCTCTTCTCACGAGGTAGACACATTCTTAAGGGGCTTCGTAGACTCCACGTCACCAATTCTGTAACATTTTACCATGTGGGAACGCAAAATCTTTGATAAGTATTCCTAACAAGATAATAAATTATTAGTGACCATTAAGTAATTAGTGAACGAAGTATTCAACAACATTAACCCAAACGGGCAAAGTGATTAAATATCCACTTTGCCTAGCTGTGCGCCATTATGGAAATCGTGACTGATCGCTTAAAAGTAGTGTAGCAAGAAAGCAAACAAAGTGTGTAAATAAGAGGGTTGGAACAACACTAAAACACAATGTAATCACTTTCAAAATAGTTATACCAATCTATGAATAATATTGTGTTTCTTACCTTGATAAAATGTTAAGAAATGCTATAAAAATCTGCAAACGCTTCTAGTCTCACGCTGTCAACCACTGTAGTCTGTGTACTACTGATTCTTATATCTCCAGTAGATGGTAGTGCTTCCTGCAAAAGCAACTCGGTGACATCTGTCGTGATTTTCCTTAACTTATACATATTCGCTTTGCCCGGTCGTCCCCTACAGCAGCACGTTGATTCCAGTGCAGATTTCCAATTAATCGCACATCACGTCCATCTACTGTCGACCAAAGTATTATGTGCATTAGAGTTTGAAGGTTGTTTGTGAAGTAACCAATAGACCTACATAAAATCCAATCACATCATCATTTTCATCGTTTCATCATGGCGCGTCTCGCTCGGAAGTGATGGGCTCCATCTCAGCAACGCTGTACAGCTTTTCTTGGAGCGGCTAGCGGGAGAACCATGTGTTATTTCCTCGTACAAATAAAAACCGATATAAAATAAGTGAATTAATTTACGTATTTCACAGTCATACAGCATAACTATTTGATGTATAACGATTACAACGCAACCAAGAACTACATTTTCCAACCACCCCGAGCCGAGAAAAAGTTACCTTACAACAATGATAACAACTTTGTTTCTTGGACACACAAAATTGTGAAATTAATAAACCAGTTATACAACATTCCAATGTATATTGTGTTAAAATTTGGATTCGATCTGATGACGGGCTTTTGAGATAATACATCTTAAATGTGACGCATGGTTGAAACACGCTTAAAAACGTGCACTTTTTGTGTTCTAACTGCGATAAAAATATTAAAATATAAATTTAAAAATCCAAACCTACATGAACTAACGTAAAATAGAACGACGAAAATGTAGATGGTATTGGATTTTATGTAGGTCTATTGGTTACTTCACAAACAACCTTCAAACTCGAGTACACATAATACTTTGGTCGACAGTAGTCCCAGGTCACATAAAATGTTCATCAGTTTATCGTGTTGAACAGTGTCCAAGGCTTTTTCATAATCGATGAAACTCGTGTAAACATCGACACGAACATCACGACATCGTTGAATCAACACCTGAAGACTGAGCAATGCCTCCCGAGTTCCGAAACCACTTCTGAATCCAAACTATGTGCCACCGATGTTCTCCTCACAGTTATGATATAACCTTAAGTGCAGGATTTTAAGGAATAACTTCAGGGCATGACTCATTAAACTAATCATTCTATAGTCATTGCAGCACTTTGCATTGGTCTTTTTGGGAATCGGTATAAAAGTTGATTTGAGCCAATCATGTGGGATGTATCCACTTCGATATATATTATTGAACAAACCAACCAGCAAGGAAAGAGATCGTTCATCCTTGAGAAGCTTTAGTATTTCAATGTGCAATTCATCTGGACCTGGAGCCTTTCCACTCTTCGATATTGTTATGGCATGTTCAATTTCAGCTCTTGTAATATCTATGCCATCGCCCGTTCGAATACCATGATCAACACTTCTGTTGTCTTCGAATAGAGTTTCAATGTAGTCCTTCCATTCTGTCAACTTCTCTTCAGTACTAGTGAGAATGATGCCATATCTATTTATGAGATTCCCAATCCCTCTGCTCTTATAAATCCCAGCTGTTTGTTTAACTTTTTTATACATGTTGAACGAGTCATGCTTTGCACACAGTTCTTCTATTTCGCTACATTCCTTTGAAAGGTGTTGTTCTTTGGCAGTACGGATTTCCTTCCGTATTATTTTCTGCAATTCTCTGTACTTTATCGGGTCATTATTCTTGAAAGGTCTTCTGCAATCGATCAATTGTAGAATTTTATCTGTCATCCAAGGTTTGCATTTCCTACTCTCCGTGGCCTGTAGTTTTTCTCGACACACTTCATTCACTGCGGATTTGAATTGGTTCCAAGCGTCTTCAATATTATGTGTATCCTTGTTCGACTGGTTATAATCTAGTTTTGTACTCAATGCTGTTTGGACATCATTTCTCAATACAGGGTCTTGGAACTTATGGATCGCAAAATGATTGTTGTGCCTCACTGGGTGATATTTTTAGCCTATTTTCAATTTTGAAAAAATAGGCTTATGAGATCACCTTTTGTCCGTGTGTGTGTGTGTGTGTGTGTGCGTGTGTGTGCCCCCCCCCCTAATAAAATCTAAACGGCTGGAGCGATTTCAATGAAACTCGGAAAGTTCATAGCACTATTCCCGGCGACCTCGACCGTGCCCTTCAAATTTTGTTACGACTCACCAATCCAACATGGCGGCTGTGCGAAATATTTCACCAGCATTCAATATCTCCGAAACTATTACCGATATTACCCTGACATTTTCTATGGTGATAGAGGGAACTACTATAAGTTCACTTATGTGACTTTTGAAATCCTGGTAACTACAAAACCAACATGGCGGCCAAGCGAATTTGCGATTTTTAAATAGACGTATCTCGCGATTTGACCAACCAAACGCAATGAAACTTGGTACAGTATATGTTTATATACATTGTAATGCACCGACATCTAACTTCGTTCAAATGTTTACATAATCACAAGATGGCGGATGTGCGAAATATTTCACCGGCATTCTATATCTCTGAAACTATTAGCGGTAAAACCCTGAAATTTTGTACGGAGATAAAGGGCACTACTGGAAGTCCATCTATAAGACTTTCAAAAACCGGTTAACTACAAAACGAACATGGCGGCCAAGCGAATTTAAAAATTTTAAATAGACCTTTCTCGCGATTTAATGTTCCAAGCGCACTGAAACCTGACACAGGAAATATTTATACACATTGTAATCCACTGGTATCTAATTTAGTTCAATTGTTTACATAACCTCAAGATGGCGGCAGTGCGAATTTTAAAATTAAGATTTTATTTATTGTGATGTAGTCATGCGATTGAAGTGAAAGTTTGAATAATGAACCTACGCAATAATTTTCCTTCAATGGTACATGACTCTATGGCCTATACATTTAACAATCCAACATGGCGACCATCCGAAATATTTAGACGATACTGAATATCTACGAATCTATTTTAGCAATCAAACTGCATTTTTTAATGTTCATAGGGGCTATGAACTTAAGTTCACCTATAGGACTTTAAATAACCTGGTGATCACAAATCCAACATGGCGGTGACGCGAATTATAAATATTCACATGGACGTTTCTCGCAATTTAACCATCCGCATGCAGTGAAACTTGGTACAGTAAATCCTTATACGAATGTTAATCCACTGGCATCTAATTTATTTCAATTGTTTAGATAACCTCAAGATGGCAGCTGTGAAAAATTTTAAAATCTCCTTGTTTTTTCTTGTGTCCTAACTATGCGATTGAAGTTTGAATACTACACGTTCACAATAATCTGCATGTAACAGTACATAACTCTAGGACCTACATATATAAAATCCAACATGGTGACCATCCGAAATATTTAGTTGGTTCTCAATATCTACGAATCTATTACAGCAATCAAACTGAAATTGTGTATGTTGATAGTGGCAATTAACGTAAGTAGGATATATGAAAATAGGCTGTATAGTTCTTCACGGAACTACTTGTTTCAAGTTCAAATTCATTGTGGCTAACAAAACATTATGATCGGAGTTAATATCAGCACCAGGATTTGTCTTCACACCTTTTTAGGGGATTTCTGAATCGCTTATTGACGAGGATATAGTCAATTTGATTCCTAACATTATTGTCGATGTTTGAGGTCCATGAGTAAAGACGACGTGGAGGAAGCTGAAAATGAGTGTTTGCTATGATGAACTCTTCCTCTTGGCATAGCTGGACCAATCGATCACCTCGATCATTGCCACTCCCTAATCCGAAATTACCCACTATATCAGCGCGTCGACCATGACCTACCTTGGCATTGAAATCGCCCGTCACAATGGTAATCTCATTCCTTTTGGTGAAAGACAAGGCCGTTTTGACTTGGGTGTAGAACGCTTCGATGTCTTCATCCGATGCATCACAAGTTGGAGCATAGACCCGGATAATATTCAATAATATTGGTTTTGCATTGAATTGTAGAAAAATTACCCTATCGGACACAGGTACAAAGGTCTTCACTGTGCCAGCAATATCTGGGTGCAATATGAACCCTACACCATTATAATAGTGCGGATTGTCATTACCTGCATAATATACCTGGTAACCATTGACGTTACATTTTCCAGAATTAGGCCAGCGCATCTCACAAATTCCAAGGATGTCAACTTTTAGTCTTTCCATTTCTCTGATGGCATTGTGAGTCTTTCCACTTTGAAATAAACTGCGGACATTCCAAGTGGCTATCCTTTTCATGACTGGCCCGGAGATTCTTAGTACCCCCCTGCCCACTTAAGGGCTACCGGGGACTAGGGGCCTTGGCTTTAGATTGTCCAGTCATGCTAAAGATTTTCCTGGGGAAGATAATGTGGTGGTTTCCCGTTGCCTTCCACATTCCCATGCCGTTGACCAATTAGTAATGGTTCCTCCGCCTTTAAGGACAATTGCTTATCCTAAGGACAAGAGTGTCCTGCTTCATCATGAAGATGAATTTTGAAGCTTATCCCGGCCTCCGTTCGGTCTCCTCCCACCTGTCCCAGCCTTGGAACAGAAACATTTTACTCCATTAATCCCGTGCACTGGGCTGCCACTTCCGCCACTTACACTGTACCAAAGTCCAACTTCTCCACTGTAGCTGCCGTTGTGGTCTTCACCGTAACCCTGGCAAGGGACCCTTACATGGGACTAGCATATTAAATAAGGAAATAAAACTAGCAAAGAAAATGCATAATGACAATTTTATTTCCCAATCATCTAATAGAAACACGGCTACGTGGCCCGTGATAAAGGAACTGGAAAATCTGCTAAAATACAAAGGAACATTACGCTGACCAGCAATAGTAAAGTGATTAATAATCCAGAGGAAATAGCAAACACTTTTAATGACTATTTTCTGGAAATTCCACAAAAAATATTAAATAAATCACAGGTAAATGCACTAAATTCTAATAATAAAACCACTTACGCACTTAATAAACAGTTCAATCCTCTCAGGAACCGAGTATTGTTTCTTGCATCGAGGAGCGTAAAATGAGCTCTGTCCGGTCTTTATGCGACAACTTCGATATTTTGTCCCGGTTGAGTATTTTTGGTGACTTTTCAGTTATGTTGCCCGTTCCACAGGAAGAATGATTTATTTCCGGATGAAAGGCAGCCTATATGCTATCCCAGGGTATAAGCTGTCTCCATTTCAAATTTCATCCAAATCCGTCCAGCCGTTTTAGTGTCAAGAGGTAACAAACTAACACACAGATTTTCACAATTATAATATATTAGCAGGTGCCCGCGGCTTCGCTCGCGTCATAGTCGTGTCATATTGTTATTCAATGTAATGCAGGTTTAACCCCGTTAACACCCCTTTAGAACCTGAATATCCAAAAATCCCTCCTTAGTAGACGTTTTCGACACACAGCAAACATATCCCCAAAATGTCATTCCTCTAACTTTAATAGTTTTGGTTGGTCGATGAGAGTGAATATCCAAAAAACCTTTCTTAGTGGACGTTTATCGTCCAGAACTCCACCCCTACCCATGGGCCCCTTAACTTGGATTTATGAAAAAAACGGTCGAAAACTTATTTATTTATTTTTTAGCTGATTGTTTTCCTCTGAGTTTCAAACTCCTCGCCTATGTCGTTTAAGAGATACACGCTCCGTTAGGAATCTTTCAACCCCCACTTTTCATCCCTATCACCCCATAATATACACATCGAAAAATCATTAGACACGTGTCAGCTTATTTTTAATGATTAGTTTATATGCCAAGTATCACAATGAATTGCACGTTTACCGCCTGAACACCCCTTTAGAACCTGAATATCCAAAAATCTTTCCTTAGTGGACGTTTTCGACATACAACGAACATATCCCCAAAATTTCATGTTTCTAACTTCAATAATTTTGGCTGGGCGATGATGAGTGAGTGAGTTGTCAGGACATTTTCATTTATTTATTTTTCAGAATTTCACCCCTCCTCATGAACCCCATATTGGATTTATGAAAAAACGGTCGAACACCTATTTACTTATTTTAAGCTGTTTTTTTCCCCTGAGTTTGATGAGTGAGTGAGTGAGTCAATCAGTCAGGACACTATCTTTACTGTTTTTTTTTAATTTCACCCCTCCCATGGGCCTCTTAAATTGGATTTATGAAAAAACGATCGAGCACCTATTTACTTATTTTTAGGCGATTTTCTTCCGCTGAATTTCAAACTTCTCGCCTATGTCGTTTAAGAGATACACGCTCCGTTAAGAATCTTTCAACCCTTTCACCTCATAACATACACCACATCGATAAACCCTTAGACATAATTATCTGTGCTTATTTTAAATGATTAGTTTATATGCCCAATATCACATCCCCAAATGAAACAACTCATGAGATATTGTTATTCAATGAAATGCACGTTTACCCCCCTTAAAACCTCTTTAGAACCCGAATGAACAAAAATCCTTCCTTAGTGGACGTTTTCGACATACAGCGAACACATTCCCAAAATTTCATGTTTTCAACTTCAATAGTTTTCGCTGGGCGATGATGAGTGTATATCCAAAAATACTTCCTTCGTGGACTTCTTTCCCCAGAACCTCACCCCTCCCCATGGGCCCCTTAAATTTATGAAAAAACGATCGAACACCGATATATTTATTTATTCTTACGCTGATTGTTTTCCTCTCGTTTCAAAATCCTCGCCTATGCCGTTTAAGAGATACTTGCTCCGTTAGAAATCCTTCAACCCCCACTTTTCACCCCTTCCACTTCATAATATACACCACATCGAAAAACACTCAGACACGTGTCTTCTTATTCTTAATGATGAATTTATATGCCGAGTTTCACATCCCCCAATGAAACCAATCGGGAGATATTGTTATTCAATGAAATGCAGGTCTACCCCCTTAACACCCCTTCAGAAACTGAATATCCAAAAATCCTTCCTTAGTGGACTTTTTCGACATACAACGAACATAACCCCAAAATGTCATGTTTCTAACCTCAATAATTTTGGCTGGGCGATGATGAGTGAGTGAGTCAGTCAGGACATTTTCTTTCATTTATTTTTCAGAATTTCACCCCTCCCATGAACCCCTTAAATTGGATTTATGAAAAAAAAAACGGTCGAACATCTATTTACTTATTTTTAAGCTGCTTTCCCCCTGAGTTTGATGGGTGAGTGAGTCAATCAGTTAAGACACTTTCTTTACAGTTTTCTTTTTCCCAGAATTTCACCCCTCCCCATTGGCCCCTTAAATTGGATTTATGAAAAAACGGTCGAACACCTACGGTATTTACTTATATTTTAGCTGAATTTTTATCCGCTGAATTTCAAACTTCTCGCCTATGTCGTTTAAGAGATGCACGCCCCGTTAAGAAACCTTCAACCCCCAATTTTCACCCCTTTCACCTTATAATACACACCACATCGATAAACCCTTAGACATATGTCTCCTTATTTTTAATGATTAGTTTATGTGCCCATTATCACATCCCCAAATGAAACAACTCTTGAGATATTGTTATTCAATGAAATGCACGTTTACCCCCTTAACACCTTTTTAGAATCCGAATAAACAAAAATCCTTCCTTGGTGGACGTTTTCGACATACAGCAAACATATTCACAAAATTTCACGTTTTCAACTTCAGCCGTTTTCGCTGGGCGACAATGAGTGACTCAGGACATTTTCTATCAACTTTTTTTTTTTTTTTCAGAACTTCACCCGTCCCCATGGGCCTCTTAAATTGGATTATGAAAAAACGATCGAACACCTATTTACTTATTTTTAAGCTGATTTTCTTCCGCTGAATTTCAAACTTCTCGCCTATGTCGTTTAAGAGATACACGCTCCGTTAAGAATCCTTCAACCCTTTCACCTCATAACATACACCACATCGATAAACCCTTAGACATATGTGTGCTTATTTTAAATGATTAGTTTATATGCCCAATATCACATCCCCAAATGAAACAACTCATGAGATATTGTTATTCAATGAAATGCACGTTTACCCCCCCCCCCCCTTAACACCTCCTTAGAACCCGAATAAACAAAAATCCTTCCTTAGTGGACGTTTTTCACATACAGCGAACATATTCTCAAAATTTTTTGTGTTCAACTTCAATAGTTTTCGCTGAGCGATGATGAGTGTATATCCAAAAATCCTTCCTTAATGGACTTCTTTCCCCCAGAACTTCACCCCTCCCCATGGGCCCCTTAAATTTATGAAAAAACGATCGAACACCTATAGATTTATTTATTTTTACGCTGATTGTTTTCCTCTCAGTTTCAAAATCCTCGCCTATGCCGTTTAAGAGATACTTGCTCCGTTAGGGATCCTTCAACTCCCACTTTTCACCCCTTCCACCTCATAGTGTAGACCGCATCGAAAAACACTCAGACGCGTGTCTTCTTATTCTTAATGATGAGTTTATATGCCGAGTTTCACATCCCCCAATGAAACAAATCGGGAGATACAGTATTGTTATTCAATGAAATGCAGGTCTACCCCCTTAACATCCCTTTAGAACCTGAATATCCAAAAATCCTTCCTTAGTGGACGTTTTCGACATACAACGAACATAACCCCAAAATGTCATTTTTCTGACCTCAATAATTTTGGCTGGGCGATGATGAGTGAGTGAGTCAGTCAGGACATTTTCTTTCATTTATTTTTCCGAATTTCACCCCTCCCATGAACCCCTTAAATTGGATTTATGAAAAAAAAACGATCGAACACCTATTTACTTATTTTTAAGCTGTTCCCCCCCCCCCCCCCTGAGTTTGATGAGTGATCGAGTCAATCAGTTAGGACACTTTCTTTCCTGTTTTATTTTTCCCAGAATTTCACCCCTCCTCATTGGCCCCTTAAATTGGATTTATGAAAAAACGGTCGAACACCTACGGTATTTACTTATATTTTAGCTGAATTTTATCCTCTGAATTTCAAACTTCTCGCCTATGTCGTTTAAGAGATACACGCTCCGTTAAGAATCCTTCAACCCTTTCACCTCATAACATACACCACATCGATAAACCGTTAGACATATGTGTGCTTATTTTAAATGATTAGTTTATATGCCCAATATCACATCCCCAAATGAAACAACTCATGAGATATTGTTATTCAATGAAATGCACGTTTACCCCCCCCCCCTTAACACCTCTTTAGAACCCGAATAAACAAAAATCCTTCCTTAGTGGACGTTTTTCACATACAGCGAACTTATTCCCAAAAATTTTTGTGTTCAACTTCAATAGTTTTCGCTGAGCGATGATGAGTGTATATCCAAAAATCCTTCCTTAATGGACTTCTTTCCCCCAGAACTTCACCCCTCCCCATGGGCCCCTTAAATTTATGAAAAAACGATCGAACACCTATAGATTTATTTATTTTTACGCTGATTGTTTTCCTCTCAGTTTCAAAATCCTCGCCTATGCCGTTTAAGAGATACTTGCTCCGTTAGGGATCCTTCAACTCCCACTTTTCACCCCTTCCACCTCATAGTGTAGACCGCATCGAAAAACACTCAGACGCGTGTCTTCTTATTCTTAATGATGAGTTTATATGCCGAGTTTCACATCCCCCAATGAAACAAATCGGGAGATACAGTATTGTTATTCAATGAAATGCAGGTCTACCCCCTTAACATCCCTTTAGAACCTGAATATCCAAAAATCCTTCCTTAGTGGACGTTTTCGACATACAACGATCATAACCCCAAAATGTCATTTTTCTGACCTCAATAATTTTGGCTGGGCGATGATGAGTGAGTGAGGCAGTCAGGACATTTTCTTTCATTTATTTTTCCGAATTTCACCCCTCCCATGAACCCCTTAAATTGGATTTATGAAAAAACGATCGAACACCTATTTACTTATTTTTAAGCTGTTCCCCCCCCCCCTGAGTTTGATGAGTGATCGAGTCAATCAGTTAGGACACTTTCTTTCCTGTTTTATTTTTCCCAGAATTTCACCCCTCCTCATTGGCCCCTTAAATTGGATTTATGAAAAAACGGTCGAACACCTACGGTATTTACTTATATTTTAGCTGAATTTTATCCTCTGAATTTCAAACTTCTCGCCTATGTCGTTTAAGAGATGCACGGTCCGTTAAGAATCCTTCAACCCCCAATTTTTACCTCATAATACACACCACATCGATAAACCCTTAGACATATGTCTCCTTATTTTTAATGATTAGTTTATATGCCCAATATCACATCCCCAAATTAAACAACTCATGAGATATTGTTATTTAATGAAATGCACGTTTACCCCCTTAACACCTCTTTAGAACCCGAATAAACAAAAATCCTTCCTTAGTGGACGTTTTCGACATACAACAAACATATTCACAAAATTTCATGTTTTCAACTTCAACAGTTTTCGCTGGGCGATGAAGAGTGAGTGCGTGACTCTGGACATTTTCTTTCAACTTTTTTTTTCTTCAGAACTTCACCCCTCCCCATGGGCCCCATTAAATTGCATTTATGAAAAATCACTCGAACACCTATTAACTTATTTTTAAGCTGTCTTTTTCCCCTGAGTTTGAAGAGTGAGTGAGTGAGTGAGTCAGTCGGTTAGGACACTTCTCTCCTTTTTTTTTCCAGAATTCCACCCAACCCCTTTGGCCCCTTAAATTGAATTTATGAAAACACGGTCGAACACCTATTTACTTATTTTTAAGCTGATTTTTTCCGCTGAGTTTCAAACTTTTCGCTTATGTCGTTTAAGATATACATGCTGCGTTAGGAATCCTTCAACCCCCACTTTTTACCCCTTTCACCTTATAATATACACCACATCGAAAAACCCTTAGACACATGTCTGCTTATTTTTAATTATTAGTTTATATGTAGTGTATCACATCCACAAGTGAAACCACTCTTGAGATATTGTTATTCAATGAAATGCAGGTTTAACCCCCTTAAGACCCCTTTAGAACCTGAATATCCGAAAATCCATCCTTAGTAGACATTTTTGACATACAACAAACATATCCCCAAATTGTCATGTTTCTAACTTCAATAATGTTGGCTGGGCGATGATGAGTGAGTGAGTCAGTCAGGACATTTTCTTTCATTTATTTTTCAGAATTTCACCCCTCCCCATGAACCCCTTAAATTGGATTTATGAAAAAAACTGTCGAACACCTATTTACTTATTTTTAGCAGTTTTGACCCCTGAGTTTGATGAATGGGTGAGTCAGTCAATCAGTTAGGACACTTTCTTTCCTGTTTTTCCCCCCGAATTTCACCCCTCCCCATGGGCACCTAAAATTGGATTTATGAAAAAACGATCGAGCACCTATTTACTCATTTTTAAGCTGTTTTTTTCCGCTGAGTTTCAAACTCCCTGCATATGTCATTTAAGAGATACACGCTCTGTTAGGAATCCTTCAACCCCCAGTTTTCACCCCTTTCACTTCATAATATACACCACATCGAAAAAAACTCAGATACATGTCTTCTTATTTTTAATGATGAGTTTATATGCCGAGTTTCACAACTCCCAATGAAACCATTCGGGAGATATTGTTATTCAATGAAATGCAGTTCTACCCCCCTTAACACCCCTTTAGAACCTGAATATCCAAAAATCCTTCCTTAGTGTGCGTTTTCGTCTTACAATAAACATATCCCCTAAATTTGATAGTTCACTAACTTTTAATAGTTTTGGCTGGGCGTTGATGAGTCAGTGAGTCAGTCAGTCAGGACACTTAGTTTTATATAAGAGAGATGTCAGCAACATCTAGTTTTAATTTTGTGTATTTGATTATGAAATGCGTATTTAATACATATGTGTATTTTTTATTACAACATTAAACAACCTTGATTTAAAAAAAACAATGTTTTGGGGCGTGCGTTCCCTTTTTCCATTCTTGAAATCTGGCAACCCTATATCTCATGGATACAAGATGTCCAGTTAGCATATTCGGGTAAATAGAGTGCTTTACTCCTGGTCATCGTACACAACACGAGAATGCTACTGTAGACCTATTGAGCTTCCACGAGTTAAAATGGCACCGAAGCTTATGCATAGCGAACTTTCGGTCCGGGAATCTCCATTTGATTTTCATTGGCAATGAATCGTCCGTGATTATTTTCATTATTATTTCGGATTGTGGTTTAGGTTTTAGGTGTTCAACTTATGAAATAATAACTAGAGGGTTGGCCTTTCGTGAATATTCCAAACACAAGTGTCTCCTGAAAGAGTAGTTAGTAAAACGTCGCTACAAAAAGGACCATAACAAAAAGCTTGCCTACAAAGTGTGCGTTTTGCACATTTCAAACGGCAGTGGTCTGACATATCTTGGACTAATATTATATTAAGTTAGTGGCAGTTAAATATGTTATGTGAGAATATTATTATCAGTTATATTGTTGTATTGATATATTATGCATTAACCTGACCCGTGTAAATGCTAAAATGAGACGAAAGCTACGAGTTAGGTTATACGCCTTACCGGTAACATTTACCAATTACTCATCCTTTCTTCTTTAATATTTATTTATTCATTATAATAGCCTATACGTTATATTAACACTTATTTAACCAATAATCTCTTTATTATTACTGTACATACCGGTGCATATTCCAGATATTGCAAGAAAGCAATATTTGATAACACATGCGGTTCCATCTTAAAATCCAACCGTGCCCAGTTTACAGTATGGTAAACATGGAAAGTTTTAAGTTACTAGACCAAATAACTGGCGACAAAAGTAAAAATATGCTCATTTACATCTTCACACTAGTCTACGTAAAGTATCATACGGTAATCACTGAAAGGGTAGAGGGGTTTATGGCCTCTATTACACAAACTAACGAACCTCATTTTGCATGAATTGTGGAGATGATGATAATTGATGTTTTAAGAAGCCTAACATCTAGGTCATCGGCCCCTGAATTATGGAGACCGAAACCTAATGGGGGTATGGATTGTGCTTTAGAAATATTTTAGTCAACAATATAAGACAGGTTGCCAGAAACCTACCACCTACCTACATGCCAACCTACTGCCTAACCACCTCCTATCTTCCAACCTACAGTACCTACCACCTAACCACAACCTACCAACCTACCTGTAACCTACCAACTAACCACTACCTACCAACCTATTTACCACCTACCTGCCTGCCTGCCTACCTACCTACAACGTTCCTACCTACCAACTGCGTACCTACTTACCTACCACCTACCTACCTGCAACTTGCCTACCACCTACCTACCTACCTACCCTCCTCACCAGCTCTTGGGCTTTCAACATAGATGGAGAATGTGATTTCAAACGAACAAATTTATGAATAGGGCTCGGATTTTTAGGTAAATAAATATTTTTTTATGTAAATACATATTTTAAGCGTTTTTTCTATAAATACATGAATTCCTGCTTTTCACTTATTAGTACATAAAACGACATAATATTTACATTTTTTTAAATCAGTATGCTGGATCTTTCAGTTTATTGCATTTTTGTTCTGTTTTACTTCAACGGGGAAGAACCTGTGAGCTATCTAATCTTCATGCAGAACGTATGTCAGCTTACAACTGTGTTATTCTTAACTTGTTGCCCCGTACCACTCACTGTGGAAGCCAGGGATTTCCAGATAATTTTACATCTGATGGGGGCGTTCTGTTCTGCCAACTGTGTGGGAAAGCAATCATGGCTGAACAGCGATCTCAAGTTACACAACACCTCAAAGGCAAAAAACATATTGCCGCAGTTTCGCGCCTTCAGGAGAATTGTTTCGCGGTAATCGTCGGTCTTTTGTGATGGACTACCTGAGGACTACCTGAAGATGTATCTCATGTATTGTAATTTTTCAGTAGTCAGTAAGGCATAGCATACATTGCATTCGTGAGTACTGCATATTGTTTATATTCACATTAATAAACTAAATTATAGGCTAATTAAATATTTTTACTTTTTTGTCACATATTTCAGGTATTTTTAATACATAAAAAATAAATATTTTCCCGATTTTTAGCACCTAAAAATCCGAGCCCTATTAATTAAATACGTCTTATTGAATCGAGAGAGCTACGTTCACTGATATTTTTGTGAACTCACGGATCAGATGTTTATCCTTAGTCTTGGTGGTTCGATATGGCTCAGCACAGGCAACCATATTTTACTGTACCACTGATGTTGCGCATTTTCTGATTCAGGACAGTGTCGATCTTCGTAACATGTGGGCTGTTCAACCACACTGAAGAACAGTACTCTGCTGTTAAATATACCAGTCCCATCGCAGATGATCGATGAACGGATCTGAAGCTTCCGATGTAGAGCCAGCAAGTTCCATGATGATTGTAATTAATCAGTCTACTGCTTATAAAATGAATTTCAATTGCAACTGATTAATTACAATTCCTTCGGATAGGTTTAAACTAGCCCATTTTTTTTAATGACTTTCCCATTACTCAACGTTATCATGGTGTTGTACATTTTTGCAAGCTAATTAGGTTGGCGGTACTTTCCAGAATTCCGCTGTGACGTACGATTCCTTATCGCGCTGATAAAACTCCCCTTTGCCAGTTGGACAGACAGAAGATCGATTTAGATAAGATGAATGAGAAGAAAATGACTCTTGACCCTTCAAACCTAAAGGCAAAAAGATAATGCAGTGGTGCACAATAACCACGATAACAGTAGCCACTTACATGCTTTTTGTTGTGTTTTAACCTTCATTGTTCCGAGGTATTTTCACAAGCAATTATACCAAATGGACGTGCAAGTGAACCCACAATTTTTGTAATTAAATATAGCTTGAATTACTGTACTTGAAAGCTATCAACGTGGATCAAACACACACAAGTCGATGACCCTTATTAAGGAGACGTTCAAAAATCCCTGGCTGACACTGTCCCCATTATTTTCATTGCCTCCAGCATCCCTCAGTCCGTAAAGCACAAGGTATCTCTCTGGTCCATAGCTGGTCGAAACGAAAGTAAATAAATAAATAAATAATAATAAAGTTGAAAGTTTAATTTAAGGTTTAAAATAAAAATAATAAATTCAAATGTGATTTGTTGTAGTCTTCTTTCCACTGAACATCATATTACGAAATTTCAGAGAAAAAAGTAGATTTCAAACCTGTAAAGGCACTTCATTACAAATATACAAACTGTGAAGTTTTGAAACAATTTTTGTTGTCGCTGTTGTGGTTGTTGTTTCATTTGAGGAGCTTGGACACCGTGGTCATATAGCCCCGTGTACTTGGGTGAGTGTGGAATACTTTCTTATAATCTGTGAAATTGTGATGGCTGTATTAGTGTGTGTGTTGGTAATTCAGGTGAGGCTTGGGAACTCAGTGGCCGTGGTCTTAAGTTGGGAACCATCCCGGCATTCGCCTGGAGTAGAAATGGGAAACCACGAAAAACCACTTACAGGATGGCTGAGGTAGTTATCGAACCCTCCTCTTCTCAGTTTTGTCTCACGACGCTGAGTGGACCCTGTTACAGCCCTCAGACAAGCATTAAATTTCTTGGCAGGGCTGGGAATCGAACCCGGACCAATGGGGCGACAGCTATGAACTCTAGCCGCTACACCAAATTTGCACAGTATTTAGATACATCCTTACGCCACATCGGCACGAGTGCATGTATTCCTTCAAAGTAAATGTCTGGCCCGGCATGTCTAAGTCACAGTGTATCAGCCTTCACTAGGGAGTCGTCTTCAAACCCTCTTGTCCGTGAAAGAGAGTTCTTATGTTTACCAAAGAGATGGTAATCAGAGGGTACCAAACGAGGAATATAAGCTGGGTGTTGCAATGTTGTCCATCCCATCCCAGTGTTTGGATAGCGTCCTTCGGTTTTTGACTGGTATGAGGTTGCGAGTTATCTTGCAAAACCAAAACATCCTGAGGTGAACGTGGAGTTTCAACATACAGTGTGCGTCGGAATTGATGGTGGTTCCCTAACCATAAGGCAGTGTTCTGCAACTTTATTTTACTCACGGCACACCCCAGACGGGTCTAGACTCAACACGGCACACCAAATTGACTGGTCCCTCAAAATCATATGAATCTGAATATAATTACGAAATATTACGTCGTTATGTAATTATTATTATTATTTGCCACGGTGGGTGAGTGGATATCGTGTCGGTCTACTAATCCCAAGATTGCAGGTTCGCTCCTGGCCGTGGTAAGTGATTTTTGAAGGGCGGAAAAAATACGATACGCATGTCATACGATGTTGGCATGTCAAAGAACCCATTTGAATTCAGTAGGCCGAGTTCATAATGGCAGAATTAATCTCGGGAGTTTCCGCCAACACAAAGTTCCTCATTTCTCTACTAGAAAGCGCTATAGTGTTCAAAGAGTTTAGATATCTATCATCTAACCTCCTTGACATTCATAGTCAAGGAACAACGAAATTCGACATGCTAGCTACTTTCTGGGTGTCAAATAGCAAAGCTTGCACCAGGCAGCCGAGGCCATACTATATAATATTATGTTATTTTACACGTTAAAGGCCTTTTATCAGACCACGTGGAGCAATCATGACTACTTGTTCTTCCTGTTTAACCAGTACTGTTTCATTCGTGCATTAAGGCCCTCTTCCTTTGTTCAGCCCACTTTGGTCTTAAGGCTTTAGCTGCTGCTTTCTCTGACATCACTTCCCACTTGTATACCTTGTGTCGAAAGATGCTTTGGTCTATGACGTTATTATAATTATTATTATTAGGCCTATTATTATTATTATAGACTCCTGGGTTTATTAACAACTTAATACACATTTCTAATACGAAATTTGAAGTAAATAACTCTCCTCATACCTTCAATGTGATACTTGAGCCTGCTTAGTTGCACACAGACGGCTGATTCGTGGCGGAATTGTTGACAACGCAAGCCTCATTTCTTCGTCAATGGATTTAAGTCTCTCTCTCTGATGTTAATTTGAGTCAACATCGAGGAGCCCAGTTCACACAAATATATAGTTGAAACTGGTAGCAACACATTAACTGCCATCTCGGAGAAACCAACCAACCAAAATGTATCCTAAGGCATTTCTAAAAAAATTAATTTCAATGTCGTCTGCTTTGAAATCTGAAAGTTCCTCTCTTCTGCAGATGTTTCGAATTCATGATGAATGGATCACGAACCCAGTCAGAATATTCAACACACTCTCCAAAATATTTTTTTGAAATTCTGCTGCAGAAGTACTAAATGTTCTTTAAGTCCATCAACACATTATTATCGTCAGCAAGGGACCATATAGTTGGGAACATCTCACACGATCCATTTTCAAATGTCTGTATCCACAAATTTAACTTATTAATAAATCCTTGAATCTTATCCATACTAGACAGAACATTTGCGTTTCTACCTTGCAATTTTAGGTTCAGTTAATATATTCATGTGTACGAAAATATCGGAAAACTATGCCAACTTAGATATCCATTCATCATTTGCTAAAAAAAAATGCGCATACTTATGTCCCTCAATAGTCAAAAAAGAAAGTATCTCCTCTTTAAGTTCAAACATTCGCGTTAACACTTTACCTTGAGATAACCATCGTACTTCTATATGCAGCAGAAGTGTAGTATTCTCTGATCCCATTTCTTGGCACAAAACGTTAAAATGGGGGCGCGATATGATGAAGTCCACGACTTTTACTACTTCATCCATCACAATTTTCAGAGGAGATGGCAAAGACTTAACAACAATGGCTTCGCGGTGAATGAGACAATGGTCAGTTCGCAAGTTAGGATTTACTTCGCATACTTTACCTACGAATCCTTTCATTCGGCCTGTCATAGAAGCGGCTCCGTCTGTACAAACACTAATGCAATCCTCCCATGTTAATTCATTACGGACCATATATTCATTCGTCGTACGAAATATTTCTTACCAGTTGCTCGCTCGGGTTGCTCTTTGCAAACAAAGAAATTAGTTACAATTACATCCCCATCAGTATACCTTATTTTGGAAGGAAGTTGTGCGTGACCGCCAATATCGGTGGACTCGTCGATCTGAAGTGAGAACTTTCGATTGCTCTTTATTTTCTCCTTCATAATGTCTTATTATGTTACTGGACATGTCAATAACTCGGCGGCTGATCGTGTCAGCAGAGAGAGGAATTTTTGAAATTTTAGTAGCAGCTTCTAAACCATTTCCTTGCACGCGGGCATTATACAACGTTTCTGCTATTGTTTGTGGTTTCTTGACCTTTACGATAAGTTCGGCTACCTTGTAGCTAGCTTCCTGTACCTTTTGCGAAACCCGTACCAACCTAATCATGAGCGTCAATTGTGTTTTTTTTTCTTTCTTTTGGCCGAACGACCGATGAAAATAAATCACATCCTTACTTAACAGAGAGGAATGTTTTGTTGACAAGTGTCGTTTCCATTTCAATTTACTGGGAACCATAGCAGCATTACTGAGTTTTCCACCACACACAACACACTCGGGGATTGGGCATGTTTTGTCACCACACAAAAATAACCTAAGATAAATAAGCATCACTATATTGCCTGTGAACTACTTTCTGTTTCTTGTTTTCGGACACGATGGTTTCACTACTTGCACTCGAGGAACTTATCCATATCGAAAATGGAAAGAAAAGATAGTTTTAAAACACTGTATTAGTAGATGGTAAGATTGGTATAGCATAGCAATCACAATATTCGCACCACTTCAGAGCATAGCTTTGATAGAACTGCACTGAAATACTGTAATATTACAGTAGAACAAGGCAATCAAATAATAAAACAGAGGGACATATTAGGTAATCCCCGCAAGTTTAGTTAAAAGTACGTACAGGCAGCCTTTCACAAAAGATGTGGCGTTACAAAGAACTCTCATGTTATCGAGTGTTGAACGTTAAGTCTATGATTGTTTGATTAGTGCGGGCCGCTAAAAGACTTGCTAAAAGTCTTACAAGGCTTTATCTGCGGCGATCACACAATATGCCGCCTGCAACCCATCAAACCGGTCCAATATTACATACGGGAGTACAAATGCCCCTAAGATAAGAAAACTACTGTATAAATATATTGAGTAAGCAAATTACACTTAATTTCTACGAAAACATAACATTTATCAACATGTGGTAATAATAAGCAAGCACCTTCTTACATAAAATCGAAAATTTAATTTATTACAATAATAGGTAAATGTTCGCGGCACACCGGTTACGGAACACTCCCCTAAGGCATAACGTCCATAAGCAAAAAGCCCTCCGAATCGCAGAAAACTGTAGCCATCACTTTTCCTACTGAAGATCACTTTGAATTTCTTATGTTTGGGTGAATTTGCATGATGCCACTTCATCAATTGCCTCTTTTGTTCCGGTTCAAAATTATGCATCTGTATTTTATGTCCCATCACTCGTAAATAATAGACTAATATTGTTAGTAATAACCAATGATTTGCAGAAATTGGAAATGTGGAAGGTCAAACATCTGCATGGAAGACATTCTCATGAAGTAAGCCAAGCCGATATCAACACGAATGCGTCGAACGTATGGCTGTCTGCGGGGCAGATCTTCTCTGAGTTGGAAGTATTTATGTTGGCAATTCAAGACCAAGTCATCCCTACTAGGAACTATCTCAAGGTCATCATCAGAGATCCATCAGTTAGTGACAATGAATGTCGTAATGGGTGCCAAGTCTCTGAAAGTATTCAACATATCACCTCTGGATGCACGCAGCTCTTAGGAACTGAATATAAGTGCGTGCATGATGCTGAATTACAAATCCTGCACCAAGAGCTATAAGAGCATCCAGCTTTTAGAAAAGACTGTGGAGCCTTACGGCGACAGTGTTGCTAGGCAGAGGTAGCGTTGACGTCATACGTTATGTTCACCCGTTTCGAGTACTGCGCTTTCATAAGCTAGCGAGACAACACACCCCCAGCAACTACCTGAAATAGAACACGCCCAGAAAGAAGCAGTCATGCATGTGTTAACGGATTGGACCAGTATTAAGGGTACCGTACGCGAAGCGAACCTATAACGACATTCATTTCGTTGTGATATGACGCATTACTGATTGACAGATGTCGAGAGCACAACCCTTCCTTCCTTCTCGGATGTACTGTATGCTGACGATGTTAACAATTTTTACGTCAGCAATACTGTTGACCTTTTTTTGTTATTAGTTAGGCTATAATTTAGTTTCTTTCAATGTTATTCTTGTTTTGTTTAGATTAATATTTGTAATATTGTAGTGAGTTAGCCGTGCGGTTAGGGGCGCTTGCATTCGGGAGATAGTGGGTTCGAACCCAACTGTCGGCAGCCCTGATTTGATCGAACAGAAAATAAAACAGACACACAACAGTAACACCAATGACGGATAGTGCTTCAGAACTTACGTTGCCGACGGAACTGAGCACGTGCTCCACTCCGGGCGAGCATGCAGCACAGGACGAGGCTCTCCTTTCTAGCGTACTAACCTCGAAATATTTTAAATTACTCAGACGGAATATAAACGATACTTGTATGCAATAACAAAGGTAATCAATTACATATAATTGTAGGAAGCTATTATGACGAAAAATATATATGTTCAGAGTTCCTTCATGATAAAAGGTGAGGTAACATAACCAATGTAGGGGGATTTCCGTTAAAAGTAAAAGCCCATAAGATTCACAGTCTTTTCTAAACGCTGGATGCTCTGGAAAGCTCCAACTTTTGGGACAGACAAGGTTCCATACTACCAGTATGTTCCAGAGAACATGGTTGAAAATGAACATTTCAGGCTGTATTGGGATTGGATTGTGCTCGCCGAAATTACAGTGAAACATAATAGGCCTGACATAGTGATCTGCAACAAAAGATTGAAGGAAGTCACGCTGATTGATGTTGCCATTCTGAATACGCACAACCTGCAGGCTAAACATACTAAGTGTCCACATACTGTTAGTAAATGGCGGCTGAGTGAACAACACAGCAGCACGGAAGAATATCAGTATTCTCAGACCGCTCGTAACAGATAACCAACATGGTTTCCTATCCAGGAAATCTACAGTGACGAATGCAACTAATTTTACTCAAATTATATCTAAAAAGTTAGATAAAGGAGGGCAAATGGATGTCATATTTACAGATTTCGAGAAAGCGTTCGCCACAATAAATCACGATATCCTCCTTAAAAAATTGTGTATTTTGGTATTCTCCCACCCATTACTCAAATTATTCAGCTCCTATCTCCTAGCTCAGGAAACAATTTGCTTTGTTCCAGAAAATTGTCTCAAAGGAATACATAGTTCATTCCGGAAAACCCCAAGGCTCGAACCTTGGACCTGTGATTTTTCTAGCAATGATAAACGATTTGCCACGTTGTATACTACACTCAAATACTCTTTTATATGCAGATGACTTCAAAAATTTTAAATCAATTTCTTCCACTAATGACTGCACTCTACTACAAAATGACCTAAATAATATACACAAATGGAGTATAGAAAACAAATTATACTTAAAGGTACCGAAGTGTGTTATGACCTTTATGTTCGACCCTGACTATTATCTGTCAGAAAACTGTACTATAATGAGGCTCATTATAACACTATTTTTCATTATGAAACAGTTTCTCCCACCAATTAGAGCTCAAGAAACAGTTGTTTGACCAATTAGATAATTAGATGCGCTGAGTTCCACGGCCTTCTAATGTAAATCACACTGCCTGGCCTAGTGTCATAGTAGAGTAATCGAGGTGGCCATGGTCAAATACAAGGCATTCCCTGCGTCTCATGCGCTCTGTTGAGTACATAAAACTGGCGAAATCTCGACAGATATTTATGAATATTTTTGTTCGAACATAAAATAGTTATAATAATTATCGTCGAACATAAACATTCGTATGCAACTCGCCTATAATGGTAATTAAGACACTCGTATGGAAATTATAAACATACTTGTGTCTTAATTATTGCCATTATAGGCTCGTTGCATAATGCACTATTACACGTAAGAAGAACCCAATCACATTTGTTTATGGAATTGAACCTAAGTCATTGCAAACAGTAAGCGAGAAGATTGGACCTAAGTCATTGCAAACAGTATGCGAGAAGAAAGATCTAGGGATTCTGTTTGACCGAGAGTTTGCTTTCACTTGTCATGTGCAAAAGACGGTCGGGGATGCTTACCGCATGTTAGGGTTTATAATAAGAAACGCTAAGCCGTTCATTAGGACCAGTACCTGCATAAACCTTTATAGTGTCATGGTGAGATCCAATATCGAGTACACCAGCCTAGTATGGAGTCCCTGGCAGAAAACATGCATTGAGCAAGTTCAAAAGAAATTCCTCAGATATTTACACCTCAAAATAACGGGCAATTACCCACACATGGTACCCTACGGTGAACTTTTGTTGAATTTCGGCATGACTAGTTTGGAGTCTCGAAGGCAAGTGAATGATATGAAATTCCTTTATAAAGTTATTAATGGTCAAAGTGATAACTCATTTTTCCTATCGCTCCTAAATTTCAACATCCCTCGCTTAACTACAAGATCAACCATAATATTCAAAAATGATATAACCAATACTATTTCACATAACAATTCACCTGTATGGAGGCTTTGCAGTATTTACAACGATGCGGTTCGTGTAAACTGGAAACTAGATTTCGGTCTCTCAATCAGACCGTTCTTGGAAATTATATTCCAGTCACTCTAATTCATACTTGAAATAAAATAATCATACAAAACAGAATCAACAATGTATTTATGTGGATAGGCCTGTTCCCTAGTTATTAATGTTACCTTTTAGTTTACTATGTAATAATTTCAAAACCTGTTTTTATATTTGACATTAGATCAAATTTATATTTAGTTTTTATATTATCTTTGGATTAAGCTTTTTACTACTAAGCATTTTGATCTGTGTGAACTTCCTAGTTTTAAGAATCACATTAAGATGTTAATACTTAATGTAGACATATCAGGAAATGTATTTTACTGTGTAGGTGCACTGTTATTGGGGGCGCACACTGAGCCCTGTTATGTACCATCAATAAATAAATAAATAAATTTGGCGTTGGTGGAGCCTATAAGGTCAAGAGAGTTCGAATTGTATCAATAATAATCTCAAGCAATGGTATTTTCTACAAGGGCTAAAAGGGATTGATCTGGACACTAAATTGTGTGCATTAATACAGAAGGCAGTGATATTGGCTAAAACTAGCATAGTCCGTAAATTCATTGGAAGTGCTCTAAATTAAAGTGATGATTATGCTTTGATTCAATGCAATCTGCATAATTGCTTTGTACTTTAACAGACAATTATCTGAGAATAACTGTGATATACTAATAATGTGCGTACACAGTTGCTAGATTAGGTGTATTCCTAATATTAATAAGAAATACGTTAAACAATCACACGTAACAACTTGATCGTTTTCCCAGAGTAGAGGCACATTTTTCACATTTGGCATAGCTGTACGTTAATACCACAACGAGTAATCGAAATGGAATGACAATTGGTAATCTTTCATGTTGATTGGTATGGCTGGGAAAAGCTTCATATGCCGTTATTAAAATGACAATGTAGCAGGTGTATGAACGGCTCTGTCACTGGCGATGAAATGAAATGAGATTGGAAAGGGAATTATTTGAATAATAACCTGAACTCTTTATATCTCACCTGTTGGAATTAACTGTCGAAGATAACAGGTTTATAAGCAAAGCAGTTTCTAATCAGGTTCTCTGAATCGATTGAAAATCTGTACGGTGTAAGCCAAATGGGTTAAAATACTAGTACAGTACAGGGTTTCTCAAATTATGGTATGGTACACGAATCTACCAATACTGTTACGTGAGCTGGGTAGAAAAAGGATCAACTTAGCCGGTCGTAAAAACACATGTGAAGTCATCATCATTCGTTCTCCGCTCCAGCAAGCCCGGTACGGGCATAAATGAGCCTCTTCCAGTTTGTCCGGTCCTCCCACATATTGTGCTCCAATTTCTTCCGCTAATCTGCATCCCTCTTGGCCAAGTATCTCCAGATTTGCTTCTCCCAAATGTCTCGAGGCCTTCCCCTTGGTCTCTTACCTAGGATGACCTGGTCAAAATACGGTATAATCTTGGTGTTCTTTCTTTACATACCCATACCATTTCAATGTACAGACTGTTCCAAAAGTCCCATTACCCTCCCCCCCCCCCCAATTGTGTACTTATTGCTTTTTCTTGTTGTAGGTGATATTGATTGCTGGAAAGAATGGCTGATGAATCCAATTACACCCTGGATCAACGAATCGCCATGAGTACCTGGGTTCATGAGCGACCTCACACTGGGAAAACACTGGGATATTCGACATGATTCCACCATTAGATTAAATATGACTGCGTCATCGAAACAAACAATATTACGTTGGGAGAAGAAGCTGTTTGAAACAGGTTCCGTAAAAGACAGATCACGCTCTGGAAGACCAAGAAGAAGAGCAGACACATGTGCGGAAGTTGCAGCATCAGTGGAACGTTCGCCGAAAAAGTCGCTACGCAAGCAATCACGGGAACTGAACATCCCATTAACGACTTTACGGCGATATATGCGAACAGACTTAAGTTTAAAACCGTTCAGACCCTCGTTTGGGAATGAACTGAGTGACCAAGACTTGGAGAATCGACGCGACGCCTGTGCGTGGTTACTGGAGATGTTCGACACAATTCCCAAACGTGGAAAAGTTATGTTCTCTTGGTCGTATCTGGTTCCAACAAGATGGAGCGCCAGCGCATTTTGCAATACGTGTAAGGGAATACCTTAACGATGTGTTCAGAGACAGATGGATTGGAAGAGGATCGCCTGCATTACCGGCACCTCTGAAATGGCCCCCTCGAAGTCCCGATCGGACATCGTGTGATAATGCATTATGGGAATACATCAAACAGAAAGTCGCCCAGAATCGTTATCAGACAATTGAGGAACTCAAAGACGCTGTTCGGAATGCATTTTCCTCTATCACGCCAGCAATGCTGCGGCGAATCTCACATCGCACCTGGAGGCGAATAATTCTGTGTTAGGAAAATGACGGTGTTCACACAGATAACCTGGAGTAAACGGTGGTTATCTGATGGTACACCCTCCTCTCATCAGCTCCCTGCTGTTGAAATAACATTTTGCACGGATGTAACCAATGTAGAAGGGTGGGGGGTGGGGGTAATGGGACTTTTGGAACACCCAGATAGTTCTAGTGTGTCAAGCAGACTTCTATCCAAATTGAGCTGTTGCCTTATTTCCTCATTTCGTATTTTATCTCTCCTGGTCTTCTGGAGACAAGATCGGAGGAACTTCATGTCAACTGCTTGAAGTCTGCTACTGTCTGGTGCTGTTAAAGTGGCTGCTTCAAGTCCATAAGTCAATATTGGCATAAGATAGGTTTTGTAAAGTGTGATTTTGGATATTAGAGGAAAGGATTCATCCCACAGTAAATTGCATACAGAGTGATAGAAATGTGGTGCCGTATGTACTCTATTCCCGATTTCATGTGTAATGGTGTTATCTGCAAAGACATCGCTGCCCAAATACTTAAAATTATCAATAATATTTATACTGTCATCACCTAGTCTGAGATGGTTTTCATCGGATTTCCTACTCATTACCAAGCCAACTGTCTTCTGTCGGCTGATGCATAGTCCCTTATTTTTTTCGAATTTTGACTTCCAAGATCTAGCTTCGTTTGTACCGTTTCAGTCTCGCCCCATTACATGACGTAATCGACAAAGACTAATGCATTTGTTGTTTTATATATCTTCTTTACAGCTTTTATTACCTCATCCATAATATTAATGAAGAGTAGTGGTGATAGACAACTACCTTGTTGAACACCACACTTGGTTTCAAGCCACTCTGATCTGTTGGTTTGGACTTGAACACAGCTCCTTGTCTCCTGGTAGAGATGTCTGACACGGGAAATAATATCTTCAGGCTCATCCTTTTGCTTCAAGCTTTCCCAAATATGTTTCCGTGGTATATGATCATATGCCTTTTCAACATCAAGAAAAACAGCAATAATCATCTTATTCTTCTCCCAGTATTTCTCAAAGAGCATTCTGATCGCAAAAATAAGGTCAGTAGTTGATCTGCCAGGTTGTAATCCATGTTGTTCTTCTTCTAATTTAGGCTCTATATATTTCCTTATTTTGTTTTCAAGAATGGACTCATAAATTTTCAAGCTGTGAGAGAGCAGGGTAATTCCTCTGTAATTGATACACTATTTTCTGTCTCCTTTTATAAACAATGGAATGATCACTCCAAGTTTCCAATCGTTGGGATCTGATTGTCCCCCACACCTTCCTCAAAACTCTATACATCCAATGTATTCCAATTTCTCCAAGTATTTTGACCATATAAATGTTGAATTCATCTAATCCAGGGGACTTGTTACATTTCATTTTCTTTACGGCAGTTTCCACATCAAGCCAGGTTAATGTCTCAGTAGTAGGATCACTGCTTCCGGTAACTGAAGGATCATTATTGGCATTGGTCTTATCATTTCTGTTTAACAATATGTCAAAATGTCGCCGGAACTCCTCTACTATGGCTGTTTCATTTCTTGTAATCTGTCCATTTGGCTGCTCAACTGCTCTCATGGTTTCATAATTCCTTCTCTGGTTTCGGATCATGCTATACAACAGCTTTTTACTTCCACCCTGACCCATTTCCTCGCAAGATCTTCCTTACATTTCTGTTTTACGGTTGTGACAATTCTTTTGACCAATAGCCTCTGTTCTCGATAAACAACTAATTTCTCTTCTATTTCACTTGGGCTTCCATTTATCCTTGCTTTGTACAAAGCTCTTCTTGCACTATTCCTATTTGTGATAGCTGTTCGTACATCATTGTTCCACCCTGTGGTTTCCTTTGGTTTCCTGAATTGATTCTACAGTCCACAGACCTTCGCAGCTGTGTTAACAATAGTCTTCATAAGTGTATCCCATTCTTCGTTGGCTGACTTAACATCGTCCTGAGGAATCCTTCTACGAAAAATGTATTTACTTAAACTTATGTATTTATTTAATAGAAACAAAAGATAGCTTTCAAACCATTATTCGGTGTTGCCTTATTAATAATTAACATTATAGCTTTCAATCGGTCAACACAAAATGATTCCAATTAAGTTACTGGAATATGTGAAAAAGTCTGAAATAAATCACATGTGATTAAGATTTATATATATTGTTATGACAAATTTCGCTCGTCAAGCAAGCATCATCAGATCCAAATACGCGAGACAAATAGCTCTACATAACACTATCAAACCGACAGTGACACCCACAGACAGTGGGAGGGCAGAGCCTTTTATATTGTGCTGAAAAATATACCGGTAATCAAAATAGTTTTCATGCGAAGAGAATGTTTATTTAATTATTGATTTTCATGAATAACTAGCATTACCCGTCGCGGCTTCACTCGCAAAATTTTATAAACCCTTTAAATTTGGCGATGACTCACTCGTCAGCCAAGATTTATTTGTAGTTCAAATTTGAAACAGACCTATTACGATCGGAATAGTACATTATGCAACGAGCCTATAATGGCTATAATTAAGACACGAGTCTGTTTATAAAACGAGCGTATGCGAGTTTTATAATTTCCGTACGAGTGAATTACTATTATAGGCGAGTTGCATACGACTGTTTATGTTCGACGATAATTATAACTTTATTATATGTTTTAACATAAATATTCATAAATATCTGTTCAGACACAAGAATTTTGTGATCGGGTGCGGCCCTGGGTAGAATATCTCTGTTTTCCAAACTCTCTGGCTGACCGACGCATGCGCTCTGTGTGCTTCAATGCCATATGTTCAGATTGTGCACCAGTATTCAGTAAAACTGTCACCGAAGTCGTTTGAAAATCACGCACTGTGTAGAAATTGGATTTGGGGATATTAAGGTACAGTGCTATTTCTTGTCTCATATCCACCAGTTTATTTACGCGAACATATGGACGGTGCACTTTCGGTAATTTATAATTATAGACATGTTGGATTTTGAGCGCATGCGCGAAGGTATCCTTATATAATTGGTCACACAACTGTTTCTTGAGCTGTGATTGGCGGGAGAAACTGTTTCATAATGAAAAATAGTGTTATAATGAGCCTCATTATGATACAGTTTTCTGACACATAATAGTCAGGGTCGAACATAAAGATATGTAAGGCACCGTGCTGAGTATTCTACTCACTCTTGATATAGAGAACAGAATTGTATAATCGTATTGTTCTAAACATGATCAGTATGGAACATATTATTTTGTTCTCATTGAATTAAACAAATATTTAAAATGTAGATTTCGTTCCGTTGAAAGTATTATTGTTAATCGTATGACATTTACACATAACTTTTGGAACATAAAGAAAAAATATATACAAGATTTACAAATTTACAGATAAATTATTTACATAGTCCATCGCATTTGCTGTAGCTAGCATGCAAAAAGTCAATCGGTTACCACAAAACAAGTTCTGAGGGCACTCACTCTTCGACTAGATGTCTGATTGTCTGACGCGGTTATCCACAGGTACATTCATAAGAGGCGATCTTTCCCAATTTGTGAAAAAGATCATCACATCTCCCACGGTTGGTACGTATCCTATTCCGAGTACACCATGTCCTACGGGGCAAATCAAGTTCCCATAATTGTTGTTGCTTTGGAGAAAACTATGTAGCTCTGGTGGAGTGTTATTATACAATTCTTGTGCCCAGGCTTCGTGTAGATTGAAGTTATGGTTTGTCAGGTTGATTGCTGTTCTGATTGCAGGATGTCTGGAGCGGAGTCTGTTGATTTGGATGGCAGGTATGTCCTAATGGATTTGCAATTGTTGGAAGTAATACATTCCTTATCACCATAGGCTAACATCAACGATCAGCTACAGCATATTACCACAACTGAGTAGCTCCTGCTCCTGCTTTAACATTGTCTCTACGTAAAACACTAATAAGAAATGCCAAATAGCCACAAACTTAGACGCTATAGAGAAAGAAATAAAACTCTTTCGAAAAGCCATTCACCATGATGATCGCCTCACTATAATTAAGAAAATATGCTAGTTTGCTCTGTTGGTAGGTCTATCGATTTGTCCGCGGCAGCAGCGCGCCAATTCGTATTTGTTGAATCGATTCGTGGGCCATGCATTGTTAAATGGAGTTACTAATTCAGAAACTTTTGCGGGAGTGTGCACAACAACTCACCAAAATTTCGTCGTAAAGAGATGAATGGTACCTATGTAAGCATGTGGGTCTTTGTTGAAACGATTCGTGCAACACTAATTTGGGCGGGGGGTAATAACAAAGAATGAAGATTGCCTGCCTTAAGACCAAATATGTCCTGAATCCTTAATTGAAATAACAGCTTAAACATTTCTGAGCGTTTGTCAGTTTGAGAGGAGTTAGCTAGATCCCCTGCGGCGACCCAGTGCTGTATTACCCTGTGGTCGGCTAATTACTGCCATAGCGGTCTTACCCGCCTGATTGACCTGGGTAATGACAACTCAACACCTACACCAAGTGTCGGCTTGCATAAGAACTCTGTGTAAAGTTCATTAAAGTAACATCAAATCTCATACTGCTTCATAACCTTGTTTTAACAGACAACCATTACGACGTCTCTACTTCACGTCATTGTAACTTTTGTCTGGGAATTTCAGGGGGAGTGGACACAGAAGAAAACCCATACGCACCACATTACTACCCGTAAAAACTTAAATAAACATTGCTTTACTGACAAGGAATTCCAGTGACTTTTGCGCTGAACGCAATGTGTTTACGCAAATTTGAGTAAATCATTTTAACTACAAAAATTAACAATTTGCAGTGATAGAAGCAATTTTTCAGTGTTGCCTAATTCTTTTAAAGATATATTTTCAGTCGGTCAACACAAATTGCCCAATTGGGAACAATTTGTGTAAACCGACTGAAAAGCTTTCTTTAATGAAATTAACAATATAATTATGCTATTTCTGTATTGCTGGATAGTTTTGGCATTTGATAAATACTAAATAAGTAAACAAATGAATAAAGTCCGACATTTATAAAATGAATCTTTATTCCCTCGTATATAATCACCACCCCACATGCGCCAAATACAGTAGATGTGGCTGATGTAGATTCCTGAATGAAACAAATAAAACTATCCTGTATATTATTTCACTATGGATTACAAATGGTTTGGAACAAACTTTAAGGATGCTTAAGAAAGAAATGAGATTTGAACAGAAATGCCAGTAATAATGAAAATGAAAATCCACAGCCTGCTTCCAGTCTCCGACCGGGTCAGGAATGGAATGAATGAAGCCCCTATCTAGCGGCGAGGATATGAACTGTGCCGGCTGCCGAGGCCTGACGCACTCCTCTGGGGCAATGATTAAATGAATGACAGATGAAATGAAATGATAATGGAGAGTGTTGCTGGAATGAAATTTTGACAGGGAAAACCGGAGTACCCGGAGAAAAACCTGTCTGCCTCCGTTTTGTCCAGCACAGATCTCACATGGAGTGACCGGGATTTGAACCACGGACCCAGCGGTGAGAGGCCGGCGTGCTGCCGCCTAAGCCACGGAGGCTTACCAGTAATAATAATAATTAATAATATATAATTATTATAATTTTCATGCACCTTCTAATGACACCAATAGGAAAGATATTGAGAGTGTGGAAAACTTCTGGAGGGTACTCGAAGAGACAATGGACCGGATTCCAAAGCACCATGTAACTATTTTAATGGGGGACTTTAATGCTCGGATTGGTAGAGAACGGAAATTTCAGGCCATAGTTGGAGAATATCCAACACACAAGAGGACCAACAGGAATGGAGAAAGGCTGATTGACCTGTGCAGAAATTACAACTTAGTCCACAAATCTACAGTTTTCAAACGCCTTCCTAGAAAAGCTATGACGTGGAGATGTCCTAATCCCATGCTTGGGGAATTCCAACTAGATCATGTAGCCATTAGTAGAAGGAACAGCCAGGAAATATTAAATGTCAAAGTATTGAGAAGTGCGAACATTGACTCGGATCATTATCTTTCTTTGATCAAAACCAATTTCATCCCTCTTAAAACAAGCAGAGGAATCCATTGCATCAAGTCGCGAATTCCAAGGTTCAATCCATCTAAGCTGAGAGACAGTGATGACTTCACCAAGACCCTAGCTAAGAACAAGGAAAAGAAGGACTGGCCCCAACTACAGAATACACTAGTAGATGCGGCGACAATAACTATCCCGGCAGTCAGAAAGAATAAACATCCGTGGTGGACAGCTACATGTGACAAGGCAATAGAAGAGAGAAAACAAGCATGGCTGAAATGGAACCGTAATAAAAGTGTGGACAATCATGATAATTTCTTAGAAATTCGGAAAACTACTGCCAAAATTATCAGAACAAGCAAGAGGCAGCATAATAAGGATATCATTGACAAGGCAGAGAGGGATTTCCAGCGGAGCAACACTAGAGACTTCTACCAGGCTTTTAAATCACAAATAACACCCTATTCAGCTCCTACACTTCACCTTCGGGGAGCTGACGGAGATCTGAAACTGAACAATGAGGATTGTGGTGTTTGAAGCCATATTTTCAGTGTTGCCTTAGTAAACAAGAGTTTAGTGCTTTTCAGTCGGTCAACACGAATGTACCCAAAAGAGATGGGTATTAATCTCATGTAATTTATTTCAGGATTAGGGCATAACCCATCTCTTTTGGGTACATTCGTGTTGACCGACTGAAAAGCACTAAACTCTTGAACAATGAGGAGTGCACCACAGCCTTAGCAGAGTATTTCAGCGACCTTCTTAACTCCGAGGAACCCAAGAACGTTGCTAAGCCACACTCTTTCCCTCCAACAAAGGAAGAGATCCAGAAAGTCATTTCCGAATTAAAGTCCAATAAAGCAGCAGGCGAAGATGGGATCATTGCAGAGCTCTGGAAGTAGGCTTAAGAGGAGTCGATACAGAGTATCCATGACATCATATCTAACGTCTGGTTGACAGAACAATTACCTAGTGACTGGACCTCAGCTATCATTCACCCACTACATAAAAAAGGTGACAAATCAGATCTCAACAACTACAGAGGGATTTCCCTGGTATCAGTGACATACAAGATACTCTCCAAAGTATTGCTCACAAGAGTAGAGGTTCAACTGGATTCCTGCATTGGAGAGTACTGTACCCGATACCTAGTTGAGGCTATCGGCTACGCCAGCAGACATTAAGCCGTAGTTGAGATTTTGGGAAGAGTTAAGAAAAGATAGCGCTCAGATCGAGTCAAGAGGAATGTCAGGATGACGTAGAAGGTCTAGGATTAAGAAGGCACTGACCGCAGTCAAGCGGATGGAATTATGGATGGAATTATGAAGCTTTATTAAGATCTATATGGAACATGGTATTTAAACATCTCAGAAGAGGAGATATAACATGCATTATATGTGGTAATAATTTTAAGGAAGCCAGATAACCCTTAAGTTATTTTATAACTTAATAGCCGAGATGATCCGGGTTCGAGATTATATTTGTGACGCAAGAGCACAGAGGTGGGGAGAACGTCACGTGACTGCGCCAGGGAGGTACAGGTCATTGCAGTCCAGAGACAGTCAGTCGAGCTCCGTGAGCCAAGCAGTTGAGCTCTACAAGCAGAGGAGTCCAGTACAGCGAGCAACGCAGTCGAATTCAGGGAGCGAGCCGAGTAGGACATATGCCGAGCGCATGGTAAAGGTCGCGCAGCGAACAGCTTTTGTCACGGAAAGTGAAAGCGACAGTTTCAACTTCACTAAGCAGCGAACGAAAAGTAGGTCAGTGAGCCGGGCGGACATCCGCGGTAGGCAGCGTGAGGACCGGTTACATAACCAGCTGTACAGCCAAGCAAGCATAGAAGGCCGGGGTTTTAGAACAGCATTGCGATAGTGGTTGGAGAACTTATTTCAAGCTGCAATTTGGTAACGCAGAACAGCATAGTAGAGCGGCATGGCGAGGCCAGCTTTAGGCTGAGATTATTCTAGCATTGCAGTAGGGTTATTTCCAATCTTATACGCAAGCATTATGACAGAAGCTGAACTTCATTACAACATTGAGTTGGAACGTTTATTCAGCATTTGAATTGTACAAGCAAATAGTTACGAGATACTGCAACTGGGAACTTCAACTAAACATAGTTTTTCAATGACATTACGACTATGCATTTCATAGCGCGTTCCTAATAACATTAACGATTGTAGGCAAATGAAATGTTTCAGGCATATGCACTTATGAACATTAGCTCGTGCATTAATGCAATTCTTTCTTATGAAGTGTTATGAATTACCGAGTATGAACACAGCTACAGGGTGTTTCATAAACTTAGACACTCTCATATAAAATTTTATTTCATGAAAGTGAGACTTAACAGTTATTGGAGATTGAACTTTCAACACTTAAACCGAACATTGTATGGAACAGTGGCGTAACGTAGAAGAGGAATAGGGGGTCCGCTGTTTCTATGAACTTTTTCGTGAGGATTTGGACAATATCCGCTATGTATAACCAGAAGTTCATCATGTCGGAGTAAACGCAGACAGAGACGCGATGGCACCACAGAGCGATGGATTCGATTCCTGACGAGGAGAAGGTCCACCAGCTGATTCACTTGGGATTCGAAGGCAATCGTCATTGCGTGGATGGAATGATATTCACGCCGATCTTTCGAGAAATTCATTACATAATGAAAATCGACGATCTTTGAAATTTAATAACAGCTGATTATGAAAAGGTACTGTAAGAGTTATAACTTTCTGATACGATTAATTTCATGAATACTGGGCACACATGTATATTTTTCTAACAGGAGTGATACGATTATTTAGACATGGTTTGACTTTATATGCTTCGAATTTTGCTAGAATATGGCGTGACCATATGATATGGCAGGCATCATTATACGAAATTCTCACCATTGGTTGGCTTTATTAAGCAGATGTTTGGTCTTTTAGACATTTTTCCAGCAAGGATAGTTTTCATGAATAGTTTTTTTTTGTGACGAGTATTTCGAACTCGTGATCTGCAATTGATTATCTAAATTACTTCGTCAGTTCATTGCATACTAGCGAGTGTGTATTATTCATCAGTAGGGATTTTTTCCATTGGATTGTTTGGAGATATTAAGATGTTATTCACTTTAGTTAATGAATATCGCTTTCATATGACAACTAGAGACTTGTTGATTTCTATCTGCTACATTCACTCATTTAATCTTCGAGATGGGGTCTTTCGTATTTATACGATTGTATGGTGGTTACTCATCTTACCCATCGCTCAGGGCATTATCATGTTAGTCGACGGGGCAAGGTCTTTCGTATTTATACGATTGTACGGTGGTTACTCATCTTACTTGCCATTGAGGGACTCATTTTTATCATCCGAGTGTACATGAGATTGTAAGTGAATCAAACAAGGAACTACTAGTCTCATATCAGTCGAAATTTTGTTAAATAAAGTACAGATAAATGTCAGCAGGGTTACATTTGTAATTCTTGTTTGCCAATCCAATATTTTGTTGCTATACTCTTTTGAGAGTACTTTCAGTTTAACAGCTGGTACAGCTGATGCTTTTGATGATTTTTATAATTGTGTTGGATACCTTTGAGAAGGATTTAAAGTAATTGAATCTTGTAAGATGAATCATTAATGGTCAGATTTATTTTAAGGCAGATCAGTATTGCAGATTTTGATATGAGAGATTATAGCACATTGATGTTTTTCTGTGATGTGAATTATGAGAATTGTAAGAGAATTTATGCTATTTGAAAGCAGATCTTGAATTACTAAGGTAATATTTTCTCCAATTGTTTAAGAAGTTGTCTAGATGTGATCAGAGTAATTACAGTTATTGGAGATAGTGTGTGTTGATAATTTGAAGCCAGTTATATATTTTTTGTAGATCATGCAACATGGTTAAGTGAAGTTTGTGATAGGCATTTTGTGGAAGTTGCCAAGTGATAGTTGCAATGTTGCTAATGTATTTTGAGGCAGACATGAGGTTGTCGAACCCAGTCTAGCGTAATTGTTGAGATTCGTGCTGTATGTGCTGAATGTTTATGGAGTTTTGTGGAATAATTGTGGTATTCAAATGTGATATTTGAAGAAGTGCGGATATATAATGTAGTTGTGGATAGTCAGATCCAACGTGATGTCGTGAAGGCAATAATATTTTTTGGCATGAAAATTAAATACGAAATATAACTTGGAAGTGATAAAACTGTAAGACAACGTTCTATAACCCATATTAAACAATTTGTTAGGAAATTAAACAAATAAATAAAGTTGATAATACAAGATTTTCTGATAGTAATAATTAATGAAAAAATAATCTGAAATTTAAGCATATTAATGATCTGACCTAATGAAATAAAAATCCGAATGACTAGATGAAATAATGAAAATCTAAATAACCAGAAGAATAAAATTTAAATATATTAATAAATTAAATTTTGGAATAAATCAATGAATTAAATAAATGGATGAATTAGAGATTGAATAAATAAACTTATTTAAATAAATTAATAGACGATTGGATAGATGATGAATAACTGAATTAGAAGGTGATAATTAATTAAAGAAGATAAGGTCCGTGATAAGAAGAAAGCATATAAAAGCTGGCTTTCTCTAAAGACAGACGTGAGCAGAGAAAGGTACGTCACTGCTAAACGAGAGGCAAAGAAAGCTGTGGCTGAAGCAAGAGCCAACCACTACAACAACCTCTATCTTAACTTGGACACCAAAGATGGTGAAAAGAATATTTACCGTCTGGCCAAAGCCCGAGCAAGAACTGCAAGGGATATTGAACACTATGTGTGCATAAAGAGCAAGGAAGGCCAAAGACTACACAACAAACATGCTATTCTCAAGCGATGGAAAGAGCATTTCGAGGAGATCTCAAACATAGAGTTTCCGCATCCAACAATCCCAGAAGGTGTCCCAACTAGTGGGCCTATCCCCCAAATCACTCCACAGGAAGTTACCACTGCCCTAAAAAGCATGAGAAACCATAAATCTCCTGGGCCAGACAACCTCCCTGCTGACTTCTGGAAACTTCAAGAACTGCAATCTACTGCGATAGATTGGCTTGTTACCTTTTTCAATGCCATATTGGACTCTGGCCACATCCCTATTAACTGGGCTACAAGCATTACAGTACCGATTTTCAAGAACAAAGGAGACCCAAACTATCGCCCAGTACGTCTTCTCTCACATACATTGAAGATCTTTGAGAGGATTCTTGATCGACGCCTATGTGCCATCACCGAAATCAGCTCCAACCAGTGCGGGTTTGTCAAGGGGGCTGGAACCGCTGACGCCATCTTCGCAGCACGGTTACTGATGGAGAAGCACCGTGAGAAAAGGAAGCCTCTGCATATTGCCTTTCTTGACCTTGAAAAGGCCTTCGATCGTGTTCCTCATGAGTTGATTTGGTATGCGCTCCGCAACCATGGTGTGCCAGAGTCATTTGTAAATGTGGTCAAGATGTTATACAAGAACACAAGCAGTAGAGTTCGTTGTGCTGTTGGCACCTCGGAAAACTTTCCTGTAAATGTCGGCGTCCACCAAGGCTCAGCACTATCACCGTCCCTTTTTGTTCTTGTGATGGACACCATCACTCGTGACCTGCAACGGAATGTTCCTTGGACCCTTCTGTATGCAGATGATATAATGGTTGCAGATGACACCCGAGAAAAACTCCAATGTCAAGTTGAAGATTGGAATAACCGCCTCTCCCAGTACGGCCTATGTCTGAATGTGAAAAAGACGGAGTATCTGGAGTTAAACCCAAGCGACGGTACCATTCAAGTCGCTGGACAAAATCTAGTCAAGACAGAATGCTTCAGGTACCTTGGATCTCGTCTTCAGAGTGATGGCAACTTCAATGATGAAGTAAGAGCCAGGGTAAACGCAACCTGGTTGCGGTGGAAGGAGGTCACGGGTGTGCTTTGCGACAAGAAAATGCCACTTCGTCGCAAATCGAAAATATATCGGACAGTGGTACGGCCAGTTGCGCTGTTTGGAGTTGAATGTCGACCATCCGACAAAATTTCAGAACGTCGCCTGCACGCCATGGAAATGAGAATGCTCCGTTGGACAATGGGCATCTCCCTTATTGACCATGTCAGAAACGACACAATTCGGGAGCAAATGGGTGTCGCCCCAATTGTGGACAAAATGAGAGAGAAACGGCTCCGATGGTATGGCCATGCCCTGCGTGCAGCGCCTGATACTGTTAATAACTCTGTCCTTCACTTTGAGGTGGAAGGCCTACGGCCCAGAGGACGACCGAAGCAGCATTGGCAAGACACAATAAATGGTGATTTAAAAATTACCGGCCTAAATCCAGCTGACGCACAAAACCGGACAAAATGGAGGTCAATGACCAAAAAAGCGGACCCTGCACCAGCGGGACAACGCTAGGAAGAAGAAGAAGAAGAGTTAATTAAAGAAGCTGATGATTAATGAATTTATATGGAATTAAATAAATTTAATTGAGATATAATTTGAGGAATTGCAACTTGAGTTGAGGAATTAAACAATTTGTATTGATGATTTAAGATGATTTAATCTGAAGAAGATAATGAAATAAGATTGTGTGAATAATTAGAAAGTATAATGAAGTAATGATAATAATTTTCATTTAAATGATTTAATGGTGATGAGTTAATGATTCTGACAGGAATATGTAGAATTTTGAGATGAGAATTAATGTGAGAAATGTTTAACTTTGATGATGATGATGATGATGATGACCAATGAGCATTGGATTTTCTGTAATTCACAAACAAGTAATTATTAATGATAATGTAAATAGTGTAAATTAATTATTCGATGTTTAGGAGCATTTTACTAACGTATTTAACATTTAAATTATGCCATGCAAGCCATAAAATTGCGTGATATTAAAAATATGTGATTATAATGAGTATGTTTAGACAGATTAATAACTTTTTCAAATCCACATTTATGATGTTAAATTAAAGAGAAATTAGGTCTCAGGTATCACAAATGTCAGTGACGAAAGACATAGTGCTACAGTGATCCTGAGAACCCAAGATAACTTTAGAGATTTTTCCTGTTTTATGTGGATGAAATATTTTTGATTAGAAAAGAGATGGTTCGATTTTTGGACAATGACAATTTAACGTTGGCATTCAACCATACTCTCAGGTAGGATGAATATTTAAAATGTCTGTCTGACTATCAAAGTGAAATAAATTTGTTTTTATCTTAGTTGTGATCTGATGATGGTGTGATTTTCCTTTTCTTTCCTTGTCTTGATTGAGGCTTAACCGGAAAGGATGTGGTTAGCTAGGAGTTCAGTTGATGGCGCCCATTTATATTTGCATTATTTTTATTAAACTTAAGCCCGTAACGACCCTAGAGATACTTTGTCTCGTGTTACCCACTGCTTTTTCGATAACTCAGCTGAATTTCCGACACATTCCTTATTTGACTAGATGTTCATTTAACTCCGCTCTGTCCTGGAACTCCAGGAGTGCGATGTAATAGCAGATGGGTCATCGCATCCCCAGGACGAACGGGTACAGAGAGAGAGGAAGAATTGGCTTTACCCACCTGTGGGGCTTCGATTTTGTTTATTCTATGGAATCACATCAGATTTAGATTACTGAGAGATTGATCTCAAGTTCATTTAATTGTGTTACAAAATTTATTAAACTTAGTCAGACAATGTACTTGTGTGCCCATTCCAGTGTTCATGTTAATCGTATTAGTATTATATCATGTTAGTTGTAAGTCATTTTTCCTATACCCAAGTGAATGCAGGAATTGAGACATTGTGATGTGTTGTTGTCTAACGTCTCTGAATAAAAAGTATATTGAAAATATAATTATGTTGCCGGAAGATTTAGCTAAGGTGTTAGGAGAGTTACAGAGTGGTATGTCTGGTATTGCAGAAACTATTTCTAAAATGGAAACGGAAGTTAAAGAACAGATAAATAGTTCAGAAGCTAGGTTAGAAGCTAGATGTAAAGAAAATGTGCAATCATTACAGGCTAGTAACGAAGGCAATCTGAACGACAGTTTAAAGTCATTAGAGACTAGATTACAGTCAACTAGTGAAGATAATTTAAAGTCATTAGAGACTAGATTACAGACTAGTAATGAAGAAAATTTAAAATTGAAATGAAAATCCACAGCCTGCTTCCAGTCTCCGACCGGGTCAGGAATGGAATGAATGAAGCCCCCATCTAGCGGCGAGGATATGAACTGTGCCGGCTGCCGAGGCCTGACGCACTCCTCTGGGGCAATGATCAAATGAATGACAGATGAAATGAAATGATAATGGAGAGTGTTGCTGGAATGAAATTTTGACAGGGAAAACCGGAGTACCCGGAGAAAAACCTGTCTGCCTCCGTTCTGTCCAGCACAGATCTCACATGGAGTGACCGGGATTTGATCCACGGACCCAGCGGTGAGAGGCCAGCGTGCTGCCGCCTAAGCCACGGAGGCTTCGAGAAAATTTAAAATTATTACAGTCAAATAGTGAGGATAATTTTAAATCATTGGAAGAGAAATTACAAGCTCGTAGTGAAGAAACTAACACAGAGTTAGAAAACAAGTTAACTAGGTTAGAGAATAGATTAACTTTAAAGAATAATGAAATGCTTAAGACTTTACAATTAGATATAATTGCAGTAAATATGAAAGGAGAGGAAAATGGTCAAATATTAAGAAAGAATATTATTGAATTAGAAAGTAGAGGAGAAGAAAACATTCTTACTTTAAGAACAGACGTTATGTCTATACAGAAAGACATTAAATCGGATGTATCGAAGTTGAGATTCGACATCGATGGTTTAGTGGCAGATGTAGGCAAAATTCAAGAGTGGTCTACCGAAGTATCTTTCGAAACTAAAATCAAAGGTCTAGAAATGAATCTAGGTAATGAGATTAAAGATTTAAAGTCAGTAATTGGGACCATTAAAGAGGAAGTCTTAGGAGAGGTTAATTCTAATTTAAAATCATTAGAGAATCAATTGCAGAAAGATATTAGGAAAATGGATGATGATATAGAGCAAAAGGAAAACTTAGCTTTATTCAAAAATAGAGTCGGTGCAATCGTGGAAGAACGGTATAGTGAGGTCGATGCCGAAGCAAAAGAAAAACGTGCAGGATTAGATGAGAAATTAATCGCAGGTATGGCGAACTTAGAAGCGAGATTTACGGAGAACAAGGAAGCGATGAAAATAGATTCAACTCTATTTAGGACAGATGTTGATCTGTTAAAGGAACAAGTCGCGTCAGTAAAGAATGCATGCGAAGACAAGATAGACAAGTTGAAAAACGATTTAGACGAGAGTAACAAAACGCAGAATGTTTGGTCGTTAGATGAGTTGAAGACTCAGGTCAAGACCGTAGAGAAATTGGCAGAAGATAGGATAACTAAACTAGAATCTATGATTAACAGTTTCACCAGTCAAAATATTACATCAGGGGAAACATCGATAAATCAGACACCGATAGACCGCAGTATGGGTAATCAAGAAGTTAGCATGGGAGAAGACCGTCAAACGCAACAGAATGTGACATTCGAAAGGGCAAGTTCAACCCCTCAGGATAATCCGAGTTCGAATAGGAGTACGTTGGGTACAAGTGAACGATACTCAGGTCCAGTTACCATTATCAGAAATCTGGATGACAAGCCGAGGAAGTTTTCTGGAAATACAGGAGTCACACCAGTCGAATTTCTGCGAGATATTCGAGACTACATGGCGGAACATAGAGTAGCCAAGGAAAGAGAACTAAGGATAGTCGAACGCGCCTTAGACGGGTCTGCGTTAACTTGGTTTAGAGCATTCAGAAGCAATTTTGCGAATATGGAGCAATTTGCAATTGCATTCTTAAGGAGATTTTGGAGTGCAGAGGATCAGCTGAACGTAAGAGCAGAAATGTACTCGAAGCGTTATTCTACGTCACTTCCGACGCATTATGCCAATTATTTTACTTCACAGTTGGCTAAATTACAGTTTCTGATTCCTCCATTGCCAGAAGGAGAGCTTTTGCAAGCTATAGCGAGACAGTTACCGATTGAGGTACAGCGATCACTCATAGCGTCGGGAGCAAACACACTTGAGCACTATGACGACATTTTACGGCGATTAGACTATACAAGCGCTCAAGTTACGCCTAGAAATGCAAGAAACGACAGTCGAAACACGCAAGAGGTGAATGCGGTAGTCGTTGATAACGCAGCTCAGACGGACAGAAGAGATTCCTGGGAAAACAGAAGGAACGAAGGAAATCGAGGAAACATCCGTAACGTTCGTGGAAATGATCGATATAGAGGACCATATGAGAGGCCATACGATCAGGAAGCAAGAGACAGCCGATACAGAAATTATAATCAGAATTCCAGATATCAAGATAGGAATCGATACAACAATAGATATCGTGGTAGAAACAACTGGAGCCAAGGTCAACAGTATAATCGGAACGACAGGCAGGATGGCCGAAGAAATGAGCCAAATGAAAGACGAGATAATCGTGAATATGAGAGATCGAGGCAAGAAGGTAGACAGCCTAGTACACCACCCGAGGAGACAGTCAGAGATGTCAATCGAGCAAGAACGAGTAGTGAAGGAAGAAACAGACGTCGAAGTAATACAGAATCAAGATGCTAATCATTGGAAATCAATCATCATTGTTGAGAGTCAGAAAGTACCATCATGCTGATTAAGTGGATTGTAGAGCTATCGTGTACATGTGTTATATATTGTGCCCTTTTAGCAAGAAATATGCAAATCACAGTATGCCAGCATTGCTCAATTCGGGATTTTTCGGGGCTGCGGTAAGTTCTCCCACTCTGTGACTTACATATTTTGGATTAAATAGAGGATACACTTGCAAAAATAACAACCAAATCAACTCCTATTTTTACATATTTAATTAATAAAAATTATGGCGCTACAAACAATAAAACAAATAAACTACTGACCAATATCATTCTACTTATCCAAAGTGAACAAGGAATAGCATAAAAATAAAACAAATATTCTCTTTAAACACATGGTTTTCTTTAAAACCAACAATTCATGATTATTTTCACTTCCATAAAGTACTTATCTAAAGTTCCATATAACTACGAGCTTCTTTGGCTCGATACATTTCCATAATAATGGTGTCATACTTTTATACACCTCAAGAACTATTTTTATCTTTCTTATCATCAAAACAAATATATAATTACATTTAAAATTACATGTTAATTATTCACTTCAATATTTGGGCATATCACATGTTCTCCGTATTTGCTATCTCTCTCAAGTTTTGCAAATTCACTACGGTGATCGGGAAACTACTTGTGTACTCCAGAGTTATAAAGATTACTTGACAAAGTCAAAAACTATGATTACTCCCGAAATCTAGTTATCTTCATAAAACTCGTGGATTCCTTATTTTTCATACAACATTACAATAGGGATTTTTATTTAATTCATTTGTCTTATAAGACCATTATCACATAAGAAAACTACGATCTGAACTGGCAAGCGATAATATCAATCTACAAGGACCTCGGTTCAACGCCCGGGTCATTAACAACTTTAAACACTCACGGTGTATTTAACACTTCTTACAAGACGATCTTTACCCACCCTCGCTCTATGAGGGTCAGGCCATTATACTCAAGCGTGATTTATGACAGGGAGAGCGGCTCCCTACCTAGCCTACTGTTGGAGCTCTCTTCAATGCTTTTAAAACAAACCTTTATATTATTTTCAGTTCTTTGGGGAAACATGGCATTCTACTCATCGTTTTACTTTCAACAATATTATTGGCTCATAAACCACTCTCGTAATCTTGGCATTTATTAATTATGACGGGTCCTCATTGATTGGGAAGAGAAATACACATTCGACGACGAATAATAAGGGGCTTTAACAACAAGAGGATTCTAGGTTCGAATCTCTTAACATGCCTCGGGAACCATTTCCACATTGGAGGACTTATACAAGACGCGATTTAGGGTCTAGCCGTAGCTTACAGGACCTACGCTCAATAATACCATACATTTGCTCCCTTTTATAATATAACACACACATGGCCTCGTGATCTACGTCACAATTAGAGGACTTACAACATATCTCAATTCAATACAATCAACTACCCCTCATAAGTAATTTACCAAGTACATTTAAATTCTACGCATTCCTAGCGTGACTTTTTCTTTAATTGCGTTCCATTACGCTACACATTACTTTACGGCCTAATGTCTTCCAAAGAACTGATAAATTTCATAGTAACAATTGATACATATCTCAATTCTTATATTAATCTTGTCCGTTAACAATAAATCGCTCCATTTTTAAGAACATGCATTTACAACATGTCTTATACATTTGTTAAGGCTTCAACGATCTATATTTTTATATCATTCAATTTAATCTTTATTTAGATTTCTTTACCTTGTTATTCACATCATGTCTTCATTCCTTACAAAAGCTCAAAAGCTATTTCTTTCATATAATTCAAATTTACCTTTATGTAAATATCTTTGTTATAATTATTATTATTACGCTTGCTTTTATAACATTCATTAAATACACTGACATTTTATTCCAGGCATTTCCTCTACAGGATTTGTTATTTCACATAATTATTTATTATTTCTTAAAACTTTATTTTTGTTCAGATCGCGTTCTTATTTAGTTATTATTTATTTAAAAACATCCCTTTTACTCAAAACTCCGGTGGAATTGTACACAAAATTTTCCCGACACCCAAAACATAATGAAAATCTTTACTCACATGTCTAAGGTCGTTTTCTGACCTTTATTCTCGTTCGATGTGACATTTTGGCCCACCTTCTTGAATTACTCCATATTGTACAAACTCATCTCATGTACAGACATTTCTTGACACATATTCAATACATTTAACACTGACAACATTTTTAATACACTGGTGTATCCGTTTAGAACACACAATAAAACACTAAAAAATATATTACTTTTAACACACACTCTTGATATATTTACACTTCACAACTTTTGATCACTTGGCCGTCTTTTTCTAGCCTATCACACGTGACCTCTTAATCTCCCGTCTCCAAGGGTGAAATTTATTCAATGTCGGCTTCCTATCCTGCAGAATACGAAAGTCTCGAATCATCTACTACTTCCCTGGAATAACAATTCTTCGAATCCTGTTCCTGATGATCGGCTATTTCTCTAGCTTGAACGGCTCCCCTTTTAGATCTGATTTATCGATCCTAGCGAAAGTCTGTTCTGATCGAGGTCCCCTCGATAACCTATCGGTGACCTATGGATTTTTTAGCAACTAATACTTCTCGAGTCTTAGTGCTTCAGAATAGTTCGTCTGCTTTCTTGAAAACAATGTCTATAGTTTCCGTTCTTCTTTGTTTATCCGGTTCTCGCACTTCTAAATTTCTGAAATACGTCGCGAACCTTACTCTGTTTTTCCCTGTTCGGGTTCTTTAAAATTGATAAATTGTTTATCTCGCTGTTCCGGTACTTCCGTACGTTATGATACTTTTGGTCGTTTACTGAAAGACCTATCGCCTGAATCCTAAGTTCGCAGCCTGCTTTGACTGTATTTTTGGAACTTTTACGGTAAACTTTGCCCTGTCGGACCTAAATCCTGTAACTAGGATTTTCCTAATTTTTCTACACGGCGATACTTTAATACTTCTTCTTTGCAACTCCTTATGGAGGCACGCAAGTTACTGATACTTCGACGCCCGTGGCTGTCGGATATTAATTCTGCGTTGTAATAAAGCGTTTCTCCCCTCAAGGAGTACTGGTTAACTGCCTTCGATGTCTGATACAGCGTAACAGCTCCCTGGGCTATCGTAGACTGCATGTACTGATACAGCGTGACGTTCCCCTCACGGGCTCTTGAATACTGCATATACGATGTGGTGCAGCACCTCCGCTCACGGAATGCTCGTAGACTGCATGTACTGATACAGCGTGACGTTCCCCTCACGGGCTCTTGAATACTGCATATACGATGTGGTGCAGCACCTCCGCTCACGGAATGCTCGTAGACTGCATATACTGATACAGCGTGACGTTCCCCTCACGGGCTCTTGAATACTGCATTAACTGATACAGCGTAACGCCTCCCTGGGCTATCGTATACTGCATGATTGGCTTGGTGAGGCCAGGAGTTTTATACCTTTTAGTCAAAAAAGATAAAATCCTAGTCCTTTTCGTGACCAACTTTTGAACTAATTGTCGCACAATTATAAAAATTATATCTCCAGAAAGCTCGTCTTCCAAACGTAAAATAATCTTCCTGTGCATGGAAATCGATCGTGCATTTCCGAGATATTAATTAATTCTTCGTCCTCAACTGTGTGGGTGGTACTGTTCATTTTTAATTCTCCCACTCCTTGGGTCCCGGTGAATTCCCAATGACGTATACTGCATTTGCACTTTTCTCCTGGACTATTATTAAAAGCTTTTTCTTTACACAAAAATCTTTAATCCGAAATGATTCACCGTACTGTATCTGTTTACTTATTTTTATACTCGTAAACGGGTTAAATTTAATTATTCTTGTTCTGACTCAGCAGCGAGGTTGCCGTTTTTCTGCAACGTAAGAGCAATTTCCGAGTCAAGCTTCTTCGTCTTACAGTCCAAACGTTCCACTCGTTCTAATAATATCCATGACTGGCTCCTTATAAATGTCAAAAGGCATGAGCTCATCTTATGAACACCTGGCCCTAGCGTTTGCACAATGTTAGGCTAGAATCCTGGCTTGAAATCTTTCTCCGTTCCCTTAGAAACTGTATGATTCTTTCATTCCTTTCTCAAAATACATGGATTCGACTCCCTTTGAGGCCATGGTACATGGGTTCATCTCACCCCTCCTTAGGTTAATAAATTTTCGAAAAATTTTGAGGAAATTTATTTTAATTATCCAAAAAAAATCTTATTTTTCCTTTTTAAATGTCGAAGCCATCATAACGTTATCCGTACCTTCAGATTTTTCTTCCTTAAAAATCGCACGATAATTTTATTTCTTTCATCTTTTTAAGTCATATCCGGTAATTGTGTCGGTTGGGTACGCTCTGTCCCTACCCTTTCTTTCCCCTGTTTAATTTTCTGGACTTCAGGTTTCCAGAACCTCATTCTTCTTTACGGGTGTGGTCTATCCCTACCCGTTCCTTTATTTCATCATTCTCCTTCCTTAAATTGAAATTTTCTTCTTCAATAAAATCAATTATTTCTTTTATTTACCAATATAATTTCTCCAATTCGCATTCGCACTCGAATGTTTGAGCTCTGTTTCCTCTTCCTATCTCATTCTCGTTTCTATCAAAAGTGGATTCTTCATCTCTAAATGTTTCCATAACCAGGGCTTGTTCATTGGCTTCATCGAAGTCTTCGGGAGGGTAATACACTTTTAAATTTGCTGAATTCATGGTCACTTCGTGATTCGTTTCACAGTGCCGAATTCTATAGGCATTATTTCTCAAATCCCTTATTATTTGATACGGTCCGTGGTACAGTTTCTGGAACTTTTTGTACACGCGGTTCCCTGGATCCGAAATGGCGGGTCTTTTTACTAACACCATTTCCCCTGCTAATAGTGGCCGATGATACCTCTTGTGCCTATTTCTTCTTTGTCTCCTGTCGGCTTGAGCTTTTAGATGCTCAAAGGCTCTTCTTATACGTACATCTCTTCCAGGCTGAGCGTCTGCTGGCCTAGGAATTACCAGACTCCAAGGTCTCTCTGGTTGCTCATTCCGATGTAACGTTATTGGTATCTCTCCCGTAGATTCATGGATTGTTGTTGTTTATACAAAATTCGATAATATCCAAGATATCTATCCAATTCCAATTTTCTTCGGCACAGTATATTCTACAATACTTGGCCGTCTCCCTCATCACTCTTTCTACAGGATTTGCCTCAGGATGGCGAATACTTAACAAAATCTGACGTATTCTAAGTCTTTCTAATTCTTGTCTGAACTCTACACTGGTGAAACAACTACCGTGATCCGACAACAAATTCTCAGGTTTTCCCAGAATCGGTATCACTTTTTCTTTGAGTCGTTTTAACACCTGTTTGGTACTAGTCTTCTGTATGGGAGCAAGGACAACCATTTTAGTGAAGACATCCATAGCCACCATTATGTGTCGATTTCCTCTTCTTGCCTTTGGCAAAGGTCCGAAGTTATCAATAGATATGATTTGACCTGGCCTTTCGGGCAACAATGGTATAGGCTTTTGTCTCATAAGAAATGCATTTGGTTTGATCCTTTGACATAGATCACATGTCTTTAGCGTGTCCCTTACAGTTTCTCTCAGTCTCGGCCATACAAATGCTTCTTTCAGCATCGAGACTGTTTTGTCGACTCCCATATGTCCGAACGATCTATGGGCTAACCATACTATTTTCCTCTGCAAAATTGCAGGTACAACAATCCTTAATCGTGTATGGTCAGAGTCCACAAACTTGTATAATAATCCATTATAAAATGTGTAATCTTGAGCTATCTTATTAGCTTCCGTGTACGCTGGTGTTCCCCTTATCAAACTTCCTTCGAGGAAAGATATGAGCATGTTCATCCATGGATCCTCACGTTGCCTTTGACTAATGCTCCTTAACTCATTTAGAGTACGCTGATCCCTGTCTTCCAAATCAATAGCCATTACTTCCTCTTCTGTGGACTCTGGCTGTCTACTTAAATAGTCTGGAACTATATTTTCTTTTCCTGGGCAGTATTCTATCTTTTCGTGAAACCGTTGAATATATAAAGCCCAACGCATCAACCTTTGACTGGATAGATCAGTCTTCATCAAAAAGGTTAAGGCTTTATGATCCGTTCTTAAAATGACCTGAAACCCATATAAGATCTTTCGCCAATATTGCAGCGCGTGCAATATCGCTAACAGCTCGATTTCGCTGATCGTATAATTTTTCTTGTGTGGTTTCAGTCTCCGACTTGTGAAAGCTAGATAATTTTTCTTATCAGGGTTATCCGGGTTTTCCTGATATAGCATTGCCCCTATTCCAATCTGGGATGCATCTGTTTCAATTATAAATTTCTGATTAAAATCAGGATATCCTAGCTTCACATAGTTTAAGAGCATTTCCTTGGCCTCCACGAATGCTTTTTCTGTTTCCTCCGTCCATTTCCACTTGCCCCCCTTCTTCAGAAGGTCCTGTAGTGGTGCAACAGTTTTTGTGTATGATGGACAATGTCCTGAGAAGAAACCAATCAATCCCAAAAACTGGCGAACGTTCTTTACCTTCAACGGCCTTGGAAAATCCCTTATCGATTCAAATTTGCATGGATTTTGTTTAACACCATCCTTGTCAATCACATGCCCTAAAAATGTTACTTGCCTTTGACAAAAATTTGACTTCTTTAAATTGATTTTAAAATTTGCCCTTCTTAAGTCTTCCAATAATTTCTTCAACTTTTCTAAATGTTCCTCAATGTTCTCCGAGGTAAGCAAAATATCATCCACATAACGGATAGTGCAATCTTTCACTTCCTCTGACAGGTTTCGATCAAGCGCTCTTATTAAGGCAGATCCGCGGTCTTCAATCCAAACGGACATCTCCTAAAACAATAGGTTTGTTGGTCGAACTGAAATCCAGTCAACAAGCTGGTTTTCTCTTCCAGTTCGAGATGATGATACGAAGAAGTCATGTCATTATTTATGAAAATCTTCTTGCCTTTGAACTTCCTCAGTATTTCTTTTATGGGTGGTGCCGAATCATTTTCTGGTATGATTTTTGCATTTAAATTTCTGGCATCTAGACACACCCTTACTGAGCCATCCGGTTTACTCACAATCACCAATGGACTAACATATGGTGTCGCCATCTTTTCTATAACACCTGCTTTCATCATTTCCTGCAGTGTTTTCTTAGTTTGTGGGTAATGTTTTTCCGCAACCGGGTATGGTTTTTGTCTGAACGGTGCCCAATCATTGACTTGGAACGCGTATTTAAAATTTTCAATCTTCCCTGGCTTGGAATCAAATACGTCCCTAAAATTCAATAATAATTTCTTTAATTGTTCCTTGTTTTCGAGGTTAACTTTAGCCTCCTCTACTTTTCCTGACTGGTTGGTCTCGAACTCAGTTTCCAAATTATCTTCGAGTTCTATGTTGAGGACTTCAAATATCCTTTCTATGTCCTTATAACCTTCTTCAGTTACTTCTTCCATATGCCATACCTGTTCTCCTATTTTCACATCCTGTTCCTGTAGGTTAATGTTTTGTTCATCCACATCCTCTCTTTGGATTCTAATGCAGTTTTGCGCTAGGTCTATGATGACCTTGTTCTCACGGATAAAATCAATACCTAATATGACATTATACGGTAATTGATTTACCAGCAAAAAGCATTGCGAAATTTCAGTGTTACCCATGATCAGATCAATGTATACCTGAAATTTGCATGTTAAAGATTTTTCAGGGATAATTCCCTTAATCTTTACACTTGATGTGGGGATTTTTAATACGCGGCCTCTTGTTTCCAATTCATTCAGAAGGGTTTGCGTAATTAAACTTATTGTTGATCCGGTATCAATCAATGCCCTGACCAGTAATCCTTCTATCCTTAGCATAATTATGGGTAATTCTCTTTTGATAGGTGGAATTCCTTCCACATCCTCATTAATTAGCTCATCTGGTCTTGCTATCCAATTCACAATTTCTACCTCCTCCCAGCTCCTGGTATGTTTCCACTTTTGACGATTTAAATTTGGAGTTTTTTTTATCCTGAGGGCTCCCTTTTCCCTCATTCTTTAACTGAGCTTGTAGTTCCAAGCTTTGAGCTCCATCTAGTCGGTCGGGTGATTTCCGGTTCTTGATTGCCTCACTCCAACGGACTTTTTGCCTTTCAGGTTCGTCTGGTCGTTCGTTCATATAACGTAGACTTTCCTGATATCTTTCCTCTATTTCGGCCCGATATTCATCATCCCTATCCTCTGGCCTTACGTTCCTTCTGGGATAATTCTCCCATTTCTTTCTGTTTTCTTGCCTCTGATGGTTATTGTTATAGGATCGGCTCTCTTGTTGCCTATAACCCGTATTCCTAGGATTTCTTCCTCGATATCCTCCTCTGTGGTATGGCTGTATTCCTCTAGGCTCTTGGTGCCCATACTCTCGACCTAATCCTTGAGTATCAGTGCTGGTGGACTGATTCCTGGTCGATGGTTTTTCTCTAGTTTCCTGACTGCTGGCCATGTGTACCTGTTCAGTCTGTCTTTGATGCCTAGGAGTTACGTGTGACGTCGTCATGTCTAATTGACGTAATACACTCTCCACTTCCACAGCACTTCTGGCTTTGGATGAGATTAACAGCCTCTGAATCTCATATGGGAGTTGTCTTGCAATGGCGGCACACAGGTCGTTCTCAGCTGGAGCAATGTCAAGTTCGCGGAATTTACACAGCTGAGCGGTAAAACATTCCGAGTACTTAGTTGGTGCATTTGTGCTGTACCTCCTAGAGTACAGATCTAGCCTCAAATTCTCCTGGACGTCTGCTGCCCAATATCGTTTTAAAAAGGCTTCTCTAAAGCCTTCCACCGTATCAAAGGTGTATCTAAAGCTTCTGAACCAGGTGAGACAATCACCTGCCAACAGCTTCTCAATAGCTCTCAGTCTCCGATCCTGAGGAACCTTCATTTCGTTTAAGTACTCTGCGACTTCCTTTAGCCAGTATTTTGGAGTAATTGACATGTTATTACCCGTAAATTTTACCGGTCTGTCCTCATTCGATTTGATAATGTTTATTATCTGACCATTTGTCTGGTTCATGTATGGGGTTGACATCGCCATCGGATATCCTGGGTTCTTATAAGGGCTCTCCCCTCCTAAGTCCCTATCTGTATCGGTGCCTTGTTCACGGGAATCTACCCATCCTGTCTTTGGAAACTCCTCCTGATTCTCAAATTCCAACTTCCTTTCTCTTCGGGCACTTTCTTCATTAGCCATGAGTTGGATTTCCATTTGACTGTTCTTATGTTCAGTCCTCTCCAACCGGGATCCTAATTCATTTTGAATTCTTTCCTGGTTTTTCTTACTGGTTTCCAGTTCTCGTTTGAGTTGGTTTTTGTCGTCCCTGAAGCTATTCCTGATTTCATTTAAGTGTTCTTCTACCTCTTTCTTGATGACCATGACCTGTTCTGTTATAATTTCTGGTTTAACGTCACCTCTGGTATCTAGGTCTTCTCGTATTTCCTTTATTTTCTCCTCCATCTCTCTTCGTCCTTTGACCATATCTGCTTTAATTCCTTCAAGCTTTTCCTCAGTTTTCCCTTGACTATTATATAATCTCCTCAAGTGGTCTTGGACCTGATTTACTTCCGTATTGGTTTTTCCTACTTGGACCTTTAATGTTCCGATGGTTTCCTGAACATCATTAATACCCTGACTTATTTCATTTATCTTATGAGTACTTTCCTTATTTTCTTCATTTCTTTGTTTTCTTTCTTTCTGGATATGTTCTTCGTACATACCGAATTTTTGATTTATTTCCTCTCCGTGCTTCTTTAAGTTCTCATCTACCTGCCTGGTAAAAAGATCAATCTGCCCTTTCATATCCTGTACATCTTTGTGATTCTGACTTTCCATCTCATTAACTTTGGTCTGAATTTCCACGACTTTTCCCTCAAGGTTTCCTACTTTTTCCTCAACTCTTTCAAATCGGTTTCCTAGGTCACTAACACATTTTTTATCTCATCCCGGGATGTTTCACAAATACTCTTATTCGATTTTATCTGAGCTTCTAATTTTTCCTGCCCACCTTGGATCTGGGTTACAAGTTTCTTTTCACAATCATCACCCTTTCTTTCCATGTCACTTAATTTAGTTTCTATAGTACTAAAATTATCTTGACATTTAGTTTGGGACTCTTCCATACTGTCCTTCAAGGTCTTTATTTGGCCTTGCCATTCTGACTTAAGTGTCCCATTTTCATTTTCAATTTTACTTGTTATTTCCCCTTTGAAATCATTTAACTTCTTCCCCAACTCAGTGTCAAAACCTTGAAATTTGTTATTTATTTTATCTATCTCAACCTTCAATTCACCGTTCATTTTTATACAGTCGGCTTCGATAGCTTCTAACTTCGTCCCCATGTTATCACTTTTAACTTCGATAGCTTCTAATTTAGTCCCCATGTTATCACTATTAGTTTTTAGTGATTCTAAACTTTGTTTCATGGATCCTAAATCCCTTTTATTTTCACTCTGTTGGCTATCCAACATACTGTTTATGGCCTCCAAGAGCCGTTGCATCTCCTCACTCAATGCCATCTTATTAGAATATAGTGGGCTACCAATGCCACATCGCTAATACATGCTTGAGAGATAGTAATCTGAACCATTGTGTCCCAATTTCTTCAAAAATTTTACTTTGGTACGGGTTTTTACTACACCGTACCCTTTTAATATCTTTATTCAATCTCGTACACTTTATGGAAGTGTTTAAAATTCAAAATTTCGAAAAACCATTTTTTTTTTTCAAAAAATGAAAATTTTGATTTTTCGAGAAAACTCGGGTTTTCCCTAGGAAAACTCAGCCCTGCGTACTGGGCGCCATGAATGAATAGTTTTACTAGGTGTATGATAAAATCATACAGGCCCCACGTTGGAAAACGGTAAAACAAATAAACTACTGACCAATATCATTCTACTTATCCAAAGTGAACAAGGAATAGCATAAAAATAAAACAAATATTCTCTTTAAACACATGGTTTTCTTTAAAACCAACAATTCATGATTATTTTCACTTCCATAAAGTACTTATCTAAAGTTCCATATAACTACGAGCTTCTTTGGCTCGATACATTTCCATAATAATGGTGTCATACTTTTATACACCTCAAGAACTATTTTTATCTTTCTTATCATCAAAACAAATATATAATTACATTTAAAATTACATGTTAATTATTCACTTCAATATTTGGGCATATCACATGTTCTCCGTATTTACTATCTCTCTCAAGTTTTGCAAATTCACTACGGTGATCGGGAAACTACTTGTGTACTCCAGAGTTATAAAGATTACTTGACAAAGTCAAAAACTATGATTACTCCCGAAATCTAGTTATCTTCATAAAACTCGTTGATTCCTTATTTTTCATACAACATTACAATAGGGATTTTTATTTAATTCATTTGTCTTATAAGACCATTATCACATAAGAAAACTACGATCTGAACTGGCAAGCGATAATATCAATCTACAAGGACCTCGGTTCAACGCCCGGGTCATTAACAACTTTAAACACTCACGGTGTATTTAACACTTCTTACAAGACGATCTTTACCCACCCTCGCTCTATGAGGGTCAGGCCATTATACTCAAGCGTGATTTATGACAGGGAGAGCGGCTCCCTACCTAGCCTTCTGTTGGAGCTCTCTTCAATGCTTTTAAAACAAACCTTTATATTATTTTCAGTTCTTTCGGGAAACATGGCATTCTACTCATCGTTTTACTTTCAACAATATTATTGGCTCATAAACCACTCTCGTAATCTTGGCATTTATTAATTATGACGGGTCCTCATTGATTGGGAAGAGAAATACACATTCGACGACGAATAATAAGGGGCTTTAACAACAAGAGGATTCTAGGTTCGAATCTCTTAACATGCCTCGGGAACCATTTCCACATTGGAGGACTTATACAAGACGCGATTTAGGGTCTAGCCGTAGCTTACAGGACCTACGCTCAATAATACCATACATTTGCTCCCTTTTATAATATAACACACACATGGCCTCGTGATCTACGTCACAATTAGAGGACTTACAACATATCTCAATTCAATACAATCAACTACCCCTCATAAGTAATTTACCAAGTACATTTAAATTCTACGCATTCCTAGCGTGACTTTTTCTTTAATTGCGTTCCATTACGCTACACATTACTTTACGGCCTAATGTCTTCCAAAGAACTGATAAATTTCATAGTAACAATTGATACATATCTCAATTCTTATATTAATCTTGTCCGTTAACAATAAATCGCTCCATTTTTAAGAACATGCATTTACAACATGTCTTATACATTTGTTAAGGCTTCAACGATCTATATTTTTATATCATTCAATTTAATCTTTATTTAGATTTCTTTACCTTGTTATTCACATCATGTCTTCATTCCTTACAAAAGCTCAAAAGCTATTTCTTTCATATAATTCAAATTTACCTTTATGTAAATATCTTTGTTATAATTATTATTATTACGCTTGCTTTTATAACATTCATTAAATACACTGACATTTTATTCCAGGCATTTCCTCTACAGGATTTGTTATTTCACATAATTATTTATTATTTCTTAAAACTTTATTTTTGTTCAGATCGCGTTCTTATTTAGTTATTATTTATTTAAAAACATCCCTTTTACTCAAAACTCCGGTGGAATTGTACACAAAATTTTCCCGACACCCAAAACATAATGAAAATCTTTACTCACATGTCTAAGGTCGTTTTCTGACCTTTATTCTCGTTCGATGTGACATTTTGGCCCACCTTCTTGACCTACTCCTTATTGTACAAACTCATCTCATGTACAGACATTTCTTGACACATATTCAATACATTTAACACTGACAACATTTTTAATACACTGGTGTATCCGTTTAGAACACACAATAGAACACTAAAAAATATATTACTTTTAACACACACTCTTGATATATTTACACTTCACAACTTTTGATCACTAGGCCGTCTTTTTCTAGCCTATCACACATGACCTCTTAATCTCCCGTCTCCAAGGGTGAAATTTATTCAATGTCGGCTTCCTATCCTGCAGAATACGAAAGTCTCGAATCATCTACTACTTCCCTGGAATAACAATTCTTCGAATCCTGTTCCTGATGATCGGCTATTTCTCTAGCTTGAACGGCTCCCCTTTTAGATCTGATTTATCGATCCTAGCGAAAGTCTGTTCTGATCGAGGTCCCCTCGATAACCTATCGGTGACCTATGGATTTTTTAGCAACTAATACTTCTCGAGTCTTAGTGCTTCTGAATAGTTCGTCTGCTTTCTTGAAAACAATGTCTATAGTTTCCGTTCTTCTTTGTTTATCCGGTTCTCGCACTTCTAAATTTCTGAAATACGTCGCGAACCTTACTCTGTTTTTCCCTGTTCGGGTTCTTTAAAATTGATAAATTGTTTATCTCGCTGTTCCGGTACTTCCGTACGTTATGATACTTTTCGTCGTTTACTGAAAGACCTATCGCCTGAATCCTAAGTTCGCAGCCTGCTTTGACTGTATTTTTGGAACTTTTACGGTAAACTTTGCCCTGTCGGACCTAAATCCTGTAACTAGGATTTTCCTAATTTTTCTACACGCCGATACTTTAATACTTCTTCTTTGCAACTCCTTATGGAGACACGCAAGTTACTGATACTTCGACGCCCGTGGCTGTCGGATATTAATTCTGCGGTGTAATACAGCGTTTCTCCCCTCAAGGAGTACTGGTTAACTGCCTTCGATGTCTGATACAGCGTAACGCCTCCCTGGGCTATCGTAGACTGCATGTACTGATACAGCGTGACGTTCCCCTCACGGGCTCTTGAATACTGCATATACGATGTGGTGCAGCACCTCCGCTCACGGAATGCTCGTAGACTGCATGTACTGATACAGCGTGACGTTCCCCTCACGGGCTCTTGAATACTGCATATACGATGTGGTGCAGCACCTCCGCTCACGGAATGCTCGTAGACTGCATGTACTGATACAGCGTGACGTTCCCCTCACGGGCTCTTGAATACTGCATATACGATGTGGTGCAGCACCTCCGCTCACGGAATGCTCGTAGACTGCATGTACTGATACAGCGTGACGTTCCCCTCACGGGCTCTTGAATACTGCATATACGATGTGGTGCAGCACCTCCGCTCACGGAATGCTCGTAGACTGCATGTACTGATACAGCGTGACGTTCCCCTCACGGGCTCTTGAATACTGCATATACGATGTGGTGCAGCACCTCCGCTCACGGAATGCTCGTAGACTGCATGTACTGATACAGCGTGACGTTCCCCTCACGGGCTCTTGAATACTGCATATACGATGTGGTGCAGCACCTCCGCTCATGGAATGCTCGTAGACTGCATATACTGATACAGCGTGACGTTCCCCTCACGGGCTCTTGAATACTGCATTAACTGATACAGCGTAACGCCTCCCTGGGCTATCGTATACTGCATGATTGGCTTGGTGAGGCCAGGAGTTTTATACCTTTTAGTCAAAAAAGATAAAATCCTAGTCCTTTTCGTGACCAACTTTTGAACTAATTGTCGCACAATTATAAAAATTATATCTCCAGAAAGCTCGTCTTCCAAACGTAAAATAATCTTCCTGTGCATGGAAATCGATCGTGCATTTCCGAGATATTAATTAATTCTTCGTCTTCAACTGTGTGGGTGGTACTGTTCATTTTTAATTCTCCCACTCCTTGGGTCCCGGTGAATTCCCAATGACGTATACTGCATTTGCACTTTTCTCCTGGACTATTATTAAAAGCTTTTTTCTTTACACAAAAATCTTTAATCCGAAATGATTCACCGTACTGTATCTGTTTACTTATTTTTATACTCGTAAACGGGTTAAATTTAATTATTCTTGTTCTGACTCAGCAGCGAGGTTGCCGTTTTTCTGCAACGTAAGAGCAATTTCCGAGTCAAGCTTCTTCGTCTTACAGTCCAAACTTTCCACTCGTTCTAATAATATCCATGACTGGCTCCTTATAAATGTCAAGAGGCATGAGCTCATCTTATGAACACCTGGCCCTAGCGTTTGCACAATGTTAGGCTAGAATCCTGGCTTGAAATCTTTCTCCGTTCCCTTAGAAACTGTATGAGTATTTCATTCCTTTATCAAAATACATGGATTCGACTCCCTTTGAGGCCATGGTACATGGGTTCAATATAGAATGCCTGAGAGTGTATTTTTTTCTCAATCCTGATTAAAGAAAGGAGATGTACGGGAGAGATGTACCCGATACCTAGTTGAGGCTATCGGCTACGCCAGCAGACATTAAGCCGTAGTTGAGATTTTGGGAAGAGTTAAGAAAAGATAGCGCTCAGATCGAGTCAAGAGGAATGTCAGGATGACGTAGAAGGTCTAGGATTAAGAAGTCACTGACCGCAGTCAAGCGGATGGAATTATGGATGGAATTATGAAGCTTTATTAAGATCTATATGGAACATGGTATTTAAACATCTCAGAAGAGGAGATATAACATGCATTATATGTGGTAATAATTTTAAGGAAGCCAGATAACCCTTAAGTTATTTTATAACTTAATAGCCGAGATGATCGGGGTTCGAGATTATATTTGTGACGCAAGAGCACAGAGGTGGGGAGAACGTCACATGACTGCGCCAGGGAGGTACAGGTCATTGCAGTCCAGAGACAGTCAGTCGAGCTCCGTGAGCCAAGCACTTGAGCTCTACAAGCAGAGGAGTCCAGTACCGCGAGCAACGCAGTCGAATTCAGGGAGCGTGCCGAGTAGGACATATGCCGAGCGCATGGTAAAGGTCGCGCAGCGAACAGCTTTTGTCACGGAAAGTGAAAGCGACAGTTTCAACTTCACTAAGCAGCGAACGAAAAGTAGGTCAGTGAGCCGGGCGGACATCCGCGGTAGGCAGCGTGAGGACCGGTTACATAACCAGCTGTACAGCCAAGCAAGCATAGAAGGCCGGGGTTTTAGAACAGCATTGCGATAGTGGTTGGAGAACTTATTTCAAGCTGCAATTTGGTAACGCAGAACAGCATAGTAGAGCGGCATGGCGAGGCCAGCTTTAGGCTGAGATTATTCTAGCATTGCAGTAGGGTTATTTCCAATCTTATACGCAAGCATTATGACAGAATCTGAACTTCATTACAACATTGAGTTGGAACGTTTATTCAGCATTTGAATTGTACAAGCAAATAGTTACGAGATACTGCAACTGGAAACTTCAACTGAACATAGTTTTTCAATGACATTACGACTATACATTTCATAGCGCGTTCCTAATAACATTAACGATTGTAGGCAAATGAAATGTTTCAGGCATATATTCACTTATGAACATTAGCTCGTGCATTAATGCAATTCTTTCTTATGAAGTGTTATGAATTACCGAGTATGAACACAGCTACAGGGTGTTTCAAAAACTTAGACACTCTCATATAAAATTTTATTTCATGAAAGTGAGACTTAACAGTTATTGGAGATTGAACTTTCAACACTCAAACCGAACATTGTATGGAACAGTGGCGTAACGTAGAAGAGGAATAGGGGGTCCGCTGTTTCTATGAACTTTTTCGTGAGGATTTGGACAATATCCGCTATGGATAACCAGCAGTTCATCATGTCGGAGTAAACGCAGACAGAGACGCGATGGCACCACAGAGCGATGGATTCGATTCCTGACGAGGAGAATGTCCACCAGCTGATTCACTTGGGATTCGAAGGCAATCGTCATTGCGTGGATGGAATGATATTCACGCCGATCTTTCGAGAAATTCATTACATAATGAAAATCGACGATCTTTGAAATTTAATAGCAGTTGATTATGAAAAGGTACTGTAAGAGTTATAACTTTCTGATACGATTAATTTCATGAATACTGGGCACACATGTATATTTTTCTAATAGGAGTGATACGATTATTTAGACATGGTTTGACTTTATATGCTTCGAATTTTGCTAGAATATGGCGTGACCATATGATATGGCAGGCATCATTATACGAAATTCTCACCATTGGTTGGCTTTATTAAGCAGATGTTTGGTCTTTTAGACATTTTTCCAGCAAGGATAGTTTTCATGAATAGTTTTTTTTTGTGACGAGTATTTCGAACTCGTGATCTGCAATTGATTATCTAAATTACTTCGTCAGTTCATTGCATACTAGCGAGTGTGTATTATTCATCAGTAGGGATTTTTTCCATTGGATTGTTTGGAGATATTAAGATGTTATTCACTTTAGTGAATGAATATCGCTTTTATATGACAACTAGAGACTTGTTGATTCCTATCTGGTACATTCACTCATTTAATCTTCGAGATGGGGTCTTTCGTATTTATACGATTGTATGGTGGTTACTCATCTTACCCATCGCTCAGGGCATTATCATGTTAGTCGACGGGGCAAGGTCTTTCGTATTTATACGATTGTACGGTGGTTACTCATCTTACTTGCCATTGAGGGACTCATTTTTATCATCCGAGTGTACATGAGATTGTAAGTGAATCAAACAAGGAAATACTAGTCACATATCAGTCGAAATTTTGTTAAATAAAGTACAGATAAATGTCAGCAGGGTTACATTTGTAATTCTTGTTTGCCAATCCAATATTTTGTTGCTATACTCTTTTGAGAGTATTTTCAGTTTAACAGCTGGTACAGCTGATGCTTTTGATGATTTTTATAATTGTGTTGGATACGTTTGAGAAGGATTTAAAGTAATTGAATCTTGTAAGATGAATCATTAATGGTCAGATTTATTTTAAGGCAGATCAGTATTGCAGATTTTGATATGAGAGATTATAGCACATTGGTGTTTTTCTGTGATGTGAATTATGAGAATTGTAAGAGAATTTATGCTATTTGAAAGCAGATCTTGAATTACTAAGGTAATATTTTTTCCAATTGTTTAAGAAGTTGTCTAGATGTGATCAGAGTAATTACAGTTATTGGAGATAGTGTGCGTTGATAATTTGAAGCCAGTTATATATTTTTTGTAGATCATGCAACATGGTTAAGTGAAGTTTGTGATAGGCATTTTGTGGAAGTTGCCAAGTGATAGTTGCAATGTTGCTAATGTATTTTGAGGCAGACATGAGGTTGTCGAACCCAGTCTAGCGTAATTGTTGAGATTCATGCTGTATGTGCTGAATGTTTATGGAGTTTTGTGGAATAATTGTGGTATTCAAATGTGATATTTGAAGAAGTGCGGATATATAATGTAGTTGTGGATAGTCAGATCCAACGTGATGTCGTGAAGGCAATAATATTTTTTGGCATGAAAATTAAATACGAAATATAACTTGGAAGTGATAAAACTGTAAGACAACGTTCTATAACCCATATTAAACAATTTGTTAGGAAATTAAACAAATAAATAAAGTTGATAATACAAGATTTTCTGATAGTAATAATTAATGAAAAAATAATCTGAAATTTAAGCATATTAATGATCTGACCTAATGAAATAAAAATCAGAATGACTAGATGAAATAATGAAAATCTAAATAACCAGAAGAATAAAATTTAAATATATTAATAAATTAAATTTTGGAATAAATCAATGAATTAAATAAATGGATGAATTAGAGATTGAATAAATAAACTGATTTAAATAAATTAATAGACGATTGGATAGATGATGAATAACTGAATTAGAAGGTGATAATTAATTAAAGAAGCTGATGATTAATGAATTTATATGGAATTAAATAAATTTAATTGAGATATAATTTGAGGAATTGCAACTTGAGTTGAGGAATTAAACAATTTGTATTGATGATTTAAGATGATTTAATCTGAAGAAGATAATGAAATAAGATTGTGTGAATAATTAGAAAGTATAATGAAGTAATGATAATAATTTTCATTTAAATGATTTAATGGTGATGAGTTAATGATTCTGACAGGAATATGTAGAATTTTGAGATGAGAATTAATGTGAGAAATGTTTAACTTTGATGATGATGATGATGATGACCAATGAGCATTGGATTTTCTGTAATTCACAAACAAGTAATTATTAATGATAATGTAAATAGTGTAAATTAATTATTCGCAGTTTAGGAGCATTTTACTAACGTATTTAACATTTAAATTATGCCATGCAAGCCATAAAATTGCGTGATATTAAAAATATGTGATTATAATGAGTATGTTTAGACAGATTAATAACTTTTTCAAATCCACATTTATGATGTTAAATTAAAGAGAAATTAGGTCTCAGGTATCACAAATGTCAGTGACGAAAGACATAGTGCTACAGTGATCCTGAGAACCCAAGATAACTTTAGAGATTTTTCCTGTTTTATGTGGATGAAATATTTTTGATTAGAAAAGAGATGGTTCGATTTTTGGACAATGACAATTTAACGTTGGCATTCGACCATACTCTCAGGTAGGATGAATATTTAAAATGTCTGTCTGACTATCAAAGTGAAATAAATTTGTTTTTATCTTAGTTGTGATCTGATGATGATGTGATTTTCCTTTTCTTTCCTTGTCTTGATTAAGGCTTAACCGGAAAGGATGTGGTTAGCTAGGAGTTCAGTTGATGGCGCCCATTTATATTTGCATTATTTTTATTAAACTTAAGCCCGTAACGACCCTAGAGATACTTTGTCTCGTGTTACCCACTGCTTTTTCGATAACTCAGCTGAATTTCCGACACATTCCTTATTTGACTAGATGTTCATTTAACTCCGCTCTGTCCTGGAACTCCAGGAGTGCGATGTAATAGCAGATGGGTCATCGCATCCCCAGGACGAACGGGTACAGTACCAAGCTGGGTTTCGAAAGTCAAGGTCATGCACCGAACAGATTCTGAATCTCAAAACCATTCTCACGTACAAAAATCTAAGTGCCTCACCTTATGTTGCAATTTTCGTTGACTTCCAAAAGGCCTACGACTCAGTAGATAGAGAGTCACTCTTTGAGACACTGGCTGAATTGGGGCTAGATAAAAAAGACCCTGAATCTAGTGAAAGCGACTCTCACTAACACCACAGTCAAAGTCAAATTCAGAGGGGAACTGTCCAAGAGCTTCGAGGTCATAACTGGTGTATGACAAGGGGATGGCTTGTCTCCGATCCTCTTCAATTGCCTACTAGAAAAAGTAATTCGTGAGTGGACGAAAACTCTGAAGGATGATTCTGGATTAAGAATAGGCTACAAGAAAGACAAGTTAACAGTCCCCTGTTTAGCCTTTGCAGACGACCTTGCACTCCTAGCGTCCAGTGTGGAGGAAGCTAACCATCAACTATCCCCTCTGAACTATATAGCAACTAAAGTAGGCTTAAAGATCGCCATCAACGAAACACAGTTTATCAGCAACATCAGAGATGCGCCCGAGTCAATCCCACTGGGGGGACAATGTAGTACAAAGGACTAACTCCTTCAAATACCTAGGAGAATGGATAACCCCAAACATCAATGAAGACCTGGCCATGAACGACAGATGCATCAAACTGGAGAGAGCCTACCACCTATGCAAGAATATGTACAAATCCAAATACCTCTCAATTAATTTCAAACTCAGACACTACAGTACTGTAGTGAGACCATCAGTACTATATGCCTCAGAATGCCTAAATATGGTCAGAAAAGGACAACTCCGGAAATTGGAGTTAAAGGACCGGAATATTCTACGAAAAATCATGGGCCCTATTAAAGAGGAAGGCAAGTATAGAATCAGGCACAACAATGAATTCTATGAACAAGTTGAGAGCATTACAACAGCTATGAGGAAGAGGAGGCTGATCTTCTATGGTCATATTGTGAGAATGGATAATCAGAGGTTCACCTCCAGAATTTTCAACACTGTCTCGAGAGGGAAAGCAACTAACGCCAAGTGGTCGAAACTAGTCAGAAAAGACCTTGAACAATTGGATATTGACCCCAGTAACATCTATGACAGGAATAAATACAGGACTTTAGTCAGAACATCAGACTCTCTCCAGTCACTAACAGCAAAAGCAGTGCGTCCAGGAGTAAGTGTGAAATGGACTCAGGAGCGGAAGGACATTCACAGTGCCAGAAGGAAGGAATACTGGGCTAGGAGGAAAGCTGCCAGAGATAAGAACCACGTGGTCCACAGCCGGCCCAAACGGAACTAAAAAATATAATTAATATATATTATATAACTTATAACTATTATAATTAATATAAATAATAATTATAAAACCGATATATTTGAATAACTTTTCGAAGTTCCGATTTAAACGGCCACGGGAGCAACTGCACTCCGACTATGGAATCTTATTCCTAATTTCCATGTTTCCAATGCATGTACTTTTAAAAATCTTGAAATATGAAAAGGGAAGAAAGCTTGTATGTTTATGCGAACATTAATTTCGCGTTTATGAGCAATGGGACCTCCTTTTTACGTGGAATCTCAGCTATCGGACGTAAAATTTTATTTCGACAATCACAAATGTATTAACCGATATTCGAATTCGGTCCGCATTGGTGGAAGGGAACCAGCATAACCACTCCGCCATTAGAACCACATATTGAAATAGATCAGATGCCCAAGCTCTAAATGTAACAACAACAACAACAACTTCTGGCTATTTAATACGTGGCGCAGCGGTAACGTTTTCGTTTGCTGTGCCCAAGATTGCACGATCAAATCTCGGCGCAGTCTGTTGACATTTGAGGGTCCTTAAATGTAAATTTACTTGCACGTTAAAGATCCCATTCAGGGCAAAATTCCGGCACTCCGGCGTCTCTCAATTTTCCATTATTTTAAAGGGACGTAAAACCATATAATTATTAACAATAGCAACAACAACGAAATTAATCAGGATGATTCAAAAGGTTTCGTTCAACTTTAAGAACCGTGCCGATGGAAAATGTTTCCAAACGGCATTTTTAGCCTAATTTCAATTTTGAAACAAGATGTTCAATAAAGAACATATAGTATACTTTCTCCAAAATGCATGGGTATTGTTATAACTCTTTGTCCTTTTCAAGGAGTATAATTGAATGTTGGTTGTAGTAGCTTGTTGAAATACAACGTGCTATAGGGATATTAAACATGAATATGAGGTGCCCTTTGCTAGTGCTACCTCTGTAAAAAAAATCATTCAATTCGGTTTCACCGTGTTTGAATTGATCTGGGGAATGGATTTACACACATACATGGCCGCTATTTGCAAACTATGTGGCTGATGACCTTGTAGTCAGTCATAAGATGCTTTCCACAAAAAGGCATGTTGTTGCAAAATCCGGTAGAGATCAAATTATTAGGATGGTCGAAATTTGATTTAAGCTTTTAACATTTGGGTGGCCGTCATTCCGTTTCCGTCAAGATGGCAGCGATATAAAACATGACACTGAGGTGCCTTTTGCTAGTGCAAGCTCTGTACCAAATTTCGTTCAATTCGGTTTCACCGTGTTTGAATTGATAGGGGGAATCGATTTGCACACATACTTGGCCACCATCTGCAAACTATTGGGCTGATGATCTAGCAGTTTGGTCAGAATATGCTTCCCACATAAAGATTTGTTGTTGCAAAATTTGGTAGAGACTAGATTATTAGGTTGGTCGTAATTACATTTTAGCCTTTAACATTTGGGTGGCCGCGATTACGTTTCCGTCAAGATGGCGGTGATATAAAACATGACACTGAAGTGGCCTTTTCTAGTGCTACCTCTGTACCAAATTTCGTTCCATTCGGTTTCACCGTGTTCGAATTAATAGGGGGAATCGATTTTCACACAAATATGGCCGCCATCCGCAAAATATTAGGCTAATGACCTATTAGTTTGGTCAAAGGATGCTCCCTCCATAATGGTATGTTGATGCAAAATTTGGTAGAGATCGGATGATTAGGTTAATCGTTATTTGAATTAAGCTTTGAATATTTGTGTGGCCGCCATTACATTTCCGTCAAGATGGCGGCGATATAAAACATGACACTGAGGTGCCCTCTGCTAGTGCTACCTCTGTACCAAATTTCATTCCATTCGGGTTCACCGTGTTCGAATTATTAGGGGTAATCGATTTTGACACAAAGATGGCCGCCATCCGCAAACTATTAGGCTAATGACCTATTAGATTTGTCAAAGGATGCTTCCTCCATAAAGGTATGTTGTTGCAAAATTTGGTAGAGATCGGATGATTAGGTTAGTCATAATTTGATTTAAGCTTTGAACATTTGTGTGGCTGCCATTTCGTTTCCGTCAAGATGGCGGCGATATAAAACACGACACTGAGGTGCCCTTTGCTAGTGCTACCTCTGTACCAAATTTCATTCCATTCGGTTTCACCGTGTTCGAATTAATAGGGGTAATCGATTTTGAAACAAAGATGGCCGCCATCCGCAAACTATTAGGCTAATGACCTATTAGATTTGTCAAAGGATGCTTCCTCCATAAAGGTATGTTGTTGCAAAATTTGGTAGAGATCGGATGATTAGGTTAGTCATAATTTGATTTAAGCTTTGAACATTTGTGTGGCCGCCATTTCGTTTCCGTCAAGATGGCGGCGATATAAAACACGACACTGAGATGCCCTTTGCTAGTGCTACCTCTGTACCAAATTTCATTCCATTCGGTTTTACCGTTTCGAATTAATAGGGGTAATCGATTTTGACACAAAGATGGCCGCCATCCGCAAACTATTAGGCTAATGACCTATTAGATTTGTCAAAGGATGCTCCCTTCATAAAGGTATGTTGTTGCAAAATTTGGTAGAGATCGGATGATTAGGTTACTCGTAATTTGATTGAAGCTTTGAACATTTGGGTGGCCGCCATTACGTTTCCGTCAAGATGGCGGCGATATAAAACATGACACTGGGGTGCCCTTTGCTAGTGCTACCTCTGTACCAAATTTCATTCCATTCGGTTTCACCGTATTCGAATTAATAGGGGTAATCGATTTTGACACAAAGATGGCCGCCATCTGCAAACTATTAGGCTAATGACCTATTAGATTTGTCAAAGGATGCTCCCTCCATAAAGGTATGTTGTTGAAAAATTTGGTAGAGATCGGATGATTAGGTTAGTCGTAATTTGATTTAAGCTTTGAACATTTGTGTGGCCGCCATTACGTTTCCGTCAAGATGGCGGCGATATAAAACATGACACTGGGGTGCCCTTTGCTAGTACTACCTCTGTACCAAATTTCGTTCCATTCGGTTTCACCGTGTTCGAATTAATAGGGGCAATCGATTTTCACACAAAGATGGCCGCCATCCGCAAACTATTAGGCTGATGACCTATTAGTTTGGTCAAAGGATGCTTCCCCCATAAAGGTATGTTGTTGCAAAATTTGGTAGAGATCGGAAAATTAGGTTAGTCGTAATTTGATTTAAGCTTTGAACATTTGTGTGGGCGCCCTTACGTTTCCGTCAAGATGGCGGTGATATAAAACATGACACTGAGGTGTCCTTTGCTAGTGCTACCTTTGTACCAAATTTCGTTCAATTTGCGCTCACCGTGTTCGAATTGATAGGGGGGACAGGCATTCAGAGTACACACACTCACACACACACACACACACACAGACTCACACACACACATACACACACACAGACAGACACACTTTTTTTCGCCCTGTAGTGATCTCATAAGTCTACTTTCATTTTTTGCAAAAATCGAAAGTAGGCTAAAAATAGGCTTATGAGATCACCTTTTGTCCGTGTGTGTGCGAGTGTGTGTCCCTAATAACATCTAAACGGCTGAAGCGATTTCAATGAAACTCGGTAAATTCATAGCACTATTCCAGGCGACCCCGACCGTGCCCTTCAAATTTTGTTACGTCTCACCAATCCAACATGGCGGGTGTGCGAAATATTTCACCAGCATTCAATATCTCCGAAACAATTACCGATATCACCCTGGAAATTTGTACGGTGATAAAGGGAACTACTAGAAGTTCACGTATGTGACTTTTGAAAACCTGGTAACTACAAAACCAACATGGCGGTCAAGCGAAGTTGCGACTTTTAAATAGACGTTTCTCGCGATTTAACCAACCAAACGCAATGAAACTTGGCACAGTGTATGTTCATACACATTGTAATGCACCGACATCTAACTTCGTTCAATTGTTAACATAACCTCAAGATGGCGGCTGTGCCAATTATTTCACCAGCATTCTATATCTCTGAAACTATTACCGGTATCACCATGAAATTTGGTACGGAGATAGGGAGCAGTACTGGAAGTTCTTCTATGAGACTTTCAAATACCGGTTAACTACAAAACAAACATGACCGCCAAGCGAAGTTGAAAGTTTTAAATAGACTTTTCTCGCGATGTAATGATCCAAACGCAACTAAATATCGTACAGCAAATGTTTGTACACATTGTAATGCACTGGTATCTAATTTAGTTCAATTGTTTACGTAACCTCAAGATGGCGGCTGTGCGAATTTCGAAAATAAAGTTTTTATTTCTTGTGTTCTAATCATGCGATCGAAATCAACATTTACATAATGAACGTACACAATAATCATCGTCTAAGAGTACATAACTCTATGGCCTACATATATTAAAATACAGCATGGCGACCATCCGAAATATTTAGACGGTTCTCAATATCTACTAATCTACTACAGCAATCAAACTGACATTTTGTAAGTGTATAGAGGCTATAAGCATAAGTTCACCTATGGGACGTTCAATAACCTAGCAAGCACAAATCCAACATGGCGGCGACGCGAAATTTAAAGATTCAAATGGACGTTTGTTGCGTTTTAACCATCCGAGCGCAGTGAAACTTGATACGGTATATGCTTATACAAATTTTAATCGACTGGCATCTAATTCATTTAAATAATTTTCATAACCTCAAGTTGGCGGCTGAGCGAGATTTTAAAATCCCGCTTTTATTTCTTGTGTCCTAATCATGCGATTGAAGTTCGAATAAAACACCTACACAATAATCTTCATGTAATAGTACATAAATCTAAGGCCTACAATGTAGAAATCCAACATGGTGACCATCCAAAATATTTAGACGGTTCTCAATATCTACGAATCTATTACAGCAATCAAACTGACAATTTGTATGTTGATAGAGGAATTAATATAAGTAGGATATATGAAAATAGGCTATTTAGTTCTTCACGGAACTACTTGTTCTTTCTTTCTTTCTTTCTTTCTTTCTTTCTTTCTTTCTTCCTTCCTTCTCAGGCTTTCATGTGTAGTCCACGTCGTTCTAAATAAGTTACTAACATTGTAACATTACCATAATGCCTCGGATCATTACAAACATTATGCTTGTATATTTAGGCCTAAATCAGTGTTGCATTCATTATTGCCACTCCTGTATCAAAATCACAATGTTTGCGACCACTTGAAGACACTTCTAATGTGCCAGCATGAGTTGATCGTCTGTCTACTGTGATTTGATTCTACAGTGAGAGACTTCCCTATAGAATGGGGCATCGTTGTCGCTGCGTGATGGTCCCACCACTGTGGCTAGCCGCCTATCGAGCAAAGCACTGGCGTTAGCAGCAGCGTAGCGCCCAACAACTAGTATAACACATTTACACTTCTAACGTTTGAATGATCTTATTTACTTGCATGAATTACAGAGTAGTTTCTGGAAATGTTGTCTTTCATTTTCTAAACACACGTTGCACCAACGTAGGAAGTTTTGGTTCACTCGCTGTAATTCATCCTCACTAATATTAGACTACGTATCTGTACAATCATTTCGTTCTCGAGGGCCTCCAGAGTATGCGGATTGTTTCTGTACCGGTATAGGCTATCTTTTGTTTGAAGTTTTCCCACAAATAAAAATCGCACGGCGCTGAAACTTACGAACACGTTTACTCAGGGCCGGATTTAAAAGTATGGCGCCTTTAGGCCGCCCCCTCTATAGCTCATATTTGCTTAATACATTTGTTTTATACAACAAAAGGATAGAGTTCGTTGGCGTTTTCATCTTTTTTTAAAGTAAAGTTCATTTAGTTTAGATAGAACTACAATTTTAACGGTTTACATAATAAATTATATACCGTATTGAAATTAGTTATCTACTTATTTTTGTTAATTACTTCTTTTAAGATTCGTTAAAAAATGAAATGGGTTTCGAACTTAATTAATGAATTTGTTCTTTTTGATCAGTGATCACTATTTTACACATATTTTTATATTTTAATGCTAATGACTATATTTTGCGTAATTGAAGAACTGTGCTCACTTTGAATTATGTTGTCCTACGCGGTGAAATAAAATTATACAAAATGTAGTTAATTACTAGTTTATTTGTTGAAAAATGCACAAACTTCTCTGAAACAACTCACCCCTCGTAATCTTGATGTTCAAATTTACATAGCTTTCTTACGAGATTTATTAATGGCAAACTCGTTAATAATGTCCTCATATGTATGTATTTTTGTTGTAATTGCCCCATTACAAGGTAATGAAAGTGAGTTTAACCGTATTTTGGAAATAAGCCTACTTGTTCGCAGATAGTTCTTAACTCTGCTAAGGGAGGAAAAACTGTAGGACTAAAACATATTTTTAAGTAACATGTATTCTTAAATTCGTATGAAAAATATTATCGTCTGAAATACTTCATTTTAACTTTTGAATAAATTACCAAACTGCCGGCCCTGAAAATTTGCCGCTCTAGGCTGCAGCCTACTTAGCCTATTTAGAAATACGGCCCTGCGTTTACTGAAAGACTTCTTGAGAAGATAAGTTTCCACTAGGAAAATTCGATGTTTTCTTCTATACCTAACCATGTACACGGGATACGAGATAAGCTGCAGTACTTCACCCCACGTCTTAACTCTCTCAACTGAGGTATCTGGCCAGCTGGGAATGTAATAAATGCTATGACAGCATCCGGTGCTTCCTGACCCACTGTTGTGTAATCGGTATATGCTAGTCAGGTGGCGGTAACTTGATGCTCTCGACCCGTCACACGGCCCCGTTCTATAGCTTACATAAGAACTTCACTGTGTAATGCAACGCCTATTGGAGAAGATTGATACATTTTTTCACTTCATGTAGATTGCGTATTATATCTACTGATGATGATGATGATCAGGTGCCATCACGTCGGCGTCGACTCCTAGCGACTGCATGGATGGACTGCCTCCATATGATTCGGTCTTCAGCCACATACTTCAGATCCTTCAGTGACATATTCATGTTGGATTTGATGGAGTCGATCCATCTCAGTGCTGGCCGCCTTCGTCTCCGAGACCCTTCAACCTTTCCAAGCATAATTGTCTTTTCCAACGAATCAGAACGCCTCATAATGTGTCCAAAATATGACAGCTGTAATCGTGTTATTAGTGCTTCAGGAGATAGATCTGGTTTGATTTTTTGAATCACCCATACATTTGTCTTCTTGGCTGTCCAAAGAATACGCAGTATCCTTCTCCAACACCAGAGCTCAAAAGCATCAATATACTTCCTGTCTCGTTTCCTTATGGTCCAGCTTTCGCAGCCATATGTAGCTATGGGAAAGACTAGTGTCTCAACTATTCTAATTTTAGTAGGCAAAGAAACATCGGAACACTTGAAGATCTTATCCAGGCCTATATATCTACTACGTATTATTAATTAGACTGGCTGCGTGGTGCAGCGGTAACGTTTCGCCTGCTTTTCCCAAGTTTTCAGAATCGAATCCTGGCACAGTCAGTTGTTATTTGAGGGTGCGCAAATGTGAGTAAGCCGTGTCAGTAGATTTACCGACACGATGAAGATCCCATTCGGGGCAAAATTCCGGGACCCCGGCGTATCTATAAGCCGCAATAGTTTATTGGGACGTATACCCATAACATTATTGATAAAAACTAAAATCCACAGCCTGCTTCCAGTCGACCGACCGGGTCAGGGAATGGAATGAATGAAGTCCCCATCTAGCGGCGAGGATATGAACTGTGCTGACTACCGAAGCCTGTAGCACTCCCCCTGGGACAATGATTAATTGAATGACAGATGAAATGAAATGATAGTGGAGAGTGTTGCTGGAATGAAATTGGTGACAGGAAAAACCGGAGTACCCGGAGAAAAGCTGCCTCCGCTTTGTCCAGCACAAATCTCACATGGAGTGACCGGGATTTGAACTACGGACCTAGCGGTGAGAGGCCGGCGTGCTGCCGCCTAAGCCACAGAGCCATTATTATTATTATTGTCGTTTATTGTTTGACAACATTATCACGGCAAGTACCGGCTACATTTTATGTTACAGCCTGGTTCGGCCTTAGCAAGGGACCATCTGTACTGAGACAATTTCGTATACACTGTTCACTGTACATCCATGTCGTGCCCGCAGTCTTCACGAGTTTCCTTCATTTATAGCAGTGGTTCTGAACCCGTAGAAGTCTGTGGACCACTCAGCCTAAAATTGCATCATGTACGGACCACCCCCCTCTCCCCAATACACCCTTCCCAAATAACCCTTATTTTAAAGATATTTCAATTCAAACCCTGATAGTCATCGCCGCGAATACATTCGGACGATTCTCGTTCAACGCACATCGTTTCCGAAATCCCCACTTATTGGCTACTTTTTTATACGTGCTGGTGGACCCTTTTCTCCCGCGGACCACTCCCGAGGCACTTACGGACCACTTTTGGTCCGCGGACCACCGGTTAAGAACCACTGATTTATAGGATGAGATAAATTTCCATCTTAATCATCGAGCCTTGCTGAGTGTTCGGCCAGGGTCATGTCACCAAGGAACTTCCTAACAATATGGCAGGTGTTTAACAGAACTGCCTTCGGTAGTTCAATATATATCTGCGGATGCAGATTCAATATTGATAGACTACTGTGGAGAGTTTTGGGTGTAACACCAGTACACGATACAATTATTGGGATGGTAGTCACCGACTCAAGTTTCCACATATGCTTTATCTCATTTGCCAGCTCTGTACACTTAGATATTTTAGTAGCAGCTGTTGTTTGGATGTTTTGAGTGTTGGGACTTACGATATCCATCAGTAATGCCTCTCTATGTTCTTTATTGATGACAACGATATCTGGCCGGTTGTTACTGACTGTAACATCTGTCACAACTTCTCTGTCCCAGTAGAGCTTGTGTGTGGCATTTTCGAGTATTGCAGAAGGTGTGTATTTCCAACAGGGGACGGAGCTTTGAAGAAGTTTGTACTTCAAGGCCAGTTTCTGGTGGATAATGTTGGCAACTTGATCGTGTCGATGTTAGTAGTCAGTGTTGGCAAGGTAGGAACAACCTGATATTACTGTATGTGTTGAATGGTCTCACTACATTTGCCACAGCAGCGACACTTCTCACTCTCTGTTGCTGGATCTTTTGTGACAAATTTCCGATAGCTTCGAGTAGCAACAACTTGGTCTTGGATAGCTACAACAAATCCCTCTGTTTCCGGAATGAGGACCGAGTGGGTCAGCCATGTGTGCTACTTATTATTATTATTGTAGTTATTATTATTATTATTATTATTGCAATAGGTGTTGCATTATAGGTTACGTTATGGAGTTGTTATTTGGCTATAAAATGAATTTGACGATTCGTTACCTTGAATTTACGACGGTTACTAAAGTAACGATCTTTATTGGAAGCATTGTATCACCCGATATTCCTTTTTCAATTAATTAAATAATTGCTACTTAGTGGTTAAAGTAAAGTGACTCCGACCATACTTACAAATATTAAACAAATGTTTCTAAACATAAGATGCTGCTCATTAAGAGGTAACATTGAGCTGTGATCTGTAGATGACCTCGCTGTTACGCCCCTTAAGGTGGGAGATACACCTTTCGGGGTCAAAAATTATATATTTTTAAATTAATTATTTGAATGACTAATCTTTATCTTGCATTTGGTGAAAACAAAATGAACATATCTTCAATATTTCCAGAGATATGTCCCTAAATGTTAGTTGCTGTCGCTTAAGTTGTCTCTTTAAATTCTACCCTTAGGTAAGTTTGAAGCTCGTTTCCAGAAAACTTTATGTTCACACAGCGTTTATTTGAGAACTCAAATACTATTCAAGATATCTCAATGAAATTTTGCATGATTGTGCATTGTCCTAGTATGAACAACATACGTTAAAATATTTTGTGTATCAAGCATACTTCCCAATTAAGAAATATGTTTTACTTTATAACAAAAGTAGATAAATATACATTTTGAGTGAGAATATGGAAAAAATATCCTGAATATGCGTATCAATTATTTTGGAGCAGCCGTTCCCGTGATGTTGGGGTAGCGCGCCTGCCTCTCACCTGGAGGCCCTGGGTTCGGTTCTCTGCTCCGTCAGGGATTTTAGAAACTGACGTGAGGGCTGCAACGGGGTACACTCAGCCTTGTGAGGACAATTGAGTAGCTGTCTGACAGTGAGGCAGTGCCCTGGTCACTAAAACAAAGATTAAAGGCCGAGGGGACCCGATGCGCTGACCACGCGTCATCTCAATATCTGCAGGCCACATGGCTGGGCAGTGGTCGCTTGGTAGGCCTAGGCCCTTCATGGGCTGTAGTGCCAGGGGTAATTATTTATTTTGGAGTAACTTACTGTATGTTGTAGTCGTAGCTCAAAAAACATTCATGGAAATATTTTAAAATGTAGGGTACTTATCATGTAAACGATGTTCAACTGTAAAAAAAAAAACAGCTGATAGTTTGGTGGTATAATAATGCATGACTGCAAGCATATTGTAAAATGTGGTTTGTGCATAATTATTAGTGAGCCTCTCAGGAGGCTACACGACAAAAAAAATAAAAAATTAGTGAACTGTGTTTAATAATCCAGCAAAGTTACATTTCTTTGCAGCATATACTGTAGTGTATAAGATATATATATTTTTAACTCAGTAGAAATTGTCATGCGAAAGGTGTACCTGCACCCTTAAAGCAACAATTTACTAACCAACTAAATTGAGCTGTCCTAGGCGTCTTCCGAAATCAGGTCGCTTCATTTTACCTGCCGGCCTGTCTTACCGCGACAGGTAGCCGTGTCTGAGAGGGCAGAACCTTATCTCAATGCATCTCCTCCAAGCCTTCTAACAAACAACATCCATCATTCTACAGTGACTGACTGGTTCCCAGAGTCCTCTGTCTTGAAGAGGTTTTTTTTTCTGTCGTGATGCTCTCTTCAGAGGGTGTTGCTTCAGCCAGAGTCCCAGCAAGCAATGAACTAGCTCAAGGTAAGTACGAGGACCATCCAGTTTCCTTACTTTTAAATAAAAGGAAGACATAGTTACATTATTTATTATACAGTATTCTGCCTAGTGGCAGGTCCATCCATGTCTTCGTACAGAGAATTTCTGATACCAACTTCCCGGTCTTCATCTCCTTCCTTCAGTCTACTGTAACTCCTTTTTCGGGGGAGTAGTTTACCTCTGGAATGTTTTACTCCAGGAAGTGCCATCATTTATTCTCCGTCCTCCGACGTTCAGGAATATAATATTGGGGTAGTCTTTCCATTTCCTTTCCACATCGCAGTATCATGACCGAAGAATCAGACTATGATTTATTTCGCCCATGAGTCTTCGATCTTGATCCATCTAAAGCATCATTTTCTCCGTGCATCAAGTCGATACTGGTGCCCACTGCTGCCCGGTACCAGCCTATCCCGTTTGCTTTTCCGTTAGTTAAGTATGATCATTGTATAATGTAGAGTTATCTTGCAAAGTTATTTGGAATTGTAAACTGTTATGCAATAGTGAACGTCATCTAAGTGTAAGCCAGGGATAGAGTACCCTATATTGGGCCGATCGGAATATGTAGAAAACCTGTAGCCTTGTAATGTTCTAGGTTAAGTGGAAGTCTTAACCTTACTCTGTTTCTAAACTGATGCACGTCCTATTACACGCATACGAATGAATTTATGTTGAATGGTCATCAATTATGGCAGGAGACACAACACACAATGCAAAAGTCACATTCAAGAACATGTAAAATTTTATTGGCACCAGACACAGCTAGTGATGTAAAATACACAGGTATTTATAAATCGGGGTAAATACCCAGGGTATATACTCGGGTAAATACCCTATTTGGGTAAATACCTGGGTATTTCAGATTTTTCATTAAAAATCCTGTGTCGTGGTAAGTTGAAACTTAAAAAAGGGAACCGGTATGCAAACTATTCTACATTAACTCTTAAGATAGTTAATAAAATTTAATTTAATTAGAATTGGAACTTAAAAAACAGAATTAGAATTCAGAATTAGATCAGGAGATAAATTTCAATAGTTATAACCTGAAAAACTCAGGGTTATAATTGAACTAGGCCTTTTTGCAAACATTGAGATAAAAGTTGGGGGAAATTTATTCAGAGCATTGGCCAAGTTCTACAAAAGGTGTAATATACAGTTTTCAACACACTGTATATGTTTTTCAGAACAGTTTGTAATATTATTCATATGTAAAATAAATAATCAAATACCTAAAAAGACTAGTAAATAGAAAATTAACAGCTACACTAAAAAGTTCTAAAAAATAGAGGCCTTACTTTATTTAGGTTTAATGAAGCTTAACAAATGTATTAGGCTATTCATACATAATGAATATCTTTAGGCTTAGGCCTATATTCCAATTTACAATGAAAAATATCAATTGAGTAGTACAAGTACAACTTGGGTCAAATCAAATTGAAATTTTGTTTATTATAGTTCTTTTAATTTACAAAAGAAATTCAAAGTAGCCCACATCACAAGAAATACAACATCTTTTGATGTCAAAAATACCACAAAGTCATAAAATATTTTCTAATTTCAGTTTTGAAGGACCAATAATGTTCCTGATTTCAATTTAAGGCATCACATACCTGTGTTTCAGTCCTTGTTTGTCCAACACTTCATCAACACATCAAAAAGTGTTGTACAAATCTCAAAAAACTGAAAATACCCTCATTTTGGGTATTTAAATGGCCACTGGGTATATACCCAGGTAAATACCCAATTTAAATTTACCTTCCCACTGGTTATTTACCCGGCCCACATCACTAGACACAGCAATGTTTGAGCTATTTTTCGACATAATCCCCACCAGAACTGAGACACATGTCATATCGTGGGATCAACTTCTGTATTTCGGAGTCGTAGAAGTTTGCCGCCTGGGAATGGAACCAGCGTGTAACATTCGTCTTCAGCTCTTCATCAGTTTGAAAATGCTGACCGGTGGACAGAAATTTCTTGAGTTGTAATAGAAAAGATGGATCCATGACAATGTTCGACCACATACGGCTCGGCGCACAGCAACTGTTCTGCAGGAGTTAGGCTGGGAGCTGTTTGATCATCCATCGTACAATCCTGATCTTGCTCCCAACAATTTCCATCTTTTCTTGCACCTCTGTCCTCCGGTCAGCATTTTCACACTGACTCCCTTTAAAAGTGTATACAAGAGCCGCAGTACTTAAAAGGGACGTAAAACTAGTAACATTAGTATTATGATTATCATCATATATATTATTTCGGGGCAGATGACCTCGCTGTTACGCCTCCTTAAAACAATAACAATATATTATTCCAGTAGTATAGATCCCTCCTGCTGCAAGCACAACCGACCGATCGTGACAAATGAGCATTCAAATGAAAGAGGATAGACATTAGTAGGGACAAATTGCACTCTAATTTCATAAATATCAATAATTTCTTTAAAAAATTACTTTCAAAAAAATGTACGAAGTATGCGAGATGCAGTTGCTGTAGGAAAATACGCTCCATAATTGCTGTCCACTTCACATTTTGGCCGCTGTGACGCCTGTTTCATGTCATTTTAACATCCTGAGTTCCTTCCTTTATCATTTTGCATGGATTTCAGAAGCAGTAAATCAAAGGAATGAGTACTCAAATCGTATAATTAATAACCGGCGAGTCTTATGATGATCCAAATTTCAGTGATTGCCTTCCTAAGTTAGGGAACGTAGAACTTGGAATTCTAACTGAAATGTAAATAGTGTTCTGTACTGTAATCATTTGGTTGAAATGAAAAACTAACACCCTTCTCCTTAAGTGTCTCATTATAAACCTATTGGAGAAAGTGTGGTTTATGAGCATGCGAGATTTCTCGCTCGGGTCCGGTAGTTATTATTAAAGGTGTATATCACGTGACATTACTAATGTAAAATGTATGTTCACTCTTGCTCCGAAAATTAAGATATACAACAGTGGTAGAGAGAGAGAGACGTACAATCAAAGGTGGAGGATATAGGGGCAGATGGCCTCGCTGTTTTGCCACTTAAAACAACAACAACAACAATTAATACAATCAAAAGTAGTACTGCAGAGCCTCCGTGGCTTAGGCGGCAGCACGCCGGCCTCTCATCGCTGGGTCCATGGTTCAAATCCCGGTCACTCCATGTGAGATCAGTGCTGGGCAAAACTGAGGCAGACAGGTTTTTCACCGGGTACTCCGGTTTTCCCTGTCAAAATTTCATTCCAGCAACACTCTCCACTCTCATTTCATTTCACCTGTCATTCATTTAATCATTGCCCCTGAGGAGTGCGTCAGGCCTCGGCAGCCGACACAGTTCATATTGTTACGGGCCATCCCCTAGTGGCGCTTCCGTTAACTGGATTACGGTGGGTAGAAAGTACAACACCAATTACTGCTTTAAAGAAACGTATTGGCTTTATTGCGGGCTAGAAAATACACCACACAAATAGCAAATACAAGCAACTAGTATCTCACTCTAGTTCCTCTCTCGCTGCCGTCACTTCCCTTTCACTCTCTCGAGCAGCTGTCCGTTCACTATTTTGGCTGACCTGTGTCTAGCCGGTCTGTCACTCACCGAAATACCTGTCCACTTCCTTGTACGCAAACTACAGTTATTTACGATAGCCACACACTGCCTCGCTGTCCGCTGGCTAGGGAACTGCCCAATGCGTTTCGTAATTCACCACAATGTCTCTGTCGCCCTAGGCAAGTACACACTCCTCACACTGCTCCGCGGCTCGGAAGGAATCTCACTGGGTTTCGCAAGTCACGTCACCACACTTCTGTCGCTCAGGAAAAACACGCACTAGCTCAGAAACACTGTCCTTAGAAACTCGGTCCCCTCACTGTTGAGGCCGCTTATATAGCAGGCTGGTGACTCAATGAATTCTAGAATCGTCCAGGATACACGGCTTCTCGACATTTCCATCACTGGCTGGGTCACGAATATTCTGGACCATTCCTTTCACTTCGCAGCCCGTTGCGTAAGGCGCACGTAATACACTGAGGCAGAGCACACACAGCCCGGGGCAGCTGTGACTCAACGCGGCGAGGCGACAAAACAACCTCACAGCCGTAACAATATCCTCGCCGCTAGATGGGGGCTTCATTCATTCCATTCCTGACCCGGTCGGAGACTGGAAGCAGGCTGTGGATTTTCATTTTCAAAGGTAGTACTGACTTGAATACTCGTTAAATATGTTTAAAAAAAACTGGCACTGCAGCACTTAAGGGCCTAGGCCTACCAAGCGACCGCTACCCAGCCATTTGGCCTGCAGATACTGGGGTGACGCGTGATCAGCGCATCGGGTCCCCTCGGCCGTTAATCTTGGTTTTCGTGATCGAGGCGCTGCCTCACTGTCAGACAGCTACTCAATTGTCCTCACAGGCTGAGTGCACCCCGTTCCAGCCCTCACGTCAGTTTCCAAAATCCCTGACGGAGCCGGGAATCAAACCAGGGGTCTACGAGTGAGAGGCAGACGCGCTACCCCAACACCACGGGGCCGGCGGTTAAATATACTTTGACTTATTAAATTAATCACCGAATTAATTGAATTGGTCATTTGGAAATTAAACAGAGCTAACTATAGAGAGTTTTATCTATTTTTCTCAAAACTTTCTGCGACTCACGTGGTACGGTACTACAAATGACCGGTTCAGTTAAGGATCATACCAATTTTGGTTCTCATATCGAGTGGCTCAAAATGAGCTTTGTATCGCCCTTCTACAAGAACTTTTATATCTAGCCTATTTTAGTCGGCCTATATAAGTTATTTTGTGGGGGTTTCTCCCATAGCTCCCTTTTCAATGTGTGGTAGGTGAAAAGTTATAGAGTTGATTGGCGCCTCGCCTGTGATGGATGTCCATACTGTACTGTATCAAATTTTACGTTGATCCACCCAGCCGTTCTCGAATTACAAGCGTGGCAGACAGACAAAAAAATAAATTTCGAACGCATTCATCATAGAACAGTTTGATACACGTAAATACCGCAAAGGTCAGTGGAAGTTCAGAAAAAACAGACACACCTTGATTCTTATACCCGTGGCTCAAGATCGCGAGAATAATTAACGGTCAGGTAAAACTACAAGCTTGACGATTATACATATAGAGAGATACAGACCGCTTCTAAATCCACGCTAGAACCCACAGCGCAGCGTCCCGAAAGGGACTCCAGAATGTCCCATGTTAATTTTCAACGTTATATTTACATTTTTCTCAGATACTAAATACAGGAACTAATTTATTTCTAAGGGATGTTCCATGAAGCTTTCTTCTTACTTTAGCACAGGCATTTAGAAAATAATATATTTTATATTTTGAACAATATTTTAAAAATGGTATAATTTAAATAGCATTATCTTGAACTTTTCCATCTGACAAAATTAAAAGTAAGTTAAGAAAAAATTGTTTAAAAAAATATAACACATAGGCCTATACGAAGAAACTACTTCTAAAGATTTCAACTTTGTATCTTGAAAAGTTCGGGAATTAAGGTATTTTTCATATTAAGAAATAGATTTTAGCGAATGGACTCCGTCTTGAGAAGGACTTCATAAACCAAAAATAATGGAATGCAGCCGAAAGAATTCAGAAACTCCTATTGACGTCAAATTGGCAGGTGAAAAGCTAGAGGAAGTAAGGGACTTCTGCTACTAACTGTAAGAAAGCAAAATAACCAGTGATATAAAAAGGACGTTGGCACAGACAAGGAAGGCATTTCTACAGAAAAGAAAGCAAGTATAGATGTGGGAATTAGAAAGTCATTTTGAAAGCCATTGTCTGGAGCGTGGCGCTCTATGGAAGTGTAACTTGCACTGTTGGTGCAAAAGAAATGAGGAGAATAGAAGCATTTGAAATGTGGTGTTACGGGAGAATGATCATCAGATGGGTAGATAAAGCAACAAATGAAGAGGTATTATGACCAGTGGGCGAGAAGCGATGTTTCTGGCGACTGCTGAAGATTGTTGGTTCCTCAGTTTAGGGACTGCGACAACTCGGTCATGTAGCCCCGTGTACTTTGGGTGTGTGTAGAATCTGTCTGATAACCGGTGTTAGTTGTGATGACTATATTAGTGTGTGTTACATGTAATCCAGACGATCAATTTCAAGTAGTTCCTACTGTTGCTACCAAATGCTACCGTCAACGACACCTAGCCGCGGACTTAGCTACTAGATGCCACAACGACCGGCAACTGGCGGCGAACGTTGGAACTAATAGAGCGTTAATCAAATCTAACCTACACATTTATCTTAGTTATTAGTTGTTGTTGTTTTAAGGGGCGGAACTACGAGGTCATCTGCTTCACACAATTGTAGTTAGTGAAAGGTTCTTTTACATGGCATAAGTCTATGACACGGGCCCGCCGGCTTTACTTCTCCTCCGAAGGAAGGCATACTAAGGGATTTTTAACGGTCTTAAAAATTCTGATGACTTTGGCCGGGTTTGAACCCGCGATCTTGGGCATAGAAGATCAGCATGCTACCAACTATGCCACCGAAGCCGCCTGACTGCTAATGAGAGAAGAGATAGGTTGGTAAGACACGTGCTAAGACATCCAAGAATAGCAAACATAGTTATGGAAGGAAGGGTCGAGGACAAGAACTGTAGGGGTAGACCAAGGTTAGAATACGTTAAACAGATTGCCTCATAGGTAATGTGTGATAGCTATTTAGTGATGAAACGATTAACTCGGGTCAGGGAGGTATGGAGAGCTGCATTAAACCAATCAAAAGACTGAAAACTCAAACAATGACAAGGAAACGACGACAGTTAAGGTTTTAGGGCGGGGCACACTCCATCACCGTAACACCAGTTTTGATTTCTTGTTAGCCTACTTTTCACATTTTGCAAAAATGAAGAAAAAGTAGACTTATGAGATCGATCCGGGCAAATGTGTGTTTGTCTGTCCTTCTGTCTGTCTGTCTGTCTGTCTGTCTGGCAGCAATCGAAACAAAATTTGGTAGGAGTAAAGATCTATACCTGAATAGCTCAATGCCGTATTTGAAAATGATGTCAGTGCTACGAACTGCTGAAAAATCGCAATTGAAATTTGACCTCCATGTTCGATATCTTGGAAGGTATGAATGGGAGCTATTTCAAAATTGGCACACGTATAGATAGTAATATTTCAGTTTAATTTCCAGGAGGCCATACATGGCAGTGTTGCCAAACTGATTCTAAGTCTGCTGATAGGTCCAATTTTTAAATGCATATAACTTCTACACAATCAATTGGAATTCAACCAAATTTCGTATGTGCTATTTGTACATAAACAGACATAACTGAGCGTATCCTTAAAAGCCACCAGGGCTGCCAACTGTTAATAAATGCTGCCTATATTCTTGTTACCCTAATATTAATATATCAGAAAGTATGCAAGCCAATAGCTCTAAACTTTGCACACGTATAGTACCTGGCATTCTAGATTAATTTGGAGTAACGAATATACGTCAGTGCTGCCAATTTGATTCTAAGCCTCCTGATAGGTCCAACTTTAAAATGCATGTAACTTCTATACTAACTAATGGATTTCATTCAAAATTGGCACAACAATAGATCGTATTATTTCAGATTATTTTTGACCAATACATGCATGACATTGTTGCCAACATGATATTACGCGCGCTGTTAGACCCAATGTTTAACTGCATGTAACGTCCATGCTATCCATTGCACTTCAACCAATTTCGTATTCTGTACCCTAAGAGATAGAACTAAGAATATATTCAGTCACCAGAGCTGCCAACTGTAGTGCTCTATTAGGCTACATTAGCCAGGTATACAGTATTTCGAACTAATTAGAAATTTCGATATTTCCAACTTAATTTTGCCATTATTCTAGATAGTTCCATATAGATTAATCATTGGCATGAATCTTAAATTTCAAGAAAAGTAGGCTCTTTAGTTGTCACGGAACTTCTTGTTGTTTTAAATGTCTATTGTCTAAAAGAGAGAAGAAGTAAACACATCTACAAATGTGGGTTCATTAATCGGACGCAGGGGTGTAGCTAATTATAAGAAAACTATCAACCCGCCCCGGCTTCGCCCGGGAACAGTTATGAATGCATTTCGTGATAAGCGCTTTTTTTAATGTTAATTAACTACGACTATCCGTTTTACGTCTCGGCAGGATGGGTTAAAATCACTGACCGGACTATTAATTATATTATCATGGAGATGCATGTGCAACGAACTCTTGTAGACGTAATTTAAGGATGGCGAGGTGCATGAAACACAAATCCCCCTTCCGTCCAATCTTAACTTCACAGTGTATTTTGCGGAGCGAAAAATTCACAGGCGAAATGAAGAAAAGCCGAGTTGCACTGCCAGTGAAACTCCAAACACAACCACCGGTCAATATTTTGGACGTATTGCCCCCTGGTAGAAACAAGAAACAGGGAGTTGTGCAGTTTGGGGTGAAGGGATGCCCGAACGGACAAGTTAGGTCGACGAACATAATCAATTATTCATGTCGTCACTGGCCTGATGGAAGTAATTGACAGCTTTATTCGTCGTAGAAATTAGGAACTAACAATATGTAGATGGGCTAATAGTCGAGATTAACCTTAACACCCTGTCAAACAACATCTAGCCCATGTTCCCAAAAGGACAACTCCGGAAATTGGAACTGAAGGACCGGAAGATTCTACGAAAAATCATGGGCCCTATTAAAGAGGAAGGCAAGTATAAAATCAGGCACAACAATGAATTCTATGAACAAGTTGAGAGCATTACAACAGCTATGAGGAAGAGGAGGCTGATCTTCTATGGTCATATTGTGAGAATGGATAGTCAGAGGCTCACCTCCAGAATTTTCAACACTGTCTCTAGAGGGAAAGCAACTAACGCCAAGTGGTCGAAACTAGTCAGAAAAGACCTTGAACAATGGGATATTGACCCCAGTAACATCTATGACAGGAATAAATACAGGACTTTAGTCAGAACATCAGACTCTCTCCAGTCACTAACAGCAAAAGCAGTGCGTCCAGGAGTAAGTGTGAAATGGACTCAGGAGCGGAATGACATTCACAGTGCCAGAATGAAGGAATACTGGGCTAGGAGGAAAGCTGCCAGAGATAAGAACCACGTGGTCCACAGCCGGCCCAAACGGAACTAAAAAAATATAATTAATATATATTATATAACTTATAACTAATATAATTAATATAAATAATAATTATAAAACCGATATATTTGAATAACTTTTCGAAGTTCCGATTTAAACGGCCACGGGAGCAACTGCACTCCGACTATGGAATCTTATTCCTAATTTCCATGTTTCCAATGCATGTACTTTTAAAAATCTTGAAATATGAAAAGGGAAGAAAGCTTGTATGTTTATACGAACATTAATTTCGCGATTATGAGCAATGGGACCTCCTTTTTACGTGGAATCTAAGCTATCGGACGTAAAATTTTATTTCGACAATCACAAATGTATTAACCGATATTCGAATTCGGTCCGCATTGGTGGAAGGGAACCAGCATAACCACTCCACCATTATAACCACATATTCAAATAGATCAGATGCCCAAGCTCTAAATGTAACAACAACAACAACTTCTGGCTATTTAATACGTGGCGCAGCGGTAACGTTTTCGTTTGCTGTGCCCAAGATTGCACGATCAAATCTCGGCGCAGTCTGTTGACATTTGACGGTCCTTAAATGTAAATTTACTGGCACGTTAAAGATCCCATTCAGGGCAAAATTCCGGCACTCCGGCGTCTCTCAATTTTCCATTATTTAAAAGGGACGTAAAACCATATAATTATTAACAATAGCAACAACAACGAAATTAATCAGGATGATTCAAAAGGTTTTGTTCAACTTTAAGAAAATGTTTCCAAACGGCATTTTTAGCCTAATTTCAATTTTGAAACAAGATGTTCAGTAAAGAACATATAGTATACTTTCTCCAAAATGCATGGGTATTGTTATAACTCTTTGTCCTTTTCAAGGAGTATAATTGAATGTTGGTTGTAGTAGCTTGTTGAAATACAACGTGCTATAGGGATATTAAACATGAATATGAGGTGCCCTTTGCTAGTGCTACCTCTGTAAAAAAAAAACATTCAATTCGGTTTCACCGTGTTTGAATTGATCTGGGGAATGGATTTGCACACATACATGGCCGCTATTTGCAAACTATTGGGCTGATGACCTTGTAGTCAGTCATAAGATGCTTTCCACAAAAAGGCATGTTGTTGCAAAATCCGGTAGAGATCAAATTATTAGGATGGTCGAAATTTGATTTAAGCTTTTGACATTTGGGTGGCCGTCATTACGTTTCCGTCAAGATGGCGGCGATATAAAACATGACACTGAGGTGCCTTTTGCTAGTGCTACCTCTGTACCAAATTTCGTTCAATTTGGTTTTACCGTGTTTGAATTGATAGGGGGAATCGATTTGCACACATACTTGGCCACCATCTGCAAACTATTGGGCTGATGATCTAGCAGTTTGGTCAGAATATGCTTCCCACATAAAGATTTGTTGTTGCAAAATTTGGTAGAGACTAGATTATTAGGTTGGTCGTAATTATATTTTAGCCTTTAACATTTGGGTGGCCGCGATTACGTATCCGTCAAGATGGCGGTGATATAAAACATGACACTGAGGTGGCCTTTTCTAGTGCTACCTCTGTACCAAATTTCGTTCCATCCGGTTTCACCGTGTTCGAATTAATAGGGGGAATCGATTATCACACAAAGATGGCCGCCATCCGCAAAATATTAGGCTAATGACCTATTAGTTTGGTCAAAGGATGCTCCCTCCATAATGGTATGTTGATGCAAAATTTGGTAGAGATCGGATGATTAGGTTAATCGTAATTTGATTTAAGCTTTGAATATTTGTGTGGCCGCCATTACGTTTCCGTCAAGATGGCGGCGATATAAAACATGACATTGAGGTGCCCTTTGCTAGTGCTACCTCAGTACCAAATTTCATTCCATTCGGTTTTACCGTGTTCGAATTATTAGGGGTAATCGATGTTGACACAAAGATGGCCGCCATCCGCAAACTATTAGGCTAATGACCTATTAGATTTGTCAAAGGATGCTTCCTCCATAAAGGTATGTTTTTGCAGAATATGGTAGAGATCGGATGATTAGGTTAGTCATAATTTGATTTAAGCATTGAACATTTGTGTGGCCGCCATTACATTTCCGTCAAGATGGCGGTGATATAGAACATGACACTGAGGTGCCCATTGCTAGTGCTACCTCTGTACCAAATTTCATTCCATTCGTTTTCACCGTGTTCGAATTAATAGGGGTAATCGATTTTGACACAAAGATGGCCGCCATCCGCAAACTATTAGGCTAATGACCTATTAGATTTGTCAAAGGATGCTCCCTTCATAAAGGTATGTTGTTGCAAAATTTGGTAGAGATCGGATGATTAGGTTAGTCGTAATTTGATTTAAGCTTTGAACATTTGGGTGGCCGCCATTACGTGTCCGTCAAGATGGCGGCGATATAAAACATGACACTGGGGTGCCCTTTGCTAGTGCTATCTCCGTACCAAATTTCATTCCATTCGGTTTCACCGTGTTCGAATTAATAGGGGTAATCGATTTTGACACAAAGATGGCCGCCATCCGCAAACTATTAGGCTAATGACGTATTAGATTTGTCAAAGGATGTTCCCTCCATAAAGGTATGTTGTTTAAAATTTGGTAGAGATCGGATGATTAGGTTAGTCGTAATTTGATTGAAGCTTTGAACATTTGTGTGGCCGCCATTACGTTTCCGTCAAGATGGCGGCGATATAAAACATGACACTGGGGTGCCCTTTGCTAGTACTACCTCTGTACCAAATTTCGTTCCATTCGGTTTTCACCGTGTTCGAATTAATAGGGGCAATCGATTTTTACACAAAGATGGCCGCCATCCGCAAACTATTAGGCCGATGACCTATTAGTTTGGTCAAAGGATGCTGCCCACATAAAGGTATGTTGTTGAAAAATTTGGTAGAGATCGGATGATTAGGTTAGTCGTAATTTGATTTAAGCTTTGAACATTTGTGTGGCCGCCTTTACGTTTCCGTCAAGATGGCGGCAATATAAAACATGACACTGAGGTGTCCTTTGCTAGTGTTACCTTTGTACCAAATTTCGTTCAATTTACGCTCACCGTGTTTGAATTGATAGGGGTGGGGGGGGGGACAGACATTCAGAGTACACACACTCACACACACACACACACACACACACACACACAGACTCACACACACACATACACACACACAGACAGACACACTTTTTTTCGCCCTGTAGTGATCTCATAAGTCTACTTTCATTTTTTGCAAAAATCGAAAGTAGGCTAAAAATAGGCTTATGAGATCACCTTTTGTCCGTGTGTGTGTGTGTGCGTGTGTGTGTCCCTAATAACATTTAAACGGCTGGAGCGATTTCAATGAAACTCGGTAAATTCATAGCACTATTCCGGGCGACCCCGACCGTGCCCTTCAAATTTTGTTACGTCTCACCAATCCAACATGGCGGCTGTGCGAAATATTTCACCAGCATTCAATATCTCCGAATCAATTACCGATATCACCCTGGAAATTTGTACGGTGATAAAGGGAACTACTAGAAGTTCACCTATGTGACTTTTGAAAACCTGGTAACTACAAAACCAACATGGCGGCCAAGCGAAGTTGCGACTTTTAAATAGACGTTTCTCGCGATTTAACCAACCAAACGCAATGAAACTTTTGTTTGAAGTTTTCCCACAAATAAAAATCGCACGGCGCTGAAACTTACGAACACGTCTACCCAGGGCCGGATTTAAGAGTATGCCGCCTATAGGCTAAAGTCCATTCGCCGCCCCCTCTGTAGTTCATATTTGCTTAATACATTTGTTTCATACAACAAAAGGCGTTGTATGGCGTTTTCATCTTTTTTTAAAGTAAAGTTCATTTAGTTTAGATAGAACTACAATTTTAACGGTTTACATAATAAATTATATCATCATCATCATCTTGAGCAGTTTCCAACCGCTGGTCGGGTCTGCTTGGAACATAAGCCTCTCCATCGTTTCCTGTCCATCCACCATCTCTCGTCATTTACTGTGTCCCAGCACACTCCTCTTTCCTCCACACTCTTCTTAACTCCTTTTGTCCATCTGTCCCTTGGTCTTCCCCTTGGCCTCCTTCCCGTCATTTCCATTCCAAACATCTTCTTCGGTATCCTCTCCTCTTCCATCCTCCTCACATGTCCATACCATTGTAGCCTAGATCGCTCTATTCTATTTTGCAATGGTTCCTCTCTTACCATCTCCCTGACTCTCTCATTCCTTACTCTGTCCATTCTTGTCACTCCTACCCTACTCCTCTGGAACTTCATCTCCACTGCTCGTATTTTATTCTTGTCCCTTTCCTTCATCACCCATGTTTCTGAACCATATGTCAAAATTGGCACAAAGTAGGTCTTGTAGATGATTCTTTTACTTTTTTTTTGGTACATCTTTATTCCATATCATCCCCCTAACACTCTTGAAAAATCCATCTGCTCACCTTCCCCTCTCATTTATTTCCATCCTATTGCCTCCCTTTTCTTCAATTATGCTTCCCAAGTACTTGAAGCATTCTACTTTCTGCAACTGCTGTCCTCCAAGTGTTATGCCCATATCCAGTCTGTTCTTCTTCCTCGTTGTGATGACCACTTCACTCTTTTGTGCTGAGAACTTCATCCCATATGATAACACTACCTTCTCCCACTCATCTAATTGCTCTTGTACTTCTTCCTCATCCTCTCCCCATACCAGAAGGTCATCAGCAAACAACATTGCCTTCATTTTCCTTTCCCCAATGCTATTTACCACTTTTCGTATGATTTCATCCATCACCACTATAAATAACAGGGGTGAGAGGGCACTTCCCTGTTTCAGACCACTCTCCAGTTACCGTATTGAAATTAGTTATCTACTTATTTTTGTTAATTACTTCTTTTAAGATTCGTTAAAAAATGAAATGGGTTTCGAACTTAATTAATGAATTTGTTCTTTTTGATCAGTGATCACTATTTTACACATATTTTTATATTTTAATGCTAATGACTATCTTTTGCGTAATTGAAGAACTGTGCTCACTTTGAATTAAGTTGTCCTACGAGGTGAAATAAAATTATACAAAATGTAGTTAATTACTAGTTTATTTGTTGAAAAATATACAAACTTCTCTGAAACAACTCACCCCTCGTAATCTTGATGTTCAAATTTACATAGCTTTCTTACGAGATTTATTAATGGCAAACTCGTTAATAATGTCCTCATATGTATGTATTTTTGTTGTATTTGCCCCATTACAAGGTAATGAAAGTGAGTTTAACCGTATTTTGGAAATAAGCCTACTAGTTCGCAGATAGTTCTTAACTCTGCTAAGGGAGGAAAAACTGTAGGACTAAAACATATTTTTAAGTAAAATGTATTCTTAAATTCGTATGAAAAATATTATCGTCTGAAATACTTCATTTTAACTTTTGAATAAATTACCAAACTGCCGGCCCTGAAAATTTGCCGCTCTAGGCTGCAGCCTACTTAGCCTATTTAGAAATACGGCCCTGCGTTTACTGAAAGACTTCTTGAGAAGATAAGTTTCCACTAGGAAAATTCGATGTTTTCTTCTATACCTAACCATGTACACGGGATACGAGATAAGCTGCAGTACTTCACCCCACGTCTTAACTCTCTCAACTGAGGTATCTGGCCAGCTGGGAATGTAATAAATGCTATGACAGCATCCGGTGCTTCCTGACCCACTGTTGTGTAATCGGTATATGCTAGTCAGGTGGCGGTAACTTGATGCTCTCGACCCGTCACACGGCCCCGTTCTATAGCTTACATAAGAACTTCACTGTGTAATGCAACGCCTATTGGAGAAGATTGATACATTTTTCACTTCATGTAGATTGCGTATTATATCTACTGATGATGATGATGATCAGGAGCCATCACGTCGGCGTCGACTCCTAGCGACTGCATGGATGGACTGCCTCCATATGATTCGGTCTTCAGCCACATACTTCAGATCCTTCAGTGACATATTCATGTTGGATTTGATGGAGTCGATCCATCTCAGTGCTGGCCGCCTTCGTCTCCGAGACCCTTCAACCTTTCCAAGCATAATTGTCTTTTCCAACGAATCAGAACGCCTCATAATGTGTCCAAAATATGACAGCTGTAATCGTGTTATTAGTGCTTCAGGAGATAGATCTGGTTTGATTTTTTGAATCACCCATACATTTGTCTTCTTGGCTGTCCAAAGAATACGCAGTATCCTTCTCCAACACCAGAGCTCGAAAGCATCAATATACTTCCTATCTCGTTTCCTTATGGTCCAGCTTTCGCAGCCATATGTAGCTATGGGAAAGACTAGTGTCTCAACTATTCTAATTTTAGTAGGCAAAGAAACATCGGAACACTTGAAGATCTTATCCAGGCCTATATATCTACTACGTATTATTAATTAGACTGGCTGCGTGGTGCAGCGGTAACGTTTCGCCTGCTTTTCCCAAGTTTTCAGAATCGAATCCTGGCACAGTCAGTTGTTATTTGAGGGTGCGCAAATGTGAGAAAGCCGTGTCAGTAGATTTACCGACACGATGAAGATCCCATTCGGGGCAAAATTCCGGGACCCCGGCGTATCTATAAGCCGCAATAGTTTATTGGGACGTATACCCATAACATTATTAATAAAAACTAAAATCCACAGCCTGCTTCCAGTCGACCGTCCGGGTCAGGGAATGGAATGAATGAAGCCCCCATTTAGCGGCGAGGATATGAACTGTGCTGACTACCGAAGCCTATAGCACTCCCCTGGGGTAATGATTAATTGAATGACAGATGAAATGAAATGATAGTGGAGAGTGTTGCTGGAATGAAATTGGTGACAGGAAAAACCGGAGTACCCGGAGAAAAGCTGCCTCCGCTTTGTCCAGCACAAATCTCACATGGAGTGACCGGGATTTGAACTACGGACCTAGCGGTGAGAGGCCGGCGTGCTGCCGCCTAAGCCACGGAGCCATTATTATTATTATTATTATTGTCGTTTATTGTTTGACAACATTATCGCGGCAAATTCCGGCTACATTTTATGTTACAGCCTGGTTCGGCCTTAGCAAGGGACCATCTGTACTGAGACAATTTCGTATACACTGTTCACTGTACATCCATGTCGTGCCCGCAGTCTTCACGAGTCTCCTTCATTTATAGCAGTGGTTCTGAACCCGTAGAAGTCTGTGGACCACTCAGCCTAAAATTGCATCATGTACGGACCACCCCCCTCTCCCCAATACACCCTTCCCAAATAACCCTTATTTTAAAGATATTTCAATTCAAACCCTGATAGTCATCGCCGCGAATACATTCGGACGATTCTCGTTCAACGCACATCGTTTCCGAAATCCCCACTTATTGGCTACTTTTTTATACGTGCTGGTGGACCCTTTTCTCCCGCGGACCACTCCCGAGGCACATACGGACCACTTTTGGTCGGCGGACCACCGGTTAAGAACCACTGATTTATAGGACGAGATAAATTTCCATCTGAATCATCGAGCCTTGCTGAGTGTTCGGCCAGGGTCTTGTCACCAAGGAACTTCCTAACAATATGGCAGGTGTTTAACAGAACTGCCTTCGGTAGTTCAATATATATCTGCGGATGCAGATTCAATATTGATAGACTACTGTGGAGAGTTTTGGGTGTAACACCAGTACACGATACAATTATTGAGATGGTAGTCACCGACTCAAGTTTCCACATATGCTTTATCTCATTTGCCAGCTCTGTATACTTAGATATTTTAGTAGCAGCTGTTGTTTGGATGTTTTGAGTGTTGGGACTTACGATATCTATCAGTAATGCCTCTCTATGTTCTTTATTGATGACAACGATATCTGGCCGGTTGTTACTGACTGTAACATCTGTCACAACTTCTCTGTCCCAGTAGAGCTTGTGTGTGGCATTTTCGAGTATTGCAGAAGGTGTGTATTTCCAACAGGGGACGGAGCTTTGAAGAAGTTTGTACTTCAAGGCCAGTTTCTGGTGGATAATGTTGGCAACTTGATCGTGTCGATGTTAGTAGTCAGTGTTGGCAAGGTAGGAACAACCTGATATTACTGTATGTGTTGAAAGGTCTCACTACATTTGCCACAGCAGCGACACTTCTCACTCTCTGTTGCTGGATCTTTTGTGACAAATTTCCGATAGCTTCGAGTAGCAACAACTTGGTCTTGGATAGCTACAACAAATCCCTCTGTTTCCGGAATGAGGACCGAGTGGGTCAGCCATGTGTGCTACTTATTATTATTATTGTAGTTATTATTATTATTATTATTATTATTATTATTACAATAGGTGTTGCATTATAGGTTACGTTATGGAGTTGTTATTTGGCTATAAAATGAATGTGACGATTCGTTACCTTGAATTTACGACGGTTACTAAAGTAACGATCTTTATTGGAAGCATTGTATCACCCGATATTTCTTTTTCAATTAATTAAATAATTGCTACTTAGTGGTTAAAGTAAAGTGACTCCGACCATACTTACAAATATTAAACAAATGTTTCTAAACATAAGATGCTGCTCATTAAGAGGTAACATTGAGCTGTGATCGGTAGATGACCTCGCTGTTACGCCCCTTAAGGTGGGAGATACACCTTTCGGGGTCAAAAATTATATATTTTTTAAATTAATTATTTGAATGACTAATCTTTATCTTGCATTTGGTGAAAACAAAATGAACATATCTTCAATATTTCCAGAGATATGTCCCTAAATGTTAGTTGCTGTCGCTTAAGTTGTCTCTTTAAATTCTACCCTTAGGTAAGTTTGAAGCTCGTTTCCAGAAAACTTTATGTTCACACAGCGTTTATTTGAGAACTCAAATACTATTCAAGATATCTCAATGAAATTTTGCATGATTGTGCATTGTCCTAGTATGAACAACATACGCTAAAATATTTTGTGTATCAAGCATACTTCCCAATTAAGAAATATGTTTTACTTTATAACACAAGTAGATAAATATACATTTTGAGTGAGAATATGGAAAAAATATCCTGAATATGCGTATCAATTATTTTGGAGCAGCCGTTCCCGTGATGTTGGGGTAGCGCGCCTGCCTCTCACCCGGCGGCCCTGGGTTCGGTTCTCTGCTCCATCAGGGATTTTAGAAACTGACGTGAGGGCTGCAACGGGGTGCACTCAGCCTTGTGAGGACAATTGAGTAGCTGTCAGACAGTGATGCAGTGCCCTGGTCACTAAAACAAAGATTAAAGGCCGAGGGGACCCGATGCGCTGACCACGCGTCATCTCAATATCTGCAGGCCACATGGCTGGGCAGTGGTCGCTTGGTAGGCCTAGGCCCTTCATGGGCTGTAGTGCCAGGGATAATTATTTATTTTGGAGTAACTTATGTTGTAGTCGTAGCTCAAAAAACATTCATGGAAATATTTTAAAATGTAGGGTACTTATCATGTAAACGCTGTTCAACTGTAAAAAAAAAAAAAACAGCTGAAAGTTTGGTGGTATAATAATGCATGACTGCAAGCATATTGTAAAATGTGGTTTGTGCATAATTATTAGTGAACTGTGTTTAATAATCCAGCAAAGTTACATTTCTTTGCAGCATATACTGTAGTGTATAAGATATATTTTTTTTAACTCAGTAGAAATTGTCATGCGAAAGGTGTACCTGCACCCTTAAAGCAACAATTTACTAACCAACTAAATTGAGCTGTCCTAGGCGTCTTCCGAAATCAGCTCGCTTCATTTTACCTGTCTTACCGCGACAGGTAGCCGTGTCCAGGGGGTGTCAACCAGATAGGGATCATTTGGCACCATCGGTGTAGTAGCACGTGCCAGTCGTATGGAGCGCTGTATATCGTGTATATCGTGTTGCCAACATATGCATGATACAACGTTGTAATTAAATTGCAAACATATCACTATATTTAGTCAATAAATATACACATAATTCCTAATTGACATTTCCTTGCAATTATCTTGCTCACAGACGATAATTACGGCACTTATCATTAAATAAACATTATTTCTACTAGGTTGGCGGCACTGACCATGCCATGGCGGCTCTGTTTATGAGTTGTATGTAATAATATTGGCCGTATACAAATAAGCTAAATAAGCTAATGCTGTGTTCTATCTCATCTTTCTTATATCAAATTGTCTTCGTGGTAATGAGAAGTGAACAGTTCTTCTTCTGCTACGGCGAGTAAGTACGCTTATTTTAAGTTTTGTGTTTCTGTAGTGGCTGTGAAAAATATAGGCCTAGTTTTGAATTGATATTAGACGCAGGTGACATTCTACTTGACATATCAATTAACTTTCACTATTATTTATCCCATAGGTAGACCTACCAAATTCTGTGAACTGTGCCTATCACCGGAAGAAGGAAAAAAACAAATCGTAAATCGCTGTTCTCGAAAAAGCAGAGGAATATATGGCAATTACTCTCCTAAGAAATGATCCAGTCTATGACCAGGTAAGAAGTCTGTGTTACCGTAATGTTTTGGCAGTGGGTAGTGGAACTAGGTACTGTGGGTTCTCGTAATGGATTTTTTTAATAGGCCTATAATGTAGACCTACGGTAGAGTACAAGATGAATAAGGTTGGGTTCCATAAACCATTGCAACAACTTGATTACAACTCGCAGAAATATTTAAATGAGCCTATTGCATGTGTGTACTGAAGATCTTGAGGAGTGTGAATAATCAATTAATTAATTTCACATTGCAATAGAATATAAATCTCATGATTCATGACAACGTGTCTCAGCTTTAATTTTTCCCCTTCCTTTAATTTCAAATTATTACAGTATTCAAAACAGATCAGTTCAGTTAGAATAAGTAGTAATGCCATGTAGGACTGTAATTACAGGCTATTAAAACTTAACACACACACCCCATGGTCTAATATGTCTAATGGCCTATATCATATAGTCTTACCAATGTGTAACTATATACATTAATGTGTTCTTGTCCTGTGGAACGAAGTCCAACGTGAATATACTTATGCTAAGTCATGGTGCTAAAGTAGTCGACTCGTGTAATGTTCTGCGACCCAAATACCATTCAAATGCACCTGTCCTCCTCTAATAAGCCAAGAACAAACAAATGTGTTGATGTGTTTCCTTGCATATTCATGCTATGGGCACTTTGTATTTATTTTTGTAGATACACAGGAAAATAAACTGTACGGTTTATGTTATGGTAGGAATGCAGTGTTTGGGCTGGGTGTTCAGTTGGTCGAATTGGTAGTAATGGCAATACTGATGTAGGACTGTAATTACAGGTTATTAAAACTTAACATACACCCCCATGGTCTAATAGTTTTAATGGCCTAGGATCATATTATAGTCTTACCAATGTGTAACTATTGACGTCAGAAAAGTTGGATGGGCCTGGCTGCGTGGCTCAGGGGTAACGTTCTCGCTTTCTGAGCCCAAGGTTGTAGGTTCGAAACCTGGCGCAGTCAGCTGGCATTTGAGGGTGCGCAAATGCGAGGGAGCCGTGTCAGTACATTTACTGGCACGTTAAAGATCCCCTTCGGGGCAAAATTCCGGCACCCCGGCGTCTCTAAAAGCCAGGGTAGTTAAAAGGGACGTAAAACCAATAACATTATTATTATTAAAGTTGGATGGCGCAGCCACGCGGTAGAATGTTGAAGCTGTAACATTGTGACTGGTGAGGTTTATTTTCATGGTGAAACATTAATGTCATGATGGAAACAGAAAGGTATTTGTCAAATTCGAGGAGGTACTGCTCTGTATACGGTTGCAAATCGTATAAAATGGGTACGAAATCTCTTCACTACTTTCCTGTACAAAAAGTTCAGAGAGAAAGATGGGATACGGCGCTGTCAATTGGAAAACGTGTTACACGTTACATGACAGTGTGCAGTCTGAATTTTTGTGAAGACGACTTCTTTCCACATCGTAAGCACCGATACTGTTGATTATTGATAGTTATTGTCTCTAATTGTACTCACAAGGATTTAGCTACATCAAAAATACTGATAAACTTGTAGCCTAATACTTCTGTGTCGTACATAGAATGTAATCCATTCTTCGCAAACTTATTTTAGGGGTTCTTCCGATTGACAATAGTCGAATGGTTAGAAAACTTAAGAAAAATGCTGTCCCTAGCCTTAATTTGCCAGAGAATTTATATTCTTGCCTTTAAACAGCAAGTAGGCCTATGTAGCTCAATATTTGCAATATTGAAGTATTATTTGGCTTAAATTGTGTTTTTGTCTATGATCTCCTTACTGTTGAATTTAGTTAATTAATGTGTAAAATCTTAGTTTTAAGTACCGGTTTGGAAACCCATCATCCCAGGCAGGCCGGTAACACCTATACTACTCAGGCAGATAGGTCACTTAGCCGTAATTTAGAAGTTGTAGTGATTTTAAGTATACATATGCGGTAATGTAGCAGGAGACCTGATCGGCCTAGGCTATTCTAACTTTAATTAGTTTCCATTTCAAGGTTTTTCAGTTTTGAGTGCGAATAGTTGGTTTGAAAGTTGTACAACAGTAAGGAGAGTATGTTTTGTATAGGTTTTAATTGGTATTATGGTTTATGTCGAGCTGGGGAGTGAATTTGATTTAGCTTAAAGTGTAGTTTTAGATCTGTTCCGCTTGCTTATGACAAGTTCAAATGGAGACTCCAGCTTTGTTAAATATCTGTATTTTTAATATTTAATTAAATATATTGATAAAGTGGATGCCTCCATTTTAACTTGTCTGTGGCAAGAGATTAATAAATTTATATTCTTGCCTTTGAACAGCAAGTATGTAGGTCAATATTAGCAATATTGAAGTATGATTTGAAAGCCTCCGTGGCTTAGGCGGCAGCACGCCGGCCTCTCACCGCTGGGTCCGTGGTTCAAATCCCGGTCCCTCCATGTGAGATCTGTGCTGGACAGAACGGAGGCAGACAGGTTTTTCTCCGGGTACTCCGGTTTTCCCTGTCAAAATTTCATTCCAGCAACACTCTCCACTATCATTTCATTTCATCTGTCATTCATTTAATCATTGCCCCAGAGGAGTGCGTCAGGCCTCGGCAGCCGGCAAAGGTCATATCCTCGCCGCTAGATGGGGGCTTCATTCATTCCATTCCTGACCCGGTCGTAGACTGGAAGCAGGCTGTGGATTTTCATTCATTTCAAGTATGATTTGAGCATCCCAAGTAACGCTTCTTTGAACCCAAAACATTCATGCAAATTCAGGGTTGCTGGATTCAATTTATTATCAGGGAGTCGTCCTTTGTGTTATGTGAGATATATACAGTGGCGGATCCAGGCCTTGCGGGGCCCTGGGCGATATGATAAGGTGGGGCCGACAACAATAGGTAATAATAAAAAAAATCAAATCAAATGGAAAATAGTTTTGCAATAATAATAAAATAAAGAATAGTTACCATACTTTGAATACACTACAGTACATTATTTTAAGAAAATGAAAGAAACCTTTATGTCCCCTTGATGAAGATTATGTAAACTATGAAATATTAAAATATCACTTTGCGACTTCTTTTCCCGGCTGAAGTCTTATATTATTTCACTGAAATCTAAACTTGCTAAACGGTCACGGGAGGGCATAGCTGCACTGAAAAGAAGACTATGAATTATAACTTAGTTTGAAAAGATTGAAACGTATAATTTATTAATTAATTAAATTTTATAAATCCTTGGCGCGGGGCCCCCAGACCGCGGAGCCCTGGGCGGTCGCCCTCCCCTAGATCCGCCCCTGGATATATATATTGTGAAATTAATAAAAACATCGACACCGCTAGGCTCCCAAGTACAGGCTTCATAAATGTAACGGCAGACAGTAAATTAACTATCTACAGGTGGGTAATATTTTTAACTGGTAGTAATTAAGCACTGCATTTAAATTGATTATAAAAATATTTCTATCAATAAAAGAAAATATGTAGTATTTTGCCATCATAAATTAGAATCCATAACAAACGCACACCCTATCACTGTCTTGCTTACGTCTCGTCACTATCTCGCCGCCATATTGCAAACAGCTGACCGTAAGCTCCTCCCCCGTTTCGGACGTCATGTCCTGTGGAACTAAGTCCAACGTGAAAATCCAATAAAACCATGGAACCATTGGCCCGATAACCCCACCCTTATCTGCCAATTTGTATTTTATACTCTTGGTAAGTTAATAAGTGTTAGGTTCTGTCGATGATATTCTGTAACCGCGAGATAGATACAAGACAAATATAATTGATTTATTGTATGCCAATGTAATGGTTGATATACCTATAGGTAGTATTTTATTCCCACACGTTATTTGCAATATTTTTCAACACGTAGGATGCCAATGTCTAAGCTTACATGGAGGGATTTTTTCATCAATTGATTCTGTAATAAGACCACCTTGTGGTGTGGTTGCTGCCACTCCTGAGGTCCTGGGCTAGTTTCCAAGCTTGATTAAGCAATTTAATTCTGGTCTGACTGTTGGAACGGTGCACACTCATCTTTGTGAGGCAGAACTGAGAAGAGGTAGGTTCGATTCTCACCTCGGCCATCCAAGAAGTGGTTTTCCAAGGTTTCCCCACTTCCTCTCCAGGCTAACGCTGGGATGGTTCCCAACTTAAGGCTACGGCTGCCTCCTTTCCAGTCCTCACCTGAATTACAGGAGTATACACACTACTACAGATACCACAATAACACAGATTATCATACACTCCCCCAGGGGCTCACATCTAGTGGGACGTGGGTTGGCGACAATGGGGCCCCAGCTGAGTCCCGCATTGCTTCCACTTACTTGTGCCGGGCTCCTCTCTGTCTTCTTGCCTGTCGACCTCACTTGGTCAACTCTTGTTCTCTTCCGACCCCGCGGTATTAGGGTATCCGAGGCCTAGGGAGTCTTATTCCTTTCCCGCCTTAATTGGCCCTTGTTTCATCTTTTCTGATGCCCTCCTCCTGCGAGGGGTCAGCCTTCTTTTTCTTTTCTTGTTATCTCCTGCCTTCTGCTCAAGGCCCTCAAGGGGCAGGGTGTATGTAGCCCCACCACCTTTGGTGCACCCTGGATATTGCTACACCCTCAGGGGCTCACGGCTGGTGAGTTCGGGAGATGGCGACCCCGAGGGATACCTGAGCTGGGTCGGTTTTTCCCCTTTCTTCCATTGCCTCTGGGGCCTTTCGTGGCTCTCCTTCCTTCCAAGTGTCTCGATCCTCATTCTTCGAGGGTTTGAGGGCATTTATTTTCCTCCTGTCCTTTGTTTGCCTTATTCTCCTTTTGTTTTCCATTTCTTCTTCTAGTAGCCTATATAAGTTTGTAGTTAGTTTCATTTATAGTTTACATTTGATTTTCATCTTCACGATCACCCAAACCATTAGGGGCCGATAACCAAGATGTTAGGCCCGTTAAAACAACAAATATCAACAAATCATACACACTTCCAAATACATGGGGCTAAATGAATATGTTATCGAAAGCCCTAAATGAATTAATATCAAAAACACAATGATTCTTTTAAAATGTAGTTAACTTATAGTAGGTGCAAACATACACATGTCAGCAAATTCAAGTTCCCCGTTTCAAGCATTAAGTTACACATTTATTAAGTTTACTGTTTCAACATACACACTGGTATGTGTTGTAGGAATTTGCGGTTCATCGGTGTCAGCCATTACATCAAGGAGGAACTAGGTCCATTATTATGTGCTGGACCCTACTGTTATACTTTGGCAAGAAAGAAGAAAGGAACATGCCTCAACACATACTTTTAGGAGGACCAGATTTGATTACTGTATTTTTGCTAAGTTTGATCTTTGCTCTTGCTGTTATCTTCTCTTCATTGACAACTTTTTAAATAAAACATGATGAATTCTAGCAGTATTGAGTGTTTTTCTTTTGTTTCATTGAAAGTCCTAATTCTCCCTTCCCCTTAACAGCACGTCATGGAATGTACTGTATTAGTATGTGATGATAATTTTTAGTGTAGCCTACTTACTGCATTTCACCCTTCAAAATTTTTAACTGGATATATTTTAAAGGGCATATGAAATGAACTACTGTATAGATATTTTGTGATATCCAATTCTTTTTCTGTCCCCTAATGTATTTGGCACTAATTACACTAACAATTTTAGTGTGATGAGGATCTGGTTACACCACCTGACCCTTAGCATTCTCTCTTAAAATTTTACTGTTATTGCTAACAGCATCAAGCATTTTAAAATATGAATTTTCTCCCTTCCCAGTACTTTTCCTTTGTAGTTTTTTCTAATAACTAATTGGTTATAGGCCTACTTGGGCCATTTTCAAGCTGAGTAATAATATGCTGCAGGCCTTGTAGTAGCCTAATTTTTGTCACCAATGCAATATGCTCCAATTGCAACTGAAAGAAATTTAAACATGTATATTAGTGATGAGGTTATGTCCTAAATGCTGTGATTGTTCATTTCAAAGTTCTGGAATTCACAATTTCCCACTTTGTTATTATTTTTATTAATTTTTTCTGTTATTGGTATTTTGAATGTGATTTATTTCTTGTAGATCATATTATTATCTCCACACTTAAAAACGTGCCATAAGTATTGGGAAATTGTGATTTTCGGAACATTGAAGTGGGCAGAGCATTTAGGACGAGAATATTTAGCGGAACGAGGGGAAGGGGCAGGGTGGAGGGGAGGGGGCGGGAGGGTTAGTGTTTACGAGATCTGCTCATAGGTGGCGCTACCGGTCGACGTGTTGCTAGTACATCAGTCAACCACCAGACAGCACTGAAGTCTTAGGTACCAAGAATTAGCATGGCTGTTGGCCATCTGTAGTAGTAGGTAATCTGTGGCCGTGTCTGAGAGGGCAGAACCTTATCTCAATGCATCTCCTCCAAGCCTTCTAACAAACAACATCCATCATTCTACAGTGACTGACTGGTTCCCAGAGTCCTCTGTCTTGAATAGGCTTTTTTTTTTGTCGTGATGCTCTCTTCAGAGGGTGTTGCTTCAGCCCGAGTCCCAGCAAGCAATGAACTAGCTCAAGGTAAGTACGAGGACCATCCAGTTTCCTTACTTTTAAATAAAAGGAAAACATAGTTACATTATTTATTATACAGTATTCTGCCTAGTGGCAGGTCCATCCATGTCTTCGTACAGAGAATTTCTGATACCAACTTCCCGGTCTTCAGCTCCTTCCTTCAGTCTACTGTAACTCCTTTTTCGGAGGAGTAGTTTACCTCTGGAATGTTTTACTCCAGGAAGTGCCATCATTTATTCTCCGTCCTCCGACGTTCCACATCGCAGTATCATGACCGAAGAATCAGACTATCATTTATTTCGCCCATGAGTCTTCGATCTTGATCCATCTAAAGCATAATTTTCTCCGTGCATCAAGTCGATACTGGTGCCCACTGCTGCCCGGTACCAGCCTATCCCGTTTGCTTTTCCGTTAGTTAAGTATGATCATTGTATACTGTAGAGTTATCTTGCAAAGTTATTTGGAATTGTAAACTGTTATGCAATAGTGGACGTCATCTAAGTGTAAGCCAGGGATAGAGTATATTGGGCCGATCGGAATATGTAGAAAACCTGTAGACTTGTAATGTTCTAGGTTAAGTGGAAGTCTTAATCTTACTCTGTTTCTAAACTGATGCACGTCCTATTACACGCATACGAATGAATTTATGTTGAATGATCATCAATTATGGCAGGAGAGACAACACACAATGCAAAAGTCACATTCAAGAACATGTAAAATTTTATTGGCACCAGACACAGCTAGTGATGTAAAATACACAGGTATTTATAAATCGGGGTAAATACCCAGGGTATATACTCGGGTAAATACCCTATTTGGGTAAATACCTGGGTATTTCAGATTTTTCATTAAAAATCCTGTGTCGTGGTAAGTTGAACCTTAAAAAAGGGTACCGGAATGCAAACTATTCTACATTAACTCTTAAGATAGTTAATAAAATTTAATTTAATTAGAATTGGAACTTAAAAAACAGAATTAGATCAGGAGATAAATTTCAATAGTTATAACCTGAAAAACTCAGGGTTATAATTGAACTAGGCCTTTTTGCAAACATTGAGATAAAAGTTGGGGGAGATTTATTCAGAGCATTGGCCAAGTTCTACAAAAGGTGTAATATACAGTTTTCAACACACTGTATATGTTTTTCAGAATAGTTTGTAATATTCTTCATATGTAAAATAAATAATCAAATACCTAAAAAGACTAGCAAATAGAAAATTAACAGCTACACTAAAAAGTTCTAAAAAAATAGAGGCCATACTTTATTTAGGTTTAATGAAGCTTAACAAATGTATTAGACTATTCATACATAATGAATATCTTTAGGCTTAGGCCTATATTCCAATTTACAATGAAAAATATCAATTGAGTAGTACAAGTACAACTTGGGTCAAATCAAATTGAAATTTTGTTTATTATAGTTCTTTTAATTTACAAAAGAAATTCAAAGTAGCCCACATCACAAGAAATACAACATCTTTTGTGGTCAAAAATACCACAAAGTCATAAAATATTTTCTAATTTGAGTTTTGAAGGACCAATAATGTACCTGATTTCAATTTAAGGCATCACATACCAGTGTTTCAGTCCTTGTTTGTCCAACACTTCATCAACACATCAAAAAGTGTTGTACAAATCTCAAAAAACTGAAAATACCCTCATTTTGGGTATTTAAATGGCCACTGGGTATATACCCAGGTAAATACCCAATTTATATTTACCTTCCCACTGGGTATTTACCCGGCAAACATCACTAGACACAGCAATGTTTGAGCTATTTTTCGACATAATCCCCACCAGAACTGAGACACGTGTCATATCGTGGGATCAACTTCTGTATTTCGGAGTCGTAGAAGTTTGCCGCCTGGGAATGGAACCAGCGTGTAACATTCGTCTTCAGCTCTTCATCAGTTTGAAAATGCTGACCGGTGGACAGAAATTTCTTGAGTTGTAATAGAAAAGATCGATCCATGACAATGTTCGACCACATACGGCTCGGCGCACAGCAACTGTTCTGCAGGAGTTAGGCTGGGAGCTGTTTGATCATCCATCGTATAATCCTGATCTTGCTCCCAACAATTTCCATCTTTTCCTGCACCTCTGTCCTCCGGTCAGCATTTTCACACTGACTCCCTTTAAAAGTGTATACAAGAGCCGCAGTACTTAAAAGGGACGTAAAACTAGTAACATTAGTATTATGATTATCATCATATATATTATTTCGGGGCAGATGACCTCGCTGTTACGCCTCCTTAAAACAATAACAATATATTATTCCAGTAGTATAGATCCCTCCTGCTACAAGCACAACCGACCGATCGTGACAAATGAGCGTTCAAATGAAAGAGGATAGACATTAGTAGTGACGAATTGCACTCTAATTTCATAAATATCTATAATTTCTTAAAGAAATTACTTTCAAAAAATGTACGAAGTATGCGATATGCAGATGCAGTTGCTGTAGGAAAATACGCTCCATAATTGCTGTCCACTTCACATTTTGGCCGCTGTGACGCCTGTTTCATGTCATTTTAACATCCTGAGTTCCTTCCTTTATCATTTTGCATGGATTTCAGAAGCAGTAAATCAAAGGAATGAGTACTCAAATCGTATAATTAATAACCGGCGAGTCTTACGATGATCCAAATTTCAGTGAATTGCCTTCCTAAGTTAGGGAACGTAGAACTTGGAATTCTAACTGAAATGTAAATAGTGTTCTGTACTGTAATCATTTGGTTGAAATGAAAAACTAACACCCTTCTCCTTAAGTGTCTCATTATAAACCTATTGGGGAAAGTGTGGTTTATGAGCATGCGAGATTTCTCGCTCGGGTCCGGTAGTTATTATTAAAGGTGTCTATCACGTGACATTACTAATGTAAAATGTATGTTCACTCTTGCTCCGAAAATTAAGATATACAACAGTGGTAGAGAGAGAGACGTACAATCAAAGGTGGAGGATATAGGGGCAGATGGCCTCGCTGTTTTGCCACTTAAAACAACAACAACAACAATTAATACAATCAAAGGTAGTACTGCAGAGCCTCCGTGGCTTAGGCGGCAGCACGCCGGCCTCTCATCGCTGGGCCCATGGTTCAAATCCCGGTCACTCCATGTGAGATCTGTGCTGGACAAAACGGAGGCAGACAGGTTTTTCTCCGGGTACTCCGGTTTTCCCTGTCAAAATTTCATTCCAACACTCTCCACTCTCATTTCATTTCACCTGTCATTCATTTAATCATTGCCCCAGAGGAGTGCCTTAGGCCTCGGCAGCCGACACAGTTCATATTGTTACGTGCCACCCCCTAGTGGCGCTTCCGTTAACTGGATTACGGTGGGTAGAAAGCACAACACTAATTACTGCTTTAAAGAAACGTATTGGCTTTATTGCGGGCTAGAAAATACACCACACAAATAGCAAATACAAGCAACTAGTATCTCACTCTAGTTCCTCTCTCGCTGCCGTCACTTCCCTTTCACTCTCTCGAACAGCTGTCCGTTCACTATTTTGGCTGATCTGTGTCTAGCCGGTCTGTCACTCACCGAAATACCTGTCCACTTCCTTGTAAGCAAACTACAGTTATTTACGATAGCCACACACTGCCTCGCTGTCCGCTGGCTAGGGAACTGCCCAATGCGTTTCGTAATTCACCACAATGTCTCTGTCGCCCTAGGCAAGTACACACTCCTCACACTGCTCCGCGGCTCGGAAGGAATCTCACTGGGTTTTGCAAGTCACGTCACCACACTTCTGTCGCTCAGGAAAAACACGCACTACCTCAGAAACACTGTCCTCAGAAACTCGGTCCCCTCACTGTTGAGGCCGCTTATATAGCAGGCTGGTGACTCAATGAATTCTAGAATCGTCCAGGATACACGGCTTCTCGACATTTCCATCACTGGCTGGGTCACGAATATTCTGGACCATTCCTTTCACTTCGCAGCCCGTTGCGTAAGGCGCACGTAATACACTGAGGCAGAGCACACACAGCCCGGGGCAGCTGTGACTCAACGCGGCGAGGCGACAAAACAACCTCACAGCCGTAACAATATCCTCGCCGCTAGATGGGGGCTTCATTCATTCCATTCCTGACCCGGTCGGAGACTGGAAGCAGGCTGTGGATTTTCATTTTCAAAGGTAGTACTGACTTGAATACTCGTTAAATATGTTTAAAAAAACTGGCACTGCAGCACTTAGGGGCCTAGGCCTACCAAGCGACCGCTACCCAGCCATTTGGCCTGCAGATACTGGGGTGACGCATGATCAGCGCATCGGGTCCCCTCGGCCGTTAATCTTGGTTTTCGTGATCGAGGCGCTGCCTCACTGTTAGACAGCTACTCAATTGTCCTCACAGGCTGAGTGCACCCCGTTCCAGCCCTCACGTCAGTTTCTAAAATCCCTGACGGAGCCGGGAATCAAACCAGGGGTCTACGAGTGAGAGGCAGACGCGCTACCCCAACACCACGGGGCCGGCCGTTAAATATACTTTGACTTATTAAATTAATCACTGAATTAATTGAATTGGTCATTTGGAAATTAAACAGAGCTAACTATAGAGAGTTTTATCTATTTATCTCAAAACTTTCTGCGACTCACGTGGTACGGTACTACAAATGACCGGTTCAGTTAAGAATCATACCAATTTTGGTTCTCATATCGAGTGGCTCAAAATGAGCTTTGTATCGCCCTTCTACAAGAACTTCGATATCTAGCCTATTTTAGTCGGCCTATATAAGTTATTTTGTGGGGGTTTCTCCCATAGCTCCCTTTTCAGTGTGTGGTAGGTGAAAAGTTATAGTGTTGATTGGCGCCTCGCCTGTGATGGATGTCCATACTGTACTGTATCAAATTTTACGTTGATCCACCCAGCCGTTCTCGAATTACAAGCGTGGCAGACATACAAAAAAATAAATTTCGAACGCATTCATCATAGAACAGTTTGATACACGTAAATACCGCAAAGGTCAGTGGAAGTTCAGAAAAAAACAGACACACCTTGACTCTTATACCCGTGGCTCAAGATCGCGAGAATAATTAACGGTCAGGTAAAACTACAAGCTTGACGATTATACATATAGAGAGATACAGACCGCTTCTAAATCCACGCTTGAACCCACAGCGCAGCGTCCCGAAAGGGACTCCAGAATGTCCCATGTTAATTTTCAACGTTTTATTTACATTTTTCTCAGATACTAAATACAGGAACTAATTTATTTCTAAGGGATGTTCCATTTTAGCACAGGCATTTAGAAAATAATATATTTTATATATTTCAACAATATTTTAAAAATGGTATAATTTAAATAGCATTATCTTGAACTTTTCCATCTGACAAAATTAAAAGTAAGTTAAGAAAAAATGGTTTAACAAGTTGTTCAGTAAAGAACATATAGCCTACTTTCTCCTAAATGCATGGGTATTGTTATAACTCTTTGTCCTTTTCAAGGAGTATAATTGAATGTTGGTTGTAGTAGCTTGTTGAAATACAACGTGCTATAGGGATATTAAACATGAATATGAGGTGCCCTTTGCTAGTGCTACCTCTGTAAAAAAATTCATTCAATTCGGTTTCACCGTGTTTGAATTGATCTGGGGAATGGATTTGCACACATACATGGCCGCTATTTGCAAACTATTGGGCTGATGACCTTGTAGTCAGTCATAAGATGCTTTCCACAAAAAGGCATGTTGTTGCAAAATCCGGTAGAGATCAAATTATTAGGATGGTCGAAATTTGATTTAAGCTTTTAACATTTGGGTGGCCGTCATTCCGTTTCCGTCAAGATGGCGGCGATATAAAACATGACACTGAGGTGCCTTTTGCTAATGCTACCTCTGTACCAAATTTCGTTCCATTCGGTTTCACCGTGTTCGAATTAATAGGGGGAATCGATTTCCACACAAAGATGGCCGCCATCCGCTAAATATTAGGCTAATGGCCTATTAGTTTGGTCAAAGGATGCTCCCTCCATAATGGTATGTTGATGCAAAATTTGGTAGAGATCGGATGATTAGGTTAATCGTAATTTGATTTAAGCTTTGAATATTTGTGTTGCCACCATTACGTTTCCGTCAAGATGGCGGCGATATAAAACATGACACTGAGGTGCCCTTTGCTAGTGCTACCTCTGTACCAAATTTCATTCCATTCGGTTTCACCGTGTTCGAATTAATAGGGGTAATCGATTTTGACACAAAGATGGCCGCCATCCGCATACTATTAGGCGAATGACCTATTAGATTTGTCAAAAGATGCTCCCTTCATAAAGGTATGTTGTTGCAAAATTTGGTAGAGATCGGATGATTAGGTTAGTCGTAATTTGATTTAAGCTTTGAACACTTGTGTGGCCGCCATTACGTTTCCGTCAAGATGGCGGCGATATAAAACATGACACTGGGGTGCCCTTTGCTAGTACTACCTCTGTACCAAATTTCGTTCCATTCGGTTTCACCGTGTTCGAATTAATAGGGGCAGTCGATTTTCACACAAAGATGGCCGCCATCCGCAAACTATTAGGCTGATGACCTATTAGTTTGATCAAAGGATGATGCCCCTATAAAGGTATGTTGTTGCAAAATTTGGTAGAGATCGGATGATTAGGTTAGTCGTAATTTGATTTAAGCTTTGAACATTTGGGTGGCCGCCATTACGTTTCCGTCAAGGTGGCGGCGATATAAAACATGACACTGGGGTGCCCTTTGCTAGTGCTACCTCTGTACCAAATTTCACTCCATTCGTTTTCACCGTGTTTGAATTAATAGGGGTAATCAATTTTGACACAAAGATAGCCGCCATCCGCAAACTATTAGTCTAATGACCTATTAGATTTGTCAGAGGATGCTCCCTTCATAAAGGTATGTTGTTGCAAAATTTGGTAGAGATCGGATGATTAGGTTAGTCGTAATTTGATTTAAGCTTTGAACATTTGTGTGGCCGCCATTACGTTTCCGTCAAGGTGGCGGCGATATAAAACATGACAATGAGGTGTCCTTTGCTAGTGCTACCTTTGTACCAAATTTCGTTCAATTTGCGCTCACCGTGTTCGTATTGATAGGGGGGACAGACATTCAGAGTACACACACTCTCTCTCTCTCTCTCACACACACACAGACTCACACACACACATACACACACACAGACACACTTTTTTTTCACCCTGTAGTGATCTCATAAGTCTACTTTCATTTTTTGCAAAAATCGAAAGTAGGCTAAACAAGATGTTCAGCGAGGAACATATAGCCTACTTTCTCCTAAATGTATGGGTCTATTTATGACTCTTTGTCCTCATCCCTAACACAATCACCTCTACCACAATGTATTGTTTGTTTTCTTTTATATTGATAATTAGCCAGTAAGTGTCAAAATCAATATTGTATACTTTATGATGATTGAATAACAAAACTACTAACTTATTGTAATGCATTCACGTCCGTTAATCTCTATATTAAGCCAGCCTGCTAAGTTAAGAATCTTCCGTTTTGGGTATCTTCCCCTTTAAAAATCCACGCCGATCACAGTAGGTTGGTGCTGCGACCTATCAGTGAATTAATCTTTATGTTGTACGCCTATGCACTGCCATCGTAATGTACTACGATGGCAGTGGCCTAAGGGTGTTGAATGAGTAGACAGTTTAAAGTAGCCAAGAGGGAGGCGATCCAGCTGGCAGTGTTTAAAGGTAATCGGAGCGCGATCGTGGCTAATAGTTGAACTACCAGTATTATAAAATTGCCATACTTCAGGAGGCCAGGTATTTACACAGCGGTAAGTTTGGAACAATATTACCCACATAACCCACAAGAGGACAGCACCGTACAGAGGCATTAAGAAGGCTGTGGTTAATGACAACGTGTATCTAGTTCTTCTATTCTCCTTTTCATAATGTCTTCTGTTTATTTGCGATGCTGGGGCTGTGATTTTATTAATAAAAAAACGAGTGTATACATTAGCTTCTCCTTTGAGCTAAATGACATCTTATTCAGTATCTGTGGAAAGAGCTCGTGCACATCATTTGTAAAATAATTCAAGAAAAAAGAAAGTTAACTGCAGCAGTACTCGATCCCCAGTCGACTGCGTGACAGACTAACACGCTAGCCCAGAGCTAATCCTATCCTTAACATCATGGTGTTCTTAACTGACATTATATACAACCTGTTGACAAATAATGACTTTAAATAAACGATTTCTTCACAGTAGTACATCTTCATTAAAGATAATTTCATACAAAGTTTATATTATTGTATCAGTAGGGTATATCACATACAACATACTAAAACTATTGAAATATAAGACAGGCACATGAGGACAGCTGCCATCTTGTCGTGTGACACAGACAGCTCAGCTCTTTTAAGCCACTCATACAGTATAATATTATAATATTAAATTATAATAAATAACGGATCACGACGTTCAGGATAGCTTAAACCACCCTAGGCTCGATAATCGGAATTGGTGTGTCTTAAGCCATTGATTAAAATGGTTGAATAATTCACACGGCCGCCATCCTGAAATGGTACGGCCGATGACCTTGAATGTTGGATGAAAGACGCGTCCTATATAAAGGTATGTTGTCACCAAATTTGGTAGAGATCGGATGATTAGTTTAGCCGTAATTTGATTTGACGTTTTGAACGTTTGAGTGGCCGCCATTCTGTTTTGGTAAAGATGGCGGCGATACAAAGTATGACACTGAGGTGCCCTTTGCTAATGCTACCTCTGTACCAAATTTCGTTCAATTCGGTTTCACCGTGTTCGAATTGATAGGGGGGGACACACATTCAGAGTACACACACTCTCACACACACACACACACACACAGACTCACACACATACACACACACACAGACACACTTTTTTTCGCCCTGTAGTGATCTCATAAGTCTACTTTCATTTTTTGTAAAAATCGAAAGTAGGCTAAAAATACGAAGAAACTACATCTAAAGATTTCAGCTTTGTATCTTGAAAAGTTCGGGAATTAAGGTATTTTTTATATTAAGAAATAGATTTTAGCGAATGGACTCCGTCTTGAGAAGGACTTCATAAACCAAAAATAATGGAATGCAGCCGAAAGAATTCAGAAACTCCTATTGACGTCAAATTGGCAGGTGAAAAGCTAGAGGAAGTAAGGGACTTCTGCTACTAACTGTAAGAAATCAAAATAACCAGTGATATAAAAAGGACGTTGGCACAGACAAGGAAGGCATTTCTACAGAAAAGAAAGCAAGTATAGATGTGGGAATTAGAAAGTCATTTTGAAAGCCGCTGTCTGGAGCGTGGCGCTCTATGGAAGTGTAACTTGCACTGTTGGTGCAACAGAAATGAGGAGAATAGAAGCATTTGAAATGTGGTGTTACGGGAGAATGATGATCAGATGGGTAGATAAAGCAACAACTGAAGAGGTACGGTATTATGACCAGTGGGCGAGAAGCGATGTTTCTGGCGACTGCTAAAGATTGTTGGTTCCTCAGTTTAGGGACTGCGACAACTCGGTCATGTAGCCCCGTGTACTTTGGGTGTGTGTAGAATCTGTCTGATAACCGGTGTTAGTTGTGATGGCTATATTAGTGTGTGTTACATGTAATCCAGACGATCAATTTCAAGAAGTTCCTACTGTTGCTACCAAATGCTACCGTCAACGACACCTAGCCGCGGACTTAGCTACTAGATGCCACCACGACCGGCAACTGGCGGAGAATGTTGGAACTAATAGAGCGTTAATCAAATCTAACCTACAAATTTATCTTAGTTATTAGATATTGTTGTTTTAAGGGGCGGAACTACGAGGTCATCTGCTTCACACAATTGTAGTTAGTGAAAGGTTCTTTTACATGGCATAAGTCTATGACACGGGCCCGCCGGCTTTACTTCTCCTCCGAAGGAAGGCATACTATGGGATTTTTAACGGTCTTAAAAATTCTGATGACTTTGGCCGGGTTTGAACCCGCGATCTTGGGCATAGAAGCTCAGCATGCTACCAACTATGCCACCGAAGCCACCTGATTGCTAATGAGAGAAGAGATAGGTTGGTAAGACACATGCTAAGACATCCAAGAATAACAAACTTAGTTATGGAAGGAAGGGTCGAGGACAAGAACTGTAGGGGTAGACCAAGGTTAGAATACGTTAAACAGATTGCCTCAGAGGTAATGTGTGATAGCTATGTAGAGATGAAACGATTAACTCGGGTCAGGGAGGTATGGAGAGCTGCATTAAACCAATCAAAAGACTGAAAACTCAAACAATGACAAGGAAACGACGACAGTTAAGGTTTTAGGGCGGGGCACACTCCATCACCGTAACACCAGTTTTGATTTCTTGTTAGCCTACTTTTCACATTTTGCAAAAATGTGGAAAAAGTAGACTTATGAGATCGATCCGGGCAAATGTGTGTTTGTCTGTCCTTCTGTCTGTCTGTCTGTCTGGCAGCAATCGAAACAAAATTTGGTAGGAGTAAAGATCTATACCTGAATAGCTCAATGCCGTATTTGAAAATGATGTCAGTGCTACGAACTGCTGAAAAATCGCAATTGAAATTTGACCTCCATGTTCGATATCTTGGAAGGTATGAATGGGAGCTATTTCAAAATTGGCACACGTAAGTTATAGATAGTAATATTTCAGTTTAATTTCCAGGAGGCCATACATGGCAGTGTTGCCAAGCTGATTCTAAGTCTGCTGATAGGTCCAATTTTTAAATGCATATAACTTCTACACTAACAGTTGGAATTCAACCTAATTTCGTATGTACTATTTGTACATAAACAGACATAACTGAGCGTATCCTTAAAAGCCACCAGGGCTGCCAACTGTTAATAAATGCTGCCTATATTCTTGTTACCCTAATATTAATATATCAGAAAGTATGCAAGCCAATAGCTCTAAACTTTGCACACGTATAGTACCTGGCATTCTAGATTAATTTGGAGTAACTAATATACGTCAGTGCTGCCAATTTGATTCTAAGCCTGCTGATAGGTCCAACTTTAAAATGCATGTAACTTCTATACTAACTAATGGATTTCATTCAAAATTGGCACAACAATAGATCATATTATTTCAGATTATTTTTGACCAATACATGCATGACATTGTTGCCAACATGATTTTACGCGCGCTGTTAGACCCAATGTTTAACTGCATGTAACGTCCATGCTATCCATTGCACTTCAACCAAATTTCGTATTCTGTACCCTAAGAGATAGAACTAAGAATATATTCAGTCACCAGAGCTGCCAACTGTAGTGCTCTATTAGGCTACATTAGCCAGGTATACAGTATTTCGAACTAATTAGAAATTTCGATATTTCCAACTTAATTTTGCCATTATTCTAGATAGTTCCATATAGATTAATCATTGGCATGAATCTTAAATTTTAAGAAAAGTAGGCTCTTTAGTTGTCACGGAACTTCTTGTTTTTTTAAATGTCTATTGTCTAAAAGAGAGAAGAAGTAAACACATCTACAAAAGTGGGTTCATTAATCGGACGCAGGGGTGTAGCTAATTATAAGAAAACTATCAACCCGCCCCGGCTTCGCCCGGGAACAGTTATGAATGCATTTCGTGATAAGCGCTTTTTTATGTTAATTAACTACGAGCTATATCCGTTTTACGTCTCGGCAGGATAGGTTAAAATCACTGACCGGACTATTAATTATATTATCATGGAGATGCATGTGCAACGAACTCTTGTAGACGTAATTTAAGGATGGCGAGGTGCATGAAACACAAATCCCCCTTCCGTCCAATCTTAACTTCACAGTGTATTTTGCGGAACGAAAAATTCACAGGCGAAATGAAGAAAAGCCGAGTTGCACTGCCAGTGAAACTCCAAACACAACCACTCTGTTCTGAAGTCTTATCTCAACAAGACTCGACAGTTTGCTGCTGGCTGTACCTGGGGGTAATAGGCTTGCCCGCTAGCTAGGCTGTAACTGGGGTGATAGGCTCGCCCCTAGCTAGCTCGTAAACTGTACATCAGTAATTGAATGGAGATTGTAGGAAGAAATGAAAACGTAAAAACACTTATAGTGGGCGATGTATTGAAGATAGAGATATACTCTCGCGGACTTTTTTTGTAGAACTTTTCATGCTGAACAATTCTTACTCTCATAGTATATTGATATTTTTAGCGGTTTACCCAGCGTAAGCTTAAAAAACGCATGGACGCCAGGTTTTGTTCGGCTTTACCACCAAAATCGTTACTGCTTAGCTTCCTTTCATCATAAATAGATTATTTTCTACAGAAACCTTCCACGAGATATCTTTTACAGAATGGTGAAAACCGCATCAAAATCCATTCAGTGGTTCTCGAGATTACTCGTGACATCCAAGAAACGGGGACTTTGTTTTACACGAAGTAGAGAGTAGCCTTAGGAATGTGATAAGTAACACAAATCGTTTGTGCACCTGTTAATACTAATATTAGTATTAACAGGTGTACACACGATTTTTATTATTTTATTGAAGTTAATGCGTTAATATTAAGCATTTTCCGGTATGGTTAACGTTTTTGCCTCAAATGAGATGTGTAGGAATTAAATATATTGTTGCAAAGCGAATGGTCGTCAGCTTTAGCCTACTGGCTGCGTGACTTAGCGGTAACGTTCTCGCTTGCTGTTCCCAAGATTGATGATGATGATGATGATGATGATGATGATGATGATGATAATCGTTGTTTTAAGGGGCCTAACATCTAGGATCTCGGCCCCTAATGGTTTGTGAAAGATGAGATGAGAATAAAAACTATAAATAATACAAAGTACAAACTTACATACTAAAAGAAGAAATGGAAATCAAATAAGGGATAAGGCAAATAAAGGACAGGAAGAAAATAAATGCTCTCAACCCTCGAAGAATGAGGATTCAGGGACTGGGAAGGAAGGAGAGCCATGTAAGGCAGATAGGAAACGGAAAGAGGAAAGGGCCCTCCCCAAGGTCAGAGAATAAAGGGGACAAAACGGACCTAGCTCAGGAATCCCTAGGGGTCGCCAACTCCCAAACTCACCAGCCGTGAGCCCTTAAGGGTGTAGCACTAACCAGTGTGCCCCAGACGTGGTGAGGCTACATACACCCTGCCTCCTAGAGGGCCTTGCGCAGAAGGCAGTAGAGAACATGAAAAGAAAAGGAAGGCTGATCCCTCGAAGAATGAGGATATCAGGAAAGATGAGACAAGGGCCAATTAAGGCGGGAAAGTGAAAGACTCCCTAGGCCTCGGATACCGTTATACCGTCGGGGTCTGAAGAGAACAAGAGTTGACCAAGGAAGGAAGACGGAGAGGAGCCCGGCACAAGTAAGTGGAAGCAATACGGGACTCAGCTGGGGTCCCGTGGTCGCCAACCCACGTCCTACAAGTTGTGAGCCCCTGGGGGGGGGGGGCAAGATTGCAGGATCGAATTCTGGCGCAGACAAGCTGGTATTTGAAGGTGCGCAAATGTGAGGGAGCCGTGTCAGTAGATTTACTGGCATGTTAAAGGTACCCTTCGGGGCAAAATTCCAGCACCCTGGCGTCTCTAAACGCCAGAGTAGTTAAACCAATAACATTTTTTTTTTTTCATCGTTATGCCTGTCTAAGAAGCGCTATCTAGCTGATCTTGCTTTCTTATCTTCCCTAAAATCTCTCATCTTCTCGCTATGGCTCTTTCTGCGCTCCTCTGTTCAGGTTCTGTTGGATCCAATGTTTGGATGGTCTGAAAATTGATGATTGTAAACTGTTTTCTGAATTTAGATCTGCCCAGGGTACTATATCGCTTGAGATGTCTATTTGCTGAAGGTCATTTTTCAACTTCAAGAAGCCAGTTGTTCTTAGCTTTCTTTGAAAGAGTAAGATTTAGAATTCTTTTTCTCAGCCTGTGATCACTCATTCTGAGAATCTATACTAATATAATAAAGCTGAAGAGTTTGTGTGTGTGTTTAAACGCGCTAATCTCTGAAACTACCAGTCGGATTCGAAAAATTCTTTTTGTATATGATAGCCAGATTCAAGAGGAATAGTTTAGGCTATGTAGCTATATGCTACACCTCTCAGGTAACCTTAAAGATTGATTTTTGTTCAGTAAGTCGGAAGAACAAGCGCTCCTGAACCGCTTCAAGTCTATTGTTGCCAGGCAATGCGGGCTGCATTACGTCGCCCCTACCAGTGTTCTGGTGCAAAATTGTGAGCTGCTTATTGCAGTCACGGGGAGTAATTAGTGCAAAAGGATTTCTTAGGCCACTTAAAACAGTTTCAACATGACAATAGTATGCCTCTGTATAAAGGCGATGGTGTTGGTGCAGTATACTGAGGCTATCAGCTGCAATAAGCGTTGGTGCTTTCCGATCCTTATCCTTGAGCGCTCCAGTTCTGTAGTAATATTCATTATCATCCATAAAACAAATAAATCCACCGGGCGAAGCCGGGCACTACTGCTAGTATGCCCATAAAATTCCAAACGTATTTTCCTGAATGTGTCCGACATTTTCTCCGAATGCTGATAAAGCTCCAGGGATTTCCTTTTCATCCAAATTCCCTCAGTACAGACTGAGCCAAAAATCTTCCTCAAGATTTTTCTTTCTTGTTTTTGTATATCTTTAATAATTATCCGATCTCTAAAGAACCACAAAGCTCCAGGCGAAGACTCAATAATCGCTGAACTGTGGAAGTTTGCTAGTGACAATAACACCTGGCACTATACAGCCCATGAAGGGCCTAGGTCGACCAAGCGACCGCTGCCCAGCCATTTGGCCTGCAGATATTGGGGTGACGCGTGATCAGCGCATCGGGTCCCCTCGGCCGTTAATCTTGGTTTTCGTGATCGGGGCACTGCCTCACTGTCAGACAGCTACTCAATTGTCCTCACGAGGCTGAGTGCACCCCGTTACAACCCTCACGTCAGTTTTAAAATCCCTGACGGAGCCAGGAATCGAACTCGGGGCCTCCGGGTGAGAGGCAGGCGCGCTAACCCAACACCACGAGGCCGGCTGCTAGTGACAATACAGTGGATAAATTAACGGATATCATACATGAATTTTTTTTGGGATACTGAAAGACTTCCAAGTGACTAGACTTCTGCTTCAATCCACCCCCGTCATAAGCAAGGCGATAAAAAAAAATGTTAACGACTATCGAGGCATCTCCCTCCTACTGATAACTTATAAAATACTCCCAAGAACAGATAGATACAGAACTGGCTGATTATCAAGGAGGTTTTTGGATGGGACGGTTATGTGTGGAGCAAATTATGAATCTCAAATCTATCCTTTCATATCTGAAACTAAGGAGCAAGAAATTTGTAGTAACCTTCATTGATTTTAAGAAAGCTTATGACTCCATTGATCGGACTACCCTACTTCAGATTCTAAAGGAGTTCGACTTAGACAACGAAACCGGAGCGATCATCCAACAGACTCTCACCAACACCACTTCAAAAGTTAAGTTTAGAGGCGAGATTTCCAATGCCTTCGAGATAAGGACAGGAGTTCGACAGGGAGATGGTCTCTCGCCTCTACATTTCAACTGCGTTCTTGAAAAAGTCATCCGTGAGTGGCGCAAAGCAATGAGTGATGACGGTGTCCAAAATGGAATCAGACTTGGTCACAAGAATAAGAACCTATCAATTGACTGTCTACCTTTTGCAGATGACCTTGCGGTTTTTGTGGATTCATTGGATACGGCCAGGAAACAGATCAACCAGCTTCAAACACAAGTTGCAAAAGCGGGCCTCCTGATCTCTTTCGAGAAAACAGAATTTATTACTAACATCAAAACGGCTCCAAAACTTATAAAAGTGAATCATGGGAAAATCAAGCGGGTTGTGACATTTAAGTATCTTGGTGAATGGATAGGCCCTACCATGGGCGCCCATAGGATTTTTTCCAGGAGGGGGGGGGGGGGGGGGGGGGGGGGCAAGTAAAAATTTTCGTTTCATTGCCTACCTGTCACCCTCTCACCCCCCCCCCCCTCCCCCCTCCCCATCGCCCCCCCCCCCCCACACATACACACAAAAGTTTCATTTCTTACTTCGTCTTCGTGATATTCATTATTTGACTGCTCTGAAACCATTGACTACTTTGTGGCAAGTTTGGGAGGAATGTTTTCTCTGAGTTTTAGTCCGTTAACGTTCGCTTTTCTTCGTGATTCAACGTCGTAATGTTCAGTTCTTAAAAACAGGAAAAATCTAGTGGTATCGACAAAAATAAAAATCAAGTACCGTAGTTCATTAAAATGGTATCGTTAATCCAGTTCACCAACTTTCTAAATAACTGGATATATTTTCACATGATCCCAAATCACTAAGTTAAACTGTGAAAATATCCCAACATCTGAATCAGACAATTATTTAAATAGCACTGTTTCCTAATACGGTAGGCTACGGTATCTAGTTTGTACTGGCCATTACAGCAGATCGTCATGTCTTTCCTCTTCTAAACAACCAATCGGAAATACTTCGCATTGCTCTTACTAGAATCATGAAACACTTGTAGTTTACGAACTGATAAACTCGAGCCTATGGTTTTAGTAAAAATTAGTTTTGTCAATGAAAAATATTTCGCCTGATTATTAATAACCACTAAATAAAATGGATAAAAACCACTATATCACTTACTTCTTACTACCATTATTCGCATTCTCGACTGAAACAAGAGGAATTGTGTTACAGGAATGGTGATACGAACGTAAACAAACCACTTCTTTCAATGTGTAATTGAGCCTTATGCTCAAGCTTTTCTCTGTTTATGAAAATAATAGACGATAAAATAACACTAACAGATATCGTACAATTCCGTTGAGTTTTATAAAATAACAAGTGATATATTTCGCCGTATTATTGTACCTGTGACGTGAAAAAATATACTGTCTAACCAATCTAATACAAATACTTTTTGGGTTTTTAAATTTATGTGCGTTAAGGCTACCCTTGAAGAGGGGAAAATTAACCTTTTTATGTTCAATAACTGGCATTGTTGTAAATGTAAACAGGCTTTAACTTCATCCCTTGTACTTGACTGTGAGGGAAATTGTGGTTTATGTTATAACGTATCATTAGGCGAGTGTGTATATGTAATGCTATTTCAGAGTACCGATAGCGTAGTTTTGAGATGAGTGCCCCGGAACATGAAACATGATACGTACGTGGTATTTCCCTGAAGGTAGTGTTGAAAATATCATAGGCCTACTAGGGATGGCTGCTGTCAGCGTCGGCAATCAAATTTCGAATATTTAGGCAACCAGTCGTCATCATGGAGCTTAAATTGAGGTACTCAACTACTCAGATGGGCTTAAAGATCAAATTACTACATTCTGTCCTTTCTTACAATGCATGCCACGATGGATTTACGTTGCTGCCCCCGACTTGGAATATGCAGATTTATTAAAGTTGTAACCTTCCCAGGTCACAAGGGATCGAACCCTTACTTTCGGGACGTACGATTTTCATAATCGTCCACATATTTTTATTTGATGCCATTTTGTGTTTTATAATTATGTAATGAAGTGTATAATATTATGTGATTTATTTCCGATTAATTTGTTTAGGTTTTAAGGGATTGTAATTGGCAGGATCTGAGTCTAGTTGTATGTGAATATTTTAACAAATAATCTTCAGTCAGAGAGTCTGGAATTGTGTGCAAGTACCAGGAAGTAGGCTTGTGGTCGCCTGGGTTTTTCTCTCGCAAGCTCAAGTGCATGATGACTCATGCAGGTAGGAGGCTTGGCAACCCTGTGCTAGGGGTGTGTCTAGGGTATTTTGAAGACCAAGAAGGCACTCCTTATATGGTAATGTTTTGTTTTGATTGGCTGGACCCGTGAGGGAAGCCAGGTAGGCCCGTGATTTGTGTAGGGGAGATGAATGTTTTAGGACTTGACGAAGCTGTGAGGGCGACTCATTCTTAGGACTCCGTGGGGAGTAGTACTCTTTCTATGGACCGCGTGTAGGGCGGTGTACTCATCCTTTGGACTCCGTGTGGAGTGGTTCGTATTCTTGGTAAGACTCCGTGAGGGAGTGGAACTTGTATTTTGGACTTGTGTGTTTTTGGTGGAGAAGGAAGGTATTTCAGACGATCACAAGTTGGTGTTCGATGTGCAATTACTGAGTTGCTGGCTATACATTCTCAAGGGAATTATGAGCCTAGTTTCAAACAAATAGTCTAGATTGTTTGTCTCGAATCGCATGAAGTATTGTAAACTAACGTCTGTTTACCGAAATTCTGAGACCATAGCGGTAAATTGTTATACGACAAATACTTGTAAAATATGCTATGTATTAGTAACCTCAGGAGCGAACTAGATGCGATAATCCAACACACGGATTTAAAGCATCTTTGTATAATCAGATCCACGAAACTAGATAAATCGTTGGATGCTGACCATCAAAGTAATAATGTACATACTATTCATAGTTGAGAGGCTTGCGTGTGAAATATATAGTAATTGTGCTGCGAGTAAGTAGGAGTGATTCTCTGGGAGCAACTAACCCTCGAATCAGTAGAGTTAAGTCGTCACAGCTGAAGTCAACGCCTGTAAGTACCAGTCATCATTATTTCCGAGGGTCATCAATATGTCATAAGTGTGCCTGTGTGAATATGATAGGGAGTTTTAGATAGTCTGTATGACGAGGATCGTGCGAAGTGTATTTCATGTCTGGTATCAGAATATATTGTACATTTTACCAAATCTATAGTGCTTTTATTTATGAGGTAACCAGTGTAGTTAAGAGTGAATGTTTATTGCTGTTACTCATACCGTACAGGTGTTTAACCCTCACGCAACCAGTGAAGCCGAGCAGTTACAAAGTTTCCATAACATATGAGGCTGTTTCTTCGCCCGAGTGTGTATTTAACTATGAGTGGCATACACTATAAATATACGTTTGCTACAACTACAAATTTAAAAAAAATTATACAAAGAATGTAGATTAAATTTTAACAGATATCATACACAACCAATGTGCAAAAACAATTATTTAAATACCGGTAACAAGTTTGGAATTTCCTCATTGGTACAATTTCACATTCAAGTCAGATCAACAGCAAGAACACCAAGGTGACTAAGGCGATCCTTTCATTTATGTCCTTAAATAATCAACAATGTCAAAGTATATTCTCTTGTGGAGGGCTTAAACTTAATCAACTTCACGTTTAATGACCAAGCAGTTTTGTACAGTTTTCCAGAATGTTTTCCGTCCCTAAAACCTGCCGCCTTAGCAGTTGCAAGTTTGTCCCCCCGTCAATACGGGTCTGAATATAGTGAATTATCCAATATTGTAAGCGCGACCTTACAGGACCAGTGTTTTACTAGTCAGCATAGAAAAGCTTATTTTAGGAGTTAAGAAACGCTATCGATGTTGCAATGTCTAAAAATATCTCCAGAACGTGCTTTTCATATCGACACTGCCGAAGTGAGGTGGCAAAAGTAGTAGCCACTCAAGATAGTGATAGGGAAACATACGATATTTAACACTAGGCATAACCGTATTGAAATTTGGAGCTTACCTAGATATTAGGCCCCTTTAAACATCAATTATCATCATCATCATCATCATCATCATCATCATCATCCATTGGTGACAAGAGTGCATGGCATCATTAGAACCATATTTTTATTTAACAATTGTAAATACATATTACGTCAGCAACATTACATAATTTTGTTATTGAAACAGTTGTCAGTTGACTATTTGTAACTTCCATTTATGAAATAAACTGGTGTGACAATGAACAATCATATTTCAACATTCTCGGAAATCCAGGCCCCCTAAGGGCGCCCACGATATTAACCCATGCATGCGTACCAAATGGCCGAACAGACCCACTTAAAGCTTGAATATTCTAAGAACAATTCTTAGTCAGCACCCACAAACTGAGAGTAATCAACATGCAAATTTCAGTTTCATAGCCCTTGTGGTTACAAAGATACGATGATTAACGAGTGAGTGCCTCCTTTTTGGATTATATATAATAAGATAAGATTGCATCACTTACCTTTAAATTAAATATAAATACATTCGTAGACGAAGTACACAAAACTAATAAATAATACTGTCGGCACAGGAGCCTCCGTGGCTTAGGCGGCAGCACGCCGGCCTCTCACCGCTGGATCCGTGGTTCAAACCCCGGTCACTCCATGTGAGATCTGTGCTGGACAAAACGGAGGCAGACAGGTTTTTCTCCGGGTACTCCGGTTTTCCCTGTCAAAATTTCATTCCAGCAACACTCTCCACTATCATTTCATTTCATCTGTCATTCATTTAATCATTGCTCCGGAGGAGTGCGTCAGGCCTCGGCCGCCGGCACAGTTCATATCCTCGCCGCTAGATGGGGGCTTCATTCATTCCATTCCTGACCCGGTCGGTGACTGGAAGCAGGCTGTGGATTTTCATTTTTTACTGTCGGCACACAGACACAGTCTAGGCGGCCGTTCATAGTGAACACAATACACACGAATGGAATGTAGGCTACGTGCATATAAATTACAATATTCCTTTGTAATATTACTCAAGTGTCTAATTTAAAGCGAAAGCACACCAGAACTATTGCATAACTGACATAATATGTAGGATGATTTTAACCTTCCGGTGGGTGCTACTGATCTTATCTCATATTCGTCCAGGGGGAGCCACTCCGGGCTCCTCGCTTCGGCTTGCCAGAGCATAGGCTGCTGCGTGACGTCATCGGTTGGGTACTGTCGTGGCGACCATGTATAACAAACAGTTCTCAGCTGTCTCGAGCAACAAAAAGGGACGCTTTTGAAGAGAAATATGCATGTGGTAGTCCTCGCATGCCCTTCTGCAGTCAACTAATACCCTATAAAGGGCGTATCACTACAGTCTGTACCATTAAACTTGCTACCCTCCTGTCAGGAGACTGATAAAATAACCCGGTCAATGCATGTGAGATTTTCGAAGTGAAATGCCATGTCCTGTGGTTCGGATTCCACGTAAAAAAGGAGGTCCTGTGGCTCATAATCCCAAGATTCACGTTTACGGGAAACTAATAAACAGAACTCCAAAATGGTAATGTTGAAAATTAATCAGTGAGGTAAACAACATTGAACCAAGTGCTAAACGGTTATCGGAGTCCCAAGTCAGACTACTGTGTAACCACCACGTAGTGTAGCGGTTAGTATTCGTGGCTGTCCGGGTACACTCAGCCTCGTGAGGCAAATCTGAGAAGATGTGGGTTCGATTCCCACCTCAGCCAGCCTGGACGTGGTTTTCCATGGGTTGCCACTGCCGGGTTGGTTCCTAACTTAGGCCACGGCTGCCTTCTTCTCAATCCTCATCTGATTTACAACTACACAAAGACACCACAATAACACAGGTTACCAGACAAATTTAACACACACCCAAGTGCACGGGACTAAATGGCCACGATGTCCAAACTCCTCAAATGAATATTTTGGGCTGCACCCAACTGATTTACAACTTCTTGAAAAGTACTGTAGTTTTAAATAAGGAATATAATAAAATGCTAAATAATCAATAAGCTAATTGCATTGGACACTTAAATTCTTTGGCATTGTATCGTGCAAATAACTTGAAACGTGAGAGTATTCTGGACTCTCATAATATGCATAGATCATACAAATGCACATCTTTTAAATAGGTTAAATATCGTAGTTCGCAGTTCTTAACATTTTCTAAGATCAAGCACACCCTCGCAGGAAGTTGTGGTACAGTTACAAAAGTACTCTCACGCTTACGAAACTATAGGGTCTTTCTTATCGGTGTAGTAATATATAGGCTGGCTGCGTGGCTCAGCGGTAACGTTCTCGCCTGCTATTCCCAAGGTTGCTGGATCGAATCCTGGTGCAGTCAGCTGGCATTTGAGGGTAAGCAAATGCGTGGGAGCCGTGTTAACAGATTTACTGGCACGTTAATGATCCCCTTAGAGGCAAAATTCCGGCATCCCGGCGTCTCTAAAAGCAGCAGTTAAAAGGGACGTTCAACCAATAACATTAATTATAATTATTATCTAGCAATATAGCAGCTGCATTAATGTAATCTCTCGGCTGTTAGTCACCCGGCTACGTGCGCATTTTGCCGGTCCCCGCTTTATTGCTAGACCGATAAAAATGTCTTTGTAATATTGTGAGCATCTGAGTTATAGTCTACTTATCTTGGTATTGAGTCATCTAACGTGCTCGGCAGAAGCTGAAAATTAAAACTTGCTACCAGTTGCATCGCTAATACTTCTCCAGTGAAGATGACGTTTCGCTAGATGCACTTAAGTACTTTGCCGGTTATGTGGCATTCAAGAGTAGGTTCATCGATGAGAGTTTAAGTGTGAAGGGGGAAAATTTGTGTGTAACAGACGAGAGCAGGGATGATTGGATACCCATCATTTCAAAGGGGACTTACTCGTCCAACACATGAGTGGCTCCATAAAATGATTGAATTTGAAGTTTTGTTCGGTTCTTTTCATGGACGAACTATATCAAAAAGAAAAATGTAATGACCTACCTGACCACCTTAATAAAATCAAAATTCCCGGAAGTGTATGAGAAGATAATTCGTTTATACGTGAGGACAAAGACTTTTATCAGAATCCGTCACCTGAATAGGCATATCAAGATCAAATTACTGGAGAAATATGCAGCAATAAAGAACAAACTCTGGGTCGTTTTGTCATCTAAAACTCAAGTCGCATAAAAGGTAAGTGTTTATAAACTGATCATTTTCATACCAATGTTACATTAATAATGTATGTTGTTGGGACTGGGACATCTTGACCATCAGCTCCGTGTACTTGTCTTCAATTTGTAATCCGTGCTTTTAAGGTGACTGTTGTAATGTGTGTGTGACCGTAATTATTAGGGACGGAAATGGGGTAAGTGCTCCGGAACTTGAAACAAGGTAGGTAACTATCTCGGCATTTGCCTGGAGAGAGTCTGGAAAGCCGCTGTCAGCGCCGGGATTTGAACCTCTGAACTCCCGACTTACTACAGCTTCCCATCGCGGTCGTAGTGAGCAATATAACGCGCTTGGCTACACCGCAGGATCGCTAAAGCATGATTATGTAGCCTATCGCTATTGCTAAATTTCGTATTTCCATCCTTTGCACGTCTTTTATTGTGTATTGTGAGGCTTCTTTTAAGCTCAGCTGATACTAAGGTGCGGTAGCGTAGTTAATCTAAAATATTTTTTGTGTGTGTTTATGAAGTATATTTCGCATTATAAACCACTGCAATATATTGTTTATACCTTTCTCTTTATAATGCGCATATTGCCATTATTGTGATTGAATACCACGAGCGGAAAAGAGAAGCGAAATATGACTGTGTTTCCCGTAAGAATGCATTGTAAATATCAGCTGGCATGCGCCTGCTTCATCCGAGCTGCGTCACAGCTTATCAGCCAATGGGAGCGAGAGGCACCGGAGTGTCCTACCTTATAGTCTACTTACCTTGATATTCGTCAACATATTCGTCAACTACCGGTACCTTACAGAAGTAACGTCTTTCCACATGACATTCCAAGTCCATATCAGCCAGTTTGTCAATGACCCTTCTACACATTTGCTGTTGTTGCAAAAGTGATATGCGAGGCAGATTGCGCCTGATCGAGCACCATTAAGTAATAGACTGTGTAGAGAACGAATGCGTGTTTCACTAATTGAAGCAAAACTATTCTTCAGCAAATATTGTAATTTTTAAAATTCAGATTTCTGAGGTGTGCCAGACAGGCTTAATGCGCCCACTGCCACTATACAGTATTTAATGTTTGGCCTGTCAGAATGTTAAATATCTGAAGTATTTATATTTAGTACAAATTAATTAGAATACTGTAAGCACTTTTGCAAAATAAAAAAGTTTGTTCTCAGTCTGATTTTCATATCGTTTTATTTTTCAAGGATCCAGGGGGGACCATGCCCCCCCCCCCTGCCCCCCGTATGGGCGCCCATGGGCCCTACAATGTCCGAAAACGAGGCTTTTGCGTCACGCTTGAATAAAATTGGAATGGCTTACCATCTAACTAAGAATGTATACAACCAAAGATCTATATCCCTGAATGCAAAACTCAAGCACTACTGCACGGTCATCCGGCCAGAAGTTTTGTATGCAGCGGAATGTCTCGCCATGAATAGGAAAGGCATAATGGAAAAACTGTAGACCAAGGAAAGGAAGATATTGAGGAAAATCGTGGGTCCAGTTAAAGAACACGGCGAGTACCGAAGACGCCACAACCAAGAGTTGTACACTCACGTAGAGAAAATAACTGACGTGCTGAGGAAAAGGAGGATTTATTTTTATGGACATAGGCCTATATCCCGAATGAAATCAACACGGCTATCCAACCGAATTTTTGCTTTTCTCCATGAGATAAAGACAAAGGGGGCCTGGTTCAGTGATGCAGAGAAAGATCTGTTGGAGATTGGCATAACATGTGAAGATATCCAGGACCGTGGCCCACTTAGGGGAAAACTTCAAAAACATCGGAGTTTTCAACTTAAGCCGAAACTAAATACCGGGAAGGTGTGGACGACAGAGCGAAAGGTGCAACATCGATTGCGAATGAAAGAGTACTGGGCCAACATTAAAATGCAGAAGAAATAGTTGATATGGCGTGGTCCTCTGTTGGCCGTAACGAAGGAAGAAGAAGAAATTAGTGATCTAACATTATTATTATCATTATTATTATTATTATTATTATTATTATTATTATTATAGGTCCTCAGCTTAATATAACGCATAAAATGACGTTTCGAAAGTTTTGAAAATATTCGGCATCCGGAGCCCCTACCGAGTGGGTAGAGAGCCACCCACGTTCCACGACCCACAAGCGGGGAACCTTTATTTTCGTTGTGTGGCCTGATAATTCAATGACAGCTCACTTATGCCCCCGATTTCTTTCTGCATTCATTATATTTTATTTTGACTATTGACAAATGCCTGGTTGCGTAATCGAGGCGTGAATTTCATTCTCTCTAGTGTCAGGGTCGAGTAATCCAGTGGGCACGAAATCAAAAGAGACAGCTGTAAGTAAGGAGTGAAAGAGACCTATACAAACAACTAACAGCAAAGGTGTGGCGGAATGGGGGGAGGAAACTGGTCGGACAACTGCTCAGCCACCCACTCAACCCCCCTACTTCTTCTTGAATGCTTTTCTTCTTTCTTTTTTATTTATATATTCTTTCACGGTGCTCCTTCATGCTTACCCAAAGCTTGTTAAGAACTGTCAAAATGCTTTGGTTCTCTGTTGTTAGGAGCGCTGGTATACATGTGCTGACAGCGGAGTCGAGCGGGTCCCTCTTCCCTGCCTCACCCGTCCCACTCTGTGTTTGCATAGCGTCTGCGCACGCGTGGAACACAGCCCCACTTCTCATTGCTGCTCGGAGAGGCAGCTTGTGGTTCAACCATTTTCCCCTATCGGACTTTATTCGTCTGCTAGTAGGCAGCTGAGAAGGTCATCTGTCTTGTGTTTGTGTACCGTCTTCGGTAAACATTACGCCGTCATCTGCCTGTTTACGATAACAAGATCACAACAGTGTTGTTATTAACATTCATCTGTGCCAAGACATCAAAACTGTTACTCTGTGTTACACCTTAAAAATCTTCGTGGTGATGTAAAACCATTTCATTATAGATTGTGTTTTCTCGAAGAGGCATGACACATCTGCCGTCATGTCTCAGCATCCTAACACCTCAACATCTTCATCTTATTTCCCACGTTTTTCAGGACTCTGCCTTTTTATCACTGTTTACATAAGTCTATTTGCTATTGCCGGCATTTTACTCTTTGGTTCATTATTCCAACTTCGCGGTAATCGTAATAATAATCGTAAGAATTTTGTGTATTCTGATCATGGTAACAGCCGGGTTGACTTCAAATCTAGTGGCAGTTCTTCGGGGTATTATTATCAACATGACGCGGACAGTGATTATGAGTGGCAACACGAGTTGTTTACAAACAAAAGTAAGCGGGCTGTCATTGAAGACCACGTGCATCCCTTATATATTGACAAGGTGACATCATCATCTGGAGGTCTTCGTTGGCCTTACAGTAATTCAGCCCTTATAAACTGTTCTTCATTGCAAGAAGTGACTGATCTTGAGTTCGTCGCGGCTGGGTGGACTAAGGCCGTCTATAAGGGTAAATTTCGCGGTATGGACGTTGCTATTAAGACAGTGAACTTGAATGGACACGATATTCGGGAATGTCAGAAGAAACCTGGTGCTTCTCTGCCGGTGTGTTACAGAAGGGCTGCTGCCAAGATCTTGAAGGAAATCATCTTGCTGACCGAACTCGCTCACGACAACATTGTTAAGGTAAGACGCATGTTTATATTTGTAGCCTAATTTTAATTTCGTATTAACCACTATGTGGTTGTATTGATCTCATATCTTTGAAACAGGCGAGTTTGAATTCTGAAAACAGTTTCATTTGTCTCTGCCCGTACATACTCTTAATATAAATTTTTGACCCCTCTTAAAGTTGGTCTCTATTTTCCCACTTCTACTCCTGACTAATGCATCAATGGTTCATAACTTAAGGGCCACGGGCCCTCGGCCACCTACTTTAGAATTCTAACCTCGATTACAAAAACACAGACACACTACTAGAGACATTAGCATAATACAGGTTGTCGGATGAATTCTACACACACCCACGAGGCTGATGCCATTAATATACAAGCTCCTAAATACAACATCAACACGTGGTTATAGCGGTTTCATGCTTATTAAACAGGAGGTTTGAAATTCTAAAAGCTGTTTTGTCTTCCGCTGTTCGTACTGAAATGAAATGAAAATCCACAGCCTGCTTCCAGTCTCCGACCGGGTCAGGAATGGAATGAATGAAGCCCCTATCTAGCGGCGAGGATTTGAACTGTGCCGGCTGCCGAGGCCTGACGCACTCCTCTGGGGCAATGATTAAATGCATGACAGATGAAATGAAATGATAGTGGAGAGTGTTGCTGGAATGAAATTTTGACAGGGAAAACCGGAGTACCCGGAGAAAAACCTGTCGGCCTCCGTTCTGTCCAGCACAGATCTCACATGGAGTGACCGGGATTTGAACCACGGACTCAGCGGTGAGAGGCCGGCATGCTGCCGCCTAAGCCACGGAGGCTGCTGTTCGTACTATTATTATTATTATTATTATTATTATTATTATTATTATTGATTCGCCTCATTGTTTAGTGCCTAGCACTCTTGGCTGTCACCATGGAGTCGGGTTCGATTCCTGGCTCTTAAGTGGTTTTCCGTGGTTTCTCATTTCTACTCCAGGCGAATGCCGGGACTGTTTCTAAATTATGGCCATGGCTGCCTCCTTCCCAACCGTCATCTAATTATTAATACACACACTAATACAGTCATCACAATAATACAGGTTATCAGACAAATTCCACACATACCCAAGTGCACGGTGCTACATGACCATGATGTCGCAAAAGAAACCAACAGCTATCCTGTGATAAATATCTCATGTAATATTTCTTTCAATTAAGGATGTGTGGCTGGCTGCGTGGCTCAGCGGTAACGTTCTCGCCTGGTGTGCCCAAGGTTGTAGGATCGAATCCTGGCGCATCCAGCTGGCATTTGAAGGTGCGCCAATGTGAGGAAGCCGTGTCAGTAGATTTAGTGGTACGTTAAAGATCACCTTCGGGGCAAAATTCTGGCACCCCGGCGTCTCTAAAAGCTCCAGTTGTTAAAAGGAATGCAAAACCAATAACATTATTTTTGTTATTATTTTTAGTTCAGGGTGTATAAATACTTGTTTTCCCACCAAACGTAATTGGGCACAATTTGTTTCGTCCGACTGAAAGCTTATATATACAGTATTACGTATGGCATAAAGGATACATATGTTACAAATAAGGTGAAAAACTTAATTGCTAGTATATACAAAATGTACATACAGTAAGTTCTGACAGGGTAGAAAATACAAGCATTGCAAATGGATGTCCAACGAGTTGAACCAATTCACTGCTTCATTTGTAGCCTCATGCATTTCTTGTAGCGTACCACTGAACCTCCTTATTGGGCATTCCATGGCAATGTGATAAACCGTCTGAGGCACTTCACTGCAGTCACAGGCTGGACTGTCGAAACACACTATCGAAGTTCCAACGTTCACAACTAGGTGTCAATAACATCTGGCAGTGAAAGTTGGAACTACTTGAAATTGAACCCCATGGGTGTCCGCATTGAAGCAGCTACAACCTCTGGCGAGCCGAACATGTCCTCGGACACACCCGGCAGCAAAAACCATACGACAGATAAATAATAGACTACTAATCCGGGCCTTTTCGTTACAATATCGACGTAATGAATCGTTATTAGCCTATTTTCATTTATGAAAAAAAAAAAGGCTTATGTGATCACGTTTTGTTCGATTGTGTATGTTCCTAATAAAATCTAAACAGCCGGAGCTATTTCAATGAAACTCGGTAATAACATAGTACTATTTCGTCAGACCCTTACCGTTCCCTTTAAATTTTATTATTTCTCACCAATCCAACATGGCAGCTGTGCAAAATATTTCACCGGCATTCGATATTTCCGAAACTACTACTGATATCACCCTCAATTTTTTTTACGGTAATAAAGGGCACTACTAAAAGTTCACCGATGTGACCTTCAAAACCCAGTTAAGTACGAAACAAACATGGTGGCCAAGCGAAGTTGAAACATTTAAATAGGCGTTTCTCGCGATTTAAACATCCGAGCGCAGTGAAACTTAGTAGCCTACAGCAAATGTTTATACACATTGTAATGCATTAACATCTACTTTAGTTCAATTGTTTATATAACTTCAAGATGGCGGCTGTGTTAAATTTTAAAATAAAGTTTTCATTTCTTGTGTCATAATCATGCGATAATCATGCGATCGAAGTCAACGTTTGAATAATAAACCTACGCAATAATCGTCATCTAACAGTACATAAATCTATGGCCTACATAGGCCTATATAAAAATCTAACATAGAGATCATTCGATATATTTAGATGGTTCTCAATATCTAACTTACTAATCTAATATAGCAATGAAACTGACATTTTGTATTTTGATGAAGGCTATTCACATTAGTTCACCTATGGGACTTTCAGTAACCTGATGATCACAAATCCAACATGGCGGTGGCGCGAAATTTAATAATTTAAATGGACGTTTCTCGCGATTTACCCATCCAAGCGCAGTGATACTTGGTACGGTAAATTCTTATGCACATTTTAATCCATCGAGATCTAATTTATTTCAATTGTTCTCATAACCTCAAGATGGTGGCTGTGAAAATTTTAAACTCTCGTTTATATTTCTTGTGTCCTAATCATGCGATTGATGTTTGAATAATAAACCTATGCAATAATCTTCATCTAATGGTAAATATACATAACTCTATGACCTACATATATAAAAATCCAACATGGCGACCATCCGAAATATTTAGATGGTTCTCAATATCTACGGATCTATTGCAGCAAACAAACTGAAATTTTGTCTGTTGATAGAGTCAATTAACGTAAGTAGGATATATGAAAATAGTCTCTTTAGTTCTTCATGGAGTTACTTGTTTTTGTATAAAAATATAGGTGATAAATAACATTTTCCCCGCTACTATAATTTACATGGTTTGAACGGAAAAGTAGATTACAGTAATATGGAATAATAAAATGAATTATCACCGAACAAAATTATCTCTAAAACGCTGTAACAACCTGACGTTAGTCGTGTGTAGCACATTTCATGCCTTAAAAAAAACAAAAACAAAAAAAAACATGGAAAGTGAAATGCATATAAACCAGGGGTGTCCATACAGCACGCCAGGTACGCTGGATGCCCCTGACTTTGAGTCATAATTTTTTTTTTTTTTTTAATGCCCGTTCCCTGGCGCATCTCTTGAATGCTCACGTATGTCATTCTGTTATGTGGTTTCCTTAAAGTGTAACTTTCATTAGTTATGCGAGTTTTAATAATATTTTAATTCATGAATTGTTGACTTAATAGTTTTGCGGATCGTCCTGTGACATGACGTTCCGAATTAATGCCCATTTATGTTATTCCGTTATGTAGTTTCCCTAAAGTGTGTTCCGAACCGTTTTCAAACCTTAGTGAAATATTGTACAGGCTACAGGATTGGAGATTTTTTAGCAGACTGTACTTATGTCCATATGCAGGAATTTCAGATTGACAGCATTAGGGCCTACATCGTTTCTGTAATAACCTAAGCAAGTGTTGGACACGTGCCATACATTCTTCTGGTTTCTCCCTCAGTAAATACTACTGATATGGACATTAATATTTTATGCCTCGTGCAGTTGTCTAGTTATTGCTTACTGCCAGTTGTACATGTCGTTAATGGGTTGATTTATGGAACTTTTACAGTGGTAGTTACGTTGAATGGTAGTGTGACAGTTTCGTTAAAATGCCAATAGTCTACTTGTTGTTTTAGGTAGGGACTTGCATTTCATCCTCATCAGCTTCGTGCACTTGGGTATGTCTGTTAAATGTTGTCTGATAACATTTGTTTTTAGGTAGACATCATTAGAAAGCTATCTATTGCAATGGGTAGCATGTTTCGACTTCCGGAAAATTTCGACATATTTTCGCGATTCACATCCCCCAGACCCCAAAACCACCGTCAGTTCAAAAGTTTCAAATCCGCAAAATGATCAGTCTACCTAATATGCTTCATTACTACTACTACTGCATCACTGAAATTCATGAGATGTTATGAATATAGGGGGTGTTTCATAAGTAATTTCGTTTCTTAAAGAAAATTCTATTTGAAAAGTTTCCTGACTAGAAATTAAACTACTCTTCAAAGTAGGGACCATCAGATTCTATGGTCTTGAGCCATCTTTCAGGGACCTGCACTCGGCCTCTCCGGAGGCCACACGATTATTTTACTTTGGGGCCGAACCGATCCTTTTTAACGATGACTTGGGCAGGTTAGCGGGGACTGAGCCACTGTTGCGAGGCGTCAGCAATCTGGCGATGTACGGTAAGGTATCTTTTGATGATACATTCTCGCAATATATACAATTCTTAGTCATGGCCTCCTGTAAATAGCATTGGCGAACCAACGAAAACCAATTCTATCATATAAAACACCAACATTATAGAACGACATTACTTGGCGGCTTCGGTGGCGTAGTTGGTAGCATGCTGAGCTTCAAGGTCGCGGGTTCAAACTCGGCTGAAGTCGTCGGATTTTTAAGAGCGTTAAAATCCCTCAGTATGCCTTCATTTGGAGGGGAAGTAAAGCCGGCGGTGAGCTAAATTATAGTTCCAACGTTCGTCGCTAGGAGCAGACTGCGGTGGCATCCAGTAACCACGTTCACAACTAGTAGTCGTTGACGGTTGCATTTGGTAGCAAAAGTAAGAACTAGGGGAGGATCGGGTGGTAGCGGACGGCGGCTGGTGTCGGACAATCAGAAATTCTTGAAAACTTCAAAAGAACCCTTGCATTCACTGAAGACAATGCAGGAAATTATGGGAAAACTGACTGAATCATTTGTGGAGAGAGCTTCAATGAAGATTGGATTCAGTGTGATATTTGTAGGGGTTGGGTTCATGAAAACTGTGTAAACCTTGAAGGAGAAGCATTATTTTACAAGTGTGATATTTGCAGAATGGCTAAACATTAAATTGTTTGTATTATGAACGTGAACAATCTCTTTTTGCTAAAAAGATTCACTGTCTGATACCACCCTCCAGTTTTTCAAAACGTGCGAGAGTGTAATGACCTCATAATCTGTTAATATTGTCCGTGATTTTCATTATGAGTTAATATATTCAAATGAATACGTTAAGGTTATAGATGCCTATAAGATGCATTGCATGATTTATTTCCTATTCAATAAAAAAAAATATGGCATAAAAGTGAAACTGACCGATACCTCCTGACATTCCCCTACTTGAAAATTGAATGTCTGCAGTCTTTACCTGAATCACAGATAATACACTAATACAGCCATCACAATTACAACCGGTTATCAGACAGATTCTACACACACCCAAAGTAAACGGGGCTACATGACCGCGTTGTCGCAACCCCTAAACTGAGGAACCAACCAACCGACATTACTATCCTAATACTTCACAAACCAATAACACGAGTTTTCACAATTTTACCACTAGGCGGTAGCGTTTCTCGTTTCAAAATTCATAGCCAATGGAAATTAGATAGTTGACTCAACACAACTGTTGACATGAACTCGTCTCTTGCGTTGGGGTATCTCGGCAGAAAAATTACATTTCAAGTACCGCGGGATTAGCAAAATCTCCCCTATAATGCACCCTCCAAGCACTGTCGGTCATTCCTGTTAACAGTGTTGAAGGAAACAATAGCCTACTGATTCTTTGGGGCTATTAGGTAGAGATAAACATTTCACACACGGAATCATTCGAGAGGCGATAGTAATAGCTGAACACATTTGTCAGACGTTTTATTTCGAGGCTTTTGAGCTTGACGCGATACCAGCTGGAACGATAGGCTCTTTCTTTCTCGTGTGTCTTTTGTGTTCAAGTATTGAATGCATGAATTATTGTGCGATATCGATTGATTGTAAGAATAAAAGCTGTCTATCTCGTTTCTGGTTGACTGAGAATAGAGGATAGAATTTGAATTGAATGACTAAAACATGATAAAGTCTCAATAAAAAAACCTTCTACAACTTAACATTAATGATAGCATACATTGTGTCATGATGATTGTGTTTTGACACAAAGGGTTTGTTTTAAAGAGTCACAATAAATGTGATCGAAATATCGCTTGTTGACAAAACATCAAAGGCTGGCGACTGATAATATTTCCAATAACAAGGTCTAACAGCACTTGTGATTGACGTGTGTGAAGTCAGCTTTAGTGATGTATGCGAAAGTATAAATAAGAGAGGATGTCGATATAGATCAGTGTCGTGCACTGGATTTTCAAATTAGGGAAACAATAGTATAATAATAATAATGATAAGGATGAATAAACAAATATTTGATAAAATATACAATGGGAAGAGCCAGGGGGGCTACACCAAGCAGATGAAGGAAAAACTCAGGAGGCAGGAATCACAGATGAAGACTGTCAAGACAGAAAACAAGTCAGGGAAAGACTTTCTAACATAAAGGTTCTTGTGGAAGAAAAGAGAGAGCACAGGGGAGGAGGATGGACAGATGATAGAAAGGCGCAACACTCTGAAAGAATGAAGGAAATGTGAAGGAAGAAAGAACGATGAGAAGGAAATGAAGTGATATTTGCATGCTCATTTGTTTAGTTTTGGCCGGTTCGCAAGCAAAAGAGATACATGGAAGGATCTCCTCGATACTTAGACAAATAACTTCTGATTATTCAGTTTGGAAAAATCCCTCAAATACTTAGGGGAAATCATACAACCATCTGGATTAAATCGTAAAGCAATCAAAGACAGATTTTTAAAATTACAAACAGCCTGGAACAGATACAACAAATAGGCCTAATCAATATCTCGGAACGCAAAATTAAAACACTACAGCACGGTAATTCAAACTGAAGCATTATGCCTATCAGAAAACATAATCATTGGAGGCAGATCACTTACTAAACATTTAGAAATACAAGAAAGGAAAATCCTCAGGGCAATCTCTGGCCCAGTGAGCACAGAAGAGATCTCACGAGTTATACCAACAATCCGAGAAAATATCAGACACTATTAGAAAAAGACGATTGAAATTGTAGGGAAATATTCAAAGAATGGACAATGAAGGACTTACTAAAAGGATATTTAATCGTGCCTCCTCATTAAAAGTCAAGAATAACTGGATAATAGAAATTGAACATGTTCTTCGCGAAATCTACGTAACAGTCGAAATGTTATGGGACAGGCCTAGATTCAGATCGTTGGTGAACAAAATAAAATAAAAATAAAAACCTTTGAAAGAATGTTGAAAGCTTATCTGCAGTGCTCTTGTTTTTACTCTGTAGGTGAATATCTTATCCTATGGGAGCGATGGAATCTATAATTATATTTTACTTTTCTATTTTAATTGTAATACCTAGCTGTAAGTTGTTGTATTTATAGAATTAAGTTTTCATATTGCGATAATACAGTAAGGTGTAAATAGTTGTCCAATAAGATTGTATCTCTTAAGATCTATTATTATAATATGTTACAAATAGTTATTGTATTTGTAATATATACCTGTAAGTTGTTTTGTATTATAGATGTAATTTCTGACGAGTCATACAGTATATCAAAAATATATTGTATATAAGGTGCGTTCAAAAAGTAACGAGCCGGAGGCTGTAATGCGCAAACCGATGACTACATCGGCTAATCGTGGCGTGTGTAACAAGGTGTGCTTCCGACCAGAGCGTGGAAGGTTACAGCCCGCCACAAGAGGGCACGCGCGCATGTCACGTGACGATACAAAGCGAGGCATCAATCGTCCAACGCTTACAGTTGCATTGCAAACTGTGGCATGGAGGCGTCAACCGAAGAGCAAAGAGGTGTTGTTCGGTTTCTGACAGCGAAAGGAGTAGGGGGAACGGACATTCATCGCCGAATGTCACAAGTGTACGGCGAACACTGCATGTCCCTTGCAAGGGTCAAGGCGTGGCACAAGCGCTTCAGGGAAGGACGGGTGTCGTTAGCCGATGATGCCCGGTCTGGGGCACCCCTCCTGCATTACCGATGACAACGTCCAGCTGGTTGATGCACTCATTACCCAGGACCGCCGAGTGACAGTGAACGCCATAGCCGCCGTGGTCGGATTGAGCGTCGGAAGAGTGCACACCATCATGAAGGAACGACTGCACTTGCGGAAAGTGTGTGCTCAATGGGTGCCCCACAGTCTTCAACCACACCAGGAAGCATGTCGAATGGCCTACTGTCTTGGTCTTGGTTCGACGATTGATGCATGCTGCTGCTCGCTTTGTATCGTCACGTAACGTGCACGCGTGCATTCTAGCGACGGGCTGTGACCTTCCACGCTTTAGTAGGTACCACACCTCGTTACACACGCCACGATTAGCCGATGTCGTCACCGGTTTGCGCATTACAGCCTCCGGCTCGTTACTTTTTGAACGCACCTTATATACATGTAATTGATCAAATGGATAAATAAGAAATCTAATCTAATCAAACATCACTTTGCTCCAAACCCTCGGATGAGAGCCGCCACAGCAGAAAGGATGAAACATTATATTGAGAAAATGAAGAGATTTTGGGAAGAGAAGAATGCAAATTCAAATTCATCTGTGAAATAGGTTCAATCGCGCTTTTATTGGGCATAACTTTGTAAAAAAAAAAATAAGAAGGAGAATTATGATGATGGTGATGATGATTACCCTCAGGTGTACTTGAGCTTGCCACGGTGGGTGAGTGGTTAACGTGTCGGATTACCAACCCCAAACTTGCAGGTTCGTCCCTGGCCCTGGTAAGTGATTTTTGAAAGGCGACAAAAATCACGACATGGATGTCATACGTTGTTGGGATGTTAAAGAACCCATTTGAATTCAGTAGTCCGTGTTCAATGGCAAAATTAATCTCGGTATTTTCCGTCAACACAAAGTTCCTCCATTCTCTACTAGAAAGCGCTGTTGTGTAATGAGCTTAGATATCTAACTCCTTGACTTTCATTGCGTTCAAAAGCACGACGAAATTTGACATGCAAGCTACCCTCTGGGTGTCAATTAACAAAGCTTACACCCGGTATCCGAGGCCATACGATATTATTATTATTATTTTACTTGGAGTCATTAGGGCGATCTCCTCCCCAATTTTGTCATTTCGTATGCACTGCTTCCCAGCAGTTAAACCAGAAGCCTGTTGGGCGACCTGAGGCTGAGAGTTTAGTAACTTTGGCCTGTAATACCAAATGTGATACGAGAGATCTTTTACGAGCTGACTTCGTACACGATCTTGTTCTTGTTGTTTCTTTAGGGGCTTTGAGACATCATGTAGGTCTGTGTACTTGGGTGTGTGTAGAATTTGGCTGATAACCTGTCGCAATGTAATATCTGTACTAATGTGTGTGTTTATAACTGAGGTAGGATTTGCGTAAGAAAATGGTTGTGGCCTTAAGTTAGAAATCATCCCGGTATTTGCCAGGAGTGGAACTTCCAGGATGTGTGAGGTAGGAATCGAACCCACCTCTTCTCAGTTTTGCCTCACGAGGCTGAGTGTACCACGTTCCAGCCCTCAGACCAGAATTCAATTTCTTCCCAGAGCCGGAAATCGAACCCAGGCCTCCACGCCGGACATGCATCTGAGGATAAGTTTAACGATTAACATACCCTGAGAAGTTAATAATAACTAATTGTGTTATTGGTGTTCCCGATGCGCTGACCACGCGTCACCTCAATATCTGCAGGTCAAATGGCTGGGCAGCGGCCGCTTGGTAGGCCTAGGCCCTTCAAGGGCTGTAGTGCCAGGGATTATTATTATTGGTGTTACGTCCCTTTTAACTACTGTGACTTTTAGAGACGCCGGGGTGCCGGAATTTTGTCACGAAGGCGATCTTTAACTGACACGGCTCCCTCGCATTTGCCCTCCCTTAAATGCCAACTGACTGCGCCAGGATTCGATCCTGCAACCTTAATTGCCCCATACAGTACACGCACAATCTTGAGTGAACTCTTGAATGCGCATCCCAGGTGTGTCTGTGACGAGTGCACGTGTGTGGATGTTACTTCCGGCCTGGGAGTGGAGTATGGAGTTTCAGCATGAGTATTCAGCTCCAGGAGCGTCTGAGAGCTGGTGCTGCATATTAACGTCTTGATGATTGTAGAAAATCGGCAGATGCCTAACGAACTGATGAGAGATTTCATTGACTGTATCGACAGCACGTCTGCGAAAATATATACTTGTGCTTATGTACCTTCATGCACTTTTAAGCTCCTCATATGGTGCAATGAGAGACTTCCCTATAGAAAGGAGCCTTGCTAGAGCCGTGTGACGGGTGGAGAGCATTGAGTTACCGCCACTTGACTAGCATCTCCCGATTACACAATAGTGGGTCGGGAAGCACCGGATGCTGTCATGCCATTTATTAGGCTAAATACGGAGTGGCGAGATAACTTAATTGAGAAAATTAAGACTTGTGGTGAAGTACTGTAGTCTATATCAGCGTTTCCCAAACTGTGGTACGCGTAACACTGGTGGTACGCTCGTACTGCTGCAGTGGTTCGCGGTGATGTTAGAAAAAATATAAAACAAGTAGTTCCGTGAAGAACTATACAGCCTATTTTCATATATCCTATGTTAATTGCCACTATCAACATACAAAATTTCAGTTTGATTGCTGTAATAGATTCGTAGATATTGAGAACCGACTAAATATTTCGGATGGTCGCCATGTTGGATTTTATATATGTAGGTCCTAGAGTTATGTACTGTTACATGCAGATTATTGTGAACGTGTAGTATTCAAACTTCAATCGCATAATTAGGACACAAGAAAAAACAAGGAGATTTTAAAATTTTTCACAGCTGCCATCTTGAGGGTGTGTAAACAATTGAAATAAATTAGATGCCAGTGGATTAACATTCGTATAAGGATTTACTGTACCAAGTTTCACTGCACGCGGTTGGTTAAATTGCGAGAAACGTCCATGTGAATATTTATAATTCGCGTCACCGCCATGTTGGATTTGTGATCACCAGGTTATTTAAAGTCCTATAGGTGAACTTAAGTTCATAGCCCCTATGAACATTAATAAATGCAGTTTGATTGCTAAAATAGATTCGTAGATATTCAGTATCGTCTAAATATTTCTGATGGTCGCCATGTTGGATTGTTAAATGTATAGGCCATAGAGTCATGTACCATTAAAGGAAAATTATTGCGTAGGTTCATTATTCAAACTTTCACTTCGATCGCATGACTACATCACAATAAATAAAATCTCAATTTTAAAATTCGCACTGCCGCCATCTTGAGGTTATGTAAACAATTGAACTAAATTAGATACCAGTGGATTACAATGTTTATAAATATTTCCTGTGCCAGGTTTCAGTGCGCTTGGAACATTAAATCGCGAGAAAGGTCTATTTAAAATTTTCAAATTCGCTTGGCCGCCATGTTCGTTTTGTAGTTAAACGGTTTTTGAAAGTCTTATAGATGGACTTCCAGTAGTGCACTTTATCTCCGTAAAAAAATTCAGGGTTTTACCGCTAATAGTTTCAGAGATATAGAATGCCGGTGAAATATTTCGCACATCCGCCATCTTGTGATTATGTAAACAATTGAACGAAGTTAGATGTCGGCACATTACAATGTATATAAACATATACTGTACCAAGTTTCATTGCGTTTGGTTGGTCAAATCGCGAGAAACGTCTATTTAAAAGTCGCAAATTCGCTTGGCCGCCATGTTGGTTTTGTAGTTACCAGATTTTCAAAAGTCACATAAGTGAACTTATAGTAGTTCCCTATATCACCATAGAAAATGTCAGGGTAATATCGGTAATAGTTTCGGAGATATAGAATGCTGGTGAAATATTTCGCACAGCCGCCATGTTGGATTGGTGAGTCGTAACAAAATTTGAAGGGCACGGTCGAGGTCGCCGGGAATAGTGCTATGAACTTTCCGAGTTTCATTGAAATCGCTCCAGCCGTTTAGATTTTATTAGGGGGACACACACACACGAATCACACACACACACACGGACAAAAGGTGATCTCATAAGCCTGTTTTTTTCAAAATTGAAAATAGGCTAAAAATATTAGATAGGGCCTACGTTATGAAAAATATAAAATTAAAAAATTTAAAACATTGATATGAGTCCCGACGACTCTCAGGCCAAAGACAAGGAGCAGTTTTATGAATTGAATTGTGATTCAGAACTAAGGCAAACTTTTTCAAAAATGGCTCTTCTGAACTTTTGGGTTGAGAGGCGTGCAGACTATGCAGACATAGCTGACAAAGCAGTTAGATTTTTACTGCCTTTCATTACTAAGTACTTGTGTGAGACTGCATTTTCTTCATATGTTTTTCTCAAGAATAAATACCGGAATAGGCTCGTCACAGTGTAAAACGATCTTCGTTTGAGACTCAGCAATCTTAAACCAGGCATTCCTAAGTTGGCTTCTAATCTTCAAGCTCACCCTTCTCTTCACATTGAAGTGTTAGTTGAACTTGGGTTTTTATGTTTAACTAGCTGAAGTACCCGTGCTTCGCTACGCGTCATAAATAAATTAAAATGTGAAGGTGACAGTTAAAACAGGGGATAGGCGAGGTGCTGCGCAGAGGGAGATTAAGGATGGAACATTTTGTCCTACTAAACCGTTCGGCGTTGACCGTGTTTTAAAGCCCAAATTTAGGTTTTACTCGCCAACCGTTGGAGATACCTTTCGGATAGAAAATGTAATTTTAAACCTCGTATATGCCATCAAAAGTTTGCTATTTCTTAGCGTTCACTTTTTATTTGAAATGGAAATATGAAAGTTTGAAACCAAAGGGTGTAGTGACGTCACTAAAATGGTCGCCATCTTTAAATAGTGCAAAGTATTGAAATCAAAAGTAGCTTATATGTTAACCAGATAAATCAGCTACTTCCATGTACAATTCCTGTAAATCGGACCAGTGGTTCTTGCGTGATTGAGTAATACACAGACACACACCATCTCATTTTTAGCCTCGCTTCGCTCGCGTCATGGTCGTGTCATATTGTTATTCAATGAAATGCAGGTTTAACCCCTTTAACACCGCTTTAGAACCTGAATATCCAAAATTCCCCCCTTAGTAGACTTTTCGACACACAACAAACATATCCCCTTCTTCTAACTTTAATAGAGTTGGATGGTCGATGAGAGTGAACATCCAAAAATCCTTCCATAGTGGACGTTTTTCTTCCAGAATTTCACCCCTCCCCTTAGGCCCCTTAAATTGGATTTATGAAAAAACTCCTATTTACTTATGTTTTAAGCTGGGTTTTTTTCGCCGAATTTCAAACTTCTCGCCTAAGTCGTTTAAGAGATACACGCTCCGTTAAGAATCCCTCAACCCCCAATTTTCACCCCTTTCACCACATAATATACACTACATCGATAAACCCTTAGACATATGTCTGATTATTTTAATGATTAGTTTATATACCGAATATCACATCCCCAAAGAAACAACTCATTAGATATCGCTATTCAATGAAATGCACGTTTACCCCCTTAACACCTCTTTAAAACCCGAATAAACAAAAATCATTCCTTAGTTGCCGTTTTCGACATACAGCGAACATATTCCCAAAATTTCATGTTTCTAACTTTAATAGTTGGGCGTGATGAGTGAGTGAGTCAGACAGGACATTTTCTTTCAATTATTATTACCAGAATTTCACCCCTCCCCATGGGCCCCTTAAATTGGATTGATGAAAAATCGCTTGAACACCTATTAACTTATTATTAGCCTATTTTCAATTTTGAAAAAATAGGCTTATGAGATCACCTTTTGTCCGTGTGTGTGTGTGTGATTCGTGTGTGTGTCCCCCCCCCCCCTAATAAAATCTAAACGGCAGGAGCGATTTCAATGAAACTCGGAAAGTTCATAGCACTATTCCCGGCGACCTCGACCGTGCCCTTCAAATTTCGTTACGACTCACCAATCCAACATGGCGGCTGTGCGAAATATTTCACCAGCATTCAATATCTCCGAAACTATTACCGATATTACCCTGACATTTTCTAATGTGATAGAGGGAACTACTATAAGTTCACTTATGAGACCTTTGAAAACCTGGTAACTACAAAACCAACATGGAGGCCAAGCGAATTTGCGACTTTTAAATAGACGTTTCTCGCGATTTGACCAACCAAACGCAATGAAACTAGTATATGTTTATATACATTGTAATGCACCGACATCTAACTTCGTTCAATTGTTCACATAATCACATGATGGCGGATGTGCGAAATATTTCACCGGCATTCTATATCTCTGAAACTATTAGCGGTATCTCCCTAAAATTTTGTACGGAGATAAAGGGCACTACTGGAAGTCCATCTATAAGACTTTCAAAAACCGGTTAACTACAAAACGAACATGGCGGCCAAGCGAATTTGAGCATTTTAAATAGACCTTTCTCGCGATTTAATGTTCCAAGCGCACTGAAACCAGGCACAGGAAATATTTCTACACATTGTAATCCACTGGTATCTAATTTAGTTCAATTGTTTACATAACCTCAAGATGGCGGCAGTGCGAATTTTAAAATTACGTTTTTATTTCTTGTGATGTAGTCATGCGATCGAAGTGAAAGTTTGAATAATGAACCTACGCAATAATTTTCCTTTAATGGTGCATGATTCTATGGCCTATACATTTAACAATCCAACATGGCGACCATCCGAAATATTTAGACGATACTGAATATCTACGAATCTATTTTAGCAATCAAACTGCATTTTTTAATGTTCAAAGGGGCTATGAACTTAAGTTCACCTATAGGACTTTAAATAACCTGGTGATCACAAATCCAACATGGCGGTGACGCGAATTATAAATATTCACATGGACGTTTCTCGCAATTTAACCATCCGCGTGCAGTGAAACTTGGTACAGTAAATCCTTATACGAATGTTAATCCACTGGCATCTAATTTATTTCAATTGTTTCCATAACCTCAAGATGGCAGCTGTGCAAAATTTTAAAATCTCCTTTTTTTTTCTTGTGTCCTAATTATGCGATTGAAGTTTGAATACTACACGTTCACAATAATCAGCATGTAACAGTACATAACTCTAGGACCTACATATATAAAATCCAACATGGCGACCATCCGAAATATTTAGTCGGTTCTCAATATCTACGAATCTATTACAGCAATCAAAGAGAAATTGTGTATGTTGATAGTGGCAATTAACATAAGTAGGATATATGAAAATAGGCTGTATAGTTCTTCACGGAACTACTTGTTTAAGCTGTCTTTTTCCCCTGAGTTTGATGAGTGAGTGAGTTAGTCAGTCACTTAGGAAACATTCTCTCCTTCCCCCCCCCCCCCCCAGAATTTCACCCCACCCCATTGGCCCCTTAAATTAATTTATGAAAAAACTGTGGAACACCGGTTTACTTATTTTTTAAGCTGATTTTTTTCGCTGAGTTTCAAATTTCTCGGCTATGTCGTTTAAGAGATAGGCCTACACGCTTCGTTACGAATCCTTCAACCCCCACTTTTCACCCCTTTCACCTCATAATAATACACCTCATCAAAAAACCCTTAGACACATGTCTGCTTATTTTTAATGATTAGTTTATATGCCGAGTATCACATCCACAAATGAAACCACTCGTGAGATATTGTTATTCAATGAAATGCAGGTTTAACCCCCTTAAGACCCCTTTAGATCATGAATATTCAAAAATCCTCCCTTAGTGTATGGTTTTGACATACAACGTGCATATCTGAAAATGCCATGTTTCCAACTTCAATATTTTTGGCTGGGCGATTGATGAGCGAGTGAGTGAGTCAGGACATTTTCTTTCATTTTTTTTTCTTCAGAATTTAACCCCTCCCGATGAACCCCTTAAATTTGATTTATCAAAAAAACTGTCGAACACATATTTACTTATTTTAAGTAGTTTTTCCCCCTGAGTTCGAAGAGCGAGTGAGTCAATCGGTTAGGACACTTTCTTTCCTGTTCCCCCCCCCCCCCAAGAATTTCACGCCTCCCCATGGGCCCCTTAAATTGGATTTATGGAAAAACGGTCAAACATCTATTTACTTATTTTTTATGCTGATTTTTTTTCCGCTGAGTTTCAAACTCCTCGCCTATGTCGTTTAAGAGATACAGGCTCCGTTAGGAATCTTTCAACCCCCACTTTTCACCCCTTTCACCTCATTATATACACCACATCGAAAAACCCTCAGACAAGTGTCTTCTTATTTTTAATGATGTGTTTATATGCCGAGTATCACATCCCCCAATGAAATCAATCGGGAGATATTGCTATTAAACGAAATGCAGGTCTACCTCCTTAACACCCCTTTAGAACCTGAATATCCAAAAATCCTTTCTTAGTGGGCGTTTGCGGCCCTTGAGGAAGCTGCATACCAAATTTCATTCCAATCCGTTGGGTCGTTTCTGAGATTTCGTGATGAATGTGTGAGTGAGTGAGTGGTATTTGAAAATATCTAGTAGATAGCGTCAAGTCTTTGTTATGCTATACTCGGTTAACACTGCTGTGTGAGCATTTGAGTAACTAACGGGATTTCAAGTAAAGCTCCTCATTTTCTATACCGGTAGTGCTGAGCGCAACTGGCATCCAGTCGGCCGTGTCTCGACTTGAGCTATGTTGCCATGGAAACTATCTGCCTTGCCATTCCTTCATGAGTATATTTTATGAATTTATTAGCCTTTGCCCGAGTGCAAAAGGGCCGAAATCAGAAGAATGAGAAAGACTATCGAAAATTCATGTAGGCAGTGGTTCCTTCTGGGTCCTAAACTATGTGTATGCAAAATTTGGTTGAGATTGGTGGAACGGTGTAGATTTGTATACGGAACCAACTCACCCACATACATACAGACTTTCACTTTTATATATAAGACTAGCTGAAGTACCCGTGCTTCGCTACGCGTCATAAATAAATTAAAATGTGAAGGTGACAGTTAAAACAGGGGATAGCCGAGGTGCTGCGCAGAGGGAGATTAAGAATGGAACATTTTGTCCAAGTACACCGCTCGGCGTTGACCGTGTTTTATAGCACAAATTTAGGTTTTACTCGCTAACAGTTTCAGATACCTTTCGGATAGAAAATGTAATTTAAAACCTCGCATATGCCATCAAAAGTTTCCTATTTCTTAGCGTTCTCTTTTTATTTGAAATGGAAATATGAAAGTTTGAAACCAAAGGGTGTAGTGACGTCACTAAAATGGTCGCCATTTTAAATAGTGCAAAGTAATGAAATCAAAAGTAACCTATATGTTAACCAGGTAAATCAGCTACTTCCATGTAAAATTCACGTAAATCGGACCAGAGGTACTTGCGAGATTGAGTAATACACAGACACACACCATCTCAATTTTAGCCTCGCTTCGCTCGCGTCATAGTCGTATCATATTGTTTTTCAATGGAATGCAGGTTTAACCCCGTTAACACCCCTTTAGAACCTGAATACCCAAAAATCCCTCCTTAGTAAACGTTTTCGACACACAACAAACAAACATATCCCCAAAATATCATTCTTCTAACTTTAATAGTTTTGGTTGGTCGATGAGAGCAAACATACAAAAATCCTTCCTTAGTGGACGTTTTTCTTCCAGAAGTTCACCCCTCCCCATATGCCCCTTAAATTGCATTTATGAAAACACGGTCGAACACCTATTTATTTTATTTATTTATTTATTTATTTATTTATTTATTTATTTTTAAGCTGATAGATTTCCTCCGAGTTTCAGACTCCTCCCTATGTCGTTTAAGAGATACACGCTCAGTTAGGAATCTTTCAACCCCCACTTTTCATCCCTTTCACCTCATAATATACACTACATCGAAAAACCATTAGACGTGTGTCAGCTTATTTTTAATGATTAGTATAGGTGCCAAGTATCACATCCCCAAATGAAACCACTCGTGAGATATTGTTATTCAATGGAAAGCACGTTTACCCCCTTAACACCTCTTTAGAACCTGAATATCCAAAACTCTTTCCTTAGTGGACGTTTTCGACATACAACGAACATATCCCCAAAATGTCATGTTTCTAACTTCAATAATTTTGGCTGGGCGATGATGAGTGAGTGAGTCAGTCAGGATATTTTCTTTCATTTATTTTTGATAATTTCACCCGTCCCCATGAACCCCTTAAATTGGATTTATGAAACAAACGGTCAAACACCTATTTACTTATTTAAAGCTGTTTTCCCCCTGAGTTTGATGAGTGAGTAAGTGAGTCAATCAGTTAGGACACTTTCTTTCCTGTTTTTTTTTCTCCATAATTTCACCCCTCTCCAAGGGCCCCTTAAATTGGATTTATGAAAAAACGTTCGAACACCTATTTACTTGTATTTTAAGCTGTTTTTTCCCACCGAATTTCAAACTTCACGCCTATGTTGTTTCAGAGATATACGCTCCGTCAAGAATCCCTCAACCCCCAATTTTCACCCCTTTCACCTTATAATATACACCACATCGATAAACCCTTAGACATATGTCTGATTATTTTTAATGATTAGTTTATATACCGAATATCACATCCCCAAACAAACAACTCATGAGATATCGTTATTCAATGAAATACACGTTTACCCCCTTGACACGTCTCTAAAACCCGAATAAACAAAAATCATTCCTTAGTTAACGTTTTCGACATACAGCGAACATATTCCCAAAATGTCATGTTTCCAACTTTAATAGTTTTCGCTGGGCGTGATGAGTGAGTGAGTCAGACAGGTCATTTTCTTTCATTTATTTTACCAGAATTTCACCCCTCCCCATGGGCCCCTTAAATTGGATTGATTAAAAAACGCTTGAACACCTATTAACTTATTTCTTAAGCTGTCTTTTTCCCCTGAGTCAGTCGGTTAGGACACTTTCTCTCATTTTCCCCCCCAGAATTTTACCCCACACCATTGGCCCCTCAAATTAATTTATGAGAAAAAACAGTCGAAACCCGATTTACTTACTTTTTAAGCTGGTTTTTTTTTCGCTGAGTTTCAAATTTCTCGCCTATGTCGTTTAAGAGATAGGCCTACATGCTCCATTAGGAATCCTTCAACCCCCACTTTTCAGCCCTTTCACCTCATAATAATACACCACATCGAAAAACGCTTAGACACATGTCTGCGTATTTTTAATGCTTAGTTTATATGCCGAGTATCACATCCACAAATGAAACCACTCGTGAGATATTGATATTCAATGAAATGCAGGTTTAACCCCCTTAAGACTCCTTTAGAACACGAATATCCAAAAAACCTCCCTTAGTGTACGGTTTTGACATACAACGAACATATCCCCGAAATGTCATGTTTCCAACTTCAATATTTTTGGCTGGGCGATGATGAGTGAGTGAATGAGTCAGGACATTTCCTTTCATTTTTTTTTTCTTCAGAATTTCACCCCTCCCGATGAACTCCTTCAATTTGATTGAAAAACAAACTGTCGAAAAGCTATTTACTTACTTTAAAGCAGTTTTTTCCCCCTGAGTTTGATGAGTGAGTCAGTCAGTCAGTCAATCAGTTAGGACACTTTCTTTCCTGCCCCCCCCCCCCCCTCCCCCCGAATTTTACCCCTCCCCATGGGCCCCTTAAATTGGATTTATGGAAAAGCGGTCAAACACATATTTACTAATTTTTATGCTGATTTTTTTCCCGCTGAGTTTCAAACTCCTCGCCTATGTCGTTTAAGAGATACACGCTCCGTTAGGAATCTTTCAATCCCCATTTTTCACCCCTTTAACCTCATAAACACATCGAAAAACCCTCAGACACGTGTCTTGTTACTTTTTAATGATAAGTTTATATGCCGTGTATCACATCCCCCAATGAAACCAATCGGGAGATATTGTTATTCAATGAAATGCAGGTTTAATCCCCTTAAGACCCCTTTAGAACCTGAATATCCGAAAATCCTCCCTTAGTAGACGGTTTTGACATACAATGAACATATCCCCAAACTGTCATGTTTCTAACTTCAATAATTTTGGCTAGACGATGATGAGTGTGTGAGTAAGTGAGTGAGTCTGGACATTTTCTTTTAATTTTCTTTTTTCAGAATTTCACCCCTCCCCATGAACCCCTTAAATTTGATTTATGAAAAAAAAACCTGTCGAACAGCTATTTACTTACTTTAAAGCAGTTTTTCCCCCCTGAGTTTGATGAGTGAGCCAGTCAGTGACACTTTCTTTCCTGTCCCCCCCCCCCCCCCAGAATTTCATCTCTCCCCATGGGCCCCTTAAATTGGATTTATGAAAAAACTGTCAAACACATATTTACTTCTTTTTTATGTTGATTTTTTTTTCGCTGTGTTTCAAACTCCTCGCCTATGTCGTTTAAGAGACACACGCTCCGTTAAGAATCTTTTAATCCCCACTTTTCACCCCTTTTACCTCATAATATACACCACATCGAAAAACCCTCAGACACATGTCTTCTTATTTTTAATGATGAGTTTATATGCCGAGTATCACATCCCCCCATGAAACCAATCGGGAGATATTGCTATTCAATTAAATGCAGGTCTACCCCCTTAACACCCCTTTAGAACCTGAATAGCCAAAATTTCTCTCTTAGTGGGCATTTGCGGCCCTTGAGGAAGCTGCATACCAGATTTAATTCCAATCCGTTCGGTGGTTTCTGAGATTTCGTGATGAATAAATGAATGAATGAATGAGTGAGTGAGTGAGTGAGTGGTATTTGAAAAATATATAGTAGAAAGAAGATAGTGTCAAGTCTTTGTTATGCTAAACTCGGTTGACAGTGCTGTGTGAGCAGTTGAGTAACTAACGGGATTTCAAGTAAAGATCCTCATTTTCTATACCGGTAGTGCTGAGCGCAATTGGCATCAAGTCGGCCGTGTCTGGACTTGAGCTATGTTGCCATGGAAACTATCTGCCTTGCCATTCCTTCATGAGTATATTTTATGATTTGATTAGCCTGTTTTTGAGTGAAAAAGGGCCGAAATCAGAAGAATGAGAAAGACTATCGAAAATGCATGTAGCCAGCGGTTCCTTCTGGGTCCTGAACTATGTGTATGCAAAATATGGTTGAGATTGGTGGAACGGTGTAGATTTGTATACGGAACCAACATATATACATACATACAGACTTTCACTTTTATATATTAGATTATTAAGAGTTCTTTTATTAATATTATTTGTACAGTGTCATTTCTGAATGTTTGAATCGAATACTTATTGTAATAAATAATAAAACAACTGGACACACTTTTTTATTATTTGAACATTAACTCCAACAGTCTACCTCTAACAAACACAAATTACAATCCACCTTTTGGTCAGCTACGTGGTGGTGATGGGGGTTATAGTTACTATATCTCCCAACCATTAGGTGGTACGCGAGAGATTCTCATCTCCTAAAGTGGTACACACACACACAAAGTTTGGGAAACACTGGTCTATATCGTATCCTGTGAACATGGTTAGGTATTACAAAAAAAAACGAATTTTCCTAGTGAAAACTTATCTTAAGAAGAAGTCTTCCTGTAAACGTGTTCGTAAGTAAGTTGCAGCGCCATGCGAATTTTACTTATAAAGGAACCTCAAACAAAAGGTATACAGAAACAATCAGCGTGCTCTGGAGGCTCTCGAGAACGAAATAACTGCACAAATACGAAATATCAGCGAGAATGAATTACAAGCGAGTGTACCAACACTTCCAACGTTGGTGCAACACGTGCTTAGAAATTGAAGGACAGCATTTCCTGCAACTAGTCTGAAATTGTTGTAAGCAATGATGGTAATGGTGAATGATCGTGTGGCCTATGGGAAGGCTGAGTGCAGGTCTTTATAGTTGATGCCTGTGGCGACCTGCGTGCCGTAATGAGGATGGAATGATGAAGACGTCACATATACCCAGTACCAGAGCCATGGGAATTATCCCCAGGAGATTAAAATCTCTGATGTCCCGGCCGGGAATCGAACCCGGGGCACTTTGGGCCTAGCGCGCTAACAATTTAGCCACGTAGTCGGATAGCAATGATGATTATTAAATACGTTAAAAGTGTGAGGTGTGGTGAATTAGTTGGGTGCTACGCTGCTGCTAGCGCCTTGCTCGACAGGCGGCTAGTCACAGTGCCTTGACCGTCACACGGCGCCTGTGAGGTTCCGTTCTGTAGAGAAGGCTCTCACTGTCGAATCCTGCAGGTTTCTGGTACAATAAACCCAAGAAGCTGTGGAGATATTGCAGTTGAACATTTTCGGTCTTCATAATCAGGAGTGAAAGGCGTACGCACTCCCAGCAGTCAAAAATTTACACTAAAGGAGTAGTATTCAATCGTGCACAGATACCGGCGCACAGCTATGCACTTGACCTTTAAAAACTCAGCTGTAGGAGCGGGGTGTGGTGTAGTGCGGGGAAAGTATCGAATATTTCCGTACATCGACGCGCGTGACAGTAGGTTCTCACAGACACTGACACGTTCAGCGTGGCAAGTGTTTTACGCTGCGGTAATATACTGAGGGAGTGGGATGGGGAAGTGCAGAGCTAAGCGCCTGGTTCCGTACGTATATAGAGGCTTTTATACTCTGTGCGCTTCCAGAATGGTATTGACATTTGGCCGGAAATTCCACGCCAATCATCACCCCTCTGCCTCTTGACCAATCCATGTTCGCATAGTTGATGTCATAATACTCTGCGTTGCAATAGTACTGCTCGAGTCTAAGCTGCGTGGACCTGAGAGGAATGTGCATCGCAGACTATGGGTAGTGGTGGTGACGAGTGATGCGGTTTCTCGGTCCTTGCGTAGTAACAGAAGCAAATACATTAGTCGGTGACTCAGTCACTCATTCCCAACGCCACACTGGTTTCAGAAAAGACCCATGTTAGCAGTATTGGAATAAACGAGAATGTCAGGTAACACGGCGGGCTGTCGACAGGCTTCTCAATTCTCGCCTGCTCCTATCCTGCCTCTGCCCTTCATCCCGCAAGTTCACAGAGCTTGGAACCGAGCAGTACAGGCCGGACGTTTCTTTTAGACGATTGCCCTTGACCTTGAAGCCTGCAGGCGAGCCTACACACACTCACTCTCTCACCCTATCGCTTCACACTTGTCACCATCGATCTGATGTAATGGAATTCCAGACTTGAGCAGACAGTACAGTCCACGTCGAAGTATTGTGTGACGCGGAAGTACACATTACGTAGTTACGAACAGAACGTCATTATATTTGCCAATGACTGTACTTCAGTAGCAGTGTGAAACAGCTTTGTCAATCATCGGACCGCTTGGGGCAGCTGATAACAACACAGGTACTGTAGTAACTCGCCTCCAGGCTTCCATTAAGATTTTTCACTCGTCTAAAACAAACGTCCGGCCTGTACAGCCTACTGCTCGAGTCTAAGCTGCGTGAACCTGAGAGGAATGTGCATCGCGGACTATGAGAAACGGTGTTGACGAGTGATGAGATTTCTCGGTCCGTGCATAGTATGGAACCAAATACATTGGTCGGTGACTCACTGACTCATTCGTAACACCACACTGGTTTCAGAGAAGACCCTATGTTAGCAGTATTGGAATAGACGAGCATGTCAAGTAACACTGCGGGCTGTTGACAGGCCCTTCTCTTCTCACCTGACCCTTCCCTGCTCATTCTCCTCACCCCGCAAGTTCATAAAGCTTGGACTCGCACTATACTTGTTTCAGTGCCAGGTCAGCAGTACCTCTGGCTTATACAGTTTGGCGACCTCGTTCTCAGAACACATGGCGAGGCGAGAACTGTCAATCCCATTCTGGCAGCTCACAGAGTATTGACGCCAGAAAAGTTGGATGGCGCTGCCACGCGGTAGAATGTTGAAGCTGTAACATTGTGACTGGTAGGTTTATTTTCATGGTGAAGCATTGATGTCGTGATGGAAACAGAAAGGAATTTGTCAAATTCGAGGAGGTATGCGGTTGCAAATCGTATAAAATGGGTACGAAATCTCTTCACTACTTTCCTGTACAAAAAGTTCAGAGAGAAAGATGGGCTTCGGCGCTGTCAATTGGAAAACATGTTACACGTTACATGATAGTGTGCAGTCTGCACTTTTTTGAAGACGACTTCTTTCCACAGCGTAAGCACCGGTACTGTTCATTATTGATAGTTATTGTCTCTAATTTGTATTCACAAGGATTTAGCTACATCAAAAATACTGATAAACTTGTAGCCTAATACTTCTGTGCCGTACATAGAACCGAATGTAATCCGCTCTTCGTAAACTAATTTTAGGGGTTCTTCCGATTGACAATAGTCGAATGGTTAGAAAACTTCAGAAAAATTCTGTTCCTAGCCTTAATTTGCCAGATAATTTATATTCTTGTCTTTGAACAGCAAGTATGTAGCTCAATATTTGCAATATTGAAGTATGATTAGGCTTAGATTGTGTTTTTGTCTATGATCTCCTTACTGTTGAATTTAGTTATTTAATGTGTAAAATCTTAGTTTTAAGTACCGGTTTGGTGACCCATCATCCCAGGCAGGCCGGTAACACCTATACTACTCAAGCAGATAGGTCACTTAGCCGTAATTTAGAAGTTATAGTGATGTTAAGTTTACATATGCGGTAATGTAGCAGGAGACCTGATCGGTCTAGGCTATTCTAACTTTAATTAGTTCCCATTTCAGGGTTTTTCAGTTTTAGGTGCGAATAGTTGGTTTGAAAGTTGTACAACAGTAAGGAGAGTATGTTTTGTATAGGTTTTAATTGGTATTATGGTTTATATCGAGCTGAGGAGTGAATTTGATTTGGCTTAAAGTGTAGTTTTTGATCTGTTCCGTTTGCTTATGACAAGTTCAAATGGAGACTCCAGCTTTGTTAAATATGTGAATTTTAAATATTTAATTAAATATATTGATAAAGAGGATGCCTCCATTTTAACTTGCCTGTGGCAAGAGATTAATAAATGTATATTCTTGCCTTTGAACAGCAAGTATGTAGGTCAATATTAGCAATATTGAAGTATGATTTGAGCATCCCAAGTAACGCTTCTTTGAACCCAAAACATTCATGCAAATTCAGGGTTGCTGGATTCAATTTATTATTAGGGAGTCGTCCTTTGTGTTATGTGATATATATATATATATATACAGTATATATTGTGAGGGGGCGTGGTGGCTCAGCGGTCTAGCTGTATGCCTCTCACCAAGGCGGTCCAGGTTCGATTCCCGGTCAGTGCGTGTGAGATTTTCGAAGTGAAATGCCATGTCCTGTGGTTCGGATTCCACGTAAAACGGAGGTCCCGTGGCTCATGATCTCAAGATTAACGGTCACGTTAAACTAGAAGCTTCCTTTTTATATATTGTGAAATTAATAAAAACATCGATACCGCTAGGCTCCCAAGTACAGGCTTCATATATGTAACAGCAGACAGTAAATTAACTATCTACAGGCGGGTAATATTTTTAACTGGTAGTAATTAAGCACTGCATTTAAATTTATTATAAAAATATTTCTATCAATGAAAGAAAATATGTAGTATTTTGCCATCATAAATTAGAAGCCATAACAAACGCACACCCTATCACTGTCTTGCTTACTTCTCGTCACCATCTCGCCGCCATATTGCAAACAGCTGACCGTAAGCTCCTCCCCCATTTCGGACGTCAATAGGTACAGCGGCAAGAAGGTTACCGCTGCGCCACGCAGCCAATGCTCGCTACCGTTTTGTGTGGACTACCCCAAATGCTCTCGGTTACCACCAATGGCAGGCGTACCACGGGTTGGCTAGACTGGAGACGGTGATTCTAATTAGGTGTTCCCTGCAGAGTTGTCAGAGCTGTCAGTCTTGTGTGTTTGAGTGACAGGCAGGCAGCTAGCAGCTCAGCGTTGTGCTGAGATCTTATCAGGCGAGCCAAGACAAGACGCGGCAAGACGCGTTCCGCTGCGCACCCAACCGGAGCCAGTTGACCCTAACCTCAAGCAGGCTAACACGTTCGGTTCTATATTTAGAGCAATAACTCACACAGCCACTGCACTGCCTTGCTTGCTTACAAGACCAGCGCTGTCTCTTCACGCTCTGGCATGTAGTGAAGTTCGCGTTAATGCCTCAGAGGTGTGAACCACTGTATAAAGAGCAGAAACGGGTCATTCATTGGTAATCCTCACTTAAACGTTCTCCTAAAAGACACTGCGAAGAGACTGTTTGCATGGCTCAACAGTAACGTTCTCGCCTGCTGAGCTCAAGATGGAATCCCGGCGCAGTTCGCTGGCATTTGAGGGTGCGGAAATGCGAGGGAGCAGTGTCAGTAGTTTTACTGGCACCCAGGCCCGACGAGAAGGAGAGCAAGCGGGGCTGTGGGCCCAGCGCCAGGACATGTTGAGGGGCGCGAGGTGGTAAATGGGCTAGGAGTTGACAACTTTACTACCATTTTGAAATGTTCTTATATGACTTTATGCGGTGTAAATGAACCAGTGAATAGTAACCGGAACATTACAAAGAGAAAATAGGCTATAATGATTTTTTGAAATAAATATTCATTGTGGTTTTCGCTTCTCTGTCGTGGGGCGTGGTGGATAGCGCAGCGGTTAAGCTATTCGCCACTCACCTAGGTGGACCGGGTTCGATTCCCGGTCATTGCATGTGAGATTTTCGAAGTGAAATGCCATGTCCTGTAATTCGGATTCCACGTAAAATGGAGGTCCCGTGGCTCGTGATCACAAGATTAATGGTCACGTAAAACTACAAGCTTTTGCTTCTCTGTCGGGAAAAGGGCACAGCTGCCAGAATTAAACTTAAAATGTACGAAAGTTCTGTACAGGGCGGAAAAGTTCTAATTCAATCTCTGAAATAGTCGACTGTTTCTGAAAGGAGTATGCCTTATTCTTGGGGTGACCGAACACGGACAGATACAATGAAAATTGAATTTTAAATGCAACATCTTAAAGTAAAAGAAGAAGCAATATGAGACATAAAGAAGAGTGGTTGAACAATGAAAGCCAAATAAATTTATTTTCGATATGAACACATTAAATACCATGGAGTTTCTTCGTGGATTAACAGAATGCCTGCTTACTACTTCCAAAATAATGTATCGAGATGAAAATAAAATGAAGGAGCCCAGAAAACTCTGTCCCAGGGCCCGTGATCGCTCTTCACGGCCCTGCTGGCACGTTAAAGATCCCCTTCGGGGCAAACTTCGGACACCTCTAAAATCAGCTGTAGTTAAAAGGTCGTACTGTAAAGCCAATAACATTATTATACACACCAAAAGAAGTTATGCATAACACTTGTTTGCCACGATGCAGAGCGTTTGTGGGATTGTGGGCGAGGTTATTACAAAAGAAACGGCATTCCGACAAAATATCCTGCAGACATAATTCATTTTTGAAAAGATAATTACAAATAGGAAGACATTTGACCTGTTAAAACACGGTCTGATATATGTTGTGATCTTGCCATCCTGTGACGTTTAAATAAGGAACATGGCCACCACGGGTATCCAGCAGGGCTCAAATTACTCGCCGTGACATACCACAGATCAAGTTGTCCAGGTCCTCTTGAGGCTGGTGATCCCACTCTTCGCGGGGGCCTCCATGATCTCTTGGCCGGTTATATCCGGGTCCTAGTAATGATATTAAACAAATTTACTCCAAACATTATCCGCTATCCGCACAACCATGCAAACTAGATCCGCATGACGAACAATTTTGTTATCTCTATGTGCACTCGTCTTGATAGTTGCATCTGTCACCGCGCGACAATTACATCAGCCGCGGTCGGCCGATTTACGGGCAACGCCGAGTGGAAAATCCCCGTGCGCGACGGTGCTGATGAATAAATATAACCCTGCATTACAGACAAATGGCTTCTAATTATTCAATATTGAAGGTGTTTATCAATTCAACTGTCTAGGTGGATTTATAGACTACTTTTGAAAACAATGAGACACTAGTAGAAATTAAGGCTTGACAACTACTGTCGACCAAAATATTATGTGTACTCGATTTTGAAGGTTGTTTGTGAAGTAATCAATATACCTACATAAAATCCAATAACATCATCATTTTCGTCGTTCTATTTTACATTTGTTCATGTAGGTTTGGAATTTTAAATTTAAATTTTAATATTTTTATCGCAGTTGGAACACAAAAAGTGCCCGTTTTTAAGCGTGTTTCAACCATGCGTCACATTTAAGAATTATTATCTCATAAACCCATCATCAGATCGAATCCAAATTTTAACACAATATACATTGGAATGTTGTATAACTGGTTTATTAATTTCAAAATTTTGTGTGTCCAAGAAACAAAGTTGTTATCATTTTTGTATGGTAACTTTTTCTCTGCTCGGGGTGGTTGGAAAATGTAGTTCTTGGTTGCGTTGTAATCCATATACATCAAAAAGGTATTCTGTATGATTGTGAAATACGTAAATTAATTCACTTATTTTACATTGGTTTGTATTTGTACGGGGAATTAAGATATGGTTCACCAGTTAGCCGCTCCGGTGAAAGCTGTACAACGTAGCCAAGATGGGCTCCATCACGCGTCATGGCGCGCCACGCTCGGAAGTGATGGGCTCCATATCAGCAACGCCGTACAGCATTTCCCGGAGCGGCTTGCTGGTGAACTATGTCTCAATTCCCCGTACAAATACAAACCGATATAAAATAAGTGAATTAATTTACGTATTTCACAGTCATACAGCATAACCTTTTGATGTATAAGGATTACAACGCAACCAAGAACTACATTTTGCAACGACCCCGAGCCGAGAAAAAGTTACCTTACAAAAATGATAACAACTTTCGTTCTTGAACACACAAAATTTTGAAATTAATAAACCAGTCATACAACATTCCAATGTATATTGTGTTAAAATTTGGATTCGATCTGATGACGGGTTTGTGAGATAATAATTCTTAAATGTGACGCATGGTTGAAACACGCTTAAAACGGGCACATTTTGTGTTTCAACTGCGATAAAAAAAATATTAAAATATAAGTTAAAAATTCCAAACCTACATCAACTAACGTAAAATAGAACGATGAAAATGATGATGTTATTGGATTTTATGTAGGTCTATTGGTTACTTCACAAACAACCTTCAAACTCGAGTGCACATAATATTTTGGTCGACAGTAGTTAGTTATTGTTGTTTTAAGGGGTGGAACTATGAGGTCATCTGCCCCTGGCTTAACAACTCCTCAGGTCATAATCTGGTGACAAGGCAGTTAAACATACTGGTAGTGTACGGATGGTATGTGGTAAGGTTTCAAGGTCAAGCTGACTGCTCTGGCCATACAGATTTCTAGCCACGATTTAGTGGTGGGTGGGGAATACCAACAGCAGTCACTCGTCGCCCGCCGTGCTGCCGACATCGCGTGTTAATGCTTTTAAAATGTGCACATGCAATCGTGTTGAACTCGGCGCAGTTAGGCCTCTTTCACACGGATCCACCAATGTCGCGCCCCTGCACCGTGGTGGCGCCTCCACGTCTTTGCATTAATTCAAGTGTAGTCTTTCACACGTGGGGATGGTCGTGCCCCTAGTGTCAAACGGAGCTTTTCACACGAGACGCGACTCCCTGTGCGGCCAGGCGAGACTAAAAAGAACTGTGAAAAAATATGCTCGTGAAAATATGATAACTAATTTTGATATATAATTTTACTCAATAAAAATAACGCTCATTAAAGTAAATAAAAAATGTGCATATTCTTCTTATTACCCATTTAAGATTTGATTGCCGCTGAGCGTGCTGCTCCAGTGTTTGTTGTTATTGTAGCAGCTGCCCCGCGGGACGAAGCGGGGAACACAGCGATGACAAGAGTTCATTCTGCACATAAGACAAGCAGTATTGCGCGTCTCAGGAGCTCATGTCACCACGGACAGGCAAACGATAATTGAGGCTACTGGAGGTGAGTCATATCCTACTCGCGCAACTGTACCTGTCAACGAAGGAGGCTGACGTGTGACACAAGTAAACAGAGAATAGTTCCCATCTCGACCGCCGGCAATCAATTCGTGAAAGGGCAGTGTCACTAGGAGTTTTTCCTCTGGAGGTGTATTCTCTCTCAAATTTGTGTCCACACCGGCCAGTTGATCTTTCAAACACTGCAGTAACTCATCAAGAGATGACATGTTCATTCGTAGGAAGATGAAAATTTTGACTGGATTCTGTCTTAAGATCAATATACAGGGTACAAAATATAGGCCTACCTTTTGTTGATCGATTGTGCAAATGAGGGTGAACGCAAAATCTTATTTCCCCGTTTTCGGCATTTACGTAACCTGATATATAGAAAAACAGCAAGTGCTGCTTCTTCCACCTCCATTTCAAGACTGGCTCATGGCTGGTGGCGTATTTGGTGGCTAGAGAAAATATTGCAAAGACGTGGAAAGAGGCCTTAAAGGAGGGGTTTCTCCTCCAGCACTCCAACGCCCCGCAATCTTGAAGCCTCACCACATACCGTCCGTAGCCTACTCAATACAAGACAATTATACAACCAATTGTATGACAGCTACGGTGGCGTAGTTGGTAGCATGCTGAGCTTCTATGCCCAAGGTCACGGGTTCAAACCCGGCCGAAGTCGTCGGACTTTTTAAGAGCGTTAAAAATCCCTCAGTATGCCTTCCTTCGGAGGGGAAGTAAAGCGGGCGGTCTCATTTCATAGATTTATGGCATGTAAAAGAACCTTCCACTAACTACACTTGTTTGAAGCCAAAATGTGTAGGTATGAATTGATAACGCTATATTAGTTCCAACGTTCGCCGCCAGATGCTGACTGCGATGGCATCTAGTAGCCAATTCCGCAAGCTAGGTATCGTGCACGGTATCATTTGGTAGCAAAAGTAGGAACTGCTTGAAATTATTGTCTGCAGTCCTTACTTGAATTAAAACAGATGACACACACTAATACAGCCGTCACAATCAACACCGGTTATCAGACATATTCTACACACACCCAAAGTACACGGGGCTACATGACCGCGTTGTCGCAGCCCCTAAACTAAGGAACCCACCAACCAACCAATTGTATTATACAGTTTTAAAATATGGACAGCATTGTTAAAGTGGATGGTCTGTGCTTCCGAATTAACTTAGAGAATGCATTCTCTAATTGAGATGATCAATATCAACTCGACCACAAGAAATGGAGGTTGTTATATTAAGACAGTAACAGTCTAGCTAAGAAATGTGAACTCTTGGTGCCCAACCATCTCAATTATGAACCACTACATCCGACTTTAATATATGATATTATTAATATTTCTCATTATATTCCTCTGACGGTTTTTTGAAGTGAGTTTAATAATGGCGCTCCGTTCTTCTTTCTACCGTGTCGTCTGTAATGTTATTAAAATATGCTTTCACTCTACTACTCGCTTCTGTCTAGCGTCATAGTTGGAATATAGGAGTCACGTTTATTAATGTGTAAAGAAGATCTAGGTATAATCCTGTCGTAGTGGATTGGAGTAAGTTATTTTAGAACAACACTTCATAGGGAGTAGAGCGGGGTAGAAAAGGGATTCGGCAAAGGTTCGCTTATTGGACAGAGAAAGGATTATGACATGAGGAGTTGGGATACTGAACATAGGTGAAGTTATCACTAGGGCTTGGATTTTTAGGTAAATAAATATTTTTTCATGTAAATACATACTTTAAATTTTTTTTTCTATAATTTCATAAATTCCTGCTTTTCACTTATTAGAGCATAAAAATACCTAATATTTACATTTTTCAAAATCAGTATGCTAAATCTTTCAGTTTATTGCATTTTTGTTCTGTGTTACTTAAACGGGGATGATCCAGTGAGCTATCTAATCTATCTAGCTATCTAATGTCAGCTTGCCGCTGTGTTTTTTTTAATCTTGTCAACCCGTCCCACTCACTGTGGAAGCCGGGGATTTCCTTGTCCATTGCCATATTGCACCACGTGCTAGAACTTCCCCCACCCAGCTACTTGGAACCAGTGTCACTCACATGCAGTTCATTTCTGGCACTGTGAAGTGTAAGGCAGTTCTACGATGCCTAAAGTAAAAGCAACTAAGGATTATCGTCTGCAGCAGTATGTTGCAGAATTTAAGGATATTTTTTTCTTCTGATGGGGGCATTCTGTTCTGCCAACCATGTGGGAAAGCAATCAAGGCTGAACAGCGATCTCAAGTTACACCACACCTCGAGGGCCAGAGACATAGCCTATAGCCGCAGTTTCGCGCCTTCAGAAGAAGTGTTTCGCGATAATCGTCGGTCATTTGTTATGGACAACCTGAAGATGTATCTCGTTGTGTATTGTAATTCTTCAGCAGTCAGTGAGACAAAGCATAAATTACATTCGTGAGTACTGCATATTGATTATGTTCACATTAATAAACTAAATTATGATTACATATTTTCCCGATTTTAGCACCTATAAATCCGAGCCCTAGTTATCACAAATATATTCTACAATTAAAATTTATAGTTAATGAGAATAAGTACTGTAAATCACAATGCCGTTAATGACAATGTATTAGAATTCATTAGAGGAAAATATGGGCACACCAATAACGGTCTCATTTGACCCTAGAATAAAGCAGAACTACTGAAATACAGGAACTGTTGACACAATGTGAACGGCCTCCCAAGATGTTGATGTTATTGGTCTTACGTCCATTTTAACGACTATGGATTTTAGAGACGCCGTGGTGCCGGAATTTCGCCCCAAAGGGGATCTTTAACGTGCCAGTAAATCTACGGTGTCGTGCCGGTTGCGACCCATGCCACTAGCGACCCAAGCACTGATGTATTGGTGGAATCTGGGAATTTCTAACACATCTGTATCTGCTAAAATTCCGCTTAGGTTACGCTTAGGTCCACCCAAATCTATCACTCGCTAACTTCTCCTCCCCTGCTTGCCCTCCCAACCCCATCCCTCCTCCTCTTCTTCCCTCCCTTCCCCCTCTCCGCAACCATAACTTCTCCTCCCCTCCCTTCCGCTCACTCCCTCTAAATTTACGAAACAAAAACTTTTAGAGTGAAAATAAATGTTTGAAATTAATAAGTATAAAGTTACTTTTGTCATTAATTCAAAAATGTGTTTTATTCAAAATTAGAACCTCAACGAATTTCGTGTTTTTATTATTAGGCTCAGGTAGGGAGTTAATCTCCCCTAATCACCTTCCGTATTTACTGCACCGTTCGTATGCGTATGTTCGCGCTCATATGATGGAGTGAACAATGGAGAACAATGAGGTCGATAATCATTGTTCAGTCTATGACGGTCGTAGCCTGTTAAGAGACTTCTAATCCCCGTTTTTGGTCTTTGTTTTTAACGCAGCGCCTGCATCAGCAGTGGCTATATCCTGAGAGATCCTTGAGGCTATCCTAGTTCACCAACTCAGCTTATCTCTGAGCGACATTAAAAGTGAAATGGTGCGTTCGGCCGTCGCGTCGGCGGGACGGGACGGGACGGGACGGGACACGGTCAGTTAAAGAGCAAAGACTACTGTCGACCAAAATACATGTATTATGTGCACTCGAGTTTGAAGGTTGTTTGTGAAGTAACCAATAGACCTACATACAATCCAATAACATCATCATTTTCGTCGTTCTATTTTATGTTCGTTCATGTAGGTTTGGAATTTTTGATTTATATTTTAATATTTTTTAAAATCGCAGTTGGAACACAAAAAGTGCCCGTTTTTAAGCGTGTTTCAACCATGCGTCACATTTAAGAATTATTATCTCAGAAACCCGTCATCAGATCGAATCCAAATTTTAACACAATATACATTGTAATGTTGTATAACTGGTTTATTAATTTCAAAATTCTGTGTGTCCTAGAAACAAAGTTGTTATCATTTTTGTAAAGTATTTTTTTCTCGGCTCGGGGTGGTTGGAAAATGTAGTCCTTGGTCGCGTTGTAATCCTTATACATCAAATAGTTATGCTGTATGACTGTGAAATACGTAAATTAATTCACTTATTTTATATCGGTTCGTATTTGTACGGGGAAATATGACATGGTTCACCAGATAGCCGCTCCGCGGAAAGCTGTACAGCGTTGCTGAGATGGAGCCCATCACTTCCGAGCGAGGCGCGCCATGACGCGTGATGGGCTCCATCTCGGCAACGCTGTACGGCTTTTCTCGGAGCGGCTTGCTGGTGAAACATGTCTTATTTCTCCGTACAAATACAAACCGATATAAAATAAGTGAATTAATTTACGAATTTCACAGTCATACAGCATAACGTTTCGATGTATACGGATTACAACGCGACCAAGAACTACTTTTTCCAACCACCCCGAGCCGAGAAAAAGTTACCTTACAATCATGATAACAACTTTGTTTCTTGGACACACAAGATGTTTAAATTAATAAACCAGTAATAAAACATTACAATGTATATTGTGTTAAAATTTGGATTCGATCTAATGACGGGTTTTTGAGGTAATAATTCCTAAATGTGACGCATGGTTGAAACATGCTTAAAAACGGGCACTTTTTGTCTTCCAACTGCGATAAAAATATTAAAATATAAATTAAAAATTCCAAATCTACCTGAACTAACGTAAAATAGAACGACGAAGATGATGATGTTATTGAATTTTATGTACGTCTATTGGTTACTTCACAAACAACCTTCAAACTCGAGTGCACATAATATTTTGGTCGACAGTAGTCCTACATCTTTATCAGATTATGTCGTTTCTATAGTCTAGAATATTAGTAATAATTATTATTATCATTATTGCCGACCACGCTGGCCGAAAGCACTAACGTGCCAACTCGTGCCTCGCTGTCATCGGAAGAACGTGGTTACGCATCCCACCTCGGCCGACCTGAATATGATTTTCATTGTCCTCCATTTTCACCACCAGGAAAATTACGAGACTGTTCCTTCTACAGGTCCACGGCCGACTTCTTTCCAAAACCGTCCTTGTGACGGTAGAGGAATGATCCCTCGTAGAATCCGTGGGTGAAGCCGAGCTGGAAGGTTAAGTGATTGTTATTAGACTATTATTTTTCCATTTGTATCTTCTGAGGATCACGTGCCAATTTCAATGCGTCATATATTCCTTCATCCTCTCACTATGTATAGTTTTCCTCTCCTTGAACCATTTTGAACCTGTTTTCTTTACTTCTTGCCTTAGAGGCCTACCATTTTTTTTTTTAAATTTTCGTTCTGAAAATCTCTTTTATTGCTTCGTATTCTTCTCGTATGGGGGCCAATAAGGGGACATAATCCACTAATTACATGAGGCTATTTTGGCGATTTTTCTACCCCCCTCCCCCTCTCCCCTTTGTGAGATGTCGTGAGATTTTGCTCGTCCCCCTCCCCCGTCCCCTATTTTCACCTGAGATTTTTCAAAATGCGTACTTTTAATGTAAGTGCTCGTAAGTTCATCTGTGCTTGATTGCGTTGGATTTATTTAAAACAATGGTTTGCTTAATTCTTTTTTTTAAGACTAGTAGCCGATTTAAGTCTTCTAAGAACGTACCGGTAGTCTAGAATCATAGTGAGAAAATTGAACAATAAAATACCTAAGTAGGAACTACTAAAATTCGTAAAATAATATTGATTCTAATTCAGTCCACGGAGACTCGTGTATGATCTCAAGAATGACAACTGGAACCAACATGTCCATGTAATTTTCAGTAAAATCATCGCGGGGCTACTGTGCTTCTTTGTGGCGTTCGCATAACCGCGATAATTATTATACAACCTCTGACCGAAAAGTTCGGTGAATGGGTCTATATTACGAACGGATTGTTGGCTTACCTGAAACAGCAGTTACTGTCCTTCGAAGTAATCCCCGTGGATGGTTGTGCACTTCTGAGAATGTCTGGAAACTCTTTAGGGATAGCCTCTAGTTGGGTCGTCACATTACGTTGAATTTCCGATATGTCCGAAAACCTCTGGCCCTTCAGGGCTTTTCGGTGACCCTAGACCTGGACCTCGCTACTCCATACTTTGACGCTTGACTTCAGGCTCGTACCTCAGACACTAGGTCTCATCGCCCGTGTCGATGGTTTTCAGAGCCATCCATTCCACAGAACACTCACCCTTCTCACTGTCACCCGCCGAACAGGTGTGCTTGGTGGGTTGCATAAATTCATCCTTCTCACTGCCACCCGCCGAACAGGTGTGCATGGTAGGTTGCATAAATTCATCCTTCTAAACGCGCACTGTGTCAAACAGGTCTTATTACACGTTGCGTTGTGTGTCGCCACTGTTGCCAGGTCGACCGTTCTGAGTTTATTCACCGAACGCAACGTGCGAGGCTTTTGAACACCATCCCAAAGGTCGCCTTCTTGCAAAGTTTTCAGGACATGTATCGCCGATCTCAGCATTGCATAGTTACGGGAGGGAACTATTTCGAAGGACAATAGGGTCACTGTCGTGCATTGTTCATCTATGTTGATAGTACAGGACTATTCACCGAACTTTATTGTCACATGCTTTAGCCATATTTTAGTGGAGAAACATTTTTTACTTAATTTAACCTAGTTTTATCGCAATTTTACACTGTTTCTTGCGCGAAAAGAAACCATGATATTTCCCCTTCTTCCCCTCGTGAAATTGGGCGAGGTTCGACTCGAACCCTCCCCCCGCTCTATAAAAGCCTCACGTAATTAATGGACGCCCCCTAACCCAGATGTTAGGCCCCTTGAAACAACAATCATCATCATCATCGTAACATCATATCAGGGGCAGATGACCTCGTAGTTCCGCCCCTTAAAACAACAATAACTAACAAATATCATCATCAAATTCTCGTACTGTATGTCTTTCCATATCCCTTTAGACGTCCTTAATTCGTCCACTTGTTGGTTTAGCTACCAGCGTGCTTGGCTGTCGACACGGAGCCGTCTTAAATCTTAAAGGTTGGTGGTCATCATGGCTCTTCTAGTTTTGGAGTCTGCCACGCGGGAAAGGATCGTTGTGTTCATGTCAAACAAGTCCCTGAGGTTCTTCAGCCATGAGATTCTCCTACGGCCAGGTCTCCGCTGTCTTTCCCTGACTCACCAACTGTAGGATCCTGGATTTTTAATTCCGCATCACGTGTCCGAAATATTCTAGTTTACGCTTCTTGGTGGAAAGAAGCACTTCAGTCTTCTTGTGTAATCTTCCCATACACTCAGTATTCCTCATTCTTTCGGTCCTCGAGATACGTAACATCCGACAATACAGCCACATTTCGAAGGCTTCCAACCCCCCCCCCCAGTGGCTCACAACTTGTGGGACGTGAGTTGGCGACCACAGGACCCCAGCTGAGTCCGGCATTGCTTCCACTTACTTGTGCCGGGCTCCCCTCCGTCTTCTTTCCTGTCGACCTCTCTTGGGACCCCGACGGTATTAGGCTATCTGAGGCCTAGGGACTCTCTTCCTTTCCCGCCTTAATTGGCCCTTCTCTCGTCTTTCCTGATCCCTCATTCTTCGAGGGATCAGCCTTCTTTTTCTTTCTTTTCATTTTATTTCCTTTTCTCTTTAAGATTCCCGCACTGTTTTGTGAACTGGCTACCCGTGTATCTAAATTACATTTTGTAAGACTTTTTCTATCCAAATTTCCTTTTGTGAGTATTTTCAATCTACATTGCATTTTGTAAGTATTTTTGATCTAAACTCCATTTTGTAAGTATTTTCAATCTAAATTGCATTTTGTAAGTAAAGTATTTTGAATCGCGGGCCGACATATTGTGATTATTTTGAATCTAAATTACATCTTGTAAGTATTTAAATTTCAATTGCATTCTGTGAGTATTTTGAATCTGGTAGGGCATTTTCGATCTAAATTGCATTGTATATTTTCAATTTCAATTGCAATTTGTAAGTATTTTGAATCTAAATTGCATTTTGTAAGTATTTTTAATTTGCATTTTGTAAGTATTTTGAATCTACATTGTATTTTGTGAGTATTTTTCAGTATAAATTGTTTTGTGAGTCTTTTCAATCTGAGTTCCATTTTGTAAGTATTTTCAGTCCAGCTTAAATTTCGTTATGGTTTACATCTCATCGTCGCTATCCAAGTTCACCAACTCACCTTACCTCTGAGCTATCACCCAGACCATTAGGGGCCGATAACCTAGATGTTAGGCCTCTTAAAACAACAATTATCATCATCATCATCATCTACCAGCTTCTTGCGCAGGGATTTGGTTAGAGTCCACCCTTCCATTCCATAATAATAATAATAATAATAATAATTATTATTATTATTATTATTATTATTATTATTATTATTATTATTATTATTATTATTATTATTGTGACTAAGATTTTCAGGCAATAAATAGCAGTGAAAGCGTGTGAGGTGTAATTATTTGTCTTGAGGTGGTGTTATTTTTCATCCTTTGTATGCATGTCATGAAGTAAAGTAGAAACTGTCGGATTAGTCACATTAATAATTGTTTTTTGAGGGAAGAATTGACAAATGCGACTCTATTACACGTTTTCTGCTCCACAGTCGGCTATAACTCTTACCCGGGCGCAACATTTCTCACCAGTTTTGATGCATGGTGTGTAATTTTCCATTTGCACATTGATAAGCTTCTTGGGGATTTTGCATGTCTGAAAATCCCGCCACATTCGTCAAGTGTGTCACTCCTAAGCTATCTAGTTCTTAGTGTGTGTCAAAAGCCATTTGCCGTACAAGAGCTTTATAATGTGGTGGCCTAATATACGAGGTTTGTTCCGAATATACGTAAGTTTCGTCTTTATTGCACAGGGGAGCTGTATTACAAAGTGAGAAAGCACATTGTGGTATGAACAGACAAACCTTTGGCTATTTTTATACATAGACACAAGCGACATAGCTACATTCTGTGAAATAAATTCCTTTTAAAAGCTTGCCACGGTGGGTGTGTGGATAGCGTGTAGGTCTACTAACCCCAAGATTGCAGGTTCGCTCCTGGCCGTGGAAATTAATTTTTGAAAGGCGGCAAAAATAAGACACGCATGCCATACGATGTTGGCATGTCAAAGAACCCATTTGAATTCAGTAGGCCGTGATCAGAATGGCAAAATTAATCTCGGGAGTTTCCGCCAACACAACGTTCCTCATTTCTCTACTAGAAAGCGCGATAGTGTTCAAGGAGCTTAGATATCTAACCTCCTTGACTTCCATAGTGATTCAAGGAACAACGAAATTCGACATGCAAGCTACCCTCTGGGTGTCAAATTACAAAGCTTGCACCCGGCGCTCGAGGCCATACGATATTATATATAATTCGTTGAGGCCATCTAGGACCACGTTAAGTCTTGCTACACTTGGCAATTTGTTTCGCCTTCCTCTGAGCCCAGAATTCCCTCATTCTCTGTGAGTGGGCCATCTTGCGCTCCGCTGTCCAAGTGGTACCTTGTCTTCTTTTCGGGTTCGATATCTCGTCTCGGGTTAGTCCATTAGTCAGTATCTTTTTGCGGAAGAGATCTCTATTGAAGGTGTCGTCGGGTTTTAGATGCAGTATTTTGAGGTCGTCTTTGGTATTCATAAACCAGGGCATTGTAGTTTTGGGTTTGGAGTCAAAGAAATAAAAAATCTGTTTATTCAGCCTGTTTGCGTCCATTCGTTTGAGATGACCGTAATACCGTGCCCGCCTTTTACGGATCGATTCTGAAATTGTGTTATTATTATTATTATCATTATTAATTCCTCTTAAAAATAATACGCTTATCCAGACAATTCATGAAACATATATTGAATTAAAGTACATGTTTTCAAACCTTCGATATAGTCTTCTTCAGCTTATATTTAAGGGGCTAGATTCACCTTTCAGGGTAAAAATATAAATTAATTATTTTGTTTGGTGAAAACAAAATGAAAATATCTTCAATACTTCCAGAGATGCCCCTAAATGTTAGTTGCTGTCAATTAAGTTTTCTCCTTAAATTCTACCCTTAGGTAAGTTTGAAGCTCGTTTCCCAAACTGTTTCATTTTCACACAGCGTTTACATGATAACTCAAATACTATTCAAGATATCTCAATGAAATAATGCATGATTGTGTATTGTACTAATATGAACAACATAGGCCTACACCAAAATGTTTCTTGTATCAAGCATACTTCCCATTTAAGAGAATATGTTTTACCCAACAAAAGTTTAAATATGTACATTTAGAGTATGATTATATAAAATAATTCCTGAATATGTGTATCAATTATTTTGGTGTATGTTGTAGCCGTGAATGTTACCAACAGCTCAAAAGAACATCCATGGATATATTTTAAAATGTGGGATACTTATCATCTGTCCAACTATACAAAAAAAAATTACGAGCCTTACAGTAGTCGCATATGATGTGTAACATCTGACATAGAAGAAACCTCACGTGAAATTGTTGATACACCGGTATTTTATACTATTATTGGCACAAATATTTATCTATTGTAAAAGGGAGTGTTTTACAGATATTGTAGTTTATAATACGGAACTCATTTTATTAGAAGTTTTGTAGCTTCCACCAGCACTAGCCTAAATAAAGAATACGATATGGATCAACTAGATTAATAGACGCGACACCGCTCATAACCTTAAATTCCTTATAAATAGGCCAACTTGCGAGTAAATGCAATGTGCACAGCAGTAGATTATGAAAGGCTTGCCCAGTTCCCGGAACTCTTGATTCACAGACTAACACATAATTTCATAATGGATTCTGTTAAAATTAGTCATATTGACATGATAAATATTGTTTAAAATGATAATCTGGTAGCAAAAATATCTATCCCGTCCGGGATTCGAACGCGAGATCTCTAGATTCATAGTCAGAGCCGCTAACACCACGGCTATTTCGACCACGCAAATATTATGCACAAGATGGTGACATGTCCACGTTCCAATAATACTGCATTACGGAATAAAGTTTCATTTATATTTTGCTTGTTTCGATAGTGTTTCTGCGTGAAATTGAGTTTAAAATGCCTTATGAATAGGCCCTCTTGTGAGTAAAGAGACTGTGTTCAGCAATAGTTCATGAAGGCTTGCCTGGTTTCCGTATAACATGTGCTTCAATCAGTTGACACCAGAGTTCCCATGAGCGTTTACCGTCAGAATGTCAGTTAGCAAAATTACTCGGGAAGTGGATGTCGATTACTTTTATCCAGAGATTGAAAAACAGGCTCTTAATAAATCATAATTGTTGTCAGCAAATATGATATAATCAATATTTTTACACCAAAGAACGACAACTTGAAGATGATTTATTGTATGAATATTTGTATTTGCGTCTCAAAACCTTGAAGTAATCCGTATGTCATATACATTCCACATGGCCGAGAGTACGTCATGGTATCAATTTCCGACACCGGGCGTTCATTGTTTCCTCTTAGCACTGCCAGCTGGATCGATCGATCCAGCTGACAGTGCGTCTTACACATTTCCGTCCGATCCACCACTGCCAGCTGGATAGTCCGATCCACTTCCGTCTCATTTTTCAAAATCACTCCCGCAAAAATATCCGGCAACCGAGTGGAAAGTTGTTACATATAAAACAGCTGAGAGTTTGGTGGTATAATAATACATGACTGCAAGCATATTAGGCTTATTTTGTGCATAATAATGAGTGAACTGTCTTTAATAAACCTTCCTTCTTCTTTCTTCCTCGGCGCTACAGCCTGGGGTAGGCTTTGGCCTCTCTCACGATTCCTCGCCATTCGTCCCTTCTGAGTTTACTCCCACCATCTTCCAACTCTTATAGTTCTCAGGTCTTCTCGTAAGTCTTGTAGCCACCTTTTGCGCGGTCGTCCACGTCTCCTCTTCCCTTCCATAGTTCCATGTAATAGCTTCCTTGGTGTTCTTTCTTCATTCATCCTCTCTACATGACCCAGCCAATCCAGACGTCGGGACTTAATAAATTTCACTATATCTTCACCTTTGATTATCTCCTAAATTTCTTTGTTTGTCCTGATTCGCCACCCTTCATCCTCTTTTACCGGGCAAAATATCCTTCTTAAAACTTTCCGTTCAAAAATGTTAAGATCATTTGTTGACATTGTCCACGTCTCAGATCCATAGGTCACCACTGGCCTAATAAGGGTCTTGTAGAGTTTAACTTTCAAGTTCCTACTTAAAAGTTTTGATTTCAAGAGCTTAGTGTTAGCATAGTAAGCCCTGTTTCCATTCGTGAACCGTTTATGAATCACCGCTGATACTGAATTCTCACAATTCAGTCTAGTACCAAGGTAACTGAAACATTTTACATTCTCAAACTGCAAAGTTTTATTTATTTGCAGCATATAGTTTATGAGATATTTTTTCTTAATTCAGTAGAAACTGTCAAGCAAAAGGTGTACCTCTCCCCTTAAGGAAAAATCTATGCTAATTAAAACTTAGAGTAAAATATATCCTATTGTAAAAGTTTACTGAATGAGCAAACTGGTCAATTAAGAAGATGGTATACATTATTGGCTGGTCAGTTGGCGAGAGGGTTGGCAGTGAGAGGAGTGTGGCACTATCTTTCCATCCTTTTCCAATAATAATAATAATAATAATAATAATAATAATGTTCATAATGTTATTGATTTTACGTCCTTTTTAACAACCGCGGCTTTGAGAGACCCCGGGGTGCCGGAATTTTGTCCCGAAGGTGATTTTGAACGTACCAGCAAATCTACTGACACGACTCCCTCGCATTTGCGCAACCTCAAATGCCAGCTGACTGTGCCAGGATTCGATCCCGCAACCTTGGGTACAATAGGCAAGAACATTACCCCCGCGCCATAAGACACAAAACTGTTTTTTTGTTTACTCATTTACCTACTTATTCATTTACTTACTTATTTTTCTTAAAAAATATTTACAGTTAGTTTTTTTTAAATTATACAATTCAGTATGCTGTCAAAAGCCAACATGTTCGAACGTGAACAGAAATTTAGAGAATATGGTATAAAAATCAGTATTTTGATTTTCAAAGAATGGGGTGCTATCGATAAAGAAGCGAACACAAGAAAATAGAATGCCAGGTAGGATTTTTAAGAGCGTTAAAAATCCCTCAGTATGCCTTTCTTCGGAGGGGAAGTAAAGCCGGCGGTCCCATGTCATAGATTTATAACATGAAAAGGAACCTTCCACTAATTACACTTGTGGAAGCAAAAATGTGTAGGTTAGTTTGATAACGCTATATTAGTTCCAACGTTCGCCGCCAGATACTGATTGTGATAGCATTTAGTAGCCACGTCCGCAGCTAGGTGTCGTGGACGGTAGCATTTGGTAGCAAAAGTAGGAATTGCTGTACTTGAAAAAATTAATCGTCTGCAGTCCTTCTAACTGAATCACAGATAACACACACTAATACAGCCATCACAATAAACAGCGGTTAACAGACAAATTCTACACACACCCATAGTACACGGGGCTACATGACCGCGTTGTCGCAGCCCCTAAACTAAGGAACCAACCAACCGAGAAATTTAGGGAATATGGTATGAAAATCAGCATTTTGATTTAAAAGAGCGGGATGCTATCGATAAGGAAGCAACACAAGAAAATAGAATGACGGGTAGGAAGAGCCATTGGAGCAGATGAACCATTTGAACTACTGGGTTGTATTGTCACTCAGGATGGTAAACTTTTGTTGTTGATTCATTTAGGGGATTTGCGACATCCAGATCATGTAGCCCCTTATATTTTTGTGTGTGTGGAGAATCTGTCTGATAACGTCTGTCATTGTGATGGCTGTTATAGTGTGTGTATTTGTAATTGACGTCAGAATTAGGAAGGAGGCGGCGGTGGCCTAATATTCGGAACCAACCCTGGCATTTGCCTGGAGAGGACGTGGTAAACCACACAGAAAACCACCTCCAGAACGACTGTGGTGGGAATTGAACCACGTTTTGCCTCGCGAGTCTGAGTGTAATCCTTTCCAACCCTCAGGGCAGAGTTAAATTGCTCGCCAATGGCGGTTTGGTAGGTTCCTCAGTTTAGGGGCTGCGACAACGCGGTTATGTAGCCCCGTGTACTTTGGGTGTGTGTAGAATCTGTCTGATAACCGGTTTACATGTGATGGTTGTATTAGTGTGTGTTATCTGTAATTCAGGTAAGGACTGCAGACGATCAATTTCAAGTAGGCTAGTTCCTACTTTTGCTACCAAATGCTACCGTCCATGACACCTAGCCGCGAACTTGGCTACTAGATGCCACCACAACCGGCACCTGGTTATGAACGTTGGAACTTAATAGAGCATTAATTAATTAATCTAACCTAGAAATTTAGCTTCACACAATATTGTATTTAGTGGAAGGTTCTTTAACATGCTATAAATCTTTGACATGGGCCCACCGGTTTTACTTCCCTTCCAAAGGAAGGCATACTGAGGGATTTTTAACGAAAACTATCTTAAAAAATCCGACGACTTCGGCCGGGTTTGAACCCATGATCTTGGTCATAGAAGCTCTGCATGCTACCAACTACGCCACCGAAGCCGCAGGCGGGTTATAAAAGCTAGTTTGGTCATACAAATGGTAGCTCTACTTATAACTATCATCATCATCATCATCATCATTATCATCCGATTCTTTTTTTCTCAGGTCAGTCGTTTTCTATGACAACGACTCGCGAGTACAGGCTCCTCCAAATTATGAATGCAGATATTCTTAACTTCTCAAGCGCAAATACTTGCTGGCTCAGGCACTCTAAATCCTTTGAACATTGCAGCCACACGAGAATTTCTCATTACACATAAGAAAAATGATTCTTGGTTTCACTCCTTGCTGACAAATTGAATGGCAAATAAATGAGCACTCTGCTTGTCTTACGCGCGTGTATTGATCGCCACCATGTCACCTGTGGGTAAAGCTTATGATTAATCTCCTCTCGCTCTTTCTTCAATGAAAGGTGTTCTTTCTTTCATTTTATTATTTTCATATTTTTTTTTTATCGTGCCAAAAGCAAAACTGCACATATGCTTCATTCCTAGAGATCAGAGTTGGGGAGTAAAGTCGTTACTAGTAACCGTCACTTTTATTGTAACGAGGGAATAACGCCGTTACTAGTAACATATACTAGTAGGCCTAACTGTTACTGTAACGCTGTTACTTTTACGCACATCAAAGCAAACGTTGAACTCAGGCTCCGAAACTGCGTGTGCGTCTCGGGCGAGTGGGGTTCGAGGTTCAAATCCTGGGCCTATCCAACAGCTTTCTTTGTTCTCTCTCTTCTCCTTTCAAGTGGAAGCAGATTGTTTGTTGAAATTAAGACACGGAACCAGAGTGATATGATATTCAACGTTTGCTTTGGTGTTCGTAAGGGAGCACGGGCCTGACCACTCGAGCTGATGACGTCATATGTTTAACAGTTGTAGTTCACTTTTAAGGTATTTCCGGACACTTGCGACCCTGAGCGTCCTATATCAAATTACTTGTGTCAGTGCCATGTACGTCGCCATAGAGAGTTTTAAACGTTAATGAGAGACACCCTGTATATATCATTATTTACAGGTCAACATTCAAAACTTAATGTCCAGACTTTTCAGCCAGTCTACTGCCTCTGTAGAGCCACTATGCAGTTCTTGAACAGATCCATTGAATCTTCTTTTTGGGCAGTCCATAACAACGTGCTGGATGGTCTGGGGCACATTATCACAGTCGCAGAATGGGTCTTCAGATCTTCCCCACTCGTGAAGCCAGAATTTACACCTACCATGATTTCTCCTGATGCTGTTTAGAGATGTCCGTTCCCTTCTGGATAAGTTGAAACCAGGAGGAGCTCTACAAGGATGAGGGATTAAACCCAGATGGTCAGGATTTGAAGAGGTCCAATCTTCATGCCAGATCTCATCAGCATCAAATTGTGTTTCCAGGAGCTTCTCATTTAGCTTCCATGATGGGTTTCTGGACTTTAATTCACATGACGATTGGGAAGAAGCCGGCCGTGGCCTTAAGTTCGAAACCATCCCGGCATTCGACTGAAGTAGAAGCGGGAAATCACTTCAAAGGTGGCTGAGATGGGAATGGGATGGCAAAACCGTCAATGGTATCTTCCACGGCCGTTCCATTCCAATTCCTCGCCCTGTGGTTTATTCATCATCATTAATTTCATTTATCATTAACTCCTCTCGTGAACTTGGTGTCAGGAAGAGCACCTGGCCGGTAAGGCTATTGCTCCATAGAAACTCATCTCACCTCACGGTCATGTCAAACAGCAATATTCATTTATATTATTATTATTATTATTTTCGTTTCAGTCGTCTAGGGACCACGAGCCAATTTGAATGCTTTGTCCTTTGCTGTTCCTTCTTCCTCGTCCAGTATTCCTTCATCATCTCACTATGTTTCCTCTTCCTTTCCTCGGACCATTTCGAGGCGGTTTTCTCTCCCTTCCACCCTTGGAATCCTTCCAGTTTTAGCACTTTTTACTTAACAATATCTCTTTGTGGTGTATCTCCTTCTCCGATATTATTTCTTTCCAAATCCTTTTTGACTTCTTGTACCCAGGTTGTTGTTGACTTCTTGTTCCACAGGAATGTGAAGATCTGCTTGGTTAACCCACTGTCATCCATCCTATACAAATGTCCAAAAAAAAGCAATCTCCTCTTCCGTATTGTTTCTGAAATGTTTTCTATTTTTCGATATATTTCATCATTACTTCTTAATTTCCAGAATTCTGCTGTTTTTAAAGGACCGAGTATTTTGCGTATAATTCTTCTTTCTACTACTTCCAATTTATCCAATTTGTAGTTCAGTACGAGACATACAGGCATTCCGGTTTGACTACGCTGTTGTAGTGCTGTATTTTAAGATATTCAGACAGACACTTTTTGTTGTAGGTATTCCTAGTTATGTCATACGCTCTTTCCATCTTTCGTATTCATTTATTATTATTATAAGGTGCGTTCAGAAAGTAACGAGCCGGAGGCTGGAATGCGCAAACCGGTGACGACATCGGCTAATCGTGGCGTGTGTAACAAGGTGTGGTTCCGACCAGAGCGTGGAAGATCACAGCCCTTCGCTAGTGGACACGCGTGCACGTCACGTGACAATACAAAGCGAGAAGCAGCATGCATCAATCGTCCAACCAAGACCAAGACAGTAGGCCATTCGACATGCTTCCTGGTGTGGTTGGAGACTGTGGGACACCCATTGGGCACACACTTTCCGAAAGTGCAGTCGTTCCTTCATGATGGTGTGCACACTTCCGGACGCTCAATCCGACCACGGCGGCTATGGCGTTCACTGTCATTCGGCGATCCTGGGTAATGAGGGCATCAACCAGCTGGACGTTGTCATCGGTAATGCAGGGGGGTGCCCCAGACCGGGCATCATCGGCTAACGAGACCCATCCTTCCCTGAAGCGCTTGGGCCACGTCTTGACCCTTGCAAGGGTCATGCAGTGTTCACCGTACACTTGTGACATTCGGCGATGAATGTCCGTTCCCCCTACTCCTTTCGCTGTCAGAAACCGAACACCTCTTTGCTCTTCGTTTGACGCCTCCATGTCACTGTTTGCAATGCGACTGGCAGCCTTGGACGATTGATGCATGCTGCTGCTCGCTTTGTATCGTCACGTGACGTGCACGCGTGCCCTCTAGCGACGGGCTGTGAGCTTCCACGCTCTGGTCGGAACCACACCTCGTTACACACGCCACGATTAGCCGATGTCGTCACCAGTTTGCGCATTACAGCCTCCGGCTCGTTACTTTTTGAACGCACCTTATATTATTATTATTATTATTATTATTATTATTATTATTATTATTATTATTATTATTATTATTATGCCTTTGTACGGGATATTCTATGTAAGTAGTTTTACCAAACAGGAACAAGTAACACGCTCAAGATGTTCAACGTTTCTCTCAATAGAGCCTGTACTGTATTTGTTCTGTTAGTGAGACATTCACCGGTGAAGTGGTGCTTTTAAAATGATCCCCATAAAGCGAGTCCAATCTACAGATTACTACTCTAGTTCTCTCGGTCCTCAACTCAAGTTCCTTTTATGTCCTTTTAACTTCCATTATTAACAACTGTACATGGCCGGCGAGTAATATTCCATCCGAAAGTAATTTGAAATGAAAAGGAGAGTTATGCAATTGAGATTTTAAACTAATGGAGTTTCTAGTAGTGATCCTAGAACCGAGTATTCATACTTTTAATGGAATGAAGTCTTTGAACTCTAAAAATAGCTGAAATAATGCAGGGACGTATTCAGGAATTCTTTCGTAAGAGAATTCTACTTGCATATCAGTGTTGCCAACAGTTGTTCCCCAAAATAACTAACGTATCCCGAGGGAGGTGTTAAAGGGGCTGCAGCACCCTTCGAAATTCTCTCAAAATACATAGAAAAATTATTTCAAAAAACAGCTGCGTTTTATACTATAATTTTGTTTCAGCAAATATTATTCATTTTATAATAATAATAATAATAATAATAATAATAATAATAATAACCACAGAGAGATATTTTTAGGCAAAACGTGCTAAAAATGGAAGGATTCCAAGGTAGGAAAGGAAAGAAAACCGGCTCAAAATGGTCCGAGGAAAGAAAGAGGAAACATAGTGAGATCATGAAGGAATATTGGAGAAAGAAGAATGAACAGCAAAGGACAAAACATTGAAATTGGCTCGTGGTCCCTAGACGACCGAAACGATAATAATAATAATAATAATAATAATAATAATAATAATAATGGTTTGAGGCTACGTCCCTTTTAACTACTGCGTCTTTTAGAGACCCCAAGGTGCCGGAATTATGCCCCAAAGGGGATCTTTAACGTGCCAGTAAATCTACGGACATGACTCCCTCGCATTTGCGCACCATCAAGTGCCAACTGACTGCGCCGGGATTCGATCCCGCTATTTATTCATTTTAGTAAGGCCACAAACCTAGTAGTTGCTATTGTTGTTTCATTTTGGGACGTGCATACCATGGTCGTTTCATATCCGTGAATTTGGGTGTGTGTAGAATTTTGTCTGATAACCTGTACTATTTGATGGCTGTATTATTAGTGTGTGTATCTGTAATTTAGGTGATTATTGGGAAGGAGGCGGCATTGGCCTTAAGTTAGAAACCATCCCGGCATTTGCCTGCAGTAAAAGCAGGAAATCACGGAAAATCGAACCCACCTCTTCTCAGTTTTGCCTCACTTGGTTGGACCTCCAGGGTGACAGCCCAAAATGTAAGCCGCTACACCACAAGGAAGTTGGAAGGAAAATCCTGGATACGCGCCTGCTCTAGACTATTAAGTCACAAAATAAAAGTTCGCAAATTTTAAGGTAACCGAAACTGTTGAAACATTTTGAAGACTTCCTTTGTGATTTGCAGTTAATCTTATTTATTTATTTATTTATTAGGGACGAACAGGCCATTCCCGTTACAAAATCTTATTTATGTGAATATTGTTATTGTAGCGTCATTTGGCCCTTAATACAGCGTGGTAACTGTATTAAGGGGAAGATAGAATTAGAAAGGAGGCGGCCATGGCCTTAAGTTATCAACTGTCGTGATATTTGCCTGGAGTAGAAGTAGATAACCACTTCTCGGATGACTGAGACGGGAATCGAACCCACCTGTTTTCAGTTTTTCGTCCGTCTCGTTGCGTAGTGGCTCGCATTCTTGGCTGTACCCGAGGAGGCCCGGATTCGATTACCAGCACTGACAAGAAATTTATTTCTGGTCTGAGGGCTGGAGTGGGGTACACTCAGCCTCGCATGGCAAAACTGAGAAGAGGCGGGTTTGATTCCTAACTCAGCCAACCTGGAAGTGGCTTTCCGTGGTTCCCCACTTCTACTCCAGGCAAATGCCGGGATGGTAGTTGACTTAAGGCCACGACCGCTTCTTACCCAAATCATACCTCAATTACAAAAATGCTCACATTAATACAGACATCACAGTGACAAAGGTTATTAGAGAAATTCTACACACACCTAAGTACACGGGGATAAATGACGATGTCACAGAGCCCCTAAAGAATCAACAACAGCAACAAATTTTCAGTTTTTCCACTCGAGGCTGAGTGTACCCCGTTCCATACCTCTGACCAGAATGACATTTCTTGGCAGAGTCGGGAATCGAACCCAGATTTTAGGAGTGACTGCTGAGAATGCTAACTCTTACACCGCGAGGTGGTCTTAATGCCTTCAATGGACAAGTGGAAGTACAGGACCGAAAGAGCACTCTATGCGTATCAACTGGACAGCGAGCATCACATATTAATAATTGTATTAAGCCGAGTCCCCAAAGGATCTGCAGTGAAAATTCTTGACAGTTTATGTGTTTTAATTAACAGTGGAGCGTGTAATCCGAACCATTTCTCATTGCCGTTGAGTTCTTTGTTTGCAATCCCTGCATGATTTACGAGCAGGTCTCTAAGTGGTTTACGATATTGGATCATCGTCCTCAGTCAGCCAGGTTAAAGCATTTAAACCTCTCCCACTGTGAAGTGGTCCATACATCGCGGGTTGGATTCCATTCCAAGGAAGATGGATTTAAAAGAAATTCACGACACTAATGAGTCGAACGATGTTGACTCGTAAAAGATCTCTCGTATCACATGTGGTAAGTACAAAACAAAATTAATTAAAACTTGAGCCAAAGGCCACCCAGTAGAATTTAGGTTTAACTGCCAGATGACAATGATAAATGGAATGCCCAAATTGGGGAGGTGATCGCCTCAATGGCCCCAACTCAAAAGATCTACTGTACTGAGGCCACACGATTCTTCTTCTTCTTCTTCATCGTCTTCATCTTCATCTTTCGGATGGGTCTACTGGGGACCACGTTCGTTCAACTGTTTGGTTTTGAGTTTTGCTTTTGCCCAGTACTGACACATTTCTTCCCGGTGTATTTATCTTCTTTCCTACGACCAGGGGGTGCCCTTCTTTAAAGGTTTGCCCTGAAAACCGTGGAGTTCCCTATCTATTATTATTATTATTATTATTATTATTTATTCAAGTTGTTTAGACCCATAAGATCACATAACACAATTTATGATCTGCTGCTGTTATTTTCTTGTTTTTCCAAGATTCCTTCATCATTTCGCTATGTCAAACTCGACGTTCTTCCGTCCATCGTTTACCCGATCTCCTTGGTCGAACGTCAAACGGCATACAGTTTATTGTAAATATTGAAACAAAACGAAAACAAAGAGGTGGGGAATTCCAATGCCTTAAATGAGTTCCGTGGTACCTTATCAGATTTTCTGACTTTTTAATGCTAAGCACGTAATCTTCAAGTATGCCGAGAAATTCGCAAAACATAATGTAGATGTGTCGGACGAGCAGTTTGTTTGTTTGTTTGTTTGTTTGTTTGTTTTATGCATTACGTCCGGTGCGCTGGCGATCCCAACTTGACTCGATCAGACGCGGCGAAGAGCTGTCGCAGCGCTGGCAGTCGGGGCAGGCAGCCCAGCCAAGAGAGGCAGGAGCCAGCCTTCGGGCTTGCGGTGCAGCATAGCTAGCACGCTGAGCGTGCAAAGTGGACGCCGCTGTACTAGATAATGGCGGGGTTTACCTGGGGACAACAACAACAGAGCGAGGTGAAATATCACTCTCACTATTCCCACAGTGCGGGTACTTTTGCATTAACTTTTGACTTACATATTAGCACCCGTTTAAAAATAAAAATTCGAATTAATGTCCGTTTTCACAAACGTCAACTATCTCTTAATTCATCATTAAAGGTCATTTAACTTTGCACGAGCATTTCATCAAACAGAAATGCTCGTTAACTTACCACTAACGAGGAATTAACGTTAAATGGCCAAATCTGACCACACAACTCTCTAAAGCATCGTTAAAGGAGGGAAACAGCTGAACTCTACCTCGTGTATCTCACAATGGCGGTTTGTTTCTGGATTTCACACGAATATGAATATAAAATATGTTTATGACAATGAAATTATAAAAGATCATACATGTTAGACTACTAATACCAAGGAAGAAGAATACGAAAATAAAAAAGCACATCTGAAGTGGATTCGAACTCCTCCCAACTCCGCATAATGAACTCAACGCAACGCAACCACCTACGCTACGAAGAAAGGAAGGAAGGAAGAAAGATTGGAGTTTTACGTGACCGCGAATCTTGTGATTATGAGCCACGGCACCTCCTTTTTTTACGTGGAATCCGAACCACAGGACATGGCATTTCACTTCGAAAATCTCACATGGATTGACCGGGAATCGAACCCGCTACGAAGACAACGGAGAGAGCGTGTCCTATTTAGCTAAGTAAACAATGTATTCGCACAACTGTCCATGGGCGCCCGAAGGATTTTTTCCAGAGGGGTGCCAAGTTATAATCTGCCTAATAATTCAAATAGCATTGTTTCCAAATATCTAGTACTGGCCGTTACAGCGGATCCATCACGTTTTTCATATTCTTAACAAGCTATCAGGAATACTCCGCAATGGTCTTCTTAACATAATTAATTATGAGCGAAGTTGTAAATTCGTATTGTACGTTACGCGTACTTGTGCCGCCCATGGTTTTAGCAAATTTTCGTTTTAGAAAGAAAATATTTCATTTGATTATTGCTGACCATTGAGTAAAATATAAAACTCACTAAATCATGTAGTCGCCTCAGTAGCGTAGCGGTCAGCATGGTTAGCTGCTGCCCCGGAGGTCCTGGGTTCGATTCCCGGCTCTGCCCCGAAATTTGAAAAGTGGTACGAGGACTGGAACGGGGTCTCCTCAGCCTCGGGTGGCCTAAATGAGTAGAGGGGGTTCGATTCCCCCTCAGCCATCCTCGAAGTGGTTTTCCGTGGTTTCCCACTTCGTCTTCGGGTAAATGCCGGGATGGTACCTTCTTCAAGGCCACGGCCGCCTCCTTCCCTCTTCCTTGCCTATCCATCCTAACCATCCCTTACCTTCCCTCATGAGGCCCCTGTTCGCTTTGCAGGTGAGGCCGCCTGGGCGAGGTGCCAATCCCACCTCACCAGCTGTATCCCTTCCGATTCGATGTTCCCAGCTCTAGGACACTGCCCATAGAGGCGGTAGTGGAGAGTTCCCTAGCTGGGTCCGTGGGTTCCACCAACCTGGAGGGTAAAAAAAAAATCTAACTTAGTCGCTTTGATAACGATAAACATCGTAGGATCATTTAAATATTGTACATTCGCCTTGTACAGGGTCTTTCATAAAAAATAAGAAAGGCAAGCGGCAGTTTTGTTATTCGCTGCTACGGCCTTGGCCGAGCTTGTACAGTACGGTACTTGGTTCATATCTTTTAAAGCTTTTGCCTCGAATAAAGTCTTCTGTATTCACCTTCCTTTAGAATTATGTTCCGGAAAATCTCAAGGGAGCATCACAAACAACAATCAGTGCTAAACGCTTCTTCATCTGTCCGCCATGTTTCTCCAAAGTGAAACCGAGTCTACGCTTGCGCGAGAGGCGTAAAGCGTATTTAAGTAATTACGAACCCGAGTGGCCTCGTGAAATACATCGATAATAACTGTGCATTAACTCTCGTATTAGGTTAAATAGAAATTAATTAACTAATCGTTAGTAAAGAGTTGGTGAAAACGGCGCTAAGGAAGGTAAACTTCGAACTATCCATGATTTGTTTCCATTGATTTGATGTGAAATACAAGAGACCGACACAAATCTTCGAACTATTGACTAATTAAAAAAAAAAGAATAGGTAAAATTGTGAAAGTTCGAATTGTCTAATACCCTCTGTATAATTACACAGAAAGAAGAAAATATTGCGGAAAAACTCACTGTCATATGATATTCCTTCCACCCACAGCGTAGCCATGCGTGTTAAGTCACGCTCTACGACTGCATGGGGGAGCTGGAAGTCCGAATATCGAAATTTCAAATCCCGGCAATGACAGCGCAATTCGGAGTGTGACTTTCCCCAGTTTCTTTCACACTCTAGTTAGGCAAATTACTTCAAGTTTCGGAGCTTATGCCCCGATTCTAAGCGCTAGTTGCCACATCTACACAAAATTACAGGTCTTCAGACAAATTCAATACACACCCAAGTACACGAGGTTGATGACAAAAAGATGTCTCAAGCCCCTAATATTAATCAACAACAACGATTCTTCAGCAAAGGAAAAACTTCTTTGAAATTATCACCACATGCGATTCTTTGTCTGTGTTAGTATTTAAGAAAATACAAGTGAATCGGGCAACGATGCTTAATATAAGGCATACCGTACATCGTAAGCACAAGGGACTGTTGACCATCATTTCCTTTGTCCCTAAATGATATCCCATCGTGATGTGCAAACTGAAATGCCTGTTGGTGCCATATAATTGTACCGTATTGGAATGAGCAATAGGTTTATGATTAGTTGATTACGTTTCTATTATTATTGGTAGCTCTCACAACTCCCGCAGCGCGCCACTGTTGACTCCTGATAATATGCTACACGCACATCCATCTTCCCGCTCTTGTCGTGCTAATGGGCCGTTAATGACGTCATTGTTGCTTCAAGAGGGAACTGCGCTTTGATGTTGCTCAATTATTAACGCTTAATTATTAGCCATAGCGGGTAAACCAACTTAATATCAGGGCTTTGAAAAAATCATAACAGAAGATAATTTAGCAAAATTGCCGTTAATAGTTTTATTTTTAATAGATCTGTGCTGTTTTTGAACTAATCTAGTGAGGTGTCGAAGTTTTGAAGTGAAAAGAACAGCATAACCAATAATAATATATAATAATAATAATACTTTTGGGAATACATCCTGGTCTACATATCATCTTGGAGATCTGTTCCATAGTTCGCTCGTTTCTCAATGAGCCACCGTAAAATAAGTTGTCATACCGTCTTGCAAACAAGCCGACGCACAGTGGTCCGGATTTGAAAAAAAGCGGACAAAAATATTTTCCGCTAAATGAAATGAAATACTTCTGTATAAAACTTTAAATTAGATGTTACTATTCGGTAAATTTGTCTTAGTACATAAAATTACTTACTTATTCATCCTCTGATCCGGATGAGTCGACTTCTTCTTCTTCTTCCCCTTCCTGCTCCGTCTCGTCCTCGGTTATTGACAATAAATTACACACCTCCTGAGGCAACTGTCTTCATTTCTTCTTCGGTACACTTCCCGTGCTTGAGATTACTGGATCAGAGCTTAGCAATAGTCTATGGAACAAGTCAAAATTATTGGAAATTCTTGAGGATTTTCTGGTACGGTCTTCTCTATATTTTCTTACGTCTTGGTTTCTAGACTCTCAAGACCTCTTCTGAAAGTTCTCCAATCGGCAAAATAGCTGCTTCTATAATGAAAGATCCACGGATAAGTATTTTATGGAGTGTTAGAGGCATTTAACACCACGGATATAGCCGTACATGTACATAAAAGCTTGCTATTTCGCAGCAGTAGGAATTGAACTCTGAACTATTAATCTCATGACCAGAGGAAATTGCTTTTAAAATTATTCCAAAACGAGTTATTAACTCACAGTCTATCCCTGTTATTTCGGATGCTACTTGAGGTTGTTCAAAAAACCTTCGGGCAGTGTTGCCATCACTGGTTGTTCCATATCCAGGCTTCGGAATATCAACTAGAAGACCTAATCTCGTTCTGAATGAGTCTTGCACAATTTTTTCTTTCTTTCGAATAAGTCTCGATTTCCATCTTTCACGCTCACTTTCCACTTTTTAAAACCAAGGCGGTACGAAATATGCAGGAGACATTCAAAAAATCGAAAGTGGGCGTGTGGAACTGAAATTCCAAACTCAAGTTGTAAATTGTTGACGAGCTTTTGTGCCACTTATGTAGATTTCTGAAATGTTCGCACCATTCGTTTGCCCCTTGTTGGTGTAGTCGTGGTAGCTTCTTTTTAGCTTGGCTGATGAATCGTCTCCCTCTGCCCTTAAATTCATAACGGTCGCATAGGCAAGCTCTGATGAAGTGGCACTCTCCCTTAGGTCTGTAATTTTCCTTATTTTGCTTCTCTCCGTTAGCTCTTGAAATTCTTTTGGAGGACGACCTCGATCTACTGATTTTGCGGAGCCAGGAATGCTCGGAATTGAGATCACAATTTCTGTTTTCTACCAGTCTGAATATTTCTTCCAAAAAAGCATGTTCTAAGAAGTTACACTTTCTCCACCGGTCAACATACGGCAAAAATGATGATGATGATGATGATAATTGTTGTTTTAAGTGGCCTAACATCGAGGTTATCGGCCCCTAATGAAATGAAATGGCGTGAAATGAAAGGATGTAGATAAAAACAATTCACTGCCATGGATGAAACGAAAATGGTGTTTATAAAACAGACAGTGAGCCCCAAAAATTATGCCTTATTTGAATAAAAAGAATAAAAGGCGGATGGTAAAAAAGGATAAAACAAATAAGGCATAGTGAACAATAACATAGATGAACACAATAAAAAACATAAAACAGATATACGGCAAAAAGAAAAGGTTCTTATATTATTATACACCGTTTTCTCTACACTGTCGTCAACATTTAAGTGGAATTTGTTAAGGAGATATGTTACCACAAACTTTCCTTGACGCGCGCGAGGCTGATTTTTGTTCTCTCGAATCTTGTTAATAAGATCACTGCGTCTAACAACGAAAATTCATTTTTCACTCTTCACAACACACACAACTACTACTAATCAATTACTTCTTGAGATTGAAGATTATTTTGGATTCAAGGCCTCGAGATATCCCTTGCGTAGCATAAACAAATATCTCAACAGGCCCTTATCTCGCGCGAGTGTTTATCCTCAGAGCGCGCAGCGATGTTCTCTCCCTTCTCAATCACGCATCTGGCGGGTTCTGGCGATGAAACCTTTAAGGATATATTCTCCAGTCTTCATTTTAAAAGTTGCATAAGTTTCATGGTATACATATGTATACATTTTTTTGTAGGTCAAGCAAAATTTATTTTTCTTGAAGAAAATAAAGCACTATAAAAATAAGTATAACAGTCCTTATAAGTGATCTGAAATCAAAAATCATGCTATAATCAAATATATCAGATCACAAACTACATACAGATACAGTATTATAGACCACGAGTTTCGTTTTGAAGTTAGAATTATATTTCAAAGTTTGCTTAATGGAGCGCGGAAATCAGAAACGAAGAGTTGTATCACTTTTGTAGTATTATATCTGAGAAACACAGAAGCAATTTCCAAAGAAAAAGTGAAATTAATGTACACTGATTAACATACTTCACTTGGGAGTTGGTTTGGCCTTTCTAATATATAGTTGAAAAATCTATTTTTGTCCGCTTTTTTACGGATCCGGACCTCTGTGCGACGATATGTTGATTAGTCCCACTTATGTGGTGAAATGAATGTCATGAAAAAATGAAAATCCACAGCCTGCTTCCAGTCTCCGACCGGGTCAGGAATGGAATGAATGTAGCCACCATCTAGCGGCGAGGATATGAACTGTGCCGGCTGCCGAGGCCTGACGCACTCCCCTGGGGCAATGATTGAATGAATGACCGATGAAATGAAATGATAGTGGAGAGTGTTGCTGGAATGAAATTTTTGACAGGGAAAACCGGAGTACCCGGAGAAAAACCTGTCGGCCTCCGTTTTGTCCAGCACAGATCTCACATGGAGTGACCGGGATTTGAACCACGGACCCAGCGGTGATAGGCCGGCGTGCTGCCGCCTAAGCCACGGAGGCTTTTAAATGAATGTCATAATAATAATAATAATAATAATAATAAGAAGAAGAAGAAGATTTCAGGCTAAAATAGACAAACGTAATACAGTAAAAAGGGTATTTACAGATGAGGAACGCCTGAGAAGATCAGAGCGAATGAAGAGCTACTGGGCGACTCGGAAAGGAAACTTACTGAAGAAGAGGACCAAGAAATGATTGACTGAAGTGGTCCAATGAGGCCGTAAAAGCAGAATAATAATAATAATGCGAGATCGAAAATATACCTTCGGTCAATAAATTTATTATATAATAATAATAATAATGATAATAATAGGGCACGTGATCCGAATGACGTCTACATAATTTACCAAGGCTATCTTCACCTTGCTCCAACAGAAAAAGAGAAAGAGAGCTTGGTTCAGTGAGATACAAAAAGTTCTGCACGAGATTGAGATCTCATATGAAGATATCCAGGAACATGACCACCTTAAGAGTTTTCAATCAAAGTCGATGCTGAAAACTGGAGAGGCGTGGACGAAAGAGAGAAAGGAACAACACTGTCTACGAATGGAGGAATACCTTAAAGCTGTAAGGAGGCAGTTGAAATGACGTGGTCAAAGCTGTAAGGAGGCAGTTGAAATGACGTGGTCGTTAGTTTATCGAAACGAAACAATAATAATAATAATAATAATAATAATAGTATACTCACATTTGATGGATTCTAGGAGCCAGAAACAGCGACCGAGAAGATAAGCCATTGGACAGATGATTAGAAAGCAGCTGCAAGCAAGAGAATGAAGGAATAATGGCGCTAAAGAGAAATGAAGTCCTGAAGAGTTATTTACGTAGGCCGAAATGGAATCAATGATGATAATAATAATAATAATAATAATAGTTATAATAATAATATCACTATAATAAGAAGTCGCTGTGGCCTTAAGTTAGGCCTAGAGTAGAAGCGGAAAACCACAGAAAACCGCTTCCAGGATAGCTGAGGTGTTGCCTCACGAGGCTGAGTAATCCCCGTTTCACCCCTCACACCAGAATTAAAATTTCTTGGCAGAGCCGGGAATCAAACCCATATCTCCGGGGCGACAGCCAAGAACGCTAGCCGCTACACCACGAGTTGGTCCATTTAAAAATAATTCGACTGTTAGGGTAATTCATATATGGAACAATGTTTTGTAAGTTTGTATTCTGGTAGCCTACTGTACTTGAGACTGGTGATCAAGATGCCTGTCGACAACAATATTGTGTCTGTTATAAAACCTAGCCTAGACGTGGTGGGATTGTTCTGTTGTGATTAGATTTTGGAGTCATTAAAATCCCAGCGCACGTAGTCTGTAATTTGGCTCCGTCTTCTGTAATTCCTCCCCGTTTTACAAAGACGAGCACACGTCACAGCGTGCATAGCAAGAATGAAATAGAAGGGTTCCTAACACAGTTGCCAGGGACTGAGGTAATCCCTTGTTATAATCAGAGGTACTAACAGAATCTCTGATCAACCTGCGACAGCCTGACGAGCACACGTCACAGCTTGCATAGCAAGAATGATTATGATTGTTTGACACAACATAACGGTGTAGTCAAGCTAGATAAGGGATTAATATGAGAAACATGTTATTGGATCAGGATGTGCGATTTATCTTTTTCTTCAATAAACCAAGGCCGGTATTAACGGCAGTATTAAAGGTGTCGGGACATTCTCATTAGACCGGGCAGCGCTTATATGGCTATTAGCTTATGTGTGGCGAGAATTGAAACCAGGTCTTTAATAGTTGAAGATTATCCAGAATACAGTAACATACACCACATTAGGGAGAGTAGACTTGGCCACATACAGTCACATTTGTACGACGAACACAGAAACATAGGTATGCGAGAGGGGAAATACCCAGGTATATAAGAGACCCTGGCACACAGGAACTTCCCCCAGTTGAGTGTAGATAGTGACGAAGACAACTGCTCTCACCAGGACAGGCAAGACTCAATCAGATAAGTAGCCTGTACAATACAGCCTGAATTGACCATTTAACTACAATCACATATTCACTCTAAACAAGCAAGTTTGGAGATCAATCACCACTTTCAGTATTTTAACAAAACATCACATAGACTATAACTAACAAATATTGACGATTTGAAGTATCTCAACTAATAAGCAACTATAGAAGTGTACATATTGTTAATATTTTCACCCATACTTTCAGACATAAAAATCATTTAGGTTAAGTGTAATGGATCTGATGATGATCGATCGCTTGACGATCGAAACTGGTCATCCAAGTGTATTTATTAATCTCATGTATTTTCTTTTCAGAATTAGGGAATAACCCACCTCATTTGAGTACAATCGTGTTTACCGACTGAAAAGCATCAGCCTTTCGTTTAGCAAGAATGAAATAAAAGGGTTCCTAACACACTTGCCAAGAACTGAGGTAATCACTTGTACGCGAATAATCAGAGCTACTAACCAGAAGGCGGTGAGGTTTTTGGAGAATCTCTCACAACCTGTCGCAATCTGACAATCACACGTTACAATTTGGATAACAGGAATGAAATGAAATGATTTTTAACACACTTGCCAGCGACTGAACTTCTGAAGTAATTCCTTGGATTGTGAAGTGTAGGCCTATTACCCGTGTGAAATACGGTTGCCAACGGCCAAGTTAGGACCTACGCTTTGCTTTAATTAGATTTGGTGGCTCACCTTGCACCGTCCACCTCGTTGCGTAGTGACTAACATTCTTGGCTGTCACCGCGAAGGCCCGGGTTCGATTCCCGGCACTGTCAAGAAATTTAATTCTGGTCTGTGGGCTGGAACTGGGGCTCTCTCAGCCTTGTGAGGCGGATCACCTTCATGATCTCCTCCCTATTAGCAGTTAAACGCAGTACTTCGCAAGAAAGAATCTGAAAGATTTGGCGGGAGCGATATAAGAATAAAACAAGATGTTCAGTAAAGAACATATAGCCTACTTTCTCCTAAATGCATGGTTATTGTTATAACTCTTTGTCCTTTTCAAGGAGTATAATTGTATGTTGGTTGTAGTAGCTTGTAGAAATACAACGTGTTATACGGATAATAAAAATGAATACGAGGTGCCCTTTGCTAGTACTACCTCTGTACAAAATTTCATTCAATTCGGTTTCACCGTGTTTAAATTGATATGATGAGTCGATTTGCACACATACATGGCCGCTATCTGCAAACTATTGGGCTGATGACCTTGTAGTTCAGTCAATAGATGCTTCCCACAAAAAGGTATGTGGTTGCAAAAGTTGGTAGGGATCAAATAATTAGGTTGGTCAAAATTTGATTTAAGATTTTACCATTTGGGTGGGCACCATTCCGTTTCCGTCAAGATGGCGGCAATATAAAACATGACCCTGAGGTGCCCTTCGCTAGTGCTACCTCCTTACCTAATTTCGTTCAATTCGGTTTTACCGCGTTTGAATTGATAGGGGGAATCGATTTGTTGCCTACACATATATGGCCGCCATAAGAAAACTATTGGACTGACGACCTTGTAGCTTGGTCAAAGAACGCTTTTCACATAAAGGTATGCTGTTACAAAATTTGGTAGAGATCAGATGAATAGGTTGGTCGAAATTTGATTTAAGCTTTTAATATTAGGGTGGCCGCCATTACGTTTCCGTCAAGATGGCGGCGATATAAAACATGACACTGAGGTGCCCTTTGCTAGTGTTACCTCTGTACCGAATTTCTTTCAATTTGGATTCACCGTGTTTGAATAGATAGAGGGAATCGATTTGCACACATACATGGCTACCATCCACGAATTATTGGGCTGATGACTTTGTAGTTCGGACATAAGATTCCTCGTGCATAAAGATATAATTTTTGAAAATTAGGTAGAGATCAGATACTTAGGTTGGGCGTAATTTGATTTAAGCTTTTAACATTTGGGTGACCGCCATTACGTTTTCGTCAAGATGGCGGTGATATGAAATATGACACTGAGGTGCCCTTTGCTATTGCTACCTCTGTACCAAATTTCGTTCAATTTGTATTCACTGTGTTTGAATAGATTGGGGGAATCCGTTTGCACACATACATGGCCGCCATCAGCAAATTATTGGGCTGATGACCTTGTAGTTTGGTCAAAATATTCCACATATATAAAGTTATAATGTTGCAATAACCGGTAGAGATCAGATGATTAGGTTGGTCGTAATTTGATTTAAGCTTTTAACATTTGTGTGGCCGCCATTACGTTTTCGTCAAGATGGCGGCGTTTTAAAACATGACACTGAGGTGCCCTTTGGTAGTGCTACCTCTGTACCAAATTTCGTTCAATTTGGTTTCACTGTGTTTGAATTAATTGGGGGAATAGGTTTGCACACAAACATGGCCGCCATCCGCAAACTATTAGGCTGATGACCTTGTAGTTTGGTTAAAAATGCTCCCCATAAAAGGGTATGTGGTTGCAAAATTTGGCAGAGATCGGATGATTAGGTTAATCGTAATTTGCTTTAAGCTTCGAAAATTTGGGTGGCCGCCATTACGTTTCCATCAAGAAGGCGGCAATATAAAACATAACACTGAGGTGCCCTCTGCTAGTGCTACTTCTGTACCAAATTTCGTTCCATTCGGTTTCACCGTGTCTGAATTAATATGGGGAATAGATTTGCACCCCAACATGGCCGCCATCCGCAAACTATTGAGCTGATAACCTTGTCATTTGGTAAAGGGAGGCTCCCCACATAAAGGTGTGTTGTTACAAAATTTGGCATAGATCGGATGATTAGGTTACCGGTAGTCGTAATTTGATTTAAGCTTTGAACATTTGGGTGGCCGCCATTACGTTTCCGTCAAGATGGCGGCGATATAAAACATGACACTGAGGTGCCCTTTGCTAGGGCTACCTCTGTACCAAATTTCGTTCAATTCGGTTTCACCGTGTTCGAGTTGATAGGGGGGGACGGACATTCAGAGTACACACACTCACACACGACTCACACACACACACACAGACAGACACACAATTTTTCGACCTGTGTTGATCTCATAAGTCTACTTTCATTTTTTGCAAAAATTGAAAGTAGTCTAATGACCACATTCGGGCTCCTATTAGCTGGAGTTTGGCAGCTACAGTGAGAGCCTTCTCTATAGAACGGGGCCGTGTAACGGCCGGAGAAGTCCGAGTCAACACTTGATGACTAGCATTTGCGGATTACACAAGAGCGGGTCGGGAAATACCGGCTGCTGTCATGCCATTTATTATGTATGGAGCTGGCAAGATACTTTAGTTGAGAAAATTAAGACCTGTGGTGAAGTACTGTAGCCTATATCGTATCCCGTGAACATTGTTAGGTATGAAACAAAACGTCAAATTTTCCTAGTGAAAACGTATCTTCTCAAGAGTTGTTCTACAGAAATGTGTTCGTACGTTTCAGCGCCGTGCGATATTTACTTGTAGAGGAACCTCAAATGAAAGGGATACAGAAACAATCCGCGTACTCTGGAGGTTCTCGATAACGAAGTACGAGTAACTGCACTGATACGGAATATCGCCGGCCCCGTGGTGTTGGAGAAGTGCGCCTGCCTTGCTCCCGGAGGTCCTGAGTTCGATTCCCGGCTCCGTCAAGGATTTTAGAAACTGACGTGAGGGCTGGAACGGGGTGCTCTCAGCCTCGCGAGGACAATTGAGTAGCTGTCTGGCAGTACGGCAGCGGCCGGTCACGGAGACCAAGATAAACGGCCGAGGGCACCCTACGCGCTGATCACACGTCACTCCATAATCTGCAGCGGTCGCTTGATATTCCTAGGCCCTTCATAGGCTTTAGCGCCACGGGGTTTGGTTTGGTTTGGTTTGGTTTGGTTTGGTTTTGATACGAAATATCAGTGAGGATGAAATACAGCGAATGTACCAGAACTTCCTACGTTGGTGCAATGTGTGTTTAGAAAATGAAGAACAGCATTGCCAGCAACTACTGTGACATTTATGATGTAAGTATTAAGTTATTAAATACGTTAAAAAATGTAAATGTGTTGAAGCAGGTGGGCGCTACGCTACTGCTAGTACCAGTGCCTTGCTCGACAGGTGGCTAGCCACACTGCCCCATCCATCACACGATGCCTGCGAGGTTCCGTTCTGTAGTGAAGGCTATCTATAACCTTACAGTATACCGGTATCTTGAAGAACATGTAATATTGCAATTATAATGTCAGACGAAGTGCAATGATCAAGATTATGCAAATAGTTTATGGGGTTCCGTCAAAACAGGTGGCCGTGTCACTAAATTACAGTAGATTACGGAATCAAAACATATGTTGCTAGACTGATAAGAAGGACCCTGTAGAATCACGGATGCTTTTATTCGCCATTCGTATTAGGCCTACAAGTCGCAACACGTTTCAACTCTTGGGATAAGTACGCTTGCACATGTTGCCATGGTAACTAGATATCGGAAATTGGTCCATGCTAATTCCTGATAGACTCCACTCCTAGTTCGGTTGGTTGGTTCCTCAGTTTAGGGGCTGCGACAAAGCAATCATGTAGCCCCGTGTACTTTGGGTGTGTGTGGAATCTGTCTGATAACCGGTGTTAATTGTGATGGCTGTATTGGTGTGTGTTATCTGTTTCTAATTCAAGTAAGGACTGCAGATATTCGATTTTCAAGTACAGGGTCTTTCATATAAAGTAAGAACGGCAAGTGGCAGTTTTGTTATTCACTGCTGCAGTGGCCCCCTGCTTTAAACGTGTGTACAATCCTGTATGAAACATTACCTTATAAAAGATGCTGGAAGTGTCGTCCTTCCTGGGTTATACAAGCATTGTATCTGGTAACCACATTCTGGCTGACGCGAGTGAGTTCTGCCACTGCAATGTTTCTGATTTTTAATTTTATGCTTTTTATTGAGCACTGAGTCAGTAGTGTCAAACTTATTTACAATTACGTGATTTTGTGCTAGTGAAGGTGGCACTTCATCAGGAAATTGCTGAACAAATGCATCACGTACCCGCCGAGCCGACTCGTACTTAAAATAAGTTTTACATACAAAAATACGACATTGTAATGGTAGCTGTCTCATGTTAACATCTGAGGTTCAGACAGGTGACTGAACACCTGCACGTTTATTGCAAGGTCGAGTACAGTATATACTATGCGCGCGCTTTCAATACTACAGCAGGGGACCGTGGCACGCCACAAGCTCGGCCAAGGCCACTGCAGCAGCGGATAACAAAGCCGTCGCTCAACGTTCTTACTTTATATGAAAGACCCTGTAGTTCTAACTTTTGCTACCAAACGCCCCCGTCAACGGCCATCTAGTTCTGAACTTGGTTACTAGATGCCACCGCAGTTGGCTCCTGGCGACGAACGTTGGAACCTAAGAGCGTTAGTCAAATATAACCTATATTTTTAATTAATGCAGCCAGTGGCCATGTACTTTTCTTTTCAGGACGGGTCAGGGAAGGGATATTAGAAGGAAGTCGGCCGTGGACCTATTGAAAGGAACCGTCTCGGCATTGGCCTGGTGGTAAAAATGGTAAACCACAAAAACATTTTCAGGACGGCCGAGGTGGGATTCGAACCCACGCTCTCCCGATGCTTGGGAGGCACGAGGTAGCGCGTTAGCGCTCTCGGACACCGCGGCCGGTATAACTTGTAATTTAGCTTCTCACGAGTGTAATTAGTGGAAGGTTCTTTACCATGCCATAAATCTATGACATGGGACCGCCGGCTTTACTTCCCCTCCGTAGGAAGGCATACTGAGGGATTTTTAACACTCTTTAAGAAATCCGACGACTTCGGCCGGGTTTGAACCCGCGACCTTGCCCACCGAAGCCACCACCACTCCTAGTCCAAAACTTTATCTGTGTTAAAGTTTGGGAACTGGTGGCCTAATGGGTTGAGAATTCAATAGTCGGGAGATCTGGACTAGGCTATAACGTGGGCTTGTCCATATCTCGACTCTTCATGGCTTGGTGTGGTGCGGGCTTTAATAAGCCGACTGATCTGTTTAGTTTACGATTGCTCGCGACTGGCAGACGGGCTGACATTATAGCGGTGTTTATGGCCTGGGCATACCAGACGCCTCATTTAATGTTATCGTCTATCGGACGACATGTGGTTTGCTTGGCGGCAAGGCAAGGGGAAGAGAATCCCATTTGAATCATGGGAGAAGAGGAAACTCTCTCAGATATTCAACAAACACAAGTACATTTTCGACAGATACAGCGTGTCGGGAGCAGGGGCGTATATACATGTTTTGTGTGTGTGTGTGTGTGGGGGGGGGGGGGGGGGCTGACTATCCTGGAAAATTGTGAATATTCTCTGGGGATTGTCACCGCAAAATACCCAGAAATATCGGTAACTGTGCAGGAGACATAAACCCAGGGGAAAAAATTATAACTTGAAATACATTTTCTAACGATTCGAAATTAATCTGGGAATGATGTAGTTCACTCCTCGGCTGTCTATAACCCACCCACCATCCCAAATTATAACACGACTTATGGTCGTGAAAATTCCAGCTGTGTCGGCCATTTTCGGCGTTAGAACAGTATTGTCAACCCCACACATACGGTACTGATATAGGCGGTTTTGTAAAACAAAAGAACGCCAATCACATCACGTTTAATCCAATGCTTTTTGGGTCAACAGTGCCCTGCTAGCCTCCCGCGGCCACACCTACACCCAACCATTCTAACCTTAGGTTTGTCCAATCCAATGGTTTTCGACAGTGGTTACAGCCTAACGCGTCCAGATCGATAGTTTTGATAATGGTTACAGTCTAACAACTCCAGATTCTCCTAGTAGTGGTGTATTTTATGTTACATGTTGGGCACACTGTCGTGACATCAATTTCTCGTCATGTCTCGCCCAGCTGGAGTGAGCCAACATGGCCGCCATAGTTCAAATTCAACAAGAAAGAAACACACATAATTACGTAATTCAGCACGTATTTCCAGTATATTGGTCATAATGAACGGGAATTTCAATATGTATTGTTCCCTGGAACCCCTGAAAAGGTTTGAAAATCATATATTATCATTTACCATCTAAGTGAAACTGTAAAAGTCAGGTTCCTGGCTCATGCACTGGAAATGAAATATCAACCAATATCTTAGAGGAGATATTATTTTAGATAAGAGTTAATTGTAAAATTCTAAGTTTGTATAGCCTACAATTGGTGCCAATACAAAAATAGTTGTAAAATACAACACAACACACAAATACAATTTTATACTTAATTAATTTTCTATTATGGCCTATGGAGTATGAATGGCAAATATCTAAATATTTGTCAATTTACTAAGCAGATAGGTAAACTGTTTTTTTTTTTTTACAAATTGATAATTTATTTCTCAAAAGTACCGTCCTGTGGAATTCTCAGGTTTGCCTCACAAGGCTGAGTGTACTCCGTTCCAGCCTTCAGACCAGAAATAAAATTTCTTGGCAGAGCCGGGAATCGAATTCTGAACTCCGTCGTGGCAGATGCTAGCCACTACTCCACGAGGTAGTCTAATTTCAATCTTAATATTGTTAATAACATTGCTAATAAGTTAAGATTAGGGTGCAACCAAATTTTTCAATTATTTTATGCTTTTACCAAAGCAGCACTTTCTTAATTTTTATTGGCTTTTTTCGGCGGTGGGGTTGGGAGAGCTGGAGCTCCCTCAGCATCCCCCTTATATACGCCCCTGGTCGGGAGGAAGGGGCTTAGAACGTCCTGTGAATCAATTCATTGGTTATTACCGGAGGTCAAACTTTATACTGTAGTCAATTTAAATATTCTAGTTTTCTACTATTAGGGATACTATTTATTACTAGCGGACCCGTGCGAGAACTCTCGCATAATGGGTTGCGTGCGCCCCTTGTGTACAGGCTACCCGCCCAGCTCTAGTGCTGTGCGGGCTGTAAGCAGGGGCTATCGTCTTGTTTATTTGTTTAAAAGCACTTCATAAACAAATACATATATTTCTGTTGACTTTTCAAGAAATGCCATTTTTTTCCTGTACTATTGAGACGATTTGGAAGATTTTGGTACAAACCACACCTAACTCCTTCTGGTTTAGGAGCTTGAGTTTTGTGAAGCATACACCTTAGCCCTACCGTATTATATAATAAGATTATTATTATTATTATTGGATTTAAACTCAACTAGCGGACCCGTGCGAGAAATCTCACATGTTCATAAGCCACACTTTCCCCAATAGGTTTATAATAAGAGACTTAAGGAGAAAGGTTGTTATGTTTTTATTTGGACCAAATGATTATAGAACACCATTTACGTTTCAGGCGTCCCTAAGGCCAAAATGCGAACTGAACAGCAATGATGTCGCGTATTTTCAGACAGCAACAGTATTTGCAAATCGCACACTTCTTACAAAAATGGATATTTATGAAATTAGAATGCAATTCGTCACTGCTAATGTCATTTGTGTGCTGAGTCCATTGATTGACAGCTTAGCCGTAACACTCACCGGTAATTCGATATTTATGAAATTATACGATTTGAGTACTCACTCCTTTAAATTACTGTTTCTGAAATCCATGCAAAATGATAAAGGAAAGACCTCATAATGTTAAAATGACATGAAACGGGTGTCACAGTGACCAAAATGTGGAGTGGACAGAAATTATGGAGCGTATTTTTATACATCAACGGTATCTGCAAATCGCACACAGTACATTTATTAAAAGTCATTTTTTAAAGAAATTACTGATATTTATGGAATTAGAGTGCAATTCATCACTGCCAATGTCTATTCTCTTTCATTTGAATGCTCATTTTCACGATCGGTCGCTTGTGAGTGCTGCAGGAGGAATCTATACTACTGAAATAATATATATGATGTGTACAAAATACAGTAATATAATATAAACAATTCATGCTTTTGGGCTAATGCCGTGTGTATTTTTAATTTAAACCATACGTTTCGGAGAAACCTTGCCTCCTTTTTCAATGGAAATAAACAATGTGGCCAAAGAAAGTATATCAATGAGATTACAAAAAATATAGATAAATTCCTCTGTTCGTCACCAGAGAGCAGCTGCCAGAAATTACTGTACATGGTGGAACGGCGGACAAAGTATTAATTAACCAGAAGGTAAAGGGGTCGGTGTGAAAATATAGAAACTCCTCGAAGAATGAGGAGGGGGGGGGTGGGGGAAGGGGGGGGGGGTTAGATGGATATAAGGAAACATAAACAAAAGGGAAGTGTATCTGAACAATACCTAACGTCATACAGTCAACGGCGAAAAAACAGATGGAAACTCCTCCAGTGACGAACTAAGGAGATCAAATCCAGGCTCTGAGCCCTAGAGGGAAAATGTACAATTTTAAATATGTGAAGAACAGAGAGACTGAGAGGAACTATCTCCCTAGATCCTTAATAACTGGTAGCCCAGTGTCACTTAGCTGATATCCAGTGTCTCTGTTAAAATTATTGGGATTTTTACGAATTTCAACTGCCTCCCTTATAATTCTAGACCAGTTGTGCTTAACAAGGGCAAGCGCATGAGCATCCTTGAAACATACATCGTGCCCTGAAGACAGGGCATGTTCAGCTATAGCTGATTTGTCAGGTTGGTTTAGACGGATGTTCCTTTGATGCTCTTTGATGCGAGTTGCAATGGAACGTTTTGTTTGTCCAATGTAACTTTTCCGCAAGTACAAGGGACTTCATACACCCCAGGTTGTAGTATTGGAGACAATTTATCTTTGTTTAATGCTAAACGTTGACCAATTTTCGTCATAGTGCCGAAAACTGTTTTTATCTTGTGCTTGCGGAGAATCTTAGCAACGCGGTCAGTGGTGTTGTGAATATAAGGGAGGTAAGCAGTTCCTCTCACGTCGGAGCTCTGAGAAGGATGTCTATCCCTCCTTCTGGGATGTAGGGACCTATATATAGTGGATTCATTATAGCCATTACCCTTAAACATGGTTTGTAAGGCATGTAACTCTTCCTGAAGAGTTGATGCCTCACAAATACGTTCCGCTCTTTTGGCTAGAGTTGTTATAATTCCTTGTTTTTGTGCTGGGTGGTGGTGGGAGTCCGCATGTAAATAACGGTTAGTGTGAGTTGGCTTACGGTAGACGCTGTGCCCCATGGAGCCATCCGCTTTCCTCCTCACAAGAACATCCAAAAAAGGTAAGTATCCACCTGACTCTAGCTCCATTGTGAAGTGGATTGAAGGATGCAGCTGATATAGGTGGTTCAGAAAGTGGTTCAGTTTCTCAGAACCCTCCTCCCACACCACGAACGTATCATCCACATACCTCCACCAAATCACAGGTTTGAAAGACGCCGAAGATATAGCCTCCCCCTCAAAATGTTCCATGAAAAAATTTGCCACGACAGGCGAGAGTGGACTTCCCATGGCCACACCATCAGTCTGCTCGTAATATTTACCATCCCACAAGAAATAACTGGAACACAAGCAGTGGTGGAATAATCGGGCAATGTCCTCAGGAAACAAATCCTTGATGAGTGACATGACCGAGTCCACCGGCACTCTGGTAAACAAGGACTCTACATCAAAACTCACCAAAATAGCATTTGGTTGAACGGCGATGGTTGACAATTTTTCGACGAAATGGGTTGAATCCCTAATGTAGGACTGTGTGCGCCCCAAATGCGGCTGAAGCAACTTGCTGAGATATTGCGCAAGAGCATAAGTTGGAGAACCTATTGTGCTAACAATTGGTCGAATAGGGACGTCTTGCTTATGGATTTTTGGAAGACCATACAATCTCGGAGGAACAGCATCTCTCGGAATAAGACATCTTCCCTCTTCTTTTGGAATAGATGACAGTTTAACAAGCTTAGCAGTGGCATTGGATACACGAGTGGTTGGATCACGAGTGCACAGTGTGTAGACAGGATCAGATAACAGAATCGAGATTTTACTTTTATATTCAACGGTATCCATCACCACTGTCGCATTTCCCTTGTCAGCTTGAAGAATAGAAATGGTGTCATTATTTCTTAGTTCCTTCAATGCCTTTCTTTCACCCCGAGTTAAATTGGGTGCGGGTACTTTCGAGGATCTTAATATCCTCACACTTTCTTGTCTAACTTCTTCAGCTTCATCTGGAGGTAAATTGTAGATGGCAGCCTCAACGGATGTGATCAACTCCTCTGTAGGAATTTTGAAGGGTGCGAGAGCAAAGTTGAGACCTCTGCTTAGTAAAGTTGTTTGATAGTCATCTAAAGGGGTATTAGAAAGATTGACTACAACTTTACTAGTATCAAGAACCGTACGAGGAGCTGTTTGTCTCGAGGACAATCGAAGGAACTTAGCTCTTTGTCTATCTACAGCCCGACAAAAATTATTCTCGGCCTGAATAGCGGAGATACGTTCAAAGAACAGCCACAATTCCTCTGAGAGACGTCTCTCAGAGGAAAGTTGATCACATCCGTTGAGGCTGCCATCTACAATTTACCTCCAGATGAAGCTGAAGAAGTTAGACAAGAAAGTGTGAGGATATTAAGATCCTCGAAAGTACCCGCACCCAATTTAACTCGGGGTGAAAGAAAGGCATTGAAGGAACTAAGAAATAATGACACCATTTCTATTCTTCATGCTGACAAGGGAAATGCGACAGTGGTGATGGATACCGTTGAATATAAAAGTAAAATCTCGATTCTGTTATCTGATCCTGTCTACACACTGTGCACTCGTGATCCAACCACTCGTGTATCCAATGCCACTGCTAAGCTTGTTAAACTGTCATCTATTCCAAAAGAAGAGGGAAGATGTCTTATTCCGAGAGATGCTGTTCCTCCGAGATTGTATGGTCTTCCAAAAATCCATAAGCAAGACGTCCCTCTTCGACCAATTGTTAGCACAATAGGTTCTCCAACTTATGCTCTTGCGCAATATCTCAGCAAGTTGCTTCAGCCGCATTTGGGGCGCACACAGTCCTACATTAGGGATTCAACCCATTTCGTCGAAAAATTGTCAACCATCGCCGTTCAACCAAATGCTATTTTGGTGAGTTTTGATGTAGAGTCCTTGTTTACCAGAGTGCCGGTGGACTCGGTCATGTCACTCATCAAGGATTTGTTTCCTGAGGACATTGCCCGATTATTCCACCACTGCTTGTGTTCCAGTTATTTCTTGTGGGATGGTAAATATTACGAGCAGACTGATGGTGTGGCCATGGGAAGTCCACTCTCGCCTGTCGTGGCAAATTTTTTCATGGAACATTTTGAGGGGGAGGCTATATCTTCGGCGTCTTTCAAACCTGTGATTTGGTGGAGGTATGTGGATGATACGTTCGTGGTGTGGGAGGAAGGTTCTGAGAAACTGAACCACTTTCTGAACCACCTAAATCAGCTGCATCCTTCAATCCACTTCACAATGGAGCTAGAGTCAGGTGGATACTTACCTTTTTTGGATGTTCTTGTGAGGAGGAAAGCGGATGGCTCCATGGGGCACAGCGTCTACCGTAAGCCAACTCACACTAACCGTTATTTACATGCGGACTCCCACCACCACCCAGCACAAAAACAAGGAATTATAACAACTCTAGCCAAAAGAGCGGAACGTATTTGTGAGGCATCAACTCTTCAGGAAGAGTTACATGCCTTACAAACCGTGTTTAAGGGTAATGGCTATAATGAATCCACTATATATAGGTCCCTACATCCCAGAAGGAGGGATAGACAACCTTCTCAGAGCTCCGACGTGAGAGGAACTGCTTACCTCCCTTATATTCACAACACCACTGACCGCGTTGCTAAGATTCTCCGCAAGCACAAGATAAAAACAGTTTTCGGCACTATGACGAAAATTGGTCAACGTTTAGCATTGAACAAAGATAAATTGTCTCCAATACTACAACCTGGGGTGTATGAAGTCCCTTGTACTTGCGGAAAAGTCTACATTGGACAAACAAAACGTTCCATTGCAACTCGCATCAAAGAGCATCAAAGGAACATCCGTCTAAACCAACCTGACAAATCAGCTATAGCTGAACATGCCCTGTCTTCAGGGCACGATGTATGTTTCAAGGATGCTCATGCGCTGCCCTTGTTAAGCACAACTGGTCTAGAATTATAATGGAGGCAGTTGAAATTCGTAAAAATCCCAATAATTTTAACAGAGACACTGGATATCAGCTAAGTGACACTTGGCTACCAGTTATTAAGGATCTAGGGAGATAGTTCCTCTCAGTCTCTCTGTTCTTCACATATTTAAAATTGTACATTTTCCCTCTAGGGCTCAGAGCCTGGATTTGATCTCCTTAGTTCGTCACTGGAGGAGTTTCCATCTGTTTTTTCGCCGTTGACTGTATGACGTTAGGTATTGTTCAGATACACTTCCCTTTTGTTTATGTTTCCTTATATCCATCTAACCCCCCCTCCTCCCCCCCCCCCCCTCCTCTTTCTTCGAGGAGTTTCTATATTTTCACACCGACCCCTTGACCTTCTGGTTACTTACTACTTTGTCCGCCGTTCTACCATGGTCCATACAGTAATTTCTGGCAGCTGCTCTCTGGTGACGAACAGAGGAATTTATCTATATTTTTTGTAATCTCATTGATATACACACATCAAAAAAAGTTTTGCATCACCTCGGTTCCCAGATCTCCGGCATATAGACGTTGACTGTGTATATTGTATCCAAGATACAGTCCCTTTGACTGTTCATAGATGTCACTAAAACTGCTCAAAGATGTAAACAACCATGCATGAGCAGGGCCTATTAGACGGAGGGGGTACGACAGCCGATCAGTTCCAGTCATTCCACCAGGACGAAGGTACGCTGCTCATGTTGTCTGTAGTTCTACCATGCCTAGAAGGTCAATACCGCAGTTCGATCGCGTCCGCATTGTTACTTTGTGTCAAGAAGGGCTCTCAACAAGGGGTTTCCAGGCGTCTCAGAGTGAACCAAAGCGATGTTGTTCGGACATGGAGGAGGTACAGAGATACAGGAACTGTCGATGACAGGCCTCGCTCAGGCCGCCCAAGGGCTACTACTGTAGTGGATGACCGCTACTTACGGATTGCCGCTCGGAGGAACCCTGACAGCAATGCCACCATGTTGAATAATGCGTTTCGTTCAGCCACAGGACGTCGTGTTTCAACTCAAACTGTGCGCAATAGGCTGCATGATGCGCAACTTCACTCCCGACGTCCATGGCGAGGTCCAGCTTTGCAACCCCGACACCATGCAGCGCGGTACAGATGGCCCCAACAACATGCTGAATGGACCCCACGGAATTGGCATCACGTTCTCTTCACCGATGAGTGTCGCATATGCCTTCAACCAGACAATCGTCGGAGACGTGTTTGGAGGCACCCTGGTCAGGCTGAACGTCTTAGACACACTGTCCAGCGAGTGCAGCAAGGTGGTGGTTCCCTGATGTTTTGGGGTGGCATTATGTGGGGCCGACGTACGCCACTGGTGGTCATGGAAGGCTCCGAAACGGCTTTACGATACCTGAATGACATCCTCCGACCCATAGTGCAACCATATCGGCAGAATATTGGAGAGGCATTTGTCTTCATGGACGACAATTCTCGACCTCATCGTGCACATCTTGTGAATGCGTTCCTTCAAGATAACGACATCGCTCGACTACAGTGGCCAGCATGTTCGCCAGACATGAACCCTATCGAACATGCCTGGGATATGTTGAAAAGGGCTGTTTATGGACGTCTTGACCCACCAACCACTCTGAGAGATTTACGCCGAATTGTCGTTGAGGAGTGGGACAATTTGGACCAACAGTGTCTTGATGAACTTGTGGATAGTATGCCACGGCGAATACAGGCATGCATCAATGCAAGAGGACGTGCTACTGGGTATTAGAGGTAGTGGTGTGTACTGCAATCTGGACCACAAATGCTGAAAGTCTAGCTGTATGATGGTACAACATGCAATGTGTGGGTCTCATGAGCAATAAAACGAGCTGAAATGTTGTTTGTGTTGATCTCTATTCCCTTTGTATTTAACGGTTCCGGAACTCTTGGAACCGAGGTGATGCAAAACTTTTTTTGATGTGTGTACTTTCTTTGGCCACATTGTTTATTTCCATTGAAAAAGGAGGCAAGGTTTCTCCGAAACGTATGGTTAAATTAAAAATACACACGGCATTAGCCCAAAAGCATGAATTGTTTATATAATAATCCGGGCCGTGAAAGCCTTAATATGCAAATTACAGTAATATAATTATACCTGAACAAAGGAAACTTAAGTCTATTCACGGAGTCGTGACAGTGGAAGTAAACACAGCAGTGCGTTTGATAGAACATCGCCGAACTGGATTAACATTACCATTTTAATGAATTGCTTGATTTTCATTCATGGTGATACAACTACCGCACTTTTTACCTGTTTTTAAGAAATGAACATTATGACGATGATTCATAAAGAAAAGCGAATTTCTATGGACAAAAACCTCTAAATTACGAAAACGTATTCCTTTCATTCATGCCATAAAGCAAATATACCCAACGGATTCACAGCAGCTATATAATGAATATAACGAAGCAAGTAAGAAATAGAACGAAAATTGCGGGGAGGGGGACGTTCTTCATCACCTAGTGACAGATAGGTAATGAAATTAAAAATATTAGTTGACTTGCCACCCGCCCCCTCCCCCACCCCCTCCCCTCTCTTTGGAAAAAAATTGCGGGAACCATGTTGTACAGGCTACTTATCTGGATGGTTCTTGGGCGGTCCTGGAGAGAGCAGTTAACTTCGTCACTATCTGCTCCCATGGACACCAAGAGCCCGCAAAACCTTACACAAGACGTGGCATGAATCTAGAAATATTGCTGAGTTTTAATTCCTTGACCGTGGAAGCCAATAAACCATTTAGTATTATTATTATTATTATTGCAGTCTTTACCATACGTGATTGATATTTCAACTTTTCACTCAGTCAGTCAACAATATAATCACAATTACTGGGATGCGATTGAACACCCGGGTTCGATTGCCGACTATGCCAAGAAATTTAATTCTAATTTAACCCTTCATAGGTTAGTGGTCTGTATATTAACCGCCTACTATCAGGACAATTTATATTGTCTTTCAGCGATATTTTCTTGTGGAAGTGTTAATATTTCTGAGAACCAAATATTATCTCTTTGATCTAAGTTGATTGAAAAACATATTATTTAAAATGAAACAATTGAAATTAAAATTTAAAAAAGATAGTAAAAATCAGAATTAAAATAAATATGGTTATAAAAATAAATAAGCGTATAACATTTGAAATTATAATAATTTTATAATCTTACTTTTAAGATTATAAAAATAATTTGAAAGTTCAAATTTCAAAAATAAATGTAAATATTAAAATGTTAATGAAAACAAAAATTAATCTAATAATAGTTAATATTAGGCTAAAATAATTGAAATTAAATTTAAGAAAGATAACAATAAGACATCATCAATATTCTGCCCTATAAAGTGTTAAGGGCTAGGCAGCCTCGTGAGGAAGGACTGAGAATAGATGGGTTTGAATCCCAGCTCAGCCATCTTAGGAAACGGGGTTTTCCGTGTGATTTCCCACTTCTACTCCAGGAAAATTCCGGGATGGTTCCTGAGTTAAGGTCACGGCCGCCTCCTTCCCAATCCTAGATTCGATTAAAAATACACGAGGCTATGTGACCACGCTGTCACAGAGCCCCGAAATGAATCATCAATATCAACAACATGATTTTTGGGTCGTGACGATTTGAGTTGTTGTTGGTTGATTGAGGGGCTTTGCGAGATCGTGATCATGTTGCCCCGTGTACTTGAGTGGGTTTGGAATTTGTCTGATAACCTGTGTTATTGTTGTTAGTTCCTCAGATTAGGGGCTGCGACAACGCGGTCATATAGCCCCGTGTACTTTGGGTGTGTGTAGAATCTGTGGGATAACCAGTGTTAATTGTGATGGCTGTATTAATGTGTGTTATCTGTTTTTAATTCAAGTAAGGACTGCAAACATTCCATTTTCAAGTAGGTCCAACTTTTGCCGCCAAACGCCACCGTCAACGACCAACTAGTTCTGAACTTTGTTACTAGATGCCACCGCAGTCGGCTCCTGGCGATGAACGTTGAAACCTAAGAGCGTTAGTCAAATCTAACTTATAATTTAGCTTCACACACGTGTAATTAGTGGAAGGTTCTTTATCTTGCCATAAATCTATGACATGGGACCCCCGGCTTTACTTCCCCTCCGTAGGAAGGCATACTGAGGGATTTTTAGCGCTCTTAAAAAATTCGACGTCTTCGGCCGGGTTTGAACCCGCGATCTTGGGCATAGAAGCTCAGCATGCTACCAACTATGCCACCGAAGCCGCCTGTGTTATTGTGATGGCTGTAATAGTGTGTGTAGTTGGAATTCGGATGAGGATTGGGAAGGAGGCGTCCGTGGCCTTAATTAAGGAACCATCCTGACATTTATCTGGAGTAGAAGTGGGAAATCACGGAAAGTCACTTCTAGGATGGTTGAGGTGGGAATCGAACCCTCCTCTTCTCATTTTTACTGAGGTTTAGGTAGAGCCAGGAATTGAACCCGGGCCTCCACGGTGGCAGGCATGAGTGCTAGCCACTACGGTGACAATTTGAAAATGTGTTACACCAATGTTAATATTTAAGGTTACGGTGACTTATGGCCCATGTTATGAGAACTTGAGTTCATCCAGCTCAGTTCATTAGAGATCGCCACTTCTCCCCTACAGTCAAACACACACACTCAGATCATAAAATCCCCAAATGGAGATGAGATTTGAAACTACAGTGAGTATATTCCTACCTTAATTTGCTTTTTTTTTTTCGTAAGCGCAAGCAATGTTGATGTTAGTTTGTACCTCATTTCGTGGGGATGTTTTCATAACCTGCTTGCCACAAAACAAGCAAATTATAGTCCACATTTAAACTAAATGGAAGAATCTTAATATATTCAGCCACGGAGCTCAAGTTATGCCGTCACGACACCCAACCAATGATATGGTGATTGCTACTGCTTCTAGAATACCAAACTATGTGCTCCCATTCCAAGCTTCATACATGTTCGTGTCTATATTGGGTCTAATATCTTTATGGGACAGGGAGAGTTTGAGAGGATTAGTAGGGCTAAATCCCGGTATAATTGTGGATTCCTGAACTCAAAAACTACTAATATTCTATTCTAATCATTGTATTTTTTTATTTTTTTACGAGGGACTGTGGAAAATCTTCAAAAGACACTTGTGAAGGGTCCGCACTCCACAGTAGTGTGGGATTTTTACCCACTAAAAACCACATCCCTTTTCCCACGATGCGTTCATCACCCCGGAACCGCTCTCGCATTACTTCAGGGTGATGTCGTGCTTACTTAGCCTTTCAGACTTCTTCATTTCTTCTTAAGGACGTTCGTACGCTTCCAGATCCCGCTTTTTCTGGCGAAGGACATCCTCCACATACTCTGCTACATGATCCCATGATTGCTGGTTCCGTAACATCACAGAAATAATATTATCTGGTGTCAGTTCTCCCAATTCAGTTTCCACATATTCTCTCTTTATCATCCAATGGCCGCACACGAAGAAGGTGTGAAGTACATCTTTTTTTTTTTCGGGGGGGGGGGGGGGGGGGGGGGCGAAAAGAGTACCCGCACCCCCCGCGTGGCGCCCGACCTTACTACTGGTGCCTCCGACATGCAGTTAATCTACGATAGTAGAAGAGAAAGCATAGGGGATTGGATAGAAATGAGTCTTTTAGGACTTAGTGCCTGTCCCATCGCGGTCGCGATCTACCAGGCATAATTAATAGATATTAACATAGGTATATATTATATATGAGCACATATAAATATGTACTCATATATAAGGGTAAGATTGTAGGGCCAGGGAAAACCGCATAGGCAGAAAGGAAAGATTGCCTACACGTAAAACCTGGCGGCTTGGTTATTGCCACATGCAAGGATAATGTGGGTATGGAAATGAGTAGGTATGTTAGTTGGGAGAAGGTATCATGCACCAGATCCATGTCCGTCTTCTCGCCAGTTTGTCTCCGGGGAATCAGATAGAACTCGGCACTGCTGGGATCAGCGCGGGCCTTGCCGGCTACCGAGCAATGGTACAAGTATCCGAAGAACCTGCGCCACTACCCGATCTCCATGGGGTCCCTGGTACCGAGCCTCCGTTACCGGAGAGTGGAGGGGGGGGGCCTCGCCTGCCGAAGCAGGGGCCTAGCTGGCGGTCCATGGGAACGAGCCACCTTCCTCTCTGCTCTTGCCATGGACCTGTAGACTGGGCAACTGCGATGGGATGACGGATGGTCACCCATGCAGTTGGCGCACACCGGCGCGTCCCGCGGCACCGTGCAGCCGGTGTGGTGGTGGCCACCTGAGCACCGGTTACAGCGGACTGGAGAGCCGCAGGATCCCTGGGAGTGGCCCCATCTCAGACAGCGGAAACACTGTAAAAGCTGGCCTGAGCGGGGCTTCATATTACCTGGCTGTAGCGGCTGTCCCTGGCTGCGGCTGGTGGCCTCGCGGCGTCCTGGTTCCCCCTCCTGGGGGCGCTGCGGGCGACGGTCCTCTGGGCTGCTGCGCTTGGTCTTCTTTCGCTGCTTTGGGGCCGTCCTGGTGGCCCCGGCCGTCTCGGGTGTCCCCTTCCTGGCGGTGGTGGCGGGCGCGAGTTGCCCCGCTAGAGGCCCCACCTGGGGCTCTGGTAGTCGGTCCTCCTCCTCCTCCTGGTTGGCGGGCGCGAGCTGCCCCGCTAAAGGCCCCACCTGGGGCTCTGGTAGTTGCTCCTCCTCCTGGTTGGCGGGCGCGAGTTGCCCCGCTAAAGGCACCGCCTGAGGTGCTGGTTGTGGCGCCTGAGTCCTCTTGGAGAAGGTCAGGGGGCTTGCCTGGGTCCCAATCTCTGCATACGTCGTGGCGTCCTTCTTGGTGGTAAGATGATCGTCGCCGCTCAACGCATATCGGCGGATCTGCGGAGGGGCACCTGGCACGAAGCCTGGTATCACAGCGACCTGCCAGATCTCGGCCATTGCTGTGAGGTAGGTCGTGACGACGTCCGCCCGATAGGGCCTGACCAAGACCCCAGTCGGGAGGAAGGCCTCGATGTCCTCGCGGTAGCGTCTGGCTGATCCCGTCGTGACCAAGTGGGCCTGGTCCAGGTAGGCCTCGATGACGTACTTCTCTTCGTCCTGGGTGAAGCCTGGCCTGTAATAAACAAAGAAAGCCCAGGTGCTGGGGTCGTAGCCACATGCTTGCTCGGAGCCTGGGGAAGTGGCCCCAGGGTGCCCTTGCACGGTGTCCGAGCTCACATCGCTCGCCCAGCTGAACCTGGCGTCCGGGCTGCTGCTGCTCTCCTGTCGCGGGGAGCTAGCCGGTCCTGGCGTCCGGCTCTTCTCGGACTCGGCTAGCTCTAGCTCAGAGGGCCCTGGGGAGGCGTCGGTTGACTCGGACCGCAGGGACACCTGCGTTATGTCCGGGCTACCTGTGCTCCCCGGGCCGGGAGCTACTCCAGCGTTGCTTGCGCCAGCCGGGTTGAGAGGGACACCTTCCTCTTCAACGGCTGGCGGCTTCTGCGCCGCTGGCGTGCCCGCGTGACCGGAGGAGAGGGCTCTGTGGAGGTTAACTCCCCACCCTAGGAGCCTGCCGATCGTGGCCCCCTACCTCTCCGGGCGCGCTGGCGCCTGCTCAGGCCCCTGGCTGGCTCGCCGGTCCTCTGCTGCTTCCTCCACTCGATGGTCCCGCTGCTCGTAGTCTCCATCCTCCTGGTGAGCTGATAGCACAACTTAGGCTGGTCGGCTGCTGCCACTGGCAAGGTGTCCTTCCTCTAACGATTCAGAGACAACCTCATTGATGTTGTCACAATATATGCATGTTGCACCACTCGCTCCGCCTACTCTATGCAGGAATTTCCGGAAATATCCGTGTCCTGTTAGAAGTTGTGTGAGGTAATAATTGACTTCACCATGGACTTTTTCTACCCGGGTATCCAAGCGTGGTATCAGTCGCTTGGTCCATTCACCACGAGGGTCACTTTCCCATCCGAGTTACCATCACCTCATCCGTTGATTAAAGGCATGCTTCTTTGCAAATTTCTTTCCCAGCTCTCCTTGGGTACGCCCGATTTCTTGTCGCTCCAATGCAAGTAGATCTATTGGGGCTATTGCTGCCACCGTGAGGATTGCAGGTTCAGAAACCGTGCGGTATGCACATGCAATACGTAAAGCTGCTCTCCGTTGTACGGCAGCTATCCTTCTCCGATACCATGCAAATCTCAAGTATTCGGCCCAAACTTCAGAGCCATACAGGAGCACAGACTGAACCGTCGTCATGAGGAGGCATCTTTTACTTGATTTTGGGCCGTTAATATTGCCCATCAGCCTACTAAGTGCTGTCATGTATTTTACTGCCTTATCTGTCGCTCTCTGAACATGGTTCCATTATGTGAGCTTGGAGTCAAGTGACACTCCTAAATATTTTGTACTCGTGGATGTTTCAATCACTGTATCTCCAACAGTCATTGGTACAAGAGTCTCAGTCCTTTTCTTCGTCAGAAGAACTATCTCCGTTTATAATAATAATAATAATAATAATAATAATAATAATAATAATAATTTCTGGACTGGAACAAGAAGCCATCAATTTAAGGATCTGGAAAATTCACCGGGCATTTCGAACCCGGGGCCTCCCTAGCTCCACGGGGCCGTCGGTCGAGTAGCAAGGGAAGCTTAAAATGCAGATGACCTCGATATTCCGCTCCTTAATTAGTTTAGATATTGAACTAATTAAACCGGGGAGCGTGATAGCGCAGTGGCTTAGCTGCTCGTCTTTCACCCGGACGGCTGGGGTTCGAATCCCGGTGACAGTGGGGTGGAATTTTCACCTGAAAAATCACGTGGCGCCAGGAAGGGCATGCGGCCTTAAATCCCCGGCTTACACCAAATGAGCCTGGTTGGCTCCGGAGATCCCCAATTAATTGGGAATAATGTTTTAAGTTTTTTTATTGAACTAATTAAACCTTAATATGAATGATTGATTGAGTCATATATTTATCTATTTACATTTAGCGTTCACCGACAGCGGTAGCTACGCTCACTAACGCGCAGCGGCAGACCATGGAGTCAAGCTATCTGCGGACTCGGTAGACGTGGGTTCGAGCCCCACTGTCGGCCGTTCTTGAAATGGTTTTCCGTGGTTTCCCTTTTTTCAACTCCAGGCAAATGCTGGGACGGTACATTCTGACAGGCCACGGCCGCTTCCTTCCAAAACCTTACCCAGTTTCATTCGTCTTCATTCACTTCATCTCTCATTAACTCCTCTCATGAGGTTGGCGTCAGGAAGGGCATCCTGCCGTAAAAAGCACTCGCCACATATATACTTAAATTGCATCTCATTCCCGACTCCGTTGAAAACGAGGATAATAAGGGGCAGACATACAGATACATTAATATTTATCGTTCGTTCGTTCGTCCATTCATTTATTTATTTATTGATTTATTTCTATAAATGTGTAAAATTAATCCATATTATTGTATTCAGATTAGTAAGAATGAATAAATTAAAATTGTGAGAATGTATCAGTCGTCACACAATCAAAAGTGGAACTTTAAGCGGCGTCGCACAGTGGGTCAAAATCGAAATCTAGGGAGACAAAAAATTATTTATTTTCATAATTAAGAAATCAAAATGTATTACTTCTACAGCATTCTCATATAATTGCCGCTCACTATTCTGGGATATAAACGCATCTTAGTGTAAATCTGTCACCACAGTTCGAGCAGTCTGAATTGGAGGGTGAATGTAAGTGGTTGTGGTTTGGTTGTCTTTGTGGTTAGTGTGATGCTTTAAGATGGGACATGCAGCTGAAGGTATGATCTTTGTAACGTGTTTCAGTTATTAATAGGCGTAATTGTTACGTAATTTTAGCTATATTTGCTTTATATAATATTTAACTATTACGTTTAAAATTCTATTTTCACTTAGATTTTTAGTATGTCGCATCACTCTGCGTCACTTTCTAAATGTTAAAATGAAGATAAAGTCTTGTAGTTTACGCCTGTTATAAGATTTTTGCATCTTTTTGCAACTTACTTAGTTATTTTACGTTTTAGAAGATGCCGGGCAACCAGTTCTCACACGTTTACAACTGTTTGAAGCACTGGGTTCGACGATTATGTCAAAAGTGGAACTTTGTGACTTTGTTAAAAGTCAATTAAGGGTAGAAAATTGTTCTGAAGAGTTAACTGAATGATCTATCCAACTCCTAGTCATAGACAATTTCTTGCATGTGTAGACATAGCTTAAAAAGGTCTTAACTGATGTTTATTATGAAGTAAACAAATTATATACGTTGCTTTCACTCTAAATTATGATAAAACGTAAAATAATTTTGTCCCCCTAGATTTATTTTGACCCACTGTGCGTCGGTGGCGTAGTTGGTAGCATGCTGAGCTTCTATGCCCAAGATCGCGTGTTCAAACTCGGGCGAAGTCGTCGGATTATTTAAGAGCGTTAAAACCCCTTAGTATGCCTTCCTTCGGAGGGGAAGTAAAGCCGTCGGTCCCATGTCATAGATTTATGGCATGAAAAACAACCTTCCACTAACTACACTTGTGGAAGCTAAAATTTGAAGGTTACTTTGATAACGCTAAATTATTTCCAACGTTCGCAGCCAGGTTCTGGCTGCGATGGCATCTAGTAGCCAAGTACGCAGCTATGTGTCGTGGACGGTAGCATTTGGTAGCAAAACTGTTGTTCCCAAGGCAATTTTATTGGGTGTATTTAAGTGCTTATACAGTAGAAGTCAGGAACAGATTTAATACATTGCAGATTGGAGACAAAACCCCTGAAGAGTTGTGGACAGAAGTATCTGCTGCTGTTAAGCAGGAAGCAGAAAAATACATTCCCAAGGAAAAGAATAAAAGAAGGCCAAATGGTTATCGGATGAGGCACTGCAAATTGCTGAAGAACGAAGGAATGCAAAAATTAAAGGGGATAGATCAGCAATGTTTGAGTTTAATGCAGAGTTTAGAAGATTAGCTAGAAGAGATAAGAATATTTTTATAACTAATCAATGTAAGGAAGTTGAGGTAAATAACAGAATGGGAAAGACGAGGAAACTTTACAAGAATATTTGGGATGGTAAAAGATAAAAATGGCAATGATCTAACAGAAGCAGAGGACATTAAGGAAAGATGGATGGAATATGTAGAAGATCTGTATAAGAAAGAACCCTGTATTATGGATAATGAAGTTCATGTGCCCTTAGAACCAGAACCAGATATTTTGGAAACTGAAGTCAAATGGGCCCTAGAGAATATTGCTAAAAACAAAGCAAGTGGACATGATGGAATTCCAATAGAATTGTTCAAAGAAGTTGGAGATAGTGCAGTGAATATTTTGCATTCCATATGTCTGCAAATATGGAAAACCCAAGAATGGCCAAAATACTGGAAAAGTTCAATATTCATCCCAATTCCTAAGAAGGGAAATTCTAAAGAATGCACGAATCACCGAACAATAGCACTTATCTCACATGCTAGAAAAGTTATGCTTAAAATCCTACAAAATAGACTACGCCAGTATGTAGGCCGAGATCTACCTGAAGAACAAGCTGGATTTCGTAAAGGAAGAGGGACCAGAGATCAAATCGCCAACGTACGATGGATAATGGAGAAGGCAAGAGAATTCCAGAAAAGAGTATATTTTTGTTTTATTGATTATGCTAAAGCTTTTGACTGTGTTGATCATAATGAGTTATGGAAAGTACTAAAATACATGGGAGTACCAGAACATATCATTAACCTCATCCGGAACTTATACTCTGATCAAGAAGCTACAGTCAGAACCATATATGGAACAACTAAATGGGTTAAGATTCAAAAAGGAGTACGGCAAGGCTGTATATTGTCACCTTACCTTTTCAATCTGTATGCAGGAATGTGGGGATAGATGAAGAAGAAACAGGAATCAAAATAGCTGCGTTAAATATAAACAACCTGAGATATACAGATGATGCAATCCTGATGGCTGAAACTGAAGAAGATTTAAAAAATCTCTTACTGAAAGTGAAAGAGGAAAGTTCAAAGGATGGACTAATGTTGAATGTCAAGAAAACTAAAATTATGACAACTACAACTGTCAATTCATGGCAAGTAGAAGGAGAAACAAGATGTTCAGTAAAGAACATATAGCCTACTTTCTCCTAAATGCATGGGTATTGTTATAACTCTTTGTCCTTTTCAAGGAGTATAATTGAATGTTGGTTGTAGTAGCTTGTTGAAATACAACGTGCTATAGGGATATTAAACATGAATATGAGGTGCCCTTTGCTAGTGCTACCTCTGTAAAAAAATTCATTCAATTCGGTTTCACCGTGTTTGAATTGATCTGGGGAATGGATTTGCACACATACATGGCCGCTATTTGCAAACTATTGGGCTGATGACCTTGTAGTCAGTCATAAGATGCGTTCCACAAAAAGGAATGTTGTTGCAAAATCCGGTAGAGATCAAATTATTAGGATGGTCGAAATTTGATTTAAGCTTTTAACATGTGGGTGGCCGTCATTCCGTTTCCGTCAAGATGGCGGTGATATAAAACATGACACTGAGGTGCCTTTTGCTAGTGCTACCTCTGTACCAAATTTCGTTCAATTCGGTTTCACCGTGTTTGAATTGATAGGGGGAATGGATTTGCACACATACTTGGCCACCATCTGCAAACTATTGGTCTGATGATCTAGCAGTTTGGTCAGAATATAAAAGATTTGTTGTTGCAAAATTTGGTAAAGACTAGATTATTAGGTTGGTCGTAATTACATTTTAGCCTTTAACATTTGGGTGGCCGCGATTACGTTTCCGTCAAGATGGCGGTGATATAAAACATGACACTGAGGTGGCCTTTTCTAGTGCTACCTCTGTACCAAATTTCGTTCCATTCGGTTTCACCGTGTTCGAATTAATAGGGGTAATCGATTTTGACACAAAGATGGCCGCCATCCGCAAACTATTAGGCTAATGAACTATTAGATTTGTCAAAGGATGCTCCCTCCATAAAGGTATGTTGTTGCAAAATTTGGTGGAGATCGGATGGTTAGGTTAGTCGTAATTTGATTTATGCTTTGAACATTTGTGTGGCCGCCATTACGTTTCCGTCAAGATGGCGGTGTTATAAAACATGACACTGAGGTGCCCTTTGCTAGTGCTACCTCTGTACCAAATTTCATTCCATTCGGTTTCACCCTGTTCGAATTAATAGGGGTAATCGATTTTGACACAAAGATGGCCGCCATCCGCAAAATATTAGGCTAATGACCTATTAGATTTGTCAAAGGATGCTCCCTTCATGAAGGTATGTTGTTGCAAAATTTGGTAGAGATCGGATGATTAGGTTAGTCGTAATTTGATTTAAGCTTTGAACATTTGGGTGGCCGCCATTACGTTTCCGTCAAGATGGCGGCGATATAAAACATGACTCTGGGGTGTCCTTTGCTAGTGCTACCTCTGTACCAAATTTCATTCCATTCGGTTTCACCGTGTTCGAATTAATAGGGGTAATCGATTTTCACACAAAGATGGCCGCCATCCGCAAACTATTAGGCTAATGACCTATTAGATTTGTCAAAGGATGCTCCCTCCATAAAGGTATGTTGTTGCAAAATTTGGTAGAGATCGGATGATTAGGTTAGTCGTAATTTGAATTAAGCTTTGAACATTTGTGTGGCCGCCATTACGATTTCGTCAAGATGGCGGCGATATAAAACATGACACTGGGGTGCCATTTGCTAGTACTACCTCTGTACCAAATTTCGTTCCATTCGGTTTCACCATGTTCGAATTAATAGGGGCAATCGATTTTCACACAAAGATGGCCGCCATCCGCAAACTATTAGGCTGATGACCTATTAGTTTCGTCAAAGGATGCTGCCCCCATAAAGGTATGTTGTTGCAAAATTTGGTAGAGATCGGATGATTAGGTTAGTCGTAATTTGATTTAAGCTTTGAACATTTGTGTGGCCGCCATTACGTTTCCGTCAAGATGGCGGCGATATAAAACATGACACTGAGGTGTCCTTTGCTAGTGCTACCTTTGTACCAAATTTCGTTCAATTTGCGCTCACCGTGTTCGAATTGATAGGGGGGGACAGACATTCAAAGTACACACACTCACACACACACACACACACACACACACAAAAACACACAGACTCACACACATACACACTTTTTTCGCCCTGTAGTGATCTCATAAGTCTACTTTCATTTTTTGCAAAAATCGAAAGTAGGCTAAAAATGGAGATAGTCTCTGTTTTTAACTATCGTGGCTCACAGATTTCTGCCGATGGTGACTGCAGTCATGAGATCAAAAGACGATTGCTACTTGGTAGACAGGCATTTTCAAATCTGGACAATATCTTAAGGAGTAGAGACCTAACCTTAACAACAAAGATCCGTATAGTAAGGACTATGGTTTTTCCAGTTGTGATGTACGGATGTGAGACCTGGACCATAAGAAAAGCTGAACGCCGTAGAATAGATTCCTTCGAATTATGATGTTGGAGTTCCATGGACTGCGAAGAGAACCAATAAGTCAGTTTTACAGCAAATTAAACCAGTGTGTTCCTTGGACGGCTTAATCCTGAAACAAAAACTGGGCTACTTTGGGCACATCATGAGAAGACATAATTCATTAGAGAAGACCTTAATGCTGGGGAAGATAGAAGGCACAAGAAGAAGAGGGAGGCAAAGAATGAGATGGATGGATGGCATCACAGAAGCACTAAATTCCAGCTTGGAAAATCTTCGAGAGGCAGTGCAGGACAGAAGAAATTGGCGTAGTTTAGTACATGGGGTCACGGAGAGTCGGAATCGGCTAAACGAATAGAGAGAGAGAGAGAGAGAGAGAGAGAGAAAGAGAGAGATTTAAGTGCTGGCCGACTGAAAATCAATTCTTTTATAGATTTATCAATTGAAATACACACACGGAAAGAATAAAAATAAAAATAAGCTTTAACTTAATAAAACGATAACGGGCATGAAAATCTAAAAACTAGCACCCTTGAAATGACTTTTTCTTCAGCAGTGTTATTCCCTAAGCAGCAGGTGTAATGTAGAAGCTAACAGAAGCTACATAATTCATTGAGGGCGAGGACGAGGCAGTCTTGGTGGCTGCACCGCCTATCCAGCTGTCCTCTTTCATTCGCCAACATGTGTTACACGGGCGAAGACAGGGACACATAAAATATTAATGTAGAGAACGTGCGAGGGTCACGTGACGACACGCTATGATATACCGTATCTGTGACCAGAACAGGGCTGGTGAAACTAGCGGGCCACGTACTGTGTACGGGGTGGGGTGGAGTGGGGCAGCCGGGAATATCCAATTCCCCAGGTCAGGGAGCTCTGAAAGACGTGGGAAAATGTATTGTGGTTTAAGAGAAAACAGTAACAGTACGTCACATCCGGCAACACCGCTTGCAAGCCTACTATAGTTAGAGACCTTCGCGGGTAAACAAAACCTTATCTGCATCCACCCCGCATCCGCACGGCTGTTACCCGCATCCGCACGACTTTTATCCGTATCTGCACGTTTGTTATCCGAATCTACTGGTATTACAATAATATTCTCAATTGAATAAAATATTAAAGCAACACATTTAGTTATGAGGAGAAAATCCTTTCCTTAGGCTATGTATGTCAAGTTCTATGTTTAAAATGATTGTTACACAGCCAGAATCGCGACCCTATTCAGTTCGGAGTGTTAATTGTGTGCTTAATGACATAATTTGAATGAGATTAGCATAAATCGGCATCTTACATTTGTCATGAAAAAAAAAACATAACGGAAAAATATGATATGTCATGAATAGGGCCCGGATGTTGGTGCCGTAAAAAAGTTTAAAAAATGCACTTAAAATTTTCAAAAATGACTGTAATAAATGTCCTAAAAATTTGAAAAATGCACTATAACATGGAGAAAATGATCTTACAATAAAATCACCAATATTTCAAAAATTCGAAAAATGCAGTATTAAATGGAGAAAATGATCTTATAATAATAAACTCCCCAATATTTCAAAAATGTCATGTTGCTCAAACTGAAAAGTCAATCAAAATAGATTTCTAGCACTTAACAAAAGGTTTATGTTCACTTTAGTCTGAGTTGCACTACACTCGAATGTCATTCTGATGTTGTCAAATGTAAATGATCTGCGGTTATCAGCCAACAAGATCACGGAAAGCTGCGTTCAACATCAACTGATGTGATCGCAGCGTACTTGAAGTGAGGAAGGTCGTTGGCTGCTAAATCCTCCTCAATCCCATCCATGCGGTAGTTTTCACCAGAAAGAATGTCTGAGATTCTGTATAATGTTTTATACCCGGTGTTTTTGTCCGACATTTTTTTCAGTTTTGATGCAATACCCGCAGCAATTTCGCCACGATTGTTGCTAAGACTAGTTTACACCCGGTTGATTAAAGAAATGAATTCAATAATTCAATATTTCAAATTATCTTGTATCAGCTACTAACTTCTTATTAATTATGAGAGACGTAACTCCCTCATATAAAGCTTTGACATGACTAAATTGAAAAAATGACCTCAAAAGGCCGATTTCTCTAAAATAAGACCAATAAAATCTATCAAACTTAAAAAAAAATGCTCTTAAAATGGAAAAATAGCAAAAAAAATGCATAAAGATGCAAAATAAAAATGACATATTTGAAGACGCGGTGGCCCGTCCGGAGTTTCTATGCACTTCAGCATTGTTTCAGACAGCTCATTAAAAAGATGACATGTCATCAACATCCGGGCCCTAGTCATGAACATCCAGGTCTTATTAATGATATTCAACAAGTTTGGATTGTATTCTGGAAACTATCCGCAAATTTACTCCAAACATTATCCGCAGCTTATCCGCTATCCGCATGGCAATTTTTTTGCGGATATCTGCATCCGCGCAGGGTTTAACTATAGTCGAAGTCATCTTATTATAATCGTCGTAAATGACACTGCAATTAGAATAACAGTACGTCAATTATAGATGGCATAATTGTGTCACGACTGACGAGTGTATGCCGTTTTGAAGTGAGTGCGCTGTCAACTGTTTACATCTGTCTATCGATGTCTCAGGGCTAATGTGGAGCGAGAGGGAAGGAAGCGTTCTTGACACTAGGTGATTGCGTACTGTTCTGCTGCCGGTGCCAATTTGTAAAATAATAGGCCTAGACTACTAATCATATATATTATTTCAGTCAAATGATCATTTAAATGAAAGAGAATAGACATTCGCAGTGATGAATTGCACTCTTATTTCATATCTATAATTTCTTTAAAAATGACCTTAAAAAATGTACCACAAGTGTGCGATTTGCAGATACTGTTGCAGTAGGAGAATTCGCTCCATAATTTCTGTCCACTTCACATTTTAGCCGCTGTGATGCCTGTTCCATGAGGATTTGTCAGACTGCTGATACGTACAGGGTCATTTTTATCGGTCTATAGTAAAATTTAACATAGCAGCGCACCGGCAAAATGTATGCGTAGCTGGGTGACTCATCGCCGAGAGATACTGTATATTGCTGCGCTGCTATATTGCTAAACCGATAAAAAGGACTCTGTGTAATAACTAGACACAGTCAAAATTCTTGAATGAAAGTGGCTAAAATTCTTGGTAAAAATTCTTGAGTGAATTTGAAAAATTATTGAGTGAAACTGTCCGCCGTGCTGTCGACATCGTGCTTATAATCTGTGTATTCAATCGTCATGAGTTCGGCGCAGTTACGTGAAGGGTGTCTCCTTCAGCGCTCTAGCTCCCCACTACTCATACTGAACCGTGACCATGCTATAAACACGTATTCTTCATGTAGTTATATCATTATATTTTGTTCAGTTAATTCGTAGCAGACATATATATACAACCCTGAAAAGGTATGTACACTATGTTATTCTTTCTCAACATGTCCAATATATGCATGTTAATGGTTTAAACATTTTAGTATAGGCCTACCTCTGTTAACCGCAAACTTATATTGAAGGCAGGTTTTACTGTATATTTTATTGAACTTCTTCCCTGACAAAAATTGACCACTTGGGTCCAAAAGACCTGACATACATTATTTTGAAAACTGTGCGGTTACAAAATGAGGAAGATAAACAACTTGTTGTTGTTGTTGTTGTTTGTATCTTCAGTCTTTTAACTAGTTTGGTGCAGCGCTCCATGCCTCTCTGTCCTGAGCTAATCGTTTCATTTCTATAGGCTATAGCTACCACACCTTACATCCAAGGCAAATCTGTTTAACATATTCTAACCCTGGTCTACCCCACAGTTCTTGCCTCGACCCTTCCTTCCATAACTGAGTTTGCTTATCCCTGGGTGTCTTAGTAGACGTGTCCTATCAAACTATCTCTTATCTGCATTAGCAGTCGCTCTCACCCTCCTCATCTTAATACCTCTTTATTTGTTGCTCTATCTACCCATCTGATATTCATCATTCTCCTGTAACACCTCATTTCAAATACTTCTATTCTCCTCTTTTCTGCTGCGCCATCAATCAGAGTTTTACTTCCATAGAGCTCCACGCTCCAAACAAAGGCTTTCAAAAATGACTTTCTAATACCTAAATCTATATTTGATATCAACATATTTTATTTTTAAGAGCGTTAAAATCCTTCAGAATGCCTTCTTTTGGAGGGGAAGTAAAGCCGGTGGGCCCATGTCATAGATTTATGGCATGTAAAAGAACCTACCACTGCAATTGGTAGAGTGTAGCCAAATTTGTAGGTTATTTGGTTTGAAACGCTCTATCAAGTTCCAACGATCACTGCTAGGTATCAGTGACAGTGGCATCTGGTAGCCAAAGTTGGAACTACATGAAATTGAACTTGCTGGGAGCCCACGGGTGTTCAATTAAAATACCCTGCTATGGCCATTGGCTGCAATTCATATATAATATCAACACATTTCTTTTCTTTAGAGATTCTTTCCTTGTCCGTCACTGGTTATTTTGCTTCCTAAGTAGCAGAAGTCTCCTACTTCCTTTAGCTCTTCAGCTGCCAATTTGACGTCAACAGGGGTTTCTCATTTCTTTCGGCTACATTCCATTATTCATGTTCTACATCTCTACTTAGTATAAAACTAAGTCCCCGATTCTTGGGTGTCACGGGTAATCTCGAGAACCACTAGATGGATTTTGATGCGGTTTTCAACATTCTGTAAAGGATATCTCGAGGAAGGTTTTTGCAGAAAATTATTTATTTATGATCAAAGGAAGCCAAGCAGTAACGATTTCAGTAAAAAAAAAAAAAAACAACAACCTGGCGTCCGACTGATTTTTAAGGTTAAGCCGTTAAAAATATCAATATACTATGAGTTTAAGAATTGTTCAGCATGAATAATTCTACAAAAGGTCCATGAGAGCATATCTCTATCTTCAATACATCGCCCACTATAAGTGTTTTTACGTTTTCATTTCTTCCAACAATCTCCATTCAATTACTGAGGCAACAGTTTACGAGCTATCTAGCGGGCGAGCCTATAACCCCAGTTACAGCCTAGCTAGCGGGCGAGCCTATTACCCCAGATACAGCCAGCAGCAAACTGTCGAGTCGTGATGGGTTAAGATTTCAGAGAAGAGTGATTGTGTTTGGAGTTTCCCTGAAAGTACAACTCAGCTTTTCTTAATTTCGCCTGTGAACTTTTCGTTCCGCAAAATATACAGTCAAGTTAAGATTGGACGGAAGGGGGATTTGCGATTCATGCACCCCGTCATTCTTAAATTTCGTCTGACAAGAATTCGTTGCACATACGTCTCCGTGATAATATAATTAATAGTCCAGTCAGTGATTTTAACCCATCCTGCCGAGACGCAAAACGGATGTAGGTCGTAGTTCATTGACATCGAATAAAAATGCGCTTATCACGTAATGCATTCATAACTCTTCCCGGGCGAAGTCGGGTGGGTTGCTAGTTATTGATAAACAGCTATACAGATCTAAACACAAAATGTAGATGGTGGTGCTACCAAATAGCAACGATTATCTTTACTGTAGGTCGAGCCTGTTTGAGTTTAGTAACGGATGTCCTATATTGACTTCCCGGCAGGGGTTGTTATGTCCGTGTGATGAACACGTCATCTATGATGGGCCACACATACGCAACAACAGAGCACAGGGGCCTTAATTGGGGAATTATGCTAATATTAATACGCGAATTAGAATTTAAAATTAACATTTGCGGACGTTTACCCGGTTGAAGGGCTGTATAATTTATCATGACCCTTGGGGGAAGTTCTAAAATTAGACGCCAGATTAATTCTATTAGCTCTGTCAAGGGAACATCCCCGTGGGGTATTTTAAAGTCGACTTCTTTTTCTCTGATGATATAATGCATCAGCGATGTCCCTTTGCTGCTGTTAACTCAGTTCGTTCCATGTCGTGTGAGTTGTCCCATTTCTCTGTACGCATACAGGGTGCAACATACTGAACATATCCGAAAGACTATTAAATAATAATAATAACCCGGCTGGAAACATCGGAGCAACAATGAAGTCTATAAAGATGTGGAGAGAATCTCAGAGACCATGAAGAAGTGAAGGTTATCGTTTCTCGGACACTTGTACAGAATGGACAAAACTAGACTAACCAAACAGTTATTCGACTACCTGTGGAACAAGAAGACAACAACGACATGGATTAAGGAAGTTCGAAAAGATCTCGAAAATTCCAACATCCAGGAAGTTCAGATGTCAAACAGGGAAACATTTCGGTACATAATTCAAAATTTGGAAGGGTTTCACGTCACAAGAACCACAAAGAAGGGAAGAGCCTGGACGGATGAGCAGAAGAAACAGCATAGCGCCCATATGAAGGAGTACTGGAGGAAGAGGAAACTTCAGGCAAAGAAAAAATGAAATTGTAGCGTGATCCGAAGTGGTCAATTCGCAAATAAAAAAAATAAAAAAAAAAAATAATAATAATAATAATAAAGATTTAACTTTCCTTTTTAACTACTGAAGTACTATTGTGTGTGCGATTCAGTGCTGGAAGATAATTTCTTAATGTTGTTGTGTTGTTTCATTCAGGGTCTTGGACATAAAGTGTATATCTCGTAGTCAGATAGTGAAATCCATCTTTTTATGTATATTACGCGAACAATATAAGACTAACTGAGAAAGTTTAGATGTAATTAATTACTATGCACAGATTACAAAAGGAGAAGGGATTACAAGGACGACATGTTTCGTTCATCATGCGAGCATCATCAGGTTCAGGTAAATCAAATCAATCATATACAGGGTGTAGCTTGCCACGGTGGGTGAGTGGATAGCGTGTCGGTCTACCAACCCCCAAGATTGCAGGTTCGCTCCTGGCCGTGGTAAGTGATTTTTGAAAGGCGGCAAAAATACGACACGCATGTCATACGATGTTGGCATGTCAAATAACCCATTTGAATTCAGTAAGCCGTGATCATATTGGCAAAATTAATCTCGGGAGTTTCCGCCTACACAAAGTTCCTCATTTCTCTACTAGAAAGCGCTATAGTGCTCAAGGAGATTAGATATCTAACCTCCTTGACTTTCACAGTGATTCAAGGAACAACGAAATTCGACACGCAAGCTGCCCTCTGGGTGTCAAATTACAAAGCTTGCATCCGGCACCCGAGGCCATACGATATTATTATTATATACAGGGTGTATCCGTGATGATGTTACAGACTTTCAGAAATGATGGAGGAAGACAAATGGATCCATTGGAGATGAGGACTCATAGTCCGGAAACGATCGAGTTAACAGTTGCAGTTGTTTAACATCTGTCCTCAATTCTAGTTCTTAACAGACGCCCGGGAGGCGGAATTTCGATCCGCTGGCGTTCTTATCATGCCGGAAGCCAACGACATGGGGTTTGCAGGTGTAAACACCCGCAAATGCCATAGGCGTGTGCAGGTAAACGGTATTAAATGAGTACCATTTTGCTTATAACTTGTGACTCGTTCGTTTCCGTATTATGGTCACTTATCTCACATTGATCCTTTTGCCTTCCTCCAACATCCCTGAAAGTTTATAACATCATCACGGATACACCTTGTATATACAAGACAACGACATAGCACTAACAGGCACTAAATCTAAAATAAACACACAGTCACTTACAAAATGTTGCGGTCGTCGATTTGCCATCCTGTGGTACATTAGCTGATACGTGCTTGTCACGGTGGGTGAGTGGTTATCGTGTTGGAATACTAATCCCAAGCATGCATGTTCGCTCCTGGCCGTGGTAAGTGATTTTTGAAAGGCGACAAAAATCACGATACGCATGTCATACGATGTTGGCATGTTAAAGAACCCATTTGCATTCAGTAGGTCGGGTTCGTAATGGCAAAATTGATCTCGGGATTTTCCGCCAACACAAAGTTCCTCTTTTCTCTACTATAGTGTCAAGGAGCTTAGATATCTAACCTCCTTGACTTTCATAGCGCTTCAAGGAACAACAAAATTCGACATGCAAGCTGCCCTCTGTGTGTCAAATAACAAAGCTTGCACCCGCCACCCGAGGCCATACGATATTATTGTTATTATTATAGCGAATACGTAGCGTAAGGTCGCGTCTTTTTGCAGGCAACGTAGTAGATTTGTTCATTTGGTTGAAAATCAAAAATATCGCATTTATTTATCAGAAAACGTGATCGCTAAAATGCATTACGTAAAGAGTTCTAAACATGTATAGTAGCATTTATCGCAAATTGTATAAACCATAAACTCTAACCATCATTTATGTCATTTAAAATCAAGATAACTACTGCCTGAATAAGAATGCAAATTTTGTATTCCTCCTGTCGACTCGATATGTTGTTTTAAAACTTCTCAATTGTTTTACTAGACAGAGATAAGGCTAATTATGAATAGATATCGACAGAATAATAACGAGGAAAGAGACAGAGATGGAACGATGGTAAGATTGTTGAAAAAGGACAGAGGAATGTCTGTGAAGGAAGCTGGCGATAATGAATAGAAATTATCATACGACTTGGAAGGGGGGAGAAAAAATGAGCTAATGAACAGGCGAGAGAGAGAGAGAGAGAGAGAGAGTTCTTGCACTGGAGACTGGAAGGAAGGAACAAAAAAAGTCTTATAACAGAAGTTTAATGTTGTGAATAAACGGAGCCAAATTTTCTTGTCGTAAAAACAGCTCACGCATTGACTTTCAGTTCATAAAACTTAAATACAAATGTAATAATAAAACGTGGAAGTGCTCATCTTTGCCAGCTTGTATTTTTATACCCTTCACTGTATAACTTCTTGCCTGAAAGAGCCTGGACGTGTTTTATTGACATATGGGGTAGTATATATTATATCATATTATACCGACAGCGGTAGATACGCTTGCTGAAGTGCAGCGCTAGGCCATGGGTCCAAGCTCTCTGCGAACTCGGTAGACGAAGGTTCGATCCCCACCATCGGCTGTCCTTGAAATGGTTTTCCGTGGTTTCCCCATTTTCAACTCCAGGCAAATGCTGGGACGGTACCTTCTGACAGGCCACGACCGCTTCCGTCAAGAAGGGGATCCGGCCGTAAAAACCATCCACCACAAAGACTTTAATTGCATCTCATCCTCGACCCCGTTGGAAAAGGGGAATAATAAGGGGTAGACGTACATATATATTATATTGTTATATTATATTTCCACACGGACATCTGCCCGGCATTCCGGGAGACCATAAAGATCCAGAATAACATAATTGGTACATTGTTGGCTCTACGATAAACATTATAATGATGTTTAATGCGGTGAATGGCTAAAGGAATTACAGAGTATGTACAAATAAATTATTTCTTACTTAATTCAGCCAAGGACCTACCGTATTTATTTTCTTCAAGAATGTTCATGGCGTACTTGAAGTACGTTTCCCGAGCTCCGAAAAGGAAGCGTTTCAATTTTCAATGCATTTTTAGCCTACTTTTCACATTTTGCAAAAATGAGAAAAAAGTAGACTTATGAGATCGGGCAAATGTGTGTCTGTCTGTCTGTCTGTCTGTCTGTCTGTCTGGCTGGCTGGCTGTGTGTGTGTGTCCCCCCCCCCCCTATCAACTCCTAAACGGCTGCAGCAATCGAAACAAAATTTGGTAGGAGTAAAGATCTATCCCTGAATAGCTCACGTCCATATTTGAAAATTATGTCAGTGCTACCAACTGCTGAAAAATCGTAATTGAAATTTGAGCTCCATGTTGGATATAATGGAAGGTATGAATGGGATCTATTTCGAAATTGGCACACGTATAGATAATAATATTGCAGTTTAATTTCCAGGAGGACATACATGGCAGTGCTGCCAAAATGATTATAAGCCTGCTGATAGGTCCAAATTTTAAATGCATATAACTTCTACACTATCAATTGGATTTCAACCAAATTTCGAATGTGCTATGTGTACATAAACAGATATGACAGAGCGCATTCTTAAGAGCCACCAGGGCTGCCAACTGTTAATAAATGCTCTCAATTTTTTAAATCCAAATACCCATATATCAGAAAGTATGCAAGACGTCAGTTTTAAACTATGCACACGTATAGTACCTGACATTCTATATTAATTTGGAGTAACTTATATACGTCAATGCTACCAACATGATTCTAAGCCTGCTGATAGGTCCAATTTTAAAATGCATGTAACTTCTATACAAACTAATGGATTTCATTCAAAATTGACACAACAATAGATCATATTATTTCAGATTATTTCTGACCAATACATGCATGGCATTGTTGCCAACATGATTTTACGCACGCTGTTAGATCCAATATTTAACTGCATGTAACGTCCATGCTCTCCATTGGACTTCAACCAAATTTTGTATTCTGTATCTTAAGAGATGGAACTAAGAATATATTCAGCCACCAGGCCTGCCAACTGTAGTTCTCTATTAGGCTACATTATGCCAGGTATACAGTATTTCGAAGTAATTAGAAATTTCGATATTACCAACTTAATTTCGTCATTATTCTAGATAGATCCATATAGATTAATCATTGGCATGAATCTTAAATTTTAAGAAAAGTAGGCTCTTTAGTTCGTCATGGAACTTCTTGTTAGGTACGTTATCTCTCACTCAGGTGCGGTATGCATAGCCTCTTTCTCCTCGTTGATTCGTACCTCTTGTTGAATGCCCACTTCCGTGGGGTCCAGGATCAAACCTTTTCTGTTCTTCCTGTCAATGGCAACGATATCTGCTCTACGATAACTGTCATTTTCCGAAATGCAGTGCACCTCCTCATAGACTTCCCATTTCAATTTCCTCAGGGAAGTGGCTATCGATGATCGTACTCTGTGATGTGGGAATTTCGCAGTAGCTCCCCTTTAGAACATTGACCTAGAACATGTCCTAATCAAACGTCTCTGGTTGGTCACATCCTGGTTGGTGGCATAAGGTTGTGGGCTGGCTTCTTCCCGGCACAGCTCTCACCGCTGAGATGTTTTAATTTTAATATCATTCGTCCATTCAGAGCACGATAAACCTTTTCGGCTATTTATTTATGTATTTATTTATTTATTTATTTATTTATTTATTTATTTATTTAGCGTATGGCTTAGTGCCAGGGGTGTCCGAGGACATGTTCGGCTCGCCAGAGGCTGTAACTGCTTCATTGCGGACACCCATAGGGTGAGCTACAAGTTCCGTTCAATTTCAAGTAGTTCCAACTTTCGCTACCAGATGTCACTGACACCTAGTGGTGAACGTTGGAACTTTGATGAGCGTTTCTCCGAAATCTAACCTGCAAATTTAGCTTCACACAAGTTTAATTACTGGAAGGTTCTTTTACATGCCTTAAATCTGTGACATGGACCACTGGCTTTACTTCCCCTCCAAAGGAAGGCATACTGAAGAATTTTAACGCTGTTAAAAATACGATGAATCCGGCCGGGTTTGAACCCGTGTTCTTGGGAATAGAAGCTCAGCATGCTACCGACTACGCCACCGTGGCCGCTATTTATCCAAGAGTTGTTTTTAGGATGTTGCTCGTTAACTTCTACTCTTTTACCTTTGTGAAGAAGTTTGCACCAAGCTTCATGTGACAGTTTCTGTAGCTCATTTCGTGCCCAACGTCCTGATTTTGATTCTGTACCATCACTGGATGGAAAATGAAAATATTGAAGTATTTACTTCTCCTCCCCGTCAAGATTTTGACAAATATCTAACTGAACACCTTCCACTCGGAGTAACATTTGAACTGCGGTATGTTAAAATGCTGTATATAATGTATGCTTCCCATTCAACCTTGACTAATTCCAGCCCTCGAACATTCCTGGGCGAATACAGCATATAATTGGGACAGTCATGTGGTAACACAAGAACCACCAATAGTCAATACATATATTATTATTCTATCAAAGTTCCAACGTTCACCACTAGGTATCATTGATATCTGGTGGCGAAAGTTGGAACTACTTGAAATTGAACGGAACTTGTAGCTCACCCTTTAGGGTGTCCGCTGGAAGCAGCTACAGACTCAGGCGAGCCGAACATGTCCTCGGACACTCCCGGCATTAAAAGCCATACGATAAATAATAAAATAATATTTATTATTATTATTATTATTATTTTCTTATTTAGTCGATTTACCCTCTAGGTTGGTGTCTCCCATGGACTCAGCGAGGGAATTCACCACTACCGCCTCTGCGGGCAGTGTCCTGGAGCTTGGAACATCTGGTCGGGGTGGATACAACTGGGGATGTGTGATCAGCACCTCGCCCAAGCGGCCTCACCTGCAAAGCGAACAGGGGCCTCATGAGGGATGGGACGGGAGAGAAAGATTGGGATTGATAGGCAAGGAAGAGGGAAGGAGGCAGCCGTGGCATTACAGTAGGTACCATTCTGGCATTTGCCCGAAGACGAAGTGGGAAACCACGGAAAACCACTTCGAGGATGGCTGAGGTGGGATATATTATTATATGGGTACAATACTTGCCACGATGGTATATTGGCGTTGACGGCCAAACCCCAAGGCGAAACCCCACACAAGACACGGCACAAACCTAGAAGAATTGCTGAGTTTTAATTCACTGGCCGTGAAAGCCCATATTCCACCTTTTTGGAAGCCTTCATAGGGAGGTTGAGGCTACTTGAGCTTTTAGTTCTCGCAGTCAAAGGGAGGTGGCGCACAGTTCGCTACTCTAGTGGGGGTCCGGGCGGGGACACCAAGAGCCCACCGATGAGTCAGCTTGGTGTCCTAGGCGAAACCCCACACAAGACACGGCAAAAATCTGGAAGAATTGCTGAGGTTTAATTCACTGGCCGTGAAAGCTAATATTCCATCTTTTTGGAAGCCTTCATAGGGAGGTTATGGCTGTTTGAGCTTTTAGTTCTCGCAGTCAAGAGGTGCAGTTGCACCTTATATAAAGGGAGGTGGCGCGCAGTTCGCTACTCTAGTGGGGGTCCGGGTGGGGACACCAAGAGCCCGCCGATGAGCCAGCTTGGTGTCCTAGGCGAAACCCCACACAAGACACGGCACAAACCTAGAAGAATTGCTGAGGTTTAATTTACTGGCCGTGAAAGCCAATAAACTATCTTTCTGGATATTAAACTATAGGTAGCCTACTTGTTTGGTGGTTGGTTTCTTAGTTTAGGGGCAGCGGCAATGCGGTCATGCAGCCTCGTGTACTTTGGATGTGTGTAGAATTTGTCTGATAACTTGTGTTAATTATTGTGATGGCTGTATTAGTGTGTGTTATCTGTGATTCAGGTAAGGACTGCAGACGATCAATTTTCAAGTAGTGCCTACTTTTGCCACAAAATGCTACCGTCCATGACACCTAGCTGCGAACTTGGCTACTAGATGCCATCACAACCAGTACTTGGCGGCGAACGTTGGAACCAATATAGCGTTATCAAATCTGACCTACAAATTTTAGCTTCTCACAAGTGTAGTTAGTGGAAGGTTCTTTTACATGTCATAAATATATATATATGACATGGCCCCGCCGGCTTTACTTCCCCTTCGAAGGAAGGCTTACTGATAGTCCAGTCGACAGGTTGGAAGAAGTGGCGTTAGGTGGAAAAAGGTCGGAATTTAATGAAACTTTGGGATGTTGTTCAGGGATGGTTAGTTTACATTTTCTCAAGTTTTGGACCTCGAGGACCCTGTGCGAAAAGAGGAGGGGGGACCTGCGAAAGTTTCGACCTTCCTCCGGTTGTTCCTCAATAACGTTTTTCCCTTACGTCCTACGGCAAAAGCATTCTGCATTTTGTAGAGCGTTAAATTTCCTACAATGATGACTGTTCAAACATGTTTGTTTGTTAATTCGTTACCGAGATATGGCGCTTCGAAAAAAATGTAATTTTTCAAAATTCGCTAATAAATGCCAAAAAAAAAAATGCAGCATTATAATGCTTTTGCCGTGGAACGTAAGGGAAAAACGTTATTGAGTAACAAACGGAGGAAGGTCGAAACTTTTGCAGTTCCCCCCTCCTCTTTTCGCACAGGGTCCTTGAGGTCCAAAACTTGAGAAAATGTTAATTAACCATCCCTGAACAACATCCCAAAGTTTCATTAAATTCCGACCTTTTTCTATCTGAATCTACCTGTCGACTGGGCTATGAGAGATTTTTAACGCTCTTAAAAATCATGCGATCTTGGGCATAGGAGCCTACTTTTGACATTAATTAAAGAAACTGATGAATACTACTGTAGTTTGAATTCTTGTGGACAGAAATCCCATATTTCATATTCCAATAGATGACACAACGCCAGTGCAGCGGTATGGTTTTACCCATAGAAACCACATATTGGTAGCAGATTAAATATTAGCTCATTGTTGAGGTTGTAAAGGTCTGCTTTCATTATAATAATTACAATATTCGTTAATCAGAATTATAAAGCCACGCATAATTAATTATAATAATAGAATGGAAGGCTTGGCGATCTTTTGCCTCGTCATGTTTAATAGCTTTGTTGTTGTTTTTTCGTTGCTACTGTATCATTTCATGAAGCAATGTAGGTGAAGTAGGTACTTTGTAGCGCTTGTGGTGAAATATTGAACTAAGCGTACAGAACTGTTCTTCTTTGCATTCCATAGAGGATAGGAACTGGTAATACGGGAAGTGGCTTAGCTTATGAGGTCAGAGATATAGAGTAAGAAAAAAAAAAGAGGCATGCAGATTATTAGAAAACAAATTGTATGAGAGGATATATTATATAGTCCTATGGAATGTGGTTATAAAATTGGGGGAATCTGCATAATATAACGACACTATGTTGCCTGTATGGTATTATTGGTCATGAAATACTCCTTCTCTAAAGAATAGGATTAATAAATAAAAGTGGAAATCGTATTTCATTGCTACACAAATACTGGTATGTTTTCATGATTTCCTGTCTTCCCCATAAAATAGTAAGTTGGTTGGTTGGTTCCTCAGTTTATTTATTTATTTATCGTATGGCTTTTAGTGCCGGGAGTGTCCGAGGACATGTTCGGCTCGCCTGAGTCTGTAGCTGCTTCCAGCGGATATCCTAAAGGGTGAGCTACAAGCTCCGTTCAATTTCAAGTAGTTCCAACTTTCGCCACCAGATATCAATGATACCTAGTGGTGAACGATGGAACTTTGATAGAGCGTTCTGACGAAATCTAACCTAACAAATTTTGCTTTACACAAGTTTAGTCTGTGAAAGGATTTTTTACATGCCATAAATCTATGACATGGGACCGCCGGCTTTACTTCCCCTCCGAAGGAAGGCATACTGAAGGATTTTTAACGCTCTTAAAAAATCCGACGACTTCGGCCGGGTTTGAACCCGCTATCTTGGGCATAGCAGTTCAGCATGCTACCGACTACGCCACCGAAGTTTAAGGGCTGCGACAACGCGGTCATGTAGCCCCGTGTACTTTGGGTGTGTGTAGAATCTGTCTGATAACCGGTGCTAATTGTGATGACTGTATTAGTTTGTGTATCTGTTTCTTCATTCAAGTAAGGACTGCAACTTTGAATTTTTCAAATAGTTCCTACTTTTGCCGCCAAACGCCACCGTCAACGACTACTACGCCTAGTTCAGAACATGGCTACTAGACGCCACCGCAGTCGGCTCTTGGCAACGAACGTAGAAACCTAAGAGCGTTGTTTACATTCCTAACCTATACAATTTAGCTTCACACAGGTGTAAATAGTGGACGGTTCTCTAACATGCCATAAATCTATGACATGGGTCCGCCGGCTTTACTTCCCCTCCGAAGGAAGGCATACTGAGGGATTTTTAACGCTCTTAAAAAATGCGACGGCTTCGGCCGGGTTTGAACCCGCTATCTTGGGCATAGAAGCTCAGCATGCTACCAACTACGCCACCGAAGCCGCCATAAAATAGTAAGTGGTATACTGATGGATTGATGTTGTGTTGCAGTATATATAATCTTACGTTCATCACTGTGGTGTCCTGGTTAGTGTTATACAACACACATGCCCTGAGATGCTAGATCACTCGTGTTCTTTATGATAAAAAAATGTGTTCATTCACTCGTATATATCTTATATGAGCTGGCGCCCACCCGGATACTTTTATTATTATAGTAATTACAATTATAAATACGACTGTGGAGTTTGTGATTGTGGTCATACTCTTATTAAAAGAGAACATATTACACTACCACGCCGTACATTTGAGGCATTTGTTGAACATATTCTCAGCTTGGCCTCCTCCTACATTTATTATTCTCGACGGTTTCTTCCATAATTCGTAGATGAGCCCTACCAAATTCTCTATTCTCTTCATTGGCACTCGCTAGAAATTTGTCTCCTTTTCATTTATTTCTCTATTGACACATCTGATCTTCATTATTCACCGGCAATACCAAATTTCAAAGGCTTTTGTTTTCCTCTTTTCTACTGCTTCAACAGTTCAAGATACACTTCCATAGACTGTCAGACAAAGGCTTTCAAAACTGACTTTCTAATACCTAAATCTGTATTGGATGTCCTCTGACTGCTTTTCTGCAAAAAAGGAGCTTTCCTTTCTTGTGCTAACCTACTCTTGTTTCCTGTTTGTTTTGTCTCTCACTGCATATTTTGCTTCCCAAGCTGCGGAAGTCTTCTACTTCCTTCATCTTTTTACCTGCCAATTCGATGTCATTAGGGGGTTCTGATTTCTTCCGGCTGCATTCAATTAATTTTGTTTTACATTTATTGATTTTCATCATGATTTCTTTCTTCAAGACTTATTCAAATCCTTTGATGAATCGGCCAACATACCAGTGTCATTAGTAAATATCAGAGTTTAAATAATTTCACATTGAATCTTTAATCCTACTTTAAATTAACAAAGACAAACAGTATAATAATAATAATAATAATGATAATGATAATGATAATGATAATAATAATAATAATAATAGTCTAAAAGTAATAATAACAATAATAATAATAATAATAATGACTGGAAAACAGCAGTCATCCACCCACTACACAAAAGAGGAGATAAGTCTGATGTGAACAACTACAGAGGGATTTCTCTTCTTCCCGTCGCCTACAAAATTTTCTCAGCTTGTCTATTGACACGAACACAGGAACAGCTCGAACCAAAGTTATCAGAATTTCAAGCAGGATTCAGACCAAACCGATCCTGCCCTGAACAAATCTTCAACCTTAAAACCATTGTCAAAACGCATGCAATTCGAAATAAACCAGTGATGTGCACATTTGTCGATTTCCAAAAAGCATACGACTCGATCGATAGACAATCACTCTTCCAGATCCTTGAAGCAAGAGGATTAGATCACAAAACACGGAAACTCATTGAACAAACGCTGACCAACACAAAATCCAAAGTAAAATTTATGGGGGAAATCTCCGAACCTTTCGAAATTCAGACAGGTGTGAGACAAGGAGATGGTCTTTCCCCTCTCTTGTTCAACATTGTCCTGGATAAAGTCATGGAAGAATGGGAAAAAGAGCTCAAGAAACAAAATGTCTGGAAACCAGTTACACACGGCTATCGCAAAAACAATCTCTCTATACCATATCTTGCCTTCGCCGATGACTTGGTTATACTAACAGAAAATCAAGAGACCGCAATAAAACAAATAGAAACACTCCAAGAAAACGCCGAAAAAGTGGGACTTCAAATATCCTTCGAGAAAACTCAAGTGCTAAGTCACAAAGGCGACAACATGCAAACAAAATACGGAACCATCAAAAGAGTCCCATATTTCAAATATCTGGGAGAATTTATCGAACCAACTGGATCCGAAAATATGTCACAACAAAACCGTCTCCAGAAAACTAGGAGAGCACTCGGACTTATCCAAAACCTCTATAACAAGAAATACATGTCAAGACCAACCAGACTTCGACATTACAATACTGTCATCAAACCGGCAAGTCTCTACGCAAGCGAAACACTTACACTCAATAAGAAATATGAACTTGAAGACATCAAGAAAGAAGAGAGAAAAATCATTCGGAAAATACTGGGAGCAAGACTCACTCCTGACGGGTACCGACTACAGTCAATCAAGACAACTGAAAAATACTCAAACATCGAAGTCGACTTCAGAAAAGGACGATTGGAATTCTTCGGGCACATAAGTAGACTGCCGAATACACGACTAACCAAAAGAATACTAGATTACATATCATCACTCAAAAGTACAACACCATGGATGAAAGAAGTACAAAAAGACATGCGAACTGCTAACATAACCGACACATCAGACAGAGACTCCTTCCGTAACAAAGTGAATAACTGGGAAGTCCAACCAGAGCAACCAAAACCTAAACCTTACAGACCTCAATGGTCTGACGAAAGAAAATTGGCATTCTCCAACAGAATGAAACAATATTGGCAAGATAAGAAGAACGTCAAGAATTGAGTCAAATTGCTTAACGCTTTCCAATATTGGGAAATTACGCTGTAAATAAATAAATAAATAAATAATAATAATAATAATAATGTATGTCTACCCCTTATTATTCCCGTTTTCCAACGGGGTCGGGGATGAGATGCGATGGAAGTCTTTGAGGCGATGGTTTTTACGGCCGGATGCCCTTCCTGACGCCAACCTCATGAGAGGAGTTAATGAGATGAAATGAATGATGGCGAATGAAATTGGGCAAGGATGTGGAAGGAAGTGGCCGTGGCCTGTCAGAAGGTACCGTCCCAGCATTTGCCTGGTGTTAAAATGGGAAACCACGGAAAACCAGTTCAAGGACGGCCGACGGTGGGGCTCGAACCCACGCGTCTACCGAGTCAGCAGAGAGCTTGGCCCCATGACCTAATGCTGTGCTTTAGCCAGCGTAGCCACTACTGTCGGTAATAATAATAATAATAATAATTACAATTACATCGGCAAATGATTGGAGACAGAGGAGAATTCATAAACAAAATTAAGAGTACAAAATTTAAAGCAAATAAAAAGAGGAAGACGGGAACATTGTGGACAGAAGAACGGAAACAGGAACACAGTAAAAATATGAAGAGAATTTGGGAAGAGAAGAGGAAGAAGGGAGAGAAGTGAAAATTGTGTCATCATGTCATATTTAAGTTCAAACACTGTCCATAAGGGCAAAAATGATATAATAATAATTAAAACTACATATCACCGTAGAAGACATTCACGACCTCAGCATTTGTAAGAAGAAATCAGAAACCAGAAATTTGAATTTGGATCACAACCCAAAATAAATAGGCGTGAATGGACAGATGAAGAGAAGAAGGCACACAGTGGATGGATGAAAAGTTTTTCGGAAGATAAAAAAGAAGAAAAGCGCCACCACCAAAAGCTAGATTTTTGTGTATTTAGCGCTCTTCTTAAAAGGGAATGTACGCAAAGAAACTATGGAAGACTTACAACATTACATATCACCAGAGAAGACATTCACGACCGCAGCATTTGTAGAGAAAGTATCAGAAACCTGAAATTTGAATTTAGATCACAACTCAAAAGAAATAGGCGTAAATGGACAGTTTTTTTTTTGGTCGTGTGGTCTCCGGAGAGGCCGAGTGCAGGTCTTTCTAGTCGACGCCCGTGGGCGACCTGCGCGTCGGGATGAGAGATGGAATGAAGATGAAAGAAACTGGGCAAGGATGTGGAAGGAAGCGGCCGTGGCCTGTCAGAAGGTACCGTCCCAGCATTTGCCTGGTGTTGAAAATGGGAAACCACGGAAAACCATTTCAAGGACAGCCGACGGTGGGGCTCGAACCCACGCGTCTACCGAGTCAGCAGAGAGCTTGGCCCCATGGCCTAACGCTGCGCTTTAGCCAGCGTAGCCACTACTGTCGGTAATGGACAGATGAAGAGAAGGAGGCGCACAGTGAACAGATGAAAGGTTTTTGGGAAGATAAAAATAAGAAAAGAGCCACCACCGGAAGCTAAATTTTTGTGTTTTTAGTACTTTCCTTAAAGAGGAATATACGCAAATAATAATAATAATAATAATAATAATAATAATAATAATCACAAGACAATGGCATGTAGAATGGGTAAAGACCGTACTATCACTGTCTTAAGTACGAGCGTTATCCCAAGTATCTTGCTCCAAGGCCTTAAAGAACTGCATCTGGATACTCAACTGTACCAAATAATGCAGAGGGCAGTAGTTCTCTCAACAAGCCGAATCGTCTCGAAGTTCATGGGTAGCGACATTCCAGCTTAGAAGTTTCTGTTCCAGTAACTATACTTTGGTTCCCTGAAGCCCGTATAGTTATGTTGTAATGTGCCAGCAATGTGTTATATGTACTGTATAATAATAATAATGTTTGTCTTTTTTGGAATAGGTGAAAAAATGGATTGATGCACATAGTGTCGGGCCCCTGAGTGGCAGACTACCGACTAAAACTCCCCCTATTACTTTTGAACTCTAGTCTGGAACCGTTTATCACATTACTTCAGGCTAGAGTCAGTTTATCTTTGCCCGTAGGGCACTCTTCCGTAGTGAATGATCTTCAATGGCTATCCAGATCTGTCTTCTTTGTTCGGAGGATATCTTCAACAAAACTTTTTACCAGCTTCCAATTTTCTCCACTTTGTAGCATTACCGCAACAATATTGTCAGGAGATATCTCTACCTCAATATGCTCTTGAAGAGACTGTCTATTTTGGACCCACCGTCCACAAAAGAAGAAGGTGTTATTAGCATTATTTAGCTCATTAACACAGTTGATACAATCGGGTGAATCCACTTTCCCCATCTTCTTAAGGTAAGAACAGAAGTACCCATGCCCAACCTCACCATGTTTCCTCTCTGTCCGAACCTGCACCTGGGGAATCATTCTCTTAGTCCACTGGCTTCGGTGTCCTTGCTCCCATTGGATCTGCCAATTATGGAAGGTTTGTACCCTTGCGGTTCGTCTTGCATTTTGTAAACCTTCTTCCGATTTCCTCCAGTAAATGTACTTGCGTTCTTTCGCAAGAAAAAAATATGGAATTATCCCAGCAATAACAAGAACTGCTTCCCCAAGATACTGTGCGATAAGCAGATGCCACGCGCAAAGCACACCCCGCCTCTGCACTTGCGCTAGTGACTTCCTATAAATTTCCTTATCCAGGGCATCCGCCCATATTTCCGCTCCATACAGCAGAACTGAATGGATGGCTGTCATCAGTAATCTCCTCTTACTAGATTTCAGCCCACCATCATTGGCCATGAGCCGACTGAGAGACGTTACTCCTCTAGCCGCTTTATCTGCAGTCCTTCTAATTTGTTCTCCAAAATTCAGTTTATTGTCGATCATGATGCCCAGATAGTTTGCTGCTGGCCGCGTCTCTACTTGAATGTCTCCTACCTGTATTGGGAGTATTGTCTGAATTCTCTTCTTTGTTAGAATTACAATTTCTGTCTTACTAAGTGCTAATGACAGACCATGTTCCTCCATCCATCTATTGATTGTACGCATTACCATATTGAGTCGCAACTGTGCCTGCTTGACACTTCATCCTGCTACAAGCGCAGCAACATCATCTGCTTAACCTACTAGGATAGTTTCATCAGGGACTTCAGATCTCAGCAAGCTATCGTATGTGATATTCCACAGATCTGGTCCTAAAATCAAACCCTTTGCTGCTCCCGCTGAGACACGTACCCTGCGTTGTCCTTCTGTCGTGTTATAAAACAACGAACGATCTTTCAAGTAGGAATTTATTATACGTAAGAGATAATTTGGAACATGAAATGCATTCTCCAAAGCATTCAGCATGTCACTCCACTTGACAGAGTTGAATGCATTTCTTACATCAACAGTAACGAAGAGAACCACACGACGAGAGTGGTGATTGTAATTCTCCGCCCTCTGGACATCTGCAACAATTTCTTGTATCGCATCCAGGATCGGTCTTCGTGTTCGAAATCCATATTGTCTTGGTGATAAGTCGCCCACTGCCATGATCGCTTGGCGCAACCTGACTCTCAGAAGCTTCTCAAAGAGCTTGCCTGATGTATCGAGCATACACAGACGGCGCTATGATGATGATAAATCCGGTTCACCCTTTCCCATATTAATGGGCGCCAGACGACAGACCTTCCAGCAAATGCTGAAAACTCCTGCTTTTTGACACTCTTTGAACATTCTTAATATTAGTTGTGGATGTAACTCGATTATTAATTTGAGAATCTCATTTGAGTTGCCGTCAGGACCAGGGGATGTTTTGCTTCGCAGAGACTGAGTAGCCCTACTCAACTCTTCCTCAGTGAAAATAGGAATTTCAATATCTACATCGAAATTCTGCTCAGGGATTGTTGCATGTGTTAGGAAAAGAGTTTGGACAATAATGGCCATACTATTTGCATCCATGTCACACGGTGTTCTTTGTGACCCAAGCTTCTTTCTGACAACTTTATAACCCAGTCCCCATGGATCAGTGTCAATATCCTCACACAGCTTCCTCCAGATCTCAGCTTTGCTTTGGTTTATGGTTTCCCGAAGTAGCTTCTTTGCATCTCTATGTTCAGCTGATAAGGCATTGGCATCTTTCAGATTTCTTGTCCGTTGTGCGGCACGTTGGAGTCTAAGGCAATTCCACCTCAATTCTGCAATTTCATGTGTCCACCAATATGCAGGGCTCTTCCGATGGCGTGATATTAAACTAGGCATTGAGGTATCACAAGCCAATGTTGTAAGTTTCATAGTTGAGGAAACGAGAATCTCAACATCAGCCTCTCCGTCAGGCTCCATATCCTCAATTGGTTCTACACCACTGGCTAACTCCTCCTTAAATTCATCAAGATGGATCTTATTCAAATTCCATCTCCGTTGTTTCTGAGTAGATGAGTTATTCCCCCTTATATTACTGCACACATCAAAATTAATATACTGATGATCACTTCCAGTGTAGTCTTCTATAACCTTCCATTCCTTGATGTAGCCTATGGTACTAACGTCTCAGAAGCCATGGATATATCTGGACAAATGCAAATGTACTGCATTTATCAAGAGATGGCAAACAGGCCACTTCTTGAGGCATCATCCTTAAATCATTATTAACTCGCAACTTAGAAAAATTGGGAATACACCTTGGTCTACATATCAACATTCTCAATGTGCCACCGTAAGAGAAGTTGCCATACCGTCTTGCAAACAAGCCGACGATATGTTGATTTGTACCCACTGATGTGGCGAAATCAATGTGTAATAATAATAATAATAATAATAATAATAATAAGGAGACGGACTTTCACCCCTTCTATTAAACCTGGTTCTAGATAAAGTCATCAGAGAGTGGGAAAAGAACATCAAATGCTCGGCTTTCGCAGATGACCTAGCGATTATCACTAGGAACAAAGAAGAAATTAAGCATGCTATTGAGACATTATACAGAATAGCATCACAAGCAGGCCTTCAAATATCATTTGAAAAAACCAAGTACATGCAGAATTTTCAGCAAAAGAACAAGAAAGAAAAAATAGAAACAGCGTATGGAGCAATATCCCAAGTACAATTTTTTAAATACTTTGGAGAAATAATTCTTCCTTCAGGATTGGACAGTTTGGCTAACACAGAAAGAGCCTCAAAACTTCATAGAGCATTCAGACTAACATGGGATCACTATAATAAAAGAGTAATGTCACATAATGCAAAACTGAAACACTACAAAACAGCTGTACTACCGGAAGCTCTATATGCTTCAGAAACCATAGCTTTAGGAGATCATTCTAAAATTGCAAACATAGAAAAGCAAGAACGTAAAATTCTTAGAAAAATATTCGGCCCCACACAAGAAAACGGAATTTGGATTAAAAGACGAAATTCAGATCTATACCGTCACACAGATAGTTTCAGCAACGCTGTACGAAGAAGACGTTTAACATTTTATGGACACCTCTTCAGGATGGACGATTATAGACTTACAGAAAGGTTATTCAATGTAATAAATTCTCAGAAGTCAAGGATAGCCTGGCTGGATGAATCAAGAGAGAACCTGCAAGAGTTGAACATCGGAGAAAATATTCTGAGAAACCGAAAAGTCTTCAGGACCGCAGTAACAAAGCACAAGTTTTGGGTGAAAACTAGTGGCAGGACTGGAACCAAGTGGACAGAAGAACGGAAGAAGCAGCACAGTGACTTCATGAAGAGATTTTGGGAAGATAGGAAGGCGAATATCATCAAGCCGAAAAACAAGTTCAAGCGCGCTCTATAATGGGCAAAACGCAGAAAGAAGAAGAATAATACATTTTGTATGTTACGTCCTTTTTTAACTACTGCGGCTTTTAGAGACGCCGGGATGCCGGAATTTTGCTCCGAAGGGGATCTTTAATGTGCCAGTAAATTTACCGACACAGCTCCATCGCATTTGCGTACCATCAAATGCCAGTTCCGCCAGGATTAGATCCTGCAACCTTGGGACGAGCAGGCGAGAACATTACCACTGCGCCACACAGGCAGATCTAATAAACACAGAACAAAAGCCAAATATTAGTAAAGAATTACAAGGGGTGAAAATTATTTTAATGCCATTTCTGTAATTATATTAAATTTATTGGAATTGTTAAAAACACATCCACTCAAGTAAATAATCGTTCGAGTTTCTACGAATTTAGCGGGAATTTGTTGTTTAAAACTCGCAAAATTATCGTAATAGTGTTAGCGTAATTTTTTATCTTTATCTAGGGTGGCCAGATTTCAAGAATGGAAAAACGGAACAAAACATTGTTTCTTTTTAATCAAGGTTGTTAAATGTTGTAATAAATAATACACATGTATTAAATAAGCATTACATAATCAAATACACAAAATTAAAACTAGATATTGCTGACATATCATATAGGCCTATGACACCAGCAACTTACAAATGCTTTTCATTTGAACGACCCATTGCAAGGATTTTTTATTTGTAAGTAACTTCTGATAAAATTCACTACAATTTTAGTCATAATTGTAATACGTGAACAATTCTTGTTTTATCAAACTAATGGAGCTTCTGTTTTTATCATCTTTCCATTTGACATTCATGACAGAAAAAACTCTCTTCGTAAAAGCATTGGAGGGGAAAATGCCAAGTATTAACCTCACAAGGACTAAGATATTCCTTAATTTTGTCGCCTCTAATAAATCTATAACATGTACCGATCTATCTTACACAGACATAGAAATCATTTTCTCATTCAAACTTGCACCTGTATCACCAGATAACAAGCTAGATGTTACAATCAATTCTGAAGCTGCGAAATTGAATATATTATCAAATTAACACAAAAAAACAACGGAATATTTGGCGTTCCGTTAAAGATTAAAATGGAACGCGGAACAAAACAAGACAAAACGGAATTGTTCCGGGCAAAACGGAACGTCTGGCAACCCTAGCTACATCCGTCTCATAGACGATCAAAGAAAAGGGTGGGGACAAGCTAATTCAGTGGACTATTGAAGAAGGAAAGGGAAAGCAGCAGTTGTGATCGAAGAATAATTACATAAGGACTGGGCGAGTGGAGCCAGTACAGCGGCAGGCACGGCGCTCGGCGGGAGGAATCGATTACATGGCTGTGTAAACACGAGCACGCCAGCAACAAGCGGCAGGGCGCCATTCCCTTCCCTCTCTTCTGCAACAATACACACTTATCTGTCTGTACATCCCAATACTGTAATCATCTGTTTCAAACACCGCAGGGTAGTGGCATAGCTTCTTTCTTCAGAACACTACACAGGCGTGCAAATTATTATTAGACACTAATGAAGAATTTAGATCAGTCGCGATTCTGACATACAGTCGAACTTCGATATCTCGAAGGGCCATTCTACACGAGCGGGTAAAACACCGCGTTTCGCCCGTCTCCTGAAAATGAAACTCCACAGCCTGCTTTCATCTAGCGGCAAGGATATGAACTGTGCCGGCTGCCGAAGCCTGTCGCACTCCTCAGAGGCAATGCTTTAATGAATGACAGATGAAATGAAATGATAGTGGAGAGTGTTGCTGGAATTACTTTTTTGACAGGGAAAACCGGAGTACCCGGAGAAAAAACTGTCTTCCTCCGTTTTGTCCAGCACAGATCTCACATGGAGTGACCGGGATTTGAACGACGGACCCAGCGGTGAGAGGCAGTCTCATGCCGCGCCAAAATGTTTCAATCTACACGTGACCGTCAAAACTCGGCGTGTGACCCGCCTACAGCAGATTGCACCAAAATTGTGCAATATATACGTGGCGGTCAAAACGTGGCGTGTGAACAGAAATAATAATAATAATAATGATAATGATAATAATAATAATGTTATTGGTTTTACGTCCCTTTTAACTACTCTGGCTGTTAGAGACGCCGGGGTGCCGGAATTTTGCCCCGAAGGGGATCTTTAACGTGCCAGTAAATCTATTGACACGGCTCCCTCGCATTTGCGCACCCTCAAATGCCAACTGAGTGGGCCAGGATACGAACCTGCAACCTTGGGCCTAGCAAGCGAGAACGTTACCTCTAAGCCACGCAGCCAGCCGTGTGAACAGAAGCGCCTACAATTCTACTATTCTATTCTCTCTACTGAGACAAGTAGCCTAGTCTGCCCGCCTCTATTGAGTGCTGCGATGGACATGGATACTGATACGTGTTACCCCTTGTAGCACGTTCGTTAATTGGATTACAGTGGGTAAAAGCACAGCACAAGTGGTCCTTTAAAAATATAGCGTTATTGCAGGTCTAGGCCGGCCCCGTGGTGTTGGGGTAGCGCACCTGCCTCTCACCCGGAGGCCCCGGGTTCGATCCCCGGCTCCGTCAGGGGTGTACGGGGTGCACTCAGCCTCGTGAGGACAATTGAGTAGCTGTCTGACAGTGAGACAGTGCCCCGACCACGAAAACCAAGATTTACGGTCGAGGGGACCCGACGCGCTGATCACGCGTCACCCCAATATCTGCAGGCCAAATGGCTGGGCAGCGGTCGCTTGGTCGGCCTTAGCCCGTCATAGGCTGTATAGTACCAGGGGTTGTTGTATTGCAGGTCTAGAAAGTTACACCACACAATAAGCAAATGGAAACAATTAGCTGTCTTTCTGCGTGTTTGTTTCCTTATGGAGGACACTCACCCTTCACTTCCTTATTCAGTTAATCCTTTACTAATTAGGTAGACCCGTGTCCAGCCACAGTCTATCACTCACTGTTCCTGAATACCGTACTACACACTGTTTCGCAATTCACACGTCACCGCATTACCTCTGTCGCACAGAAATAAACACACACTCCTCAAAAACGCAGTCCGTCCCTCGCTGGCCAGGTCGCTCTTATACAGCGGGGCTGATGACTCAATAGATGTTTCTAGAGTAGACCAGGGTTCACACCTTCTCGAGATTTCCGATACTGGGTGGGCCACGAACCTTCGAGACGGGGGTCTAGTTCTTGCAGTCCCGTTGCGTAAGGCACTGGTCAGGGATAGCCTGGGGAGGGGGCTGAGTCACGCGCGGGCGACGAAACTGTCTGGCATTCGTAACAATACAGTCCAAGTCGGTTGCGTTGCAGGAATCTTATTGTTAAATGATATGTTTAATAATGAACTTAATGGGAAAAAGAGGCACTGGCGGATTCATCCCACATTAGCTAATCGGTTGTGGCGGTCGATTCTCGATCTCAATAATAAACTTCTCCGTAGCAAACATAGTGCAGCGCAACAAACGTGAATTCACAGTAAACAACAGGAGGTTACAACTGACGCGTGTAAACTGCTTGCAATACGCCACGTGTAGTTTATTTTGCGGGCAGGACGCCTCCAGGGGCGTGCTTCCCGCCCGAGGCGTCTCGAACGCCTCCTCCCGCGACCGGCAAAACGCTCGTGTAGACAGACCAATTCATTACTGTAGGTTCTGTCCGATTGCGCGGTAGGAGGCGGACGAAACGCGGCGTTTTACCCGCTCGTGTAGAATGGCCCGAAGTGCTTTCGGAGATAGAAATTACGTCGAGTTATCAAAAAATCGAGATATAGAAATAGTCTACATGGAAAGATTAAATTTCCCCCCAGGGACTCACAAATTGTGGGACGCGGGTTGGCGACCATGGGACCGCAGCTGAATTCGGCATTGCTTCCACTTACTTGTGCCGAGCTCCCTTCTATTATCTTTCCTGTCGACCTCCCTTGATCAACTCTTGTTCATTTCCGACCCCGACGGTATTAGGATATCTGAGGTCTAGGGAGTCTTTCGCTTTCCCGCCTATTGGCCCTCGTCTCATCTTCTTCCAGGGGTCAGATCTCTTTTGTTTTCTTTTCATTGTTCTCCTGCCTTTTGCACAAGGTCCTCAAGGAGGCAGGGCGTGTGTAGCCCCATCAATTATGGTACACCCTGGATAGTGCTACACCCTCAATGGCTCACGTCTGGTGAGTTCGGGAGTTGGCGACCCCAAGGGCTTCCTGAGCTGGGTCTGGTTTTTCTCCTTCTTCCATTGCCTTTGGGGCGGTGCCTCTCCTCCTTACCTTCCCTTGCTCTCCTTTCTTCCAAGTCCTCAGTTCTCATTCTTCGAGGGTTAAGGGCTTTTCCTTTCCTCCTCTCTTTTATTTACTAGTACATTCTTCTCCTTTTTGCTTCCCATTTCCTCTTCTAGTTTGTAAGAGAGTAGCTATAGGTGGCTTCGGTGGCGTAGTTGATAGCATGCTGAGCTTCTATGCCCAAGATCGCGGGTTCAAACCCGGCCGAAGTCGTCAGATTTTTAAGAGCGTTAAAAATCCCTCAGTATGCCTTCTTTCGGAGGGGAAATAAAGCCGGCGTGGCGGTCCCATGTCATAGATTTATGGCATGTTAAAGAACCTTCCACTAATTACACCTGGGTGAAGCTAAATTATAGTTAAAAATTTGACAAACGCTCTTAGGTTCCTACGTTCGTCGCCAGGTGTCGTCTGGTAACCAAGTTCTGAACTAGTAGGCGTTTGGCGGCAAATGTAGGAACTACTTGAAAAAAAAATCAGTGTCTGCAGTCCTTACTTGAATTGAAAACAGAAACACACACTAATACAGTCACCAAAATTAACACCGTTTATCAAAAATATTTTACACACACCCAAAGTACGTGGGGCTACATGACCGCGTTATCGAAGCCCCTAAACTTAGGAAACAATAACAACAACAAGAGTAGTTATAGTTGAAGGTTATATTTGATCATCTTTCAGTTTCACTGTCACCTAACCATTGGGGGCCGATAACCTAGATGTTAGGCCCCTTAAAACAACAATTATCATCATCATCATCATCATCATCATCAAAGATTAAATTTAAGTATAAATAATGTTTTCTTTCTCAAAATGTCCAGATAAGTTTAGACAGTAAAACTGGAGGAAATCTAATCCTGGGTAAAGAATTCTTTAACTACTGAAATTAGCCAAAATACCCGTGCTAATGGTCGGGAAAAAATCTGTGGATGATGTAATAGTTGTTTACTCCTCCGCTGTCTATAAACCACCCACCGTCCCTTTTTTGATCACGACTTATATAGATGAAATTCTAGTTGAGTCCACCATTATAAGCCTGATTTAGGGACAAGTTCAGTATTGCCAACCCTACGCATACGGCAGGGGCGTATATACATTTTTTGGGGAGCGGATAATTGTGAGTATTCTCAGGGGATTGTCACCGCAAAATACTTTGTGTAATTCTTTTAGATAGGATTCAAAGTTTATATAGCCTACAATTACTGGCAATACAAAAAATCTTTAAAATACAACACAACACACAAATAAAATTTTATACTTAATGAATTTTCTATTATGGCCTATGGAGTATGAATGGCAAATATCTAAATATTTGTCAATTTACTAAGCAGAAAGGAAAAACAGTTTTTTTTACAAGTTGATAATTTATTTCTCAAAAGTACCGTACTGTGTAATTCACAGTTTTGCTTCACAAGGCTGAGTGTACCTCGTTCCAGCCCTCAGCCTAGAATTAAAATTTCATGGGGGAGCCGGGAATCGTATTCGAACCTCCGGGGCGGCAGCCAATCTTAATATTGTTTATAACTTAGCCAATAAGTTAAGACTAGTGTACAACCAAATTTAAAATTATGTTATGCTCTTACCAAAGCAACACTTTCTTAATTTTTATTGGCTTTGGGGGGGGGGGATGTAGCCCCCTCAGCACCCCTTTATATACGCCCCTGGCATAGGTACTACTTCATATCCGTTATTGTAAAACAAAGAAAGTGCCACCAAGTTAATGTAAAAAAAAGTGCGCCAACTTCCAGTCTAAGTTTGACATCGACTGTGTGATTTGCGAGATGACAATTTTCAATTTCAATCGGGGATATTATAACGATCGTAACAAGTTACTAAAGTTATTCGACACAATTTAATAGCTACACCACTAGTACCTTGCCCGAAATGTCACCATGAACTGGAAGTAAAGTGGATCCAATGGTTTATCCCTAGCTCAATATTTTTATCCAGACTAGGCCTAATGGTTTTTGCCTAAGCACGAGCTAATCTAAGAATCCCTGGTTTGTGTCACGCACAGTGGGGGTAGTCACGCATCAATAATCTTTATCCAGGCCAATAGTTTTAGCAATTATGGCACACATAATTATTCACAAAATTACAACAATACGTGTATCGTGTGGAGTATTTTTTACCAGACATGTTGGTAACAGTCATATGACGTCAATGTGTGAATAACAGATGAAGAGGCCTCATTCGCCTGGGACACATGGCAGCCGTCGTTGAATGAGCAAGAAATAAAAACATTTATTGACGTAACCTCCGTGGTGTAGTGGTCAGCGTGCTTAGCTGCCACCCCGGAGGTCCGAAGTTCGATTCCTGGCTCGGCCACGAAATTTGAAAAGTGATATGAGGACTGGAACGGGGTCTACTCAGCCTCGAGTGGTCCAAATGAGTAGAGGGGGTTCGATTCACACCTTAGGCATCCTCGAAGTGGTTTTCCGTGGTTTCCCACTTCGTCTTAGGGCAAATGCCGGGATGGACCCACCGTCAGACCACGGCCGCCTCCTTCCGTTTTCCTTGTCTATCCCTCCCATTCTTCCCAACCCATTTCATCCCTCATGAAGCCCCCTGTTCGCTTTGCAAGTTAAGCCGTCTGGGCGAGGCGCTAGTCCCGCCTCTCCAGTTGTATCCCCCGACTCGATGTCAAGCTCCAGGACATTGCCCGTAGAGGCGGTAAAGGTGGGATCCCACGCTGAGTCCGTGGGAAAAGCCTACCTGGAGGGTAAACTGACTGCGAAAAAACGAAATATAGCAAATATTTCTAGTGCAGCACTGATAATTGACAGTTATTTCAATTCCTTATGACTCCCAGAAAGGTACGGTATATAAACCATATATTTTCAATAATCTGCCATGTATGGCAAGTCCCGCGTCCGGAAATTCGGTTAGATCTACACCGAGGTCCTAAGGTGAACACGGATGCCTCCGTTTACCGGAGGCAGTTTCCCAGCATAGTTCACCAATTTTCGGACGCTGGTATTCTATACACGGATGGTTCGAAGGTGGACGAGAAGGATGGTTGTGCTTACGTTATTGATGGTGTAAATACCAAAATCTCTTCCCCTGAAGCCTGTAGTGTGTTTACTGCGGAGCTCGTTGCCATCTATGAAGCTCTGCAGTTTGCACTACATGATGCACGAATCCACTTTCTCGTGTGTTCGTTCGTTGCAGTCAATTGGTACATGTTTCACACAACACCCTCTAGTGCAGCGAATCCACGACCTACTAGCCGGGTTGTGCTACGCTGACACTCAAATCACCTTTCCGTGGCGTCCAAACCACATGGGAATTGCCCGAAACGAGTTAGCGGATCAAGCTGCAAAAGAGGCGGTATCACTACCACCTCGTCCAATGGAGGTACCCGCTGGAGACATTCACTCTCAGTTACGCCGACAAGTAGGCCTACTGGCATTTTGGGAGAGACAGTGGCTAGCTGACCCAATGCCCAGTAAACTGAGAGCGATCAAGGGAACTACTCGCGTGTGGCGGAGCTCTTTCTGGTCACGGAGGGAGGCCGTCATTTTGTGTAGACTAATAATAATTTTATTAATGCAGCCAATGGCCATGTACTTTTCTTTTCAGGACGGGTCAGGGAAGGGATATTGGAAGGAAATCGGCCGTGGACCTATTGAAAGGAACCGTCCCGGCATTTACCTGGTGGTGAAAATGGGAAACCACGAAAACCATTTTCAGGACGGCCGAGGTGGGAATCGAACCCACGCTCTCCCGATGCCAGCGAGGCACGAGGTAGCGCTTTAGCGCTCTCGGCCACCGCGGCCGGTTTTGTGTAGACTAATGAGAAGGGAAGACCCTCACTTTGTACCTGTGGAGCCGTTTTCACCGTGGCCCACATTTTAATCGAGTGTGTGGATCTTGCTGACTTTCGAAGATACCTTGGTTTGCAGATGACACTCAAACCGTCATTAGCCGATGACGCGGTGGCTGCTGATCTCGTCATCCGCTTTATAAGTGAGAGTGGGTTAGGGCCAGCAATCTAAATTTGCCAGTGAATTTTGACTCAACGACTTGTTCGTTTTTGAATGATATTTTTTCCCCCGTAATTTTTGACTATTTTTATAATTATTAGTTTTATTTAATTTTTAGTTTTATTAATTTTCGTTTTTTCCCCTTCAAATTTAGGTATCCACCTCTAAATTTTAAATTCCAACCAATTTTTTATTTTAATGTGTGTTAAGAGGGGCAGATGACCTCGTAGTTCTGCCCCTTAAAACAACAATAACTAACTAACAAACATAATCTGCCATGTAGTAGTATAAAAGCGAGGAGTGGGTCTCCTACATAATTAATGTTTAGCCTACCTTGCGTAGCCACGCCTGTTATTCTCCCCCTACAAATCGAACCCTGCTTGTAACCCCAGGAAGAGTGATGTTTCTTTCTGAACTTCTACCCTACCTGCTTGCCTTTGTTGGGCATAAGGATGCGTTCTTCCCGCTCGACAAGAAGCATGCGGCACGGCGCTGATAATGTACCTCTCCAAAAGGAGAGCCAGTATTGTATGTACATTTTTTAGAAATGACTTACTACAAGCTTCTTTCCTGTGCAAGAATTCTAAGTGATTCTAACAAACAAAAAAAAAACTGCAAAAGAATGTAAAAATATGAAATTCTTTGGTGTGGTGCATGATACTTCCGAATTGTGTTTGTTTGATATAGCTGATCATTAATAAGTACCCTCCAGGCGATCACGAGTAGTGGACCGTGGCTTGGAGACCACGGGACCCCAGCTGAGTCTGGCATTGCTTCCGCTTATTTGTACCGGGCTACTCTGTGTCATCTTTCCTGTCGATCTCCCTTGGTCAACTCTTGTTCTCTTCCGACCTCGACGATATTAGAGTATCCGAGACTTATGGTGTCTTTCACTTTCCCGCCTTAATTGACCCTTATCCCATCTTACCTGGTCCCTAATTCTTCGGGGGGATCAGACGTGTCAATACATCCTCTGGTAGCTCGTCAGCTGTTGCCTCAGTATGTTCCTCATCAGACCTCATCTTTTCTCTTCATGATGTCTCATGCCTTGTGCTCAAGGCCCTAAATAAGGCAAGGTGTATGTATCCCCACTACTTATGGTGCACCCGGGGTAGTGTTACACCCTCAAGGGCTCACGGCTGGTGAGTTCGGGAGTTGGCGATCCCAAGGAATTCCTGGGTCCGGTGCACCCCTCCCTTATTCCTTTGCCTGTGTTGCGGACTCTCTACTCTCTCCCTTTCCTATCTGCCTTTCATGGCTCTCCTTCCTTCCAAGTCCCTCAATCCTCATTTCCTTTCCTCCTGTCTTTATTTCCTGCATTCTTCTTTTGTTTTCCATTCCTCCTTCTAGTATGTAAATCCGTAGTTAATTTTTGTTATAGTTTACCGTATATTACATTGTCATTTTCATTATCACCGAAACCATTAGGGGTTGATAACCTAGATAACAAGAATTATCATCATCATCATTGTCATTAATAGGTGGCTTCAGTGGCGTAGTTGGTAGCATACTGAACTTTATGCCCAAGATAGCGGGTTCAAACCCGGACGAAGCCGTCGGATTTTTTAAGAGCGTTAAAAATCCTTCAGTATGCCTTCCTTCGGAGGGGAAGTAAAGCCGGCGGTCCCATGTCATAGATTTATGACATGTAAAAGATCCTCCCACAGACTAAACTTGTGTGTAGCTAAATTGTTAGGTTACGGTAGATTTCGTCGGAATGATCTATCAAAGTTCCAACGTTCACCACTAGGTATCATTGATATCTGGTAGCGAAAGTTGGAACTATTTGAAATTGAACGGAACTTGTGGCTCACCCTAAGGGTGTCCGCTGGAAGCAGCTACAGACTCAGGCGAGCCGAACATGTCCTCGGACACTCCCGGCACTAAAAGCCATACGATAAATAAATAAATCATCATTAATACGCAGCGAATTTCTGTAATATTCTTTATCATTCTGTTTTGTATAATTTCAAATGATCTTGTCGACTTCATCGTTATGCTGTGGTCTACCGCTATGATTTACGGTTACGGAGAGGAAATGTACTAAGGTTGCACTTGAGCGTATGACGTCATCATGCTGTTTAGTGCATATGCATCGAGTCTGAGTTTACTCCTGGGCTATGGCGTTATGGGATACGGAGACGGAGAGCGTATGACGTCATCATGTTGTTCAGCGCATATGCACCGAGTCTGAGTTTACTCCTGGGCTATGGCGTTATTGCGATACGGAGACGGAGAGCGCGTGACGTTATGCAGCAGAGTGCACCTCCCGCTCTCCGTTCCCCGCGCGGGAAGCCTAAGTTAATGGGTAATTGAGTCTGTTGAAAGAGTCCTGAGGCTTCGAGCGAAGTGAGAAGCCCTCCTTCCTTTCTAACATGTGTAGCATTTGTAGCATGCGTCATTTGAAATGATATAAAGTCTAGTCTTTCAGACTGACTGTATATTTTTTAAAATAATAGTTTGATGTGCTCTGTCTTTCATTCGGATGGGGAGGGCATGGCTAGTGAATAAAATATGCTGTATCACGTGCGTCAGCGGCATTTCTTGAGAAGGGGAAGTAGGTTACACCCGCTAAGAAAAAACACACGCAGTTGGCACTCAAGGTCAGAAGATTAGAGAGATAGAAATTCAATTTAGTTATAGTTAGTTATTTTTGTTTTTAATGGGCGGTACTACGAAGTCATCTGCCCCCAAAAATTCAATTTAACAGTTGTCAGAATCCGAATGATAATTCAGTAGCTATGGTACACTGAACCATCAGTCATCGATTGTGTTTTCAGAAAGTATGGTTGGTTGGTTCTTAAATTTAGGGGCTGCAACAACGCGGTCATGTAGCCCCGTGTACTTTGGGTGTGCGTAGAATCTGTCTGATAACTGGTGTTAATTGGGATGACTGTATTAGTGTGTGTTACCTGTTTTTAATTCAAGTTATTATTTATCGTATGGCTTTTAGTGCCGGGAGTGTCCGAGGACATGTTCGGCTCGGCCTAAGTCTATAGCAGCTTCCATCGGACACCCTTAGGGTGAGCTACAAGTTCCGTTCAATTTCAAGTAGTTCAAACTTTCGCTACCAGATATCAATGATAGCCTACCTAGTGGTGAACGTTGGAACTTTGATAGAGCGTTCCGACGAAATTGAACAATTTAGCTTCACACAAGTTTAGTATGTGGAAGGATCTTTTACATGCCATAAATCTATGACATGGGAACACTGGCTTTACTTCCCCTCCGAAGGAAGGCATACTGAAGGATTTTTAACCTTCCTTATGTATGTATCTTACACTCCGAAAAGTTTTACTGTTCTAACCTGAGTAAAAAACTTAATTGCAGGTGAAAATTTATTAGTAATAATAATAATAATAACAAGCTTTGTTATTTGACGCCCAGAGGGCAGCTTACATGTCGAATATTGTCGTTCCTTGGAGCACTATGAAAGTCAAGAATGTTAGATATCTAAGCTTCTTGACACTATAGCGCTTTCTAGTAGAGAAAGAAGGAACTTTGTTTTGGCGGAAAATCCCGAGATTGATTTTGCCATTATGAACACGGCCTACTGAATTCAAATGGGTTCTTTAACATGCCAACAACGTATGACATGCGTGTCGAGATGTTTGTCGCCTTTCAAAAATCACTTACCATGGCCAGGAGTGAACCTGCGAGCTTGGGGTTGGTAGTCCGACACGATAACCACTCGCCCACCGTGGCAACCTATCTAGCAGTGAGGAGCGGGCCAAGGGTGAATGTATGCAACCTGCCATGGATGGCTGTTCACCGTGCGCAACGCGGTAGCACCTGCTATTGGAATGAAACGTAACTTTTACCATCAAATGTTGCCAACATATTGAAACGGCGAAACATGTCGAAACGGCAATAGTTCTGTGTTTTTCTCTAGTATTTAAATGATGATCATGCAAAATTTTAGCTATATCGGTTGAGTAGTTTTGCATGAAAGAGTAACATACCTCTAAACTAGTTTATAATAGTATACAACAGGGGTGGCCACTAACCTTATTGCCGGGAGCAGCAAATTTATGAAGCTGTTTCGAAGCGAGCCTCATCGTTAAGGAATGAATGGTTTACAAAATCGCGGGTTCAAACCCGGTCGAAGTAATCGGATTTTTAAGAGCGTTAAAATCCTTCAGTATGCCTTCCTTTGGAGGGGAAGTAAAGCCGACGGGCCCATCTAATAGATTTATGGTATGTAAAAGAACCTCTCACTACAATTGGTAGTGTGTAGCTAAATTTGTAGGTTATTTGATGAGAGACGTTGTATCAAGTTCCAACTTTCGCCGCTAGGTGTCAATGACAGTGCCATCTCTGGTAGCCAAAGTTGGAACTACTTGAATTGAACTTGAAGGGAAGCCTACGGGCGTTCAATTAAAATACCCTGCTATGGCCATTGGCTGCAATTCAAATATAATAAAATAGTCACTTTCGAGAAGTAACCTACTAAACCCTGATTTTGCTTAACCTACATTTCATTGTATTTTGTGACATGGATACAGTCGGTAACTTTTCGCAGCTAAATGACGTAAGTTGGCAACACTGAATGTGGTGGCCGTATTGGTGTTTAGTAACTTATTTGTGAACTTTATTGTACCGTACTTGGTTTTGTGTGAGATCTTTATCCGCGAAAGTCGCTCTTTCACTTAATGGCATTAGAGAAGATAGACAATGGAACATTTAAGTACGATTCAATGAGGTGTATATACTTGAGTACATGACAAAGCACTCAAGCTTTCTTTTATCAGTGATTCTCAGTGGGGTTGCGTTGCTTTTAATAAGCGCTTTCTTTCAACTAACACAGTGAAACCCTTCTCACCCGAACTCTCCTGTAACAGCGTCGCCATGTGCTTCGTCTTATAATTTGTAGACTCCTCTCTCTCTCTCTCTGTTTTGTGCTTTATATCGCTATGAAATTCTTTTGTTAGGGAGTCATCCGACCAAAGCTGTTCTTTAAGTTTATTGTCTCTCTCATATTTTTGAAAGTTTTCTTCCATACGCTTAATTTCAAATCATGGTGTTAGCAATTTTGTGGTTTTCCTTCAGAATGAAGTGCAGCTGCAGCATAGTAGGAGGGAGAGGAGAGAAAGATCAAAAGGAAATAAGAAGAGGAACGCTTGGCGATCTTCTCTTGTCTTTGGCGCATTCTCATTATCTTGTGCAATAATGTCCCAACCAACCAGCCTCCTCTTCTCGCATTGTGTTCGTCTTTTGTTCTTGCTCTCTTCTCCAATCGGCGCTGGCGAACAAGAAGAGCTCTTGGCCTACTTGCGCGATCTCTTTTGTGCCTGCAACGCCAGAGATTTTCAATGGAAACCACTACAGTGATGACGTAGAAAAGTTAGGCCCTTGGTGGTGTGTTGTTTATGGACCTTCTTCGCCTATACAAGTAATTTCGTTCATTTTGTAGAGGAAGCATGGCACGCCAATACTGGGGAAAGGAAATGTTAGAGGAAGAGGGAGAAAGTAGTCAATTGAGAGCAATAAGGCGATGTCTGTAGAAGATAGAAGGGTTTTAGGAAGCCAAAGTGGCCAATAGATCTTGGCTTGAGTTATTTAATTCTGTAGAACAGTTTCGGCGACACGTCGAGTCGTTCCAGAAGCTGCAACGAGGCTTCCTTGACGACGAAATGGACAAGGAGAACAAAAGAAGACGTTCACTAATCAAGAGCAGGAGAGGGTGATGATGTCAGCTTCTAATATATAGTGGTCTTAAAACTGCCTGCTGCTCACTTCAAACGCGTTCACCAGCATTATTTGCAAGCCTGCAGAAATGTTAAGGTCTTTAAAATTGGCTTCGCTCCCTTTACCCATTCTTTGGGAAAAACTCCATAAGGTTTATTTTGGGGACATTTTCTGTTGTTTGTGACCTGCTATTGCTCCCTTTGGTGGGGTTGCTTGTTATTTTAACCCTTTTTAGGGTCAGTGGTCTCTATATTTACCGCAATTTATATTGTCAAAGATGCTAATGGTCGAATCTTTCAGTGTTAATAATTCTGAAAACCAAATATTACAGCTAAGGTGCTTGATAAAATTCTTCTTTAAATTATAGTTAAAATTAAAGAGAGAAAGAAAATATAATAAGATAATAAAATTAGAATTAAAAAGAAATATGCCTGAAAAAAATAAAAAAAATAATTAGCTCATTAAATTAAAGCTAAAATAAATTTGTAATCTTAATTTTCAGATTATGAAAATAATTTAAAAATAAAACAAGTAGTTCCGTGAAGAACTATACAGCCTATTTTCATATATCCTACTTGTGTTAACTGCCACTATCAACATACACAATTTCAGTTTGATTGCTGTAATAGATTCGTAGATATTGATAACCGACTAAATATTTCGGATGGTCGCCATGTTGGATTTTATATATGTAGGTCCTAGAGTTATGTACTGTTACATGCAGATTATTGTGAACGTGTAGTATTCAAACTTCAATCGCATAATTAGGACACAAGAAAAAACAAGGAGATTTTAAAATTTTTCACAGCTGCCATCTTGAGGTTATGGAAACAATTGAAATAAATTAGATGCCAGTGGATTAACATTCGTATAAGGATTTACTGTACCAAGTTTCACTGCACGCGGATGGTTAAATTGCGAGAAACGTCCATGTGAATATTTATAATTCGCGTCACCGCCATGTTGGATTTGTGGTCACCAGGTTATTTAAAGTCCTATAGGTGAACTTAAGTTCATAGCCCCTATGAACGTTAAAAATGCAGTTTGATTGCTAAAATAGATTCGTAGATATTCAGTATCGTCTAAATATTTCGGATGGTCGCCAAGTTGGATTGTTAAATGTATAGGCCATAGAGTCATGTACCATTAAAGGAAAATTATTGCGTAGGTTCATTATTCAAACTTTCACTTCGATCGCATGACTACATCACAATAAATAAAATTTTAATTTTAAAATTTGCACTGCCGCCATCTTGAGGTTATGTAAACAATTGAACTAAATTAGATACCAGTGGATTACAATGTGTATAAATATTTCCTGTGCCAGGTTTCAGTGCGCTTGGAACATTAAATCGCGAGAAAGGTCTATTTAAAATTTTCAAATTCGCTTGGCCGCCATGTTCGTTTTGTAGTTAACCGGTTTTTGAAAGTCTTATAGATGGACTTCCAGTAGTGCCCTTTATCTCCGTACAAAATTTCAGGGTTTTACCGCTAATAGTTTCAGAGATATAGAATGCCGGTGAAATATTTCGCACATCCGCCATCTTGTGATTATGTAAACAATTGAACGAAGTTAGATGTCGGTGCATTACAATGTATATAAACATATACTGTGCCAAGTTTCATTGCGTTTGGTTGGTCAAATCGCGAGAAACGTCTATTTAAAAGTCGCAAATTCGCTTGGCCGCCATGTTGGTTTTGTAGTTACCAGGTTTTCAAAAGTCATATAAGTGAACTTATAGTAGTTCCCTCTATCACCATAGAAAATGTGAGGGTAATATCGGTAATAGTTTCGGAGATATTGAATGCTGGTGAAATATTTCGCACAGCCGCCATGTTGGATTGGTGAGTCGTAACAAAATTTGAAGGGCACGGTCGAGGTCGCCGGGAATAGTGCTATGAACTTTCCGAGTTTCATTGAAATCGCTCCAGCCGTTTAGATTTTTATTAGGGGGGGACCCACACACGAATCACACACACACACGCACACACACACGGACAAAAGGTGATTCATAAGCCTATTTTTTCAAAATTGAAAATAGGCTAAAAATATCAATATAAATATAAACATACCGTAAAAGAAAACTAAAACTAAAAATTAAAAATAATTACAATTAGGCTAAAATAATTAATGTGAAATTAAAATAAATACAAATTTTTAGGGGCACATGACCTCTCTGTTCCGCCCCTTAAAACAACAATAACTAACAAATAAAATATTTTCAATACTATTCTGTCCTATAAAGGGTTAAGGGGTGGAACATCGAGAGCATCTGTTTCCACTTCAGGATAAAGGACCACGAATTTGCTTCAAGTTTATCGGTTAATCTATAAAAAGTATGGTTTTGCAGTGTTTTTTATGACTTTACGAATGACCTATAACTTACTATTTTACGATAATAATCTCAATTACTGGGACATACAAAAAAAAAACTAAACAAATTACATTTGATTAAAATATATATTTGTTCTTGACTACAGAAGAAGGGGAAATTATGGGATGACATGTTTCGCTCGTCCTGTGAGCATCATCAGATCCAAATATACAAGACAAAATACTACCAAACCCATAATGACAACCAATAACGGCCTCTCCCTGCCCCCCCCCCCCCAAAAAAAAGTATGGGAAGAACTTAGAAAGTGTGGCAATTATTACTGGTTGGTTGGTTCCCCAGTTTAGGGGCTGCAACAACGCGGTCATGAAGCCCCGTGTACTTTGTGTGTGGAATCTGTCTGATAACCAGTGTTAATTGTGATGGCTGTATTAGTGTGTGTTATCTGTAATTCAGGTAAGGTCTGCATATAATCAATTCCAGGTAGTTCCTACCTTTGTGCTACCAAATGCTACCGTCAACGACACCTAGCTGTGAACTTTGCTACTAGATGCCACCGCAACTGGCACCTGGCAGTGAACGTTGGAACTTAATAGAGCGTTAATCAATTGATCTAACCTAGAAATTTATCTTCACATCTTTTACATGACATAAATCTATGACATGGGCCCGCCGGCTTTAGGCCTACTTCCCCTCCGAGGAGGGATTTTTATTGCTCTTAAAGAATGCGACGACTTCAGCCGGGTTTGAACCTGCGATCTTGGGCATAGAAGATCTGCATCCTACCAACTACGCCACCGAAGCCGCTGTAATAAGAAGGTGGCCGTGGCCTTTTAAGAGCAAAAGCCCTATTTATTATAACAAATTAAAATAAATGGTTCTTTTACGGCTGCTTAATGTTTTAGTATTTATCAGTAATAGTTGCCCCACTTTCTGAGTTTTTGCCGTGCTTTTTGTTTTTGGAGGGCAGAGACAGTTTGTGGGTGTCATTGTGAGTTTGGCAGTGTTTTGTATATTTGGATCTGATGATGCTCACATGACGAGCGAAATATGCCATCCCATAATTTTCTTCCTCTTCTGTAGTCCATAACAAATAAATATTGTACATATGTGATATTTTCAGATTTTTTTTTCGGATGTCCCAGTGATTGGGATTATATTATTAAGTTGACCGGCTGAGCAGTTGCAATGTCAATTGCTAAGTCATTTTGGGCGGCCTCGGTGACGTAGTTGATAGCATGCTGAGCTTCAATGCCCAAGGTCGTGGGTTCAAATCCGGCCGATGTCATCGGATTTTTTAAGAGCGTTAAAAATCCCTCAGTATTTCTTCCTTCGGGAGGGGAGGGGGGGAGTAAAGCCGGTGGGCCCATGTCATAGATTTATAGCATGTAAAATAACCTTCTACTAACTAAACTTGTGTGAAGCAACATTTGTAGGTCAGGTTTGTTTAATGCTCTTAAGTTCCAAAGTTCGTCACCAGGCGCTGGTTGTGATGGCATCTAGTAGTAGCCAAGTTCACGGCTAGGTGTCGTGGATGGTAGCATTTGTTAGCGAAAGTAGGAACTACTTGAAATTATCGTCTGCAGTCCTTACTTGAATTAAAAACAGATAACACACACTAATGCAGTCATCACAGTTAACACCGGTTTTCAGACAGATTCTACACACACCCAAAATTCACGGGGCTACATGACCGCGTTGTTGCAGCCCCTAAACTAAGGAACCAACCTGCCAACTAATAAGTAATTTGGAAATAAGCAGGTAAGCACTAGCCCTGCGTTACCCACGCTAACACAGTTACACCAATGCCCACGCACGGACTCAGAGACCGTATTTTCTTTTCATTGTTAAAATTTGGTAATAATGAACACATTGATTTTTTGGCAAACTCTAATTTACATAAGAAGTATAGAAGTATGCTAGTTTTACGTAACTACAATTAACAACTAAAAACGTATAAGTAAACAACTAATAACTGAAAAACCTTTTTACTGGAAATAACTTATCAAACAATTGTTGCTTTTGAAAATGTCATCTTGGAAAACGTGAATGTAAAGAAATCTGTTTGGTTGGCATAATGTCAACTCTGTAAACATCTGACCCTTTTACACATACACACTGACACTTTTTAGTCTGAATCTGTTTCTTCCAGAAGAACATCAAATATATCAGGTTCACCTGACACTTCATTTAGTAGACGAAGAATCCTATTCTCCTCATGATTCATTTTGTTAAGGATTTAAACATAACAGTCTATACTAAAAAGTTGAAAAACCACGAACACATTTACTCACGCACGGAATGACGAACCGGGCTTGGAGAAAACAGCACTGTTACAACTCAAGGTCACAGCGCAGACTGAACGAAAGGTGGGGTTGGGGGGTTGGAAACGGAGGCTACAGTATATCGGCTCGCCGCACATTTTGCCAACTTATAGCTATGTAATAACAAAAGCAACCTACGCCCGGACCGTGAGACCGTGCGCGAGTAACGCAGTGCTAGCAAGTGGAAACAGTGTCAGATTCACCTGGAGTGCCGTGGTCATTAAAACTCACGTCCCATTGGTTGTGAGCCCTTTGAGGGAGTTTGTAATGAATATGAATTACTACGAGTGTCGGTTGGTCGACCATTTTACCGAAGATAACACTGCGCGGTCTTGTATAGATGTATTGGCTGCCAGATTCTATTACAGCTAATGAATGCGACATGCAATAGTCCTGGGGATGGGATCTCCCTTGGAGACTGTATCCAGCTACCGACACCATTGTCATGTCAAGTGCTTACAGTGCACCGTGTCTGTGAATTCCCTTGGCCACTCTAAGCCTCCTGTACCTATTGATCATTTGACCGATTCATTCATTCCTCCAGTTACGAGGCGCATACAGAAAGTCAGTTTCCCTATAAAATAAAATAAAAAAAAACATAGTTATATGCAGAACTTTATTGGCAACAGGTACAGCAATGTGTCAGCTATTTTTCGACATAGACACCAAACGAATTGAGACACTTGTCATAGCGTGGTATCGACAGTTGTAGTCCTGTGTCATAGAAGTCTGCCGCTGGTGAATGGAACCAGCGTGTGATATTTGTCTTCAGCTCTTCGTCAGTGTGAAAATGCTGACCGGAGAACAGAAATTCTTTGAGGTGCAACGTAAGGTGGAAATAGATGGAAATAAGATCAGGACAACAACTGTTATGCAGTTGTATGGCTGGGAGTTGTTTGATCATCCACCGTACAGTCATCTTGCTCCCAAGATGACTTGTATTGGGCGTTTGCCAATCAGCCGGGAGTTAAAAACTCTGTTAGTAATAGATGTTTCTGCTCTAACAACATGCCCTAGCAACTGCAGTCGTCGTCCTTTGATGGTTCTACCAATATTTGATTTTTTAAATAGTTAAATTCAATAAATAAAATGATATACATATGTACAGGGTTGTTCACATTATTGGACTCAGAGAATGTAAAGCCAACACTCTTTCTCTGCTAAAATCATTTTATTTGGTCACTTTTATTTGTGTAATTAGTGTTTTTTTTTCTCCTATGGTTTGACAACTTCTCCAGTAGGGATTCACGCCTGGCTATTTTGGTGATTGGGTATTCCAAGGGATATCTGGGTTCATTTACATTTTTTCCCCCGGAGATTTCGGAGGGACCCACTTCAACTAATGTCTCACGAATGTTACAACAACTCAAGAAACAGAGTTTGAAGCTCTCTAAATTAACTCAAAATATAGAACTAATTAGTTGAAATAGATAGAGTTGCCTCTTTTCGTGTAAATTCTGGAAAACAAATTATTTCCATCAATTTATTTAAAAAAATCAATAATAGTGGGTAAAACCATGTATTATATATTTGGAATAATTGTATAACCTTGCGAAACAGTTTTGCCTTCTTCTATCTATATATATAAAGCTCAATGTTTGTCTGTTATGTATACAAATCCACACTGTTTCACCGATCTGAACCAACATTTGTATACTTACCCTTCGGAACCCTGCGGGTAACCCTGTCCACTTGAAATTTCCGACAGACCACCCCATTCCCTGCATTTAGGCCCTTTGGCCCAAATCTACACCGTTGCACCGATCTCAACCAAAATTTGTATACTTACCCTATGTAACCCTGTGAATAACACTGTCCACTTAAAATTTCGGACAGACCACCCTATTTCCTGCATTTAGGCCCTTTGGCAAACATCTACACCGTTTGACCGATCCGAACCAAAATTTGTATACTTACCCTTTGCAACCCTGCGGGTAACCCTGTCCACTTGAAATTTCGGACAGACCACCCCATTCTCTGCATTTAGGACCTTTGACCCAAATCTACACCGTTTCACCGATCAGAACCTAAATTTGTATACTTACCCTTTGGTACCCTACGAGTAACACTGTTTGCTTGAAATTGCGGACAGACCACTCCATTCCCTGCATTTAGGCCCCTTGGCTAAAATCTACACCGTTTCACCGATCTGAACCAAAATGTGTATACTTACCCTTTGTAACTCTGTGAATATCACTGTCCACCTAAAATTTCGGAAAGACCACCCCATTTCCTGCATTTAGGCCCTTTGGCAAAAATCTATATCGTTTCACCGATCCGGACCAAAATTTGTATACTTACCCTTTCGAACCCTGCGGGTAACCCTGTCCACTTGAAATTGCGGACAGATCACCCCCATTCCCTGCATTTAGGCCCTTTGGCACAAATCTACACCGTTTCACCGTTCAGAACCAAAATTTGTATACTTACCCTTTGGTACCCTGCGAGTAACATTGTCTGCTTGAAATTGCGGACAGACCACTCCATTCCCGGAAAGAGGACAGGGTCCGTCCCAAAGGCAATGGAAAAAAGGGGTAAAACCGGACCCGCTCAGGAAACCCTCAGGGTTGCCATCTCCCGAACTCACCAGCCATGAGCCCTTGAGGATGTAGCACTATCCAGGGTGCACCAGAAGTGGTGGGGCTACACACACCCTGCCTCCTTGAGGGTCTTGAGCAGAAGACATGAGATATTAAGAAAAGAAAAAGAAGGCTGACACCTCGAAGAATGAGGCAATCAGGAATGATTAGACAAGGGCCAATTAAGGCGGGAAAGTGAAAGAGTCGCTAGGCCTCGGATACCCTGATACCATCGGGGTCGGAAGAGAACAAGAGTTTGACCAAGGGAGGCTGACAGGAAAGAGAACTGAAAGGAGCCCGGCACCAGTAAGTAGAAGCAATGCCGGACTCAGTTGGGGTCCCATGGTCGCAAACCCACGTCCCACAAGTTGAGAGACCCTGGTGGGTGGAGGGGGGAGGAGGGGGCCAGGTGTGAGAATAGCTTGCTGATTCATCGCGAGTTGACATGAGAGAAATGTCCAGACCTCGCCATGTTACCTGGTATTGCTGACTATGCTGATGTTCATACAGGGTCTTTGCTCAAACCACTGTCGTGTTACGAAAGAATTAGTGATTCACCGAACGTCTGTCATCATATATCGTCATCATCTGCGATTCGTGCAGCTTGGACCCGGGCAGTACTCGATAAGCTCTTTCACTACACGCATCGAGTATAGGCCTAAGCCAGAAAATAACGTTCAGACTTTGGAAGACATCGAAGGTAGAAATCTAAATTGCCTATATCAGATTTAAAATTACACCATGTTCGTTTAGTAGTCATTTTTCATTACCTTATTATTATCATCATAAGGGCAAATGACCTAGATGTTACGCCCATTATACCACTAATCACCACACACAATAAGTCTTCATCGCCTGTGAATTTTGAAATTTTTCTTTCTATCACGGTAGTTTGTAAGTTTGTCGTGTCAATTCAACAGTAGTTTTCATTATCATACTCATCAAAAGGGCAAATGGCCTAAATGTTACGTCCATTATACTACTAAGTAACACCACAGTCTTCATGGCCTGTGATTTTAAAATGTGTATTTCCATTAGTTTGTAAGTTTGATATACCCGTTCAGTAGTAGTCGTCTTCATTATCATCCTCATCAAAAGGGCAAATGACCTAGATGTTACGTCCATTATACTACTAAACAACACCAGAGTCTACCTAGCCTGTGATTTTAAAAATATGTATTTGCATTAATTTGTAAGGTTGATATACCCTTTCAGTAGTAGTCGTCTTCATTATCATCCTCATCAAAAGGGCAAATGACCTAGATGTTACGTCCATTATACAGTACTACTAGGCAACACCACAGTCCTACTCGCCGGTAATTTAAAAATATGTATTTCTATTAGAGTGTAAGTTTATTATACCCGTTCAATAGCAGTCGTCGTCAGTATCATCTTCATCAATGACGTTGAGTGTTAAGGAGACTGAAATATTATCATCATTCCACCGGGCGAAGCCGGGTACTACTGCTAGTATATTATAAACAATAAGTCGGAAACTATTTGCAAAGTAACTTTGAGTCTAATAACTTGCACACAAATGTATTATATCTTAATGTCCACAAATATAACCGAAACATGACATTGATTCGCAACAAAAATGCACAATATCACCAAAAATATGAAAATGATGTACTCTAAGCATACAAAGATATGACGTATAAAATATATCTAAAAGTTATCAGAAACGTTCAAATTAAATTCGATCGAAGCCAGGATTAAAATATGGCACGCCATAAACATCGATCCATACTTATCACCTGCTTGCTATATATCACTGTATACACTCGGCCAGTATTTCCCGGTAATAGCTTCTGTTGAATCAACTCTCAGTAATGATCAATCCCTCAATTATACCAATATTTACATTACATGTCAGTTAATATTTACTGATGACCTTTCGGCTCCGTTTGTGAAAATGTTAATTGAAATCCTGCTTCTAGCGTTGTGTTGTGGACTTAAATTCGCAGTTTTGTGTCAATGTTTACACGGACGTTTACTGCCCTCCCTTTCGCATCTGAATAGTTGTTGTTGATATTATTTATTTAAGCCAACTATTAGGGGTTGGAAATTTATTTGCGGCATTATTGAGGGTTGAATATAATATCCTTAATATTGAATCCTATTTTCACCCGTGACATAATTTATGTTATAACTAAGCGCTGATTAAGAAAATAAAGACACTATCTATAGATAAGTTGTGGAACTGTTCCAGAAGCTCGACTTAGAAAAGAATTACCTGTTCACTGAAAACATAATTGCCCCACTCTGTGGCCATATTGCAGCACCATATCTCCAACAATGCCAACACCTGACATTTCTGATATGAAAATACCGATTAGTTTCAAATTTGTTCCACAAATAGTATGCTAATGAAATGTCCTAACAAGGATTGAGGCGTATGCTGTGTCTTGAGGCATCTTGGTAGAAACCAAGGAGCTCCAGTTTTTTAAAATTAAATTGTAAATAAAAATATGTTAAGTAATGTTTGACTGATTATTTTCGTAAATATCGGTTTGAATTGACATGCATATATCGTTTTAATGTTGTATGTTATGTTTCATGTAGTATTTTAAGTGATTGATGAGCTGGCGTTACCATGGACATATCTCGGTTGGTTCTAGGGACATTGTGGTTTTCGATCGGGGTTTTGTTTCTCGTACCGAGGGGGTGTAAAATGAGTGTTGTCTCCTCCGACAACTTCGATATTTTTCCTAGTTAAACTTATGCACTAGTGCCAAAGTGCCAAAATTAGAGGAACATAGGCCTAATATATTTCCAAACGTCAATAGTCCTGTTCTTTCCAAGTATAAATCTATGGTCTTGCAAAATTGCAGCTTAATCGATTGTGTATTTTTATTTTTGCCCGAAAGAGTAACGGACGATAGACACCACTAGGCTGTTATAAATAAGTGTAGATTTATTTCTTCTTCTTCTTCTGTCGATTTTGGCCTACTGTGGACGGCGTTGAACAATCGGCCGACTTGCCAATCTCTTCTTCTCCTCCCGGAATTTCTTCAAGCGTTCGCTGTGTCTCCTCCTTCTTTCTTCAGACCAGATGACCTTGGTTTTTGAGCTAGGATTTTCCTGAAACCCGTTAAATTTATCAACATTCCTTCGAAACAATGATTTGTTGAGAATATCTTCTTGAGTGATGTCAACTTCTTTGAGATCTGCTCGTGTTTCCTCAACCCATTTTGTGGTGGACTTTAATTTGCTAATGTAAGGGAATATCCTTTCGGTTAACCTATTGTTGCTCATTCGTGTGAGGTGGCCATAAAATGTAATCTTTCTCTTACGCATCGTGTCCGTAAGTTACTCCGCCTGGTTGTACAATTCACTATACCTGCATCTCCTCCATAAGCCATCTGCTCTCTGTACTGGCCCCAATATTTTCCTTGGGATTCTTTGTAGATTTATTTATTATTATTTGAATTAATTGATTAATTATTTTCTCAGTTAATTAATTGATTAATTAATTAATTCATTCATTCAATGAATTCATTGAAATTACAAAAACAAAATGTTACAACTAGGGTTCTAGTTTGTATCGTTAATACAGAAGGATGACACTGTGGACAGGAGGAGGTTGTTTACACAGCAAGAGGTTTTTGGCACTTTTTCCTTCCACTGGCAAATATACCCCTCATTCTCTAAAACGTTAGATTTTACTTTTGTTTTCCTTCATAACTCAAATATTTTTGGAGATATTTTGATGGAAGTTTGTGTGCCTATGTATCTTTTGTGTCTTAACGATGACAACTAGAACCTTTGATGTAACATTCTATTGCACGTTCTGAGAGACCTAACTAAAATGCAAAAGAAAAAAAAAGTACTTTAAAAATTGAAAGGAAAATATTATTTCATAAGATATGTAAATTATTTTAATTGAAGCCTCCGTGGCTTAGGCGGCAGCACGCCAGCCTCTCACCGCTGGGTCCGTGGTTCAAATCCCGGTCACTCCATGTGAGATCTGTGCTGGACAAAACGGAGGCAGACAGGTTTTTCTCCGGGTACTCCGGTTTTCCCTGTCACAATTTCATTCCAGCAACACTCTCCACTATCATTTCATTTCATCTGTCATTCATTTAATCATTGCCCCAGAGAAGTGCGTCAGGCCTCGGCAGCCGGCACAGTTCATATCCTCGCCGCTAGATGGGGGCTTCATTCATTCCATTCCTGACCCGGTCGGAGACTGGAAGCAGGCTGTGGATTTTCATTTCATGTAAACTATTTTAATTCACACTGTTAGCGCACTCATTTTGAGCTTTATAAAACAATGATCTTCCAAAAATTTGTAGATTTGTAGAAATAATCAAGGAAGAGCAAGTTGAATGTACCGTATACCCTACATTTTATCCAAAAATTTGAACATTATTTTTTAATAACTAGGGATACTTTATTACAATTGCAATTGAAGACTAAAGGAAAAGGGCAGTACTATGAATGTGAACAGTTTCATTTCAACAGGACGCAGGGATACCGAGAGAAGAAAATAAGTTAAATAGATGTGGATTTTTACACTTATATATGTGAACCTCCCCCCAACTGCGCACCATGACTGCGGCCAGGAGCTGCAGCAAGTGCGCTGATCGGTGGTTAAAATCCTGGCGTTGACGGTAGCTATCTTCAATTACAGTAGCATACTATAAAAAGAAAATACCGTACATTCGATAAAACTGGCGACAACCATACAGTAGCGTTCCAAGCGACTGGAACTCCAGTTACAGAGTGGTGACAGTTCGTTTTAGTCACTTCAAATTATGAGTGTTACGTACAATTCAACTCGTACGATAGACACAACAATTCAACTATGTTCATCTAGCGTCACGATCATAAAGTGGCGGGGATTGGGTTCCTGGCTGGGAGTGTCGGAATATTGGTGAGCGGAAGAAATCCAGGGCACCCAAGGCCTTAATGATGACAACTTGCTAAATCATTTCTTAATTAATACTTATTTAATTAATCAAAGTACGAAAATAATATGGTATTGAAACTACATCTAGGGGCTGTGACCTCGTAGGTCCGCCCCTTAAAACAACAAAAACTAACTAACTAAACTAATAATAATGTTATTGGTTTTACGTCCCTTTTAACTACTGTGGCTTTTAGAGACGCCGGGATGCCGGAATTTTGCCCCGAAGGGGCTTTTTAACGTGCCAGTAAATCTAATGACACGGCTTCCTCACAATTTGCTCACCATCAAATTCCAACTGACTGCGATTATGTGATTATATAGCAGGTCCACTCACTTCCTAATTTTATTGTCTGGATTTATTTCAAACGTTCGTGGTTTAAATGTGTCTCTAGTACAGTAGGCCTGCTAAAAGAAAATGCATTTACTTTAAGATAGCCAATACCGGTATGAAAACGAATCGTTACCAGACTACTACATAATTAATTTATCTGCTTGAAAAACTAACACAGGACATTATTGGAATAATAACCAGTGATTGACAAAACAGAGAGGATATACAAAGTAGGTTGGCTCAGGCAAGGAAAGCATTTCTACAAAAAAGGAATGTGTTGACATCGAATATAGATTTAGGTATTAGGAAGTCATTTTTGAAAGCCTTTGTCTGGAGCGTGGCGCTCTATGGAAGTGAAACTTGGACTATTGGTGCAGTAGAAAAGAGGATAATTGAAGCATTTGAAATGTGGTGTTACAGGAGAATGATGAAGATCAGATGGGTAGATAGGGTTACAAACGAAGAGGTATTAAGACGAGTGGGAGAGGAGATACGTTTCTGGCGACTGCTAATGAAGAGAAGAGATAGTTTAGTAGGACACATATTAAGACACCCAGGAATAGCAAGCTTAGTTATGGAAGGAAGGGTCGAGGACAAGAACTGTAGGGGTAGACCAAGGTTAGAATATGTTAAACAGATTGCCTCAGATGTAGGGTGTGGTAGCTATGTAAAGATGAAACGATTAGCTCAGGACAGGGATGCTTGGATAGCTGCATCAAACCAGTCAAGACATACAGTCATACAACTTACAAGACCACGTCTCTATGGATTTAACTACATACAATTTGTGACTAGGCATGCGGTTTGCTGTCCACAGCAGGTAGACGTAAGCTCTGCTCACACGATGCTGCTCGTTGCCTGGCGACCAGACACAGTATAAACAAGCAACTCCCCTCCAAGCTCTCCCGTCTGATTGCTCTAGCGTGGCCTCAAGATATTCAGGAGCCTGTCATCATCCCCGCTTTAAATTGTATCTTGTTTGTTTAAACTTCTCATTTCCATCCCACTTTGCGTGCGCTCGCCTCTTTTTTCTCTCAACAATAATTATATCGTGCGCTCCGCATGTTTGGTGCACTCTTCTTCCTTTTTGGTCATCTCCTCTCAAACTAGGCTTGCAGCGGACCGTGAAGTATCTACAGTAAAATCCGGCTGATCAGGGCAGCCGTTTATTTAAAAAAACTGAATCAAATCATTTCTACTCCGCGGCGTACATACGTATTAGAATCATTGTGATAATAGTTTGACCCTTTTGTAGGATAGAACTATTTTTTCAAATGTTCTGATTAGTTTTGTTTTATACTGTATTTTTTAAAGTTTTGTGTCTGTTCATTGTTTTTTTTGTTTGTTTTGCTTTATTCTGATTTTGTTTTTGTTTCTAATTTCCGGTTTTCTTTTTGATTTTTGGTTTTGCTTAATTTTTTGTATTTTTCTTCTGTTTTTTGTTTTTGTGGTTACACTTTTTTGTTTCTGTCTGATTTTGGTTTTGTTATTAATTGTTTTCTGGTTTTGCTTTTGCTTTTCTTTTGCTCTTTCTTCGATCAAGGAGATCCAGGAAATATATTTGGTTTTCAGATATACTAACCCTTCCACAAGCCCATCCTGTATTCTTCCGTGTAGGTTTAGTGGTAAATTTGCGTCCGGTTATTATGATTCTAAATGTTACATATCGTGAATGATTTCTTCGTTAATATCAAGGTCTTGTCTTATTTATACTACCCGATTGTTGTGGATTTTGAGAGATTGTGCTAGGCTTAAAATTATTTTTGTTAATGTATTGTCATCCATTCTGTATTTCTGACCACACAAATTCAGTCTCCTTTTCCTGATGGAATCTGTGATGATTTTCAATACTTTGATAGATTTAATGTGGTTTCATTTTCGTCCAAAGCCCCTTTTCATATATTTTCATATTCTGAGGATTGTTATCTCTTGTTTCTCGCTGTCTTTGTTTTTATATCTATCTGAAACTATCAAAGTCTCCGGTTTGATGACGATATTGTAGTGTCGTAATTTTGTGTTTTGTGATATGGATTTTTTTAAATTGTGGACTATCTGTTCCAGATAATTTTATATGCTTTTGTAATGTTGCAATTATTTTCTTGTTCGGTTCCAGATTTAACATTGTTGGCTGAATAACTTCTCCTAAATACTTGAATATCTCTACTTGAGATACATTTCTAAATTAGGTGATTAAAACTGGTTATTCAAATCTGATTTCATTCCTTCCATTCATTTACAGCAGTCTTTTCTTACGAAATTTGGAGCCCTATTCTGGCTGCTATTTCATGAAGATTTTCTATGGAATTGATTGCCTCTTGCCTTTTGTTGAAATGAATAGCAAGGCCATCTGGAAAGGCTAGGCAATCTAGATGGATTTTGTTCTTGAGAAGTCTGGCCATATTTATCCCTTTAGTTTCATTTTTAGCCTATTTTCAATTTTGAAAAAATAGGCTTATGAGATCACCTTTTGTCCGTGTGTGTGTGCGTGTGTGTGTGTGATTCGTGTGTGTGTCCCCCCCTAATAAAATCTAAACGGCTGGAGAGATATCAATGAAACTCTGTAAGTTCATAGCTCTATTTCGGGCGACCCCGACCGTGCCCTTCAAATTTTGTTACGCCTCATCAATCCAACATGGCGGCTGTGCGAAATATTTCACCAGCATTCAATATCTCCGAAACTATTACAGATATCACCCTAGAATTTTGTATGGTGATAAAGGGAACTACTAGAAATTGACTTATGTGACCTTTGAAAACCTGGTAACTACAAAACCAACATGGCGGCCAAGCGAATTTGCGACTTTTAAATGGACGTTTCTCGCGATTTAACCAACCAAACGCAATGACACTTGGCACAGTATATGTTTATATACATTGTAATGCACCGACATCTAACTTCGTTCAATTGTTTACATAACCTCAAAATGGCGGCTGTGCGAAATATTTCACTGACATTCTATATCTCCGAAACTATTACAGATATCAACCTGAAATTTTGTACGGTGATAAAGAGCACTTCTACAAGTTTATCTATGTAACTTTCAAATCCTGTAAACTACGAAACGAACATGGCGGCCAAGCGAATTTGACACATTCTAATACATTTTTCTCGTGATTTAATCATATTAGCGCATTGAAATGTGGTACAGTAAATAATTATATATATTGTCATTTACTGGCATCTAATTTAGTTCAATTGTTTACATAAACTGAAGATGGCGGCTGTGCGAAATTTTAAAATTAAGTTTTTATTCTTGTGTCGTATTCATGCGATCGAAGTGAAAGTTTGAATAAGGAAGCTACGCAATAATTTTCCTTTAATGGTACATAACTCTATGGCCTATACATATAATAATCCAAAATGGCGAGCATCCGAAATATTTTGACGGATCTCAATATCTAAGAATCTTTTACAGCAATCAAACTGAATTATTTTATGTTCATAGAGGCTATGAACATAAGTACACCTATAGGACTTTCAGTAACCCGGTGAGCATAAATCCAATATGGCGGCGACGCGAAATATAAATATTTAAATGGATGTTTCTCGCGATTTCAATATCCGAGTGCAGTGAAACTTTGCACATTAAATGCTTATACAAATGTTAATCCACTGGTATCTAATTTATTTCAATTGTTTTCATAACCACAAGATGGCAGCCGTGCAAAATTTTAAAATCTCGTATTTATGTATTGTGTACTAATCGTGCGATTGAAGTTTGAATACCACACGTACACAATAATCTTCATGTAATAGTACATAAATAAAAAATCCAAACTGGCGACCATCTGAAATATTTAGACGGTTCTCAATATCTACGAATCTGTCACAACAATCAAACTGAAATTTTGTATGTTGATAGTGGCAATTAACATGAGTAGGATATATGAAAATAGGCTGTATAGTTCTTCACGGAACTACTTGTTTAAAAACAGTTTTCTTTTTAGGTTTCTCCAGGAATTTGTGCTTGCCTACTATTGTACTAAAGGCTCCAAGATTTTATATGATGTCGTCTGTGGTTTTTATTTCGTAGAGGTTCACTTTCGTTTTTTCTAGTTCTTCTTGTTTCGTATAGGACCACGACTTTCAACTATTACATTTGGAGTGGGCTTTCATGTTTGCCCAGTAGTTACGCATCCTCTGGCTGTGTTGTTCCGTCCTCTCCTGTGTCCAGAGTGTGGTTTGTCCTGGTACCTCATTTGCTGAAGCATCTTCCTGAGAGATGTCCGGTCTTATAAGTCTCTTTCCGTCCCTCCAAGTTCTTGCAGATCTTTGCTCACTTCCCACAACCATGGTGACCCGGTCTTCCACTTTTGCCAATAACCGAGGAGCTGGTTGGTCAACCTGGTAGGATGTATCCTGTAGACGTGTCCATAAAATGCTAGACGTCGTTTCCTAGGCACATCCGTGATTATATCACACTGCGTGTAGAACTCTCGATTAGATCGCCTTCTGTATGCATTCCCTTCCTTAACAGGCCCCAATATCTCCTCATTATCTTTCTCTCCTGTACTTCGAGTTTGTCCGTGAGTCCCTTCCGGTTGAATACTAGACATTCTGAAGCATATAAAGCTTCAGGACGTATAACTGTATGGTAGTGTCTCATTTTGGTCTTTCGGGAGAAACACCTCTTATTATATGTGTTCTTGGTTAGCTATTATTATTATTATTATTATTGTTATTATTATTAATTCACGTTTCAATACCAGCACTCCTCTCAAACCTAAGTCTGGCCAATCTCTTTGATTGCGACTGGCAGATTATTTGAGCTCTGTTGGAACAGTACTCCGTTTTTCAATATGTTTTGCCACTCGAAAAGCTCCAGCTACTGATCGCTATGGATTAAAATTTCCCCTCTGTTTGCTTTGCCCCGTCCTTATTAATATTCCAGTGTCTCCCTGCAAGTGATAGAGTTGGCGGTAATTAAAACTCACTGTGTACTCTTCTCTGGTAGGACGGTCGTTATGTCTGATGGCCTGGAGCCAGGCGCTCTCTAAATTATTATCGTAGGCCTATTTTCTCATTCGTGAGAGATCATACACATTCTCTTCAGAATATGACTACCCTTAAAACAAAACATTTGATTGGAAAACAAAATATTAACGTGCACTACTCTGTCCAACTGCTAGTCCCGCTGTGCTTGGGGTAACATGTTTAGACAAAGACAAACATGGATAATGTTTTAGGGTGGGGGTTTATTTGTGATTTACGTGGACTTAAAACAGACGCGATGTTACCATGGTAACAAGTAGGAGTCCACGCCGCACGACCTGCTTTGGATGAGACGGTGCGGCTACATAACGGCGAGCAAGAGGGGTAATAATCTCAAACAACAACTTCGTTGGCGGCAAGGCCTTGCATTTAGGACCTTTGACCCGAATGCGTGGAAATGTAGGAAAATTAGAAAATAATATTCTAGGCAATGCTGACACCATCACGTGGTTATGAAAGCCGGACGTCCTCGGAAATGGAAAATATCTTACAGTTGTAAATACATTATTTAACTTATTGAAAAGGTTACAACGGGTTATTATAGATAATTTTCCGTAGAATTCAATTAGACTATCAGTTGAATTTTTATCAATTATTATATACATTTGGGCCCTATTTTTTTTCAAAAACCAAAAACTTTTAATAACATCAAAACGGTGTGAGATATCAAAATATGAAAAGAGGCAGAAAAATTGCTAATTACTGAGATCTTACGCCTGTATATTTAACATTTTTCGATAGGCCCGACGGTTTCCGAGATATAACGATTCGAAAAATACGTAGGAAATTCAGGGCCCAAAAATTGAAAACGATGAGAGATATCAAAACATTATTTGGAATAGAAAAGTTGCTAATCACTGAGATCTACACCAGTACGTTTAACTTCTTTCGATAGGATCGACGGTTTCCGAGATATAACGATTCGAAAAAAAAGGATGCCATTCCGGGCCCCCAAAAAAGAAAATGGTGAGAGATATAAAAAAAACATAAAGAGTTAAAACAGTTGCTAATCACTGAGATCTTACGCCTGTAGATTTAGCTTTGTTCGATACAACCAACCGTTTCCCAGAAATAACGATTCGAAAAAAAAGGAAGAAATTCAGGGCCCTAGAAAATGAAAACGGTGAGAGATATCAAAAAATCATAAGGGTTAAAAAAGTTGCTAATCACTGAGGTTTTACACCTGTAGTTTAACTTTGTTCGATATGACCAACCGTTTCCCAGATATAACGATTCAAAAAAAAATGAATTTCAGGCCCCCAGAAAATGAAAACGGTGAGAGATATCAAAAAATCATAAGAGTTAAAAAAGTTGCTAATCACTGAGATCTTACTTCTGTAAATTTAACTTGTTTCGATGCGACCAACCGTTTCCGAGAAATATCGATTCCAAAAAAAGGATAAAATTTAGGGCCCCAAAAAAAGAAAATGGTGAGAGATATCAAAACTTCATCAAGGTTAAAAAAGTTGCTAATCTCTGAGGTCTTACACTTGTAGAGCTCAGCAACTCGAACTGAAACCCCGGAAAAAATGTGAACTAAAAGTACTTCCCCCCTGCCCGCTCTGACCAACTCAAGCAAGACCAATATCTGTACAGAGGGGTGTAGTCCATCGCTGGCCGGGAGCCAATAGATGTGTTGACAAGCGATGACAGTCCACTCTCTCGCTCAAGCTTGCCCTCCTCTCTGTCACACTGGCTGACAGAGCTAGCGCCGTCGCCAGGGTTTCACTTCAAGTTGCTGAGCTCTAGCTTCAGCTTTTTTCGATACAGCCAACCGTTTTCCAGATATAACGACTCAAAAAAAAAAAAGAATGAATTTCAGGGCCCAAGAAAATAAAAACGGTGAGAGATATCAAAAAAATCATAAGAGTTAAAAAAGTTGCTAATCACTGAGGTCTTACTTCTGTAAACTTAACTCTTTTCGATACGACCAACCGTTTCCGAGAAATGTCGATTCCAATAAAAGGCATAAAATTCAGGGCCCAATAAAAATAAAATGATGAGATATCAAAAATTTATAAAGGTTAAAAAAGTTGATAATCACTGAGATCTTACACTTGTAGCTGTAACTTTGTGCGATACGACCAACCGTTTCCTAGATATAACGATTCAAAAAAACAGAAATACATTCAGGGCCCCAGAAACACAAAACGGTGAGAGATATCAACAAATCGTTATGAGTAAAAATGTTGCATACCGCGGAGATCTTACACCTGTACATTTAACGTTTTTCGATACGACCAGCCATTTCCGAGATATATTGATTCCAAAAAAAGGGATGAAATTCAGGGCCCCGAAAAAGGGTCCGGCCCTGCACCGATTTTAACGCCCAACAATAGGGTCCCTCACAGACCCTAACTCTTTCACCGTACCAAATTTCAGCTTGATATCTAGAAAATTGCGACCTGTACTTTGCTAAACGCAAAAACGTCACACACATACATACATACATACATACATACATACATACGGGCCGATAACCTAGATGTTAGGCCCCTTAAAACAACAATTATCATCATCATACATACATACATACATACATACAGACAGACTTTTTCCAACATACCACGGCTATATGAAAGCCTATAGGATCTAGATCCGGCTTTCATAACAAGTAGGAGTCCACGCAGCACGACCTGCTTTTGATGAGACGGTGGCGCAGCAGCAAGGAGCCAGCAAGAGGGGTTATAATCTCAAACAACTTCGTTGGTGGCAAGGCCTGCGGATTTGATTTTGGACCTTCGACCCGATTGCAAGGAAATGTAGGAAAATTATAAAATGTTATTATAGGCAATGCTGACACCATCACATGGTTATGAAAGCCGGACGTCCTCGGAAGTGGAAAATATCTTACTGCTGTAAATACATGATTCAACTTATTGAAAAGGTTAAAACGAGTAATTATAGATAATTTTCCGTAGAATTTAATTAGACCATAAGTTGAATTTTTACCAGATGTTATATACATTTGGGCTCCATTTTTTTTTCAAAAACCAAAACATTTAATAACATCAAGACGGTGAAAGATATCAAAATATCATAAGGGGTAGAAAAGTTGTAAATCACTGAGATCTTACACCTGTAGATTTAACTTTTTTCGATAGGATCGACGCTTCCCGAGATATAACGATTCGAAAAAAGAATGAAATTCACGGCCCCAAAAAAGGAAAATGGTGAGAGATATCAAAAAATCATATGAGTTAAAAAAGTTGCTAATCACTGAGGTCCTAAATTTGTAGATTTTACTTTGTTCGATACGTTCAACCGTTTCCCAAATATAACGGTTCGAAAAAGAGGAAGACATTCAGGGCCGCAGAAAATCAAATCGGTGAGAGATATCAAAAAATCTTAAGGGTTGAAAAAGTTGCTGACCACTGAGATCTTACACCTGTAGATTTAACTTTGTTAGATACGGCCAACCGTTTCCCAGATATAACAGTTCGAAAAAAAGGATGACATTCGGGGCTCCAGAAAAGGAAAACGGTGAGAGATATCAAAACATCATCAGGGGTAAAAAAAAGGATGAAATTCAGGGCCCCAAAGAATGGTCCGGCCATGCACCAATTTTAACGCCCGACAAGAGAGTTCCTGACAGGCCCAATTTCTTTCCCCGTGACACATTTCAGCTCGATATCTTGAAAATTCCGACCTCTAGTTTGCTAAACGTAAAAAAGTCACGCACATACGTACATTTTCAGGGCCCCAAGAAAGACAACGCTGAGATATATCAAAAAATCGTTATGGGTAAGATCGTTGCATACCGCGGAGATTTAACACTTGTGTATTTAACTTTTTTCGATATGACCAACCGTCTCCGAGATATATCGATTAAAAAGAGTTTCAAATTCAGGGCCCCGAAAAAAGATACAGCCCTGCACCGATTTTAACGCCGAAAAATAGGGTTCCTCATAGGCTCTAGCTCTTTTACCGCTCCAAATTACAGCTTGATATCTTGAAAATTGCGACCTGTACTTTGCTAAACCCAAAAACGTCACGCACATACGCACAACTTCATGGCCCCAAAAAAAAAAGAAAACGGTGAGAGATATCAAAAAATCGTTTTGAGTAAAAAAGTTGCATACCGCGGAGATCTTACACCTATACCTTTAACATTTTTCGATACGATCAACCGTTTCCGAAATATATCTATACCAAAAAAAAGTTTGAAATTCAGGGCCCCACAAAAAAGATCCGGCCCTGCACCGATTTTAACGCACAACAATAGGATTCGTCACAGTCACTAACTCTTTCACCGTACCAAATTTCAGCTTAATATCTTGAAAATTGCGACCAGTACTTAGCTAAACGCAAAAATGTCACGCACAATGGACATTTTCAGGGCCCCCCAAAAAAGAAAACGGTGAGAGATATCAAAAAATCGTTTTGAGTAAAAAAAGTTGCATACCCCGGAGATCTTACACCTGTAGATTTAACATTTTTCGATACGACCAACCGTTTCCGAGATATATCGATTCAAAAAAAAGTTTGAAATTCAGGGCCCCCCAAAAAGATTCGGCCCTTTACTGTCTTTAACGCCCGACTATTGGTTTCCTCACTAACTCTTTCACCGCACCAAAATCAGTTCAAAATCTTGAAAATTGCGACCTGTACTTCGCTATACCCAAATATGTCTCGCACACTGGACATCTTCAGGGCCCCAAAATGGAAAAGGGTGAGAGATATCAAAAAATCATTTTGAGTAAAAAAGTTGCATACCGCGTAGATCTTACACCTGTACCTTTAACGTTTTTCGATACGACCAACCGTTTCCGAGATATATCGATTCCAAAAATAAGTTTGAAATTCAGGGCCCCCAAAAAAGTTCCGGCCCTGCACCGATTTTAACGCCCAACAACAGGATTCATCACAGTCGCTAACTCTTTCACCGTAACAAATTTCAGCTTAATATCTTGAAAATTGCGATCAGTACTTAGCTAAACGCAAAAATGTCACACCCATTGGACATTTTCAGGGCCCCAAAAAAGAAAACGGTGAGAGATATCAAAAAATCGTTTTGAGTAAAAAAGTTGCATACTGCGGAGATCTTACACCTGTACCTTTAACGTTTTTCGATACGACCAACCGTTTCCGAGATATATCGATTCCAAAAATAAGTTTGAAATTCAGGGCCCCCAAAAAAGTTCCGGCCCTGCACCGATTTTAACGCCCAACAACAGGATTCATCACAGTCGCTAACTCTTTCACCGTAACAAATTTCAGCTTAATATCTTGAAAATTGCGATCAGTACTTAGCTAAACGCAAAAATGTCACACCCATTGGACATTTTCAGGGCCCCAAAAAAAGAAAACGGTGAGAGATATCTAAGAATCGTTTTGAATAAAAAAGTTGCATACCGCGGAGATCTTACACCTGTACATTTAACATTTTTCGATACGACCAACCGTTTCCGAGATATATCGATTCCAAAAACCAGTTAGAAATTCAGGGCCCCCAAAAAAGATCCGTCCCTGCACCGGTTTTAACGCCCAACAAAAGAGTTCGTCACAGTCACTGACTCTTTCACCGTACCAAATTTCAGCTCGATATCTTGAAAATTGCGACCTGTACTTCGCTAAACCCAAATATGTCACGCACAATGGACATTTTCAGGGCCCCAAAAAAAGAAAACCGTGAGAGATATCAAAAAATCATTAGGAATAAAAACGTTGCATACCACCGAGATCTTACACCCGTAGATTTAACTTTTATCGATACGACCAGCCGTTTCCGAGATATATCGATTCAACAAAATAGGATGAAATTCAGGGCCCCAAAAAGAGGTCCGGCCCTGGACCGATTTTAACGCCCAACAATAGGGTTCGTCACAGGCCCAAACTCTTTCACCGTACCAAATTTCAGCTCGATATCTTGAAAATTGCGACCTGTACTTTGCTAAACGCAAAAACGTCACGCACATACGTACATACATACATACATACATACATACAGACAGACAGACTTTTTTAGAATTTTTTTTTTCGACTCTGATTCGATTGGTATAGGTTTGAACCGTGGGCGACGCTTAGTTTCCGAGATCTCGAAAAATCCTACCACGGCTATATGAAAGCCTATAGGATCTTCAGATCCGGCTTTCATAACAAGGCGCACGACCTGCTTTAGATGAGACGGTGGCGCAGCAGCAAGGGGCCAGCAAGAGGGGTTATAATCTCAAACAACAACTTCGTTGGCGGCAAGGCCTGATGCCTAGCATTTCGGGCCTTTGGCCCGATTGTGTGGTAATGTAGGAAAATTATAAAATGTTATTCTAGGCAATGCTGACACCATCACGTGGTTATGAAAGCCGGACGTCCAGGGAAATGGAAAGTATATTACAGCTGTAAATACATTATTTAACTTATTGTAAAAGTGAAAACGGGTTATTATAGATAATTTTCCGTAGAATTTATTAGACCATCCTTTACATTTTTACCTCTTATTATATACATTTGGGCCCCATTTTTTTTCAAAAACCAAAAAACATTTAATAACATCTTCAGGGCCCCAAAATACGACAACGGTGAGAGATATCAAAAAATCGTTATGAGTAAAACAGATGCATACCGCGGGGAACTTACACCTGAACATTTAACGTTTTTCGATGCGACCAACCGTTTCCGAGATATATCGATTCAAAAAAAAAGTTTGAAATTCTGGGCCCCCCAAAAAGATCCGGCCCTGCACCGATTTTAACCCCCAACAATAGGATTCGTCACAGTCACTAACTCTTTCATCGTACCAAATTTCAGCTTAATATCTTGAAAATTGCGACCTGTACTTAGCTAAACGCAAAAATGTCACGCACAATGGACATTTTCAGGGCCCCAAAAAAAGAAAACGGTGAGAGATATCAAAAAATCGTTTTGAGTAAAAAAAGTTGCATACCGCGGAGATCTTACACCTGTACATTTAACATTTTTCGATACGACCAACTATTTCCGAGATATATCGATTCGAAAAAACAGTTAGAAATTCAGGGCCCCCCAAAAAGATCTGGCCCTGCACCGATTTTAACGCCCAACAACAGGATTCGTCACAGTCACTAACTCTTTCATCGTACCAAATTTCAGCTTAATATCTTGAAATTTGCGACCAGTACTTAGCTAAACACAAAAATGGCACACACAATGGACATTTTCAGGGCCCCAAAACAAGAAAACGGTGAGAGATATCAAAAAATCGTTTTGGGTAAAAAAGTTGCATAACGCGGAGATCTTACACCTGCACATTTAACATTATTCGATACGACCAACCGTTTCCGAGATATATCGATTCAAAAAAATAGGATGAAATTCAGGGCCCCAAAAAAGGTCCGGCCCTACACCGATTTTAACGCCCAACAACAGGGTTCGTCACAGTCCCCAACTCTTTCACCGTACCAAATTTCAGCTTAATATCTTGAAAATTGCGACCAGTACTTAGCTAATCGCAAAAATGTCACGCACAATGGACATTTTCAGGGCCCCAAAAAAAGAAAACGGTGAGAGATATCAAAAAATCGTTTTGAGTAAATAAGTTGCATACCGCGGAGATCTTACACCTGTACATTTAACATTTTTCGATACGACCAACCGTTTCCGCGATATATCGATTCAAAAAAATAGGATGAAATTCAGGGCCCCAAAAAAGGTCCGGCCCTACACCGATTTTAACGCCCAACAACAGGGTTCGTCACAGTCCCCAACTCTTTCACCGTACCAAATTTCAGCTCGATATCTTGAAAATTGCGACCAGTACTTAGCTAAACGCAAAAATGTCACACACAATGGACATTTTCAGGGCCCCAAAAAAAGAAAACGGTGAGAGATATTAAACAATCGTTCTGAATAAAAAAGTTGCATATCGCAGATATCTTACACCTATACCTTTAACATTGTTCGATACGATCAACCGTTTACGAGATATATCGATTCCAAAAAAAAGTTTGAAATTCAGGGCCCCCAAAAAGATCCGGCCCTGCACCTATTTTAACGCCCAACAATAGGATTCGTCACAGTCACTAACTCTTTCATCGTACCAAATTTCAGCTTAATATCTTGAAAATTGCGACCAGTACTTAGCTAAACGCAAAAATGTCACGCACAATGGACATTTTCAGGGCCTCCAAAAAAGAAAACGGTGAGAGATATCAAAAAATCGTTTTCAGTAAAAAAAGTTGCATACCGCGGAGATCTTACACCTGTTCCTTGAACATTTTTCGATACGACCAACCGTTTCCGAGATATATCGATTCCAAAAAACAGTTTGAAATTCAGGGCCCCCCAAAAAGATCCGGCCCTGCACCGATCTTAACGCCCAACAATAGGATTCGTCACAGTCACTAACTCTTTCGCCGCACCAAATTTCAGCTTAATATCTTGAAAATTGCGACCAGTACTTAGCTAAACGCAAAAATGTCACGCACAATGGACATTTTCAGGGCCCGAAAAAATGAAAACGGTGAGAGATATCAAAAAATCGTTTTGAGTAAAAAAGTTGCATACCGCGGAGGTCTTACACCTGTACATTTAACATTTTTCGATACGACCAACCGTTTCCGAGATATATCGATAAAAAAAAAGTTTTAAATTCAGGGCCCCCAAAAAAGATCCGGCCCTGCACCGATTTTAACGCCCAACAATAGGATTCGTCACAGTCACTAACTCTTTCATCGTACCAAATTTCAGCTTAATATCTTGAAATTTGCGACCAGTACTTAGCTAAACACAAAAATGGCACACACAATGGACATTTTCAGGGCCCCAAAACAAGAAAACGGTGAGAGATATCAAAACATCGTTTTAGGTAAAAAAGTTGCATAACGCGGAGATCTTACACCTGCACATTTAACATTATTCGATACGACCAACCGTTTCCGAGATATATCGATTCAAAAAAATAGGATGAAATTCAGGGCCCCAAAAAAGGTCCGGCCCTACACCGATTTTAACGCCCAACTACAGGGTTCGTCACAGTCCCCAACTCTTTCACCGTACCAAATTTCAGCTTAATATCTTGAAAATTGCGACCAGTACTTAGCTAATCGCAAAAATGTCACGCACAATGGACATTTTCAGGGCCCCCAAAAAAGAAAACGGTGAGAGATATCAAAAAATCGTTTTGAGTAAAACAGTTGCATACCGCGGAGATCTTACACCTGTACATTTAACATTTTTCGATACGACCAACCGTTTCCGCGATATATCGATTCAAAAAAATAGGATGAAATTCAGGGCCCCAAAAAAGGTCCGTCCCTACACCGATTTTAACGCCCAACAACAGAGTTCGTCACAGTCCCCAACTCTTTCACCGTACCAAATTTCAGCTCGATATCTTGAAAATTGCGACCAGTACTTAGCTAAACGCAAAAATGTCACACACAATGGACATTTTCAGGGCCCCAAAAAAAGAAAACGGTGAGAGATATCAAACAATCGTTCTGAATAAAAAAGTTGCATACCGCGGATATCTTACACCTATACCTTTAACATTGTTCGATACGATCAACCGTTTCCGAGATATATCGATTCCAAAAAAAAGTTTGAAATTCAGGGCCCCCAAAAAGATCCGGCCCTGCACCTATTTTAACGCCCAACAATAGGATTCGTCACAGTCACTAACTCTTTCATCGTACCAAATTTCAGCTTAATATCTTGAAAATTGCGACCAGTACTTAGCTAAACGCAAAAATGTCACGCACAATGGACATTTTCAGGGCCTCCAAAAAAGAAAACGGTGAGAGATATCAAAAAATCGTTTTCAGTAAAAAAAGTTGCATACCGCGGAGATCTTACACCTGTTCCTTGAACATTTTTCGATACGACCAACCGTTTCCGAGATATATCGATTCCAAAAAACAGTTTGAAATTAAGGGCGCCCAAAAAAGATCCGGCCTTGCACCGATCTTAACGCCCAACAATAGGATTCGTCACAGTCACTAACTCTTTCGCCGCACCAAATTTCAGCTTAATATCTTGAAAATTGCGACCAGTACTTAGCTAAACGCAAAAATGTCACGCACAATGGACATTTTCAGGGCCCGAAAAAATGAAAACGGTGAGAGATATCAAAAAATCGTTTTGAGTAAAAAAGTTGCATACCGCGGAGTTCTTACACCTGTACATTTAACATTTTTCGATACGACCAACCGTTTCCGAGATATATCGATAAAAAAAAAGTTTTAAATTCAGGGCCCCCCAAAAAGATCCGGCCCTGCACCGATTTTAACGCCCAACAATACGATTTGTTACAGTCACAAACTCTTTCATCGTACCAAATTTCAGCTTAATATCTAGAAAATTGCGACCAGTACTTAGCTAAACGCAAAAATGTCACGCACAATGGACATTTTCAGGGCCCCAAAAAAAGAAAACGGTGAGAGATATCAAAAAATCGTTTTGAGTAAAAAAGTTGCATACCGCGGAGATCTTACACCTGTACATTTAACATTTTTCGATACGACCAACTATTTCCGAGATATATCGATTCCAAAAAACAGTTAGAAATTCAGGGCCCCCCAAAAAGATCCGGCCCTGCACTGATTTTAACGCCCAACAACCGGATTCGTCACAGTCACTAACTCTTTCACCGTACCAAATTTCAGCTCGATATCTTGAAAATTGCGACCAGTACTTGGCTAAACGCAAAAATGTCACACACAATGCGCATTTTCAGGGCCCCAAAAAAAGAAAACGATGAGAGATATCAAACAATCGTTCTGAATAAAAAAGTTGCATACCGCGGATATCTTACACCTATACCTTTAACATTTTTCGATACGATCAACCGTTTCCGAGATATATCGATTGAAAAAAAAGTTTGAAATTCAGGGCCCCCAAAAAAGATCCGGCCCTGCACCGATTTTAACGCCCAACAACAGGATTCCTCACAGTCACTAACTCTTTCATCGTACCAAATTTCAGCTTAATATCTTGAAAATTGCGACCTGTACTTAGCTAAACGCAAAAATTACACGCACAATGGACATTTTCAGGGCCCCAAAAAAAGAAAACGGTGAGAGATATCAAAAAATCGTTTTGAGTAAAAAAGTTGCATACCGCGGAGATCTTGCACCTGTACATTTAACATTTTTCGATACGACCAACCGTTTCCAAGATATATCGATTACAAAAAATAGGATGAAATTCAGGGCCCCAAAAAAAGGTCCGGCCCTGCACCGATTTTAACGCCCAACAATAGGGTTCGTCACAGGACCTAACTCTTTCACCGTACCAAATTTCAGCTCGTTATCTTGAAAATTGCGACCTGTACTTTGCTAAACGCAAAAACGTCACGCACATACATACATACAGACAGACTTTTTCCAATATACCACGGCTATATGAAAGCCTATAGGATCTTTAGATCCGGCTTTCATAACAAGTAGGAGTCCACGCAGCACGACCTGCTTTTGATGAGACGGTGGCGCAGCAGCAAGGAGCCAGCAAGAGGGGTTATAATCTCAAACAACAACTTCGTTGGTGGCAAGGCCTGCGGATTTGCATTTTGGACCTTCGACCCGATTGCAAGGAAATGTAGGAAAATTATAAAATGTTATTATAGGCAATGCTGACACCATCACATGGTTATGAAAGCCGGACGTCCTCGGAAGTGGAAAATATCTTACTGCTGTAAATACATGATTCAACTTATTGAAAAGGTTAAAACGAGTAATTATAGATAATTTTCCGTAGAATTTAATTAGACCATAAGTTGAATTTTTACCAGATGTTATATACATTTGGGCTCCATTTTTTTTTCAAAAACCAAAACATTTAATAACATCAAGACGGTGAAAGATATCAAAATATCATAAGGGGTAGAAAAGTTGTAAATCACTGAGATCTTACACCTGTAGATTTAACTTTTTTCGATAGGATCGACGCTTCCCGAGATATAACGATTCGAAAAAAGAATGAAATTCACGGCCCCAAAAAAGGAAAATGGTGAGAGATATCAAAAAATCATATGAGTTAAAAAAGTTGCTAATCACTGAGGTCCTAAATTTGTAGATTTTACTTTGTTCGATACGTTCAACCGTTTCCCAAATATAACGGTTCGAAAAAGAGGAAGAAATTCAGGGCCGCAGAAAATCAAATCGGTGAGAGATATCAAAAAATCTTAAGGGTTGAAAAAGTTGCTGACCACTGAGATCTTACACCTGTAGATTTAACTTTGTTAGATACGGCCAACCGTTTCCCAGATATAACAGTTCGAAAAAAAGGATGACATTCGGGGCTCCAGAAAAGGAAAACGGTGAGAGATATCAAAACATCATCAGGGGTAAAAAAAAAGGATGAAATTCAGGGCCCCAAAGAATGGTCCGGCCATGCACCAATTTTAACGCCCGACAAGAGAGTTCCTGACAGGCCCAATTTCTTTCCCCGTGACACATTTCAGCTCGATATCTTGAAAATTCCGACCTCTAGTTTGCTAAACGTAAAAAAGTCACGCACATACGTACATTTTCAGGGCCCCAAGAAAGACAACGCTGAGATATATAAAAAAATCGTTATGGGTAAGATCGTTGCATACCGCGGAGATTTAACACTTGTGTATTTAACTTTTTTCGATATGACCAACCGTCTCCGAGATATATCGATTAAAAAGAGTTTCAAATTGAGGGCCCCGAAAAAAGATACAGCCCTGCACCGATTTTAACGCCGAAAAATAGGGTTCCTCATAGGCTCTAGCTCTTTTACCGCTCCAAATTACAGCTTGATATCTTGAAAATTGCGACCTGTACTTTGCTAAACCCAAAAACGTCACGCACATACGCACAACTTCATGGCCCCAAAAAAAAGAAAACTGTGAGAGATATCAAAAAATCGTTTTGAGTAAAAAAGTTGCATACCGCGGAGATCTTACACCTATACCTTTAACATTTTTCGATACGATCAACCGTTTCCGAAATATATCTATACCAAAAAAAAGTTTGAAATTCAGGGCCCCACAAAAAAGATCCGGCCCTGCACCGATTTTAACGCACAACAATAGGATTCGTCACAGTCACTAACTCTTTCACCGTACCAAATTTCAGCTTAATATCTTGAAAATTGCGACCAGTACTTAGCTAAACGCAAAAATGTCACGCACAATGGACATTTTCAGGGCCCCCAAAAAAGAAAACGGTGAGAGATATCAAAAAATCGTTTTGAGTAAAAAAAAGTTGCATACCCCGGAGATCTTACACCTGTAGATTTAACATTTTTCGATACGACCAACCGTTTCCGAGATATATCGATTCAAAAAAAAGTTTGAAATTCAGGGCCCCCCAAAAAGATTCGGCCCTTTACTGTCTTTAACGCCCGACTATTGGTTTCCTCACTAACTCTTTCACCGCACCAAAATCAGTTCAAAATCTTGAAAATTGCGACCTGTACTTCGCTATACCCAAATATGTCACGCACACTGGACATCTTCAGGGCCCCAAAATGGAAAAGGGTGAGAGATATCAAAAAATCATTTTGAGTAAAAAAGTTGCATACCGCGTAGATCTTACACCTGTACCTTTAACGTTTTTCGATACGACCAACCGTTTCCGAGATATATCGATTCCAAAAATAAGTTTGAAATTCAGGGCCCCCAAAAAAGTTCCGGCCCTGCACCGATTTTAACGCCCAACAACAGGATTCATCACAGTCGCTAACTCTTTCACCGTAACAAATTTCAGCTTAATATCTTGAAAATTGCGATCAGTACTTAGCTAAACGCAAAAATGTCACACCCATTGGACATTTTCAGGGCCCCAAAAAAAGAAAACGGTGAGAGATATCAAAAAATCGTTTTGAGTAAAAAAGTTGCATACTGCGGAGATCTTACACCTGTACCTTTAACGTTTTTCGATACGACCAACCGTTTCCGAGATATATCGATTCCAAAAATAAGTTTGAAATTCAGGGCCCCCAAAAAAGTTCCGGCCCTGCACCGATTTTAACGCCCAACAACAGGATTCATCACAGTCGCTAACTCTTTCACCGTAACAAATTTCAGCTTAATATCTTGAAAATTGCGATCAGTACTTAGCTAAACGCAAAAATGTCACACCCATTGGACATTTTCAGGGCCCCAAAAAAAGAAAACGGTGAGAGATATCTAAGAATCGTTTTGAATAAAAAAGTTGCATACCGCGGAGATCTTACACCTGTACATTTAACATTTTTCGATACGACCAACCGTTTCCGAGATATATCGATTCCAAAAACCAGTTAGAAATTCAGGGCCCCCAAAAAAGATCCGTCCCTGCACCGGTTTTAACGCCCAACAAAAGAGTTCGTCACAGTCACTGACTCTTTCACCGTACCAAATTTCAGCTCGATATCTTGAAAATTGCGACCTGTACTTCGCTAAACCCAAATATGTCACGCACAATGGACATTTTCAGGGCCCCAAAAAAAGAAAACCGTGAGAGATATCAAAAAATCATTAGGAATAAAAAAGTTGCATACCACCGAGATCTTACACCCGTAGATTTAACTTTTATCGATACGACCAGCCGTTTCCGAGATATATCGATTCAACAAAATAGGATGAAATTCAGGGCCCCAAAAAGAGGTCCGGCCCTGGACCGATTTTAACGCCCAACAATAGGGTTCGTCACAGGCCCAAACTCTTTCACCGTACCAAATTTCAGCTCGATATCTTGAAAATTGCGACCTGTACTTTGCTAAACGCAAAAACGTCACGCACATACGTACATACATACATACATACATACATACATACATACATACATACATACATACATACATACATACATACAGACAGACTTTTTTTGAATTTTTTTTTTTCGACTCTGATTCGATTGGTATAGGTTTGAACCGTGGGCGACGCTTAGTTTCCGAGATCTCGAAAAATCCTACCACGGCTATATGAAAGCCTATAGGATCTTTAGATCCGGCTTTCATAACAAGTGTTCGTCATTTAGTACAGTAGAGGCTTAGATCGCACTCATTGAAGTATGCTGCATCGACAAATTTCCGACAACTAGTTACCATAGCAACAAGGACAAGCAGACTTATTAGATCCCAGTTGTGCCCGATACTTACACAGGTGATCAAATTATTGATGTATAACATCTTCCCACTAGGTTGCTGGATATTTTTGTGGGAGTGGTTTTGAAAAATGGGACGGAAGTGGATCGGACGGAAGTGTGTAAGACGCACTGCCAGATGGTTTAGCAGCCGGGAGGGATCGATCCCGCTGGCAGTGGTACCATGTGGAATGTTTATCACAAACGGATTACTTCAAGGTTTGGACGCGCCATTACAGATATTTTTACAGTAAATCATCTTCAAGTTGTCGTTCTTTGGTGTAAAAATATTCATTATATCATATTTGCTGAAAACAATTATGATTTATTAAGAGTATGTTTTTCAATCTCTGGATAAAAGTGATGGGCATCCGCTCCCCGAGTAACTTTGCTCAACACTTTCATACTGAACAGTAAACGCTCATGCGAACTCTGGTGTCAACTGATTGAAGCACAAACCATATGCTAAAGCGTTCGTATCAGTATTTAATTCATGACATGCCTCACACAGATTCCTTGAAAATCCAGTATGCAGACGACCTAGAATTAATTATCCAAAATAAAGACCTTATGAACTGTGAGAATACCCTAACTAGTGATCTGACGAAACTGAGTGATTACTTCCATAAATGGAGACTTCAACCCAACCCAAACAAGACTAAGGTTACTGCATTCCATCTATTATTATTATTATTAATCTTGATTGGTCACATTGGACCACTTGAGTCGTTCCACAATCACTTCTTCTTTGAAGGTAGTACTGCTTGGTTCTTGCGCTCTTTCCAGTACTTTTTCATTCTTTCAGATGGGGATTTTCTCAACTCATCTGAAATCTCCACAGGCTTTCTGTGTGTCATTTCTGCAGAAAATTTGTGAGTTTTAAGAATGGTGTTAATTTTATTTTTCTCCTCGGCATCTGTTATCTTGAGTCCAACTGCTTTGAGATCTTGTTGGATTTCTTGGATCCATTTTCCTCCAGTTTTCTTTCTTAGATTTCTCATCACCAGTTGGCGTACAATTCTGTTTTCTGGAAGCCGTAAGATGTGAAAAAAATATGAAATTCTTTTCTTCTTCATTGTGCTGGTGATTGGATCAATCTCACGATAGACAGTTTCATTTGGGAGAATCCTCCAGACTCCCTCAACCTGATACTTTTTATTTATGCACGTTCTAATGATTCTTCTTTCCGTTTTGAGGAGCTGATCAGTTCTTTGTTCATTTTTAATTTGGAACAGTGTTTCACAAGCATAAGTGGCTTCAGGGAGAGTTACAGTTTTATAATGTTGGATCTTAGTAGCTATTGATAGGCATTTTTTAATTATATGTTGACCAAGTTAGAGATTGTGCCTTTTTCATTTTATTTGTTCTATTTATCCAAGTTACTTTTTCGTTTAAGTTATGTGTTATAATTTCTCCAAGATACTTAAATTGAGGAACTAGGTTAATTTTATGATAATTTATATAGACTTCATTTATATCTAAGGGTTTCATAGGCATGATCTCAGTTTTTTCAAAGGATATCTGTAATCCTATCCCTTGAGCAATTTCTTGGAGACTAGTGATCTGAGTACAAACCTCTTCCTTGTCTAGTGCTAAAAGAGCCAAGTCATCTAAATAATAAAGAAGCCCAAAGGAAGCTGCATGTTACTTTTGACGGAATCGAAGTACCCCATAACTACAATCCAATATATCTTGGTATCACTCTGGATCGGTCCTTGGCATTCAAACAACAGTGCATCAAGTTATCGAAGAAACTTGGCTCGAGAGTGAATCTACTTCGCAAGATTGCCGGAAGCAGCTGGGGTGCAGACGCTAATACTCTACGTTCTGCTGCACTCGTTCTCGTGTATTCTGCTGGTGAATACTGTGCCCCTGTATGGGAAAACAGTGCTCATACCACCAAGATTGATGTGCAACTCAATGAGGCCATGAGAGTCATCACTGGTACTGTTAGATCTACTCCCACACAATGGCTACCAGTCCTAGCTAATATCGCTCCGCAAGATCTAAGGAGGAAATCAGCTAAGGTAAGCTTGCTCAAGAAGACCACTTCTGATAAGAACTCTCTGTTGTATGTTGCCCTGCAAGATCCACCAACAACACGTCTGAAATCACGCAAGCCACCCTGGGTTGATTTAGAAGGTATCAATTCTTTCAACATGACCTCCAAGTGGCAACAACGTTGGAACGAGCATCCACCCAACAATGCTCACCTGGTTAAAGATCCTACAAAGAAGGTTGAGGGATTCCAACTTCCACGCCAAACCTGGTCGAAGCTGAACCGCATTAGAACAGGTCAAGGAAGGTGTGGTCACACTTTGAAGAGATGGGGTTTCCGTACATCTGCTGCCTGTGACTGTGGAGTGGAGGACCAAACTATAAAACACATTGTTCAGGAGTGCCCACTCCGTGCATTTGATGGTGGTCTGAAGACTCTACACCAAGTGACACCAAGTGCTCTGGAATGGTTGTCAAATTTGGACATTTCAATTTAATTAATTGTAAACTTTTGTGTACTTGTACAACCATACGATATATATATATATATATATATATATATATATATATATATATATATATATATCAGTATTTAAATGATGATATGCTTTAATATGGAACATTGTAACTAGTCGGCAAAGCCGGTATTACTGTATGTTTCTGCACAATGGCTATTCAGATATTAACCCACATTGCGGTAATGCAGCGATCAATGTAATATACAGTATATGGATGTTCTTATATGGGAACTTTTTTTTTTTTGAGGTAGCCTTTCACGGACCACTATAGGAATTCCCTTTACTGTCAAGTAGGCGTATTCATAACTAATTTAAAACTCAATTCCACGCAGGAACATTATCGAAAAAAAAAAGCAAAATATTAATGTAGCATTAAACAAGTAGTTCCGTGAAGAACTATACAGCCTATTTTCATATATCCTACTTCGGTTAATTGCCACTATTAACATACACAATTTCAGTTTGATTGCTGTAATAGATTCGTCGATGTTGAGAACCGACTAAATATTTCGGATGGTCGCCATGTTGGATTCTATATAATTATGTAGGTCCTTGAGTTATGGACTGTTACATGCAGATTATTGTGTACGTGTAGTATTCAAACTTCAATCGCATAATTAGGACACAAGAAGTAACAAGGAGATTTTAAAATTTCGCACAGCTGCCATCTTGAGGTTATGGAAACAATTGAAATAAATTAGATGCCAGTGGATTACCATTCATATAAGGATTTAATGTACCATGTTTCACTGCACTCGGATGGTTAAATTGCGGGAAACGTCCATGTGAATATTTATACTTCGCGTCACCGCCATGTTGGATTTGTGATCACCAGGTTATTTAAAGTCCTATAGGTGAACATAAGTTCATAGCCCCTATGAACATTAAAAATTCAGTTTGATTGCTATAATAGATTCGTAGATATTCAGAGCCGTCTAAATATTTCGGATGGTCGCCATGTTGGATTGTTAAATGTATAGGCAATAGAGTCATGTACCATTAAAGGAAAATTATTGCGTAGGTTCATTATTCAAACTTTCACTTCGATCGCATGACTACATCACAAGAAATAAAAACTTAATTTTAAAATTCGCACAGCCGCCATCTTGAGGTTATGTAAACAATTGAACTTATTTAGATACCAGTGCATTACAGTGTGTATAAATATTTCCTGTACCAGATTTCAGTGCGTTTGGAACATTAAATTGCGAGACAGGTCTATTTAAAGTTTTCAAATTCGCTTGGCGGCCATATTCGTTTTGTAGTTAACCGGTTTTTGAAAGTCTTATAGATTGCCTTCCAGTAGTGCCCATTACCTCCGTACAACATTTCAGGGAGATTCCGCCAATAGTTTCAGAGATATAGAATGCCGGTGAAAGATTTCGCCCATCCGCCATCTTGTGGTTATGTAAACAATTGAACGAAGTTAGATGTCGTTGCATTAAAATGTATATAAACATATACTGTACCAAGTTTCATTGCGTTTGGTAGGTTAAATCGCGAGAAACGTCTATTTAAAAGTCGCGAATTCGCTTGGCCGCCCTGTTGGTTTTGTAGTTACCAGGTTTTCAAAGGTCACATATGTGACCTTATAGTAGTTCCCTTTATCACCATACAAATTGTCAGGGAAATATCAGTAATAGTTTCGGAGATATTGAATGCTGGTGAAATATTTCGCACAGCCGCCATGTTGGATTGGTGAGTCGTAACAAAATTTGAAGGGCACGGTCGTGGTCGCCGGAAATAGTGCTATGAACTTACCGAGTTTCATTGAAATCGCTCCAGCCGTTCAGATTTTATTAGGGGGGGGGGGGACACACACACGAATCACACACACACACGCGCACACACACACGGACAAAAGGTGATCTCATAAGCCTATTTTTTCAAAATTGAAAATAGGCTAAAAACAAGTAGTTCCGTGAAGAACTATACAGCCTATTTTCATATATCCTGCTCATGTTAATTGCCTCTATCAACATACAAAATTTCAGTTTAATTGCTGTAACAGATTCGTAGATATTGAGAACCGTCTAAATATTTCAGATGGTCGCCAGGTTGGATTTTTATTTTTGTACTATTACATTAAGATTATTGTGTACGTGTGGTATTCAAACTTCAATCGCATGATTAGAACACAAGAAGTAAAAACGAGATTTTAAAATTACGCACAGCAGCCATCTTGTGATTATGCAAACAATTGAAACAAATTAGTTGCCAGTGGATCAACATTTGTATAAGCATTTAAAGTGCAACGTTTCACGGCACTCGGATAATTAATTCGCGAGAAACGTCCATTTAAATATTTATACTTCGCGTCGCCGCCATGTTGGATTTGTGCTCACCAGGTTACTGAAAGTCCTATAGGTGAACATATGTTCATAGTCTCTATGAACATTAAAAAATTCAGTTTGGTTGCTGTAAAAGATTCCTAGATATTGAGAACCGTCTAAATATTTCGGAAGCTCGCCATTTAGGATTGTTATAGGTATAGGCCGTAGAGTTATGTACCATTCAAGGACAATTATTGCCTAGGTTCATTATTCAAACTTTCACTTCGATCGCATGATTACGACACAAGAAATAAAAACTTAATTTTAAAATTTCGCACAGCCGCCATCTTGAGGCTATGTAAACAATTGAATTAAATTAGATGGCAGTGCATTACAATCTGCAAAATCATTTACTGTACCACATTTCACTGCGCTCAGAGTGTTAAATCACGACAAAAGTCTATTAAAATATCTCAAATTCGCTTGGTCGCCATGTTCGTTTTGTACTTTACAGTTTTATGAAATATACATAGGTAAACTTGTATCAGTACCCTTTATCACCGTACAAAATTGCAGGGTGATATCTGTAATAGTTTCGGAGATATAGAATGTCAGTGAAATATTTCGCACTGCCGCCATTTTGAGGTTATGTAAACAATTGAACTAAATTAGACTTCTGTGCATTACAATGTGTATAAACAGTTGCTGTACCAAGTTTCATTACGTTTGGATAGTTAAATCGCGAGAAAAGTCTATTTAAAAGTCTCAATTTCACTTGACCGCCATGTTGGTTTTGTAGTCACCAGGTTTTTGAAAGTCTCATAGGTGAACACCTAGTAGTGCCCTTTATCACCGTACACAATTTCAGGGCGATATCGGTAATAGTTTCGGAGATATTGAATGCTAGTGAAATATTTCGCACTGCCGCCATGTTGGATTGGTGAGACGTAACAAAATTTGAAGGGCACGGTCGAGATCGCCGGGAATAGTGCTATGAACTTACCGAGTTTCATTGAAATCGCTCCAGCCGTTTAGATTTTATTAGGGGGACACACACACACACCTCACACACACACACACACACACACACACGGACAAAAGGTGATCTCATAAGCCTATTTTTTCAAAATTGAAAATAGGCTAAAAATACTTCCATATTTTTACCGGCACGTGAAAATAAGTAACTGTCTTGTACTCTAAATATCAGTGGTTGTAATGCCTGCGAGATAGCATCTTGGTCTGCGAATCATGAGGTCTCAGGTACGAACCCCAGTCCCGGCAATTATTTTTGCTACCGGATTATCGATTTAAACGATATCTATCATAACATTATGCGTCATTTTAACAGAATCTACATGAAATTACGATTTCTCTAATTTTAAGTACAAAAGTTTGCACCAAGCAGGAGTTGGGAAATTTGATTGTATTGAACATTATTTCTAGTAGTCTATAGATAGGCTAGAGACTATGGTTTCATTCCTCCTCTTAATTTACAATATAATATGTGATGTTTGTTTAAACAAGTGTGACAGTAGCATATCTCCAATTAAATGTATACATTCATCGTAGTATCAGTAGGAAAACGGAGTGTAAATTAATATTTTAAGAATGTCCAAGCTGTGTAGAATACGAGTAGGATAACATGTCAGATGACTTCACATACATTTCATCTCAATTTCATAGTAGGATAAAATGTCAGATGTTACACATCATATGCGACTACTGTAAGGCTCGTATCTTTTTTATCTATGTATATCTATCTATGTATACCCCTTATTAATCCCGTTTCCAACGGTATCGAGGATGAGATGCGGTGAAATTCCACGTGGCTGAACTACTGTGCCCAAGATCACGGGTTCAAACCCGACCGAAGTCGTCAGATTTTTTAAGAGCGTTAAAATCCTTCACAATGCCTTCCTTCGGAGGGGAAGTAAAGCCGACGGTCCCTTGTCATAGATTTATGGCATGTAAAAGATCCTTCCACTAACTAAACTTGTGTGAAGCTAAATTTCTAGGTTAGATTTCGTTGAAACGCTCTATCATAGTTCCAACGTTCTCCACTAGGTGTCAGTGACATCTGGTAGCGAAAGTTGGAACTACTTGATATTGAACGGAACTTGTAGCTCACCTGATGGGTGTCCGCTTGAAGCAGCTACAGCCTCTGACGAGTCGAACATGTCCTCTGAAATTCCCGGCACTAAAAGCCATACGCTAAATAAAGAAATCCACGGGGCTGATGGTTTCTACGGCCGGATGCCTTTCCTGACGCCAACCTCACGAGAGGAGTTCATGAGAGATGAAATGAATGAAGATGAATGAAAGTTCAATTTTAAGTAGTTCCAACTTTGGCTACCAGACGCCCAGCGGCGAACGTTGGAACTTGATAGAGCGTTCTCACCAAATGACCACGGTGGGTGAGTGGCTAACGTGTCGGTCTACTAACCCCAAGCTTGCAGGTTCGCTCCTGGCCGTGGTAAGTGATATTTTTTTTGAAAGGCGGCAAAATTTTACGACACGCATGTCATACGATGTTGGCATGTCAAAGAACCCATTTGAATTCAGTAGGCCGTGTTCATAATGGCAAAATTAATCTCGGGAGTTTCCGCCAACACAAAGTTTCTCATTTCTCCACTAGACAGCGCTGTAGTGTTCATGGAGCTTAGATATCTAACCTCCTTGACTTTTTCATAGTGCTTCAAGGAACGACGGAATTTGACATGCAAGCTACCCTTTGGGTGTCAAATAACAACGCTTGCACCCGGCACCCGAGGCCATACGATATTATTATTATTACCTACAAATTTAGTTACACACTACCAATTGTAGTAGTAGGTTCTTTTACATTCCATAAATCTATTCTATGGGCTCGCTGGCTTTACTTCCTCTCCGAAGGAAGGCATACTGATGGATTTTAATGCTCTTAAAAATCCGACAACTTTGGCCGGGTTTGAACCCGCGATCTTGGGCACAGCAGTTCAACATGGTGCCGACTACGCCACTGAAGCCGACAGGTGATCAAATTATTATGGTAAAGCTAAATAGAACTAAATTCTTTATTGTTGATTGGTACACAGAATCTTCAACAATGTATAGATTTCCTGTATCCTGATGAAGAGAATGTGTTTTTGTGGCGTCCTAGCCTTCGCCGCTAATCGTGCTAACGTGGCTGGAAATTAATCAAATTATTGATTTTCAGTCGATGATTTGCTGTGAAGTAATTCCTTCTATTTAATATATTCGTATAACAAACACTACTGGAACAAAAGAATAAATAGAGACGCATTTAATTTTGAAACAGGGTAAGTTCCGACATCAAACGTTTTGCTTTCCTAATGATTGGTCTTTTAATATCTGTTGTTTTGTGTTATTGTTGTTTGAGTCTTCAGTCTTTCGACTGGTTTGATGCAGCTCTCCACGCTTCCCTGTCCTGAGCTAATCGTTTCATCTCTACATAGCTACCACACCCTACATCCAAGGCTACCTGCTTAACATATTCTAACCTGGGTCTACCCCTACAGTCCTTATCGTCGACCCTTCCTTCCATAACTAACTTTGCTATTCTTTGGTGTCTTAGTATGTGTCCTGCCAACCTATATCTTCTCTTCATTAGCAGTCACCAGAAGCATCTCTTCTCTCCCACTCGTCTTAATACCTCTTCATTTGTAACCTTATCTACCCATCTGATGTTCATCATTCTCCTGTCACACCACATTTCAAACGCTTCAATTTTCCTCTTTTATGCTGGTCCAACAGTCCAAGTTTTACTTCCATAGAGCGCCACGCTCCAGACAAAGGCCTTCAAAAATACCTTACTAATAGCTGTTGTTTTATAATTTTTTATTTATTTAGCGTATGGCACATTAAAACATTAAATTATCACATACATGAGTTTGACACAAATTCCAGCTATTACAACTATCTACACAAATCGGTATACAAATATTGGATTTCATTTTGTAATATGATTTTTTGTAGTACTTGACATTTCGATCTTCTTATGCCTTAGCTGGAAAACCCTGAGAAGGGCTATTTGTATTCACGTTTTGTGACATCAAGCAATATTTTGAGCCAGGAGATCACTGGGATTGTCTGGCTGCCTAAACTCCTTGGTGTAGATGTTTCCCACGGAGTGACCGTTCTTTAGCACCACCCAGGGGACACGTGTAGCTTAAGGAATGCTACGGACGCGAACAGTCTTTGTCCCCCTGATTTATAAAAATAAAATAAAAAAAGATAAAAGTACTTTAAAGTTGAAAGCGAAAACAAATGTGTAAATGCATATGATGTTGGTTCGTAAAAAAAAATCTTCTAGCACATTTGGCGAATATAATTATGCCAAAATACAACCAAGATAGATAGGGTTACGAATGAAGAGGTATTAAGACGAGTGGGAGAGGAGAGATGTTTCTGGCGACTGCTAATGAAGAGAAGAGAGATATTGCTGGGACACTTGCTAAGACACCCAGAAATGGCAAACTTAGTTATAGAAGGAAGGGTCGAGGATAAGAACAGTAGGGGTAGACCAAGGTTAGAATATGTTAACCAGATTGCCTCGGATGTAGGGTGTGGTAGCTATGTAGAGATGATACGATTAGCTCAGGATAGGGAAGTATGGAGATCTGCATCAAACCAGTCGAAAGACTGAAGACTCAAACACCAATAAATAATTACGTGATTGTGCCACGGATAGGCTGTATAAAGCATAATTTACAGTGTTAAGATAACCATACTTTTGATATTTATAAATAGACTTGCCATATTTTTGGTGAGTAAAACCGGGACACATAATATGGGATGGCCCCTACCGGGGGGTTTAAAAACTAGAAGCAAAATGGTGAGTTTTCTTAAGCCTCTCTAGCGACGGGAGGGGAGAATCTGGCACCCTAAATTGTTAGTTCTACATACCTTTTAAAAATATAAAAGGAATTTTTGCTACAAAAAATCCCCTTTTTAATGATATTTTTTTCTGGTCTACCATATAGAATGAAGTGTTAATAAAATACTTCATAAAATTGTTTAGTTGAATATTTTTTAAAAAACTGCAACTTTTTGTCTAACTACAAAAACAATTACAAAAAACTTTTTTGTCAAACTAAAAAGACAATTAATTAATGAGTTAACAATATTAATCTTTGCTTTCAAACCACTCATATTTTTGACGCTGTGCGCGATAGTCAACGATGTTGATTGTTGAAAAGTAACCGATTCATAAAAGAGTCTTAAACACATAATTTCATTACTTTTTACATCTTACAGCCGTTTTCCGGGACATTGATAAAACCGGGCGGGACACCGGGACAAGAGCAAAATACCGGGACTGTCCCGGTCAAACCGGGACGTATGGCAAGCCTATTTATAAAGCATTTATTAGTTTTGTATTAATTTTGTCCCTTTGATGGGGAGACAGATGCTCGGTGCTGTCGTCTGGATCCAGTGAGAACGCGACACACACCGCGATAATTGTGTCAAGCCTCTGTCAATAGAAAGGCCTGTGGAATGTATAACTCTAAATCTCTGTTTACTCAGCTAATTGTTACGCCGTGTACGGGAAATGAAATATAAACAAGTCCGGACAGCGTTTACTGGAGCTAGGCTACACCATGTGTAAGTTCACATACCATTCTACATGGTTATTATTAAAAAACAGTAATTTTTCTAGGTTTGTGCCGTGTCTTGTGTGGGGTTTCGCCTAGGACACCAAGCTGGCTCATTAGCAGGCTCTTGGTGTCCCTGGCCGTGAAAGCCAATAAACCATCTTTTTGGAAGCCTTGATAGGGAGGTTAAGGCTGCTTGAGCTTTTAGTTATCGCAGTAAAGTGGTGCAGTTGCACTCTATATAAAGGGAGGTAGTGCGTAGTTCGCTACTCCTGTGGGGGTCCGGGCAGGGACTCCAAGAGCCCGCTGATGAGCCAGCTTGGTGTCGTGGGCGAAACCCCACACAAGACACGGCACACACCTGGAAAAATTGCTGAGTTTAAATTTACTGGCCGTGAAAGCCAATATACCATCTTTTTGGAAGCCTTCATAGGGAGGCTAAGGCTGCTTGAGCTTTTAGTTCTAGCAGTAAAGTGGTGCAGTTGCACTCTATTTACTGTAAAGGGAGGAAGCGCGCAGTTTGCTACTCCTGTGGGGGTCCGGGTGGGGACACCAAGAGCCCGCTGATGAGCCAGCTTGGTGTCCTAGGTGAAACCCCACACAAGACACGGCACAAACCTAGAAAAATTGCTGAGTTTTAATTCACTGGCCGTGATAGCCAATATACCATCTTTATGGTTATTATTATTTCTTTTATAATCGTTTCAGTCTTCTGTGGACCACGTTATTTTAACTGCCCTTTCCCACGTGTTTTCACATTGGCCCAGTGTTCGCGCATTATTCTTCGGCGAGCTTCCTTTCGTTCTTCCGTCCACTTCTTGCCGGTTTTCAACATGGGTTTTGGCTGAAAACTCGGCATTTCCCCAAGTTTCTTCTTCAGAGAGTCACGTTCAAAGATGTCCTCATGTGATATCCCCAGTTATTGTAGGTCTTTTTCCACCTCTGTAAACCAGATACCTTTGGTATTCTTTCCCACATTTTTCTGATGAAATCTATTTTTTTAATACTTCGCAAAAAAAGAAACAATTATTATTATTATTATTATTATTATTATTATTATTATTATTATTATTATTATTATTATTATTATTATTATTGTGGAATATTGGCTTTCATGGCCAAGTTGTTGCCGTATCTGTGGTGGGGATTCGCCTAGGTGCACCAAGTTCGACTATCAGCGGGATCTTGGTTTCGTGCCCGGACCACCACTGGGGTAGTAAACCATTCATCACGTCCCATATCTGAAGCGCATCGCACTTCTTTCGGAAATTATGTATAATAATAATAATAATAATAATGAAGGCAGAAAAGTTTAAATACCTCGGTGAATGGATGGAGCCTAACCTATCAGAGAAGGAAGCCTTCATGTCACGCATTAATAAAATGGAAATGGCATACAACCTGACTAAAGACATCTACAATAAGAGATCGATATCCTTAAACGCCAAAATTAGACATTACTGCACTGTTATTCGACCATAGGCTCTGTATGCGGCTGAGACTCTAATAATGGACAAGAAAGTTCTAATGGAAAAACTAGAGGCTAAAGAAAGGAAGATTTTGAGGAAAATCCTGGGTCCCATCAAAGAAATCAGCGAGTACAGAAGGCGTCACAACCACGAATTGTACAAGCACGTGGAGAAGATCAGTGACACGATTCGAAAAAAGGAGGATTTCCTTTCATAGCCACGTGACACGAATGAGCCCAGGCAGGATATGAAAACGGATAATGACGTACTTTCAAGATAAGGAAACAAAAGGGGCATGGTTTACGGAAGTTGAGAAAGATCTACGTGAAATGGAAAATTCCCCTAAAGATATCCAGGAGCGTGTTCCACTTCAGGAAAAACTACGTACGCACAAAGGTTTCCAGGAAAGGCCGAAGCTGAAGACAGGGAAGGCGTGGTCCCAAGAGAGAAAAGAACAACACCGGAGACGAATGCGGGAGCACTGGGCGATAGTTAGAGCTCGGAAGAAGAGACAGTTGAATTGACTTGGTCCCTAGTTGGCCGAATTGAAGAAATAATAATAATAATAATAATAATAATAGAGTATATGAATTTGGACTACTGGGAACAAGTTCAAGAAATGAATACAAAATATGGGACTATTTTGAGGAGTTGTACATTTAAGTATTTAGGTGAAATTTTAACTCCAGATGCTAATAAGAAATTAGCCATTGAAACAAGGGCTAGGAAAATGGATCTGGCGTTCAGGCTTTGCTTCAACACGTATTAGTGCAAATCCCTCCTGTTATCAGGCCAAGTATAGGCATAATAAGACAGTTGTTAAGCTAGAGTGCCTCTCTGCGGCAGAAACATTAGGAAGCTTGAACATTACTGAAACAGAGAAAAATAAAGGAAATTTCTTTCGGAAAATTCTAGGTCCGAAGAAATTACCTGACGGTGGATATACATTTCACATGCGGTCAAATCAAGAGCTCTTTGACAAGTGTGAAGGGATTTGTGTCAGTTCTTTTGGCATATTAAACGATTGGGAACTGAGAGGGTAGCTAATAAAATTCTCAACCTCCAAGAGAACCTCCATGGCTTCAGGAGGTATATGAAGACTTAAAAAGGGCAAATATTGGACTGGTTGAAGTGTGGGACAGGACATGATTCAGAACTTAAGTTGCAAGTGTGAAGGATCCCCCCAAAGGAAGGCTCACACTTTCAGTGGAAGATTGAGCAGGAGTCAAAGATTGAAAAATCTCTGGCAGGATGCTAAACGGCTAGGAAAAGACACCTTGAAGACGAAGACCTGAATAATTGTTGTGTATTTGTTGTGTATTTAATAATAATAATAATAATAATAATAATCATAATAATAATAATAATAATAATAATTTATTTATTTACACTGTTTACGCCCACATTGGAGCACCAAAATCAAACCTGATATACAAAGTCTTCCAATATTTCAAATAATAAATTCAGTTCTTAGTTCTTGATAATTTTTTCATTTCCCAATACTTCTTCAGTCTGGAAGATCTTGCAGCTCGTTCTTCTTCTGATATAACATACTGCTTACGCTGTGAAATTTTGAATGTTAGTCGAGTGTATTTGTTATTCAGAAGCCGTTTCTCCTCCCTATGTTTAATATGATGCTTAGTAATTTTCAATTCGTCTAAATCCATTTGTATTTCTTTAAACCATGTGATTTTTGTTTTACTGTTCCAAAAGAAGTCAAAAAGTTGTTTCAGGAGTCTAGAATTTGGCAAGCGAGATATGTGTCCAAAAAACGCAATCCTTCGTTTTCGCATCGTGTCAATGATAGATTCATTTTCCTTGTAAAGTATTGAAATGGGCAAAAGTCTCCACTGGCCCTCAACCTGGAGTTTTTTATTGAGTATTGTCCGAAGAATCCGTCTATCAACCTTCTGTAGTTTGTCAGTTGTTGATCGGGTGTTTAGTTTAAATAAAGTTTCACTCGCATATGTTGCTTCTGGCTTAATGACGGAGAAATAATGTCGAATTTTAGCATTAATCGAAAGAGACTGTTTCTTATATGTTGGCCAGGTAATCTGTTGTGCTCGTCGCAATTTTAGAGTTCTATTATCTATTGATGCTCTCTCATTGGCATTCCAAGTGATGATCTCACCAAGATATTTAATTTTTTTCACAATCCTTATTTTCTGGGCATTATGCAGTACAATATGTGATGTGTCAACTTGAAAAGATGGCATCATTTCTGTTTTCTCAAAGGAAATTTTCAACCCAACCTTTGCTGCTAATCGTTCCAATTCCTCTACCTGAAATTTAGCTTCTTCGATACTAGTTGCTAATAATGCTAGATCATCAGCAAAGGCGAGACAATTTAGTCGAGCATTTTTTCCAATCTTGACATTCGGTGGACAAACCTTATTCCATTGACGCATAACTTTTTCCAGCACACAATTAAACAGCAATGGAGATAATCCATCTCCCTGCCGAAGACCAGTATGGATTTCAAATGACTCAGAGGTTTCACTTCTAAACCTAACTCTAGATTTAGTATTCTTAAGAGTGACCGCAATAAGGTTAACAAGTTTTCGATGTAAACCAAATTCAGTAAGGACATTTAATAGAGATTCGCGATGGATACTATCATAAGCTTTTTGAAAATCAACGAATGTGATCACTAAATCTTTGCTCCTAATCCTGTGATGTTTTATAATCCATTTGAGACTGATAATTTGATCTGGACAGCTTCGTCCTGGACGGAAACCACCCTGATATTCACCAAGTTCATTATCAAGTTGTTCGTGAATTCTGGAATATAAAATCTTTGAAAAAATCTTATACGTGACATCCAGCAACGATATCCCTCGATAATTGCCAGGATCTGACCTATCGCCCTTTTTGTGTATGGGGTGTATAATTGCAATATTCCACTCTTCAGGCAATTTTTCTGTATTCCAAATGTCAATAAGATGTTTATGAAGGTTATGAATAGTCTGTACATTAGCATTCTTCCAAAGTTCTGCTACTACTTTATTCTCTCCTGCCGCTTTAAAATTCTTAAGTGAATCAATCGCTGTACGCACTTCATCGTAAACCGGCGGTATGATCTTTTCCAGGGGTGTTTTATTTCTAGGATAGGGATCGAATTCAAAAGAATCTTCAGGTTCATCACTATTAAGTAATTTTATGAAGTAATCGGCCAAAATAATTGCATTGTCATAATCATTATGGGCCACCTGCCCGTTCGTATCTTTCATCAAAAGAGTAGGGGGAGTAAATTTTGATTGGTATTGTTTAAATGTCCTGTAATAGTCCCTTGTTTTATGGCGATTGAAAGCTTCATCAATAGATTTTAATGTTTCCTTCTGATATTCTCTTTTAACCCTCCTGATTTCTTTGGCCGCTAACCTTCTAGCATTGATTAATTCTTCCCTAGAACTTTCTGTTTTTTGTTGTTGGTCCTTCAACCAAGCTGAATGCCGGCGTAGAATTGCTAAATCACAATCCTCATTCCACCATGCATGTTTCTTTCGTTTTTTAATGGGAGCAATGTCTTCTGCTACGGCTTTTAATTTGTTAACAGTGGTCCCCAAGTTGTCACTCAAAAGCGTGATGGATTGCTCAAAATATACTGGATTATTGATAACTGAACTAGGATGATACAATCTTTTGCTATTGAATTTTTGAGGTTTATTTTTCCTTTTAGGAGTCAATTTGATTTTAATCTTGGAAATGTAATGATCCGAATCAACATCAACACCACGAAGGACTTTTACATTATAAATTTCTTTGTGAAATTTCCGATCCATGGCCACATGATCTATCTGAAACTCTCCTAACTTAATATTAGGACATTTCCAAGTCATTAATTTATGTGGTCTCCTCTTGAACCTTGTTGTCTCCATAATTAGACCATGGTTAATACAAAATTCAATTAACCGTTCACCATTCTTGTTTGTCAAGTTATGTGCTGGCCATCGCCCCACCACTAGGCGAAATTTCCTCTCACGTCCAATCTTTGCATTGAAATCTCCAAGTAAAATTTTAATATTAGCATCAGGTATATTCGTTACCAATTGGTCAAGTTCATCCCAAAATTGATCCGTCCCTTCAGTATCAGTTCTATTTTTGTCATTTGTTGGTGCATGAACATTTATCAATGTGTATATCTTGTTTTCCACTTTAACTGTTAACAATGCAACTCGTGGGGAATTTGAGGAAAAATCCGTAATGGAATCTAGTATTCTATGGTGTACCAAGAAACCTACTCCAAATTGAGGGACATTTTTCATTACCCTTTCTCCTGGAGGCCCTTTATAGAGACGATACCCACCTGATTCAATTGGGTTCTGATCAGTATTACGTAATTCTTGAAGAGCAGTGATCACAATTTTGTGTTGATCCAAGATATCAGTTAGATGCTTTAACTTACCAACCTTCATCAAAGAATTAACATTTAATGTTGCCAAATATGAGAACTTTCCCGGCTTGTTGAATTTAAGTACGTTCTTAGTGTGATTAGTCTGCATGCTTGGTCATTGTATCTCGAGGCGCTCCGACTCGCCTTAATCCTCTACCCGACACCCCACCGTATCCGAATGGTGTCTTCGCTTGGTTAATGAAATTGAATGAATGAATAATAATAATAATAATAATAATGGACGAAACGTATCTTCAGTATATTCGACTCCAAACCAAAAACTACAATGCCATGGTATGTTAACGTCCAGAAAGATCTGAAAGAAATGGGGATACAAGCAGAAGATACACGAGACCGAAATCTTTATAGAGCAGCCATCAAGACGTTTGTGACTTTCCGGGACGAAAAACGGACAACTGGTGCGAAATGGACAGAAGAACGTCGTGCTAAACACAGTGAGCTCATGAAGACAATGTGGATCAAGCGAAAAATGAACAAATGCCAGAATGTAAAATGAGGCTTACCGTGGTCCCTAGTTGGCCGATAAGCGAAATTGAATGAATGAATAATAATAATCGTGGCCTCAGTTATCGCGGCGTAGATCTCTTGCGTTATAGCCATTGAGGTGTCGACTCTCCTATTTAACACTGACAACCATATATTTATTGGGCGATCTGCGGCTGATTTAATTAATTTATTCCAGTAATCACCAAATGTGATATGAGAGATCTTTGACGAGTCGACATCGTTCTACTCAGAGTGCCGTAGATTTTTGCCCGCCTAATAAAACTGGTGAACCGCAGACAGCGTGATCGCCTGTACTGTGCTGTAGTCCCTACGGAGACGATAAAACAGGACAAGCAGTCCATGAATTACAAGTTGCAAGTTTGCTAACGTGCGGTCACCAAACTTGTATTGCGAACATACCACAGTGACCAAACGTTTTTCAATAAAACTAGTGCAATTGTTTCCTTGTTTGTTTAAGATACTCCGCAGCTTGTAGAAATTAAACCACACATAGTGTAACTGTGGGGCCCGAATTAGTTCAAGTCTTTGTTTTTTCGTTTAATGGCTTCTGGCGAGGTATTGCCCGTGCAGCCAATCTCAATTACGTGAGGAATATAAAGACCAAATAAACAGAAGCTCTGGGATATTGCTTCGTTGGTGACCACTAGGGGAGATCAGAAAGTAGGGGCCGTCACATATTACATAATCACCCCCACTCCTTCCCCATGTAATCAAGCGTAATCATCGCATCGACACACTGATTACTATTTCTTAATATTGTATAATGGCTTAGTCGAATAACACGTTCTATGTGAATGCTTTATGTAGTATACTTTTTTTTATCGTATGGCTTTTAGTGCCGGGAGTGTCCGAGGACATGTTCGGCTCGCCAGTTTTGTAGCTGCTTCGAGACGGACACCCAATGGGTGAGCTACACGTACCGTTGGGGAGGGAAGTTGGAATGTAAGGACGAGGAGTTGGAATGTAGCGGCTGTGGTCTGTAGTTAGGGACCAACCCCGGCATTTGCCTGGAAGGAAGATGGGAAACCACTGAAGACCATCTTCAAGGTTGCCGGTGGGGGGATTCGAACCTCCTCGCCTCCCGGATGTGAGCGACTGCCAGCAGTCATGCCGTAACGACCACGGCTAACTCACCCGGTATGTAGTCTACTAAAAATATTGAATAAGAAGGAAAATTGAATTTGCGTTGTATAAACTTGTTGGCTCAACTAATTATATTTTCAATTTTAATTTTATTTTCTCTGAGAAAATGTTTCATACGCATCTTCAGGTGTGCATGATTTCCTTTCTTTTAATTCAATTACAAATATGTAGGATTACAGACATCACAGTAACTCAGGTTATCAGACAGATTCTACACACATCCTAGTACACGGGGCTACATGACCACGATGTCGCAAAGCCCCTTACAGAATCAACAACAATTTCTTCAAACTTATTTCGCAATAGTCCTTGAATTTTGCTTCATTTATATCATCAACTCTGTTGGCATTCTTTGCTCAAGAGTGCCTTCAAATTTTTGACACTAGTTGGCTGCGTAGCTCAGCGGTAACGTTCTCGCTTGTTGATCCCAAGGTTGCAGGATCGAATCCTGGTGCAGTCAGTTGGCATTTGAGAGTGCGCAAATGCGAGGGAGCCTTGTCAGTAGATATACTGGCACGTTAAAGATCCCCTTCGGGGCAAAATTCTGGCACCACGTCTCTAAAAGCCGCAGTAGTTAAAAGGACGTAAAACAAATAACATTATTATTATTATTATTATTATAAAATTGTTGACATCACCATTATATTTAGCATAAGAACCTTCAATTTTCCAGCGGCTTCGGTGGTGTAGTTGGTAGCATGCTGAGCTTCTATGCTCATGATCGCGGGTTCAAACCCGGACGAAGTCGTCGGATCTTTTTAAGAGCGTTAAAAATTCCTCAGTATGCCTTCCTTCGGAGGGGAAGTAAATCCGACGGTTCCATGTCATAGATTTATGGCATGAAAAATTACCTTCCAATAATTACACTTGTGGAAGCTAAAATGTGTAGGTTAGTTTGATAACGCTATATTAGTTCCAACGTTTGCCGCCAGGTGCTGACTGCAAAGGCATTTAGTAGCCACGTCCGCAGCTATGTGTAGTGGACGGTAGCATTTGGTAGCAAAAGAAGGAACTACTTGAAAAAATTAATCGTCTGCAGTTCTTCTACCTGAATCACAGATAACGAACACTAATACGGCCATCACAATTAACACCGGTTATCAGACAGATTCTACACACACCCAAAGTACACGGGGCTACATGACCGCGTTGTCGCAGTCCCTAAACTAGGGAACCAACCAACCAACCTTCAATTTTCCATTTAACAAGTAACTTGCCCAGCATCGGTTACATGCAGGACTGTGTAACAAGAGTGAATATCTAGCCGACGGGTCTTCTGTAACAGTACATTACCGTGGAGTTCTCATGGCAGGGACTTACCATTGAGATTGCTCCCTCATGTGTGAAGACATGCAATTTACAGGCTCCCAGGCCAAGCAAGACACAGTCAGGAAGCGGAAAGGTATCATTTAATCAAAGAATACAGTAGATCGTGGCGCGCTCGGCCAGAGAAGACAACTTTATATCAGCTCTATTAAAGTTCTGTGGTTGTTTACTTATTTCAATCGCTTCCCAAATCATACGAGTATGAAGCGATTGAGTAACTATTTGTTTCGACATGGCTTCCTATCTTATACCATTTAACTATGGGGGCTATATGCCATTGTTAACTCATTCTTCTTTCCTTCTTTCTTGATAAAGGGACAAGCAGTTGTGTCGAAACGCCGGATTTAATAATATTACAGGGCCTAATAGCTCCTGCTCATCCTAGTGAAGGACACTGTAACATCTGACTTACAAACACCAATACAGTAAAAACTCGATTAACCGTCATCGTGGGGACCGTGGTCGTGACGGTTGAGCGGATAGACGGATAACAGAGACACTGTATTATTCCTCCAAAACATGTCCTCAATCAATTATATTATAGACAGATATCACTCTCACAGTAATGTAATATATTTTGGAGCGAAAAGAAATTAAACCCGATTGTAATAGCTAATAAAACTATTTATTACATGATAAAAACATCCGTACAGTAGCTACAAATGTGGCAAAATAATGTACAGTACAGTAATAAGCCTCCGTGGCTTCGGCGGCAGCACGCCGGCCTCTCACCGCTGGGTCCGTGGTTCAAATCCTGGTCACTCCATGTGAGATCTGTGCTGGACAAAACGGAGGCAGCCTGGTTTTTCTCCGGGTACTCCGGTTTTCCCTGTCAAAATTTCATTCCAGCAACACTCTCCACTATCATTTCATTTCATCTGTAATTCATTTCATCATTGCCCCAGAGGAGTGCGTCAGCCCTCGGCAGCCGGCACAGTTCATATCCTCGCCGCTAGATGGGGGCTTCATTTATTCCATTCCTGACCCGGTCGGAGACTGGAAGCAGGCTGTGGATTTTCATTTTTTCCTTTTTTTTTTACAGTTCAGTAATATAAACTTACAGGTGAAATAGTTCATGTAGCTTGTAAATAGTCATTTTCTTCTGCCTCTTTCATGCTAGAGCTTTCACCGCGGCAATATTTCGTATTTTTCGGAGTAGTAGTGTCAGTAGTGCCTCTTCTTGACTTTCAAACCATTCTATACACTTGGACAACATTGTTTCAGCCTCTGAGTGGCAAATGGTCATAGGTACCATTCTATGGCTGGCAGGTAAACTCACTTCCCACTAAAATAGAGTAAGTAAACAAAGCGAACACGTCACTGCACCTTAAAGCACTTTGTTATTACAGTTATTTATTTAATTATTTATTTATCGTATGGCTTTTAGTGCCGGGAGTGTCCGAGGACATGTTCGGCTCGCCTGAGTCTGTAGCTGCTTCCAGCGGACACCCTAAAGGGTGAGCTACAAGTTCCGTTCAATTTCAAGTAGTTCCAACTTTCGCCACCAGATATCAATGATACCTAGTGGCGAACGTTGGAACTTTGATAGAGCGTTCTGACGAAATCTAACCTAACAAATTTTGCTTTACACAAGTTTAGTCTGTGAAAGGATCTTTTACATACCATAAATCTATGACATGGGACTGCCGGCTTTACTTCCCCTCCGAAGGAAGGCATACTGATGAATTTTTAACGCTCTTAAAAAATCCGACGACTTCAGCCGGGTTTGAACCCGCTATCTTGGGCATAGCATTTCAGCATGCTACCGACTACGCCACCGAAGCCGCTGTTATTACAGTATTATTATGCTATTACAGCAATGACGGTTAACAGAAACTGACGGTTTAAAGAGTGACGTTAAACGAAGTTTTACTGTACCGTGGACCCTCCTCTAGGCTGATGATGTCACGTTAGTCTCCACAAGCAAAGGAGACCTCCAGCTTCAGACCCAAGCCAGGAGCTATCGACTTGCACATTATGGCCTGCGCCTAAACAAAAGAAAGACGGAATAGGCTACATGACGACAGATATGCAACATACTGGTACTTTACTATCCAAGTAGATGCGGAAGACTTGCCACGTGTAACAAATTTTAAATGTCTTGTAGAAGAGGTCAATTCAAGAATCAGCGCAGCTTGGATAAAGTGGCGAACGACAACTGGAGTCACCTGCGATCGAAGGATGAGGACAACCTAAAGTCAAAGATCTATCGTAATGTCATCCGTTACTAATACAGTCATCACAATTAACACCGGTTATCAGACAGATTCTACACACACCCAAAGTACACGGGGCTACATGACCGCGTATTCGCAGCCCCTAATTCATTCGTAGATATTGAGAACCGAGATTATGTAAACAATTGAAGTAAATTAGATGCCAGTGCATTAGAATGTGTATAAACATTTGCTGTACCAAGTTTCATTGCGTTTGGATGGTTAAATCGCGAGAAAAGTCTATTTAAAAGTCTCAAATTCGCTTGGCCGCCATGTTGGTTTTGAATCTCATAGGTGAACTTCTAGTAGTGCTCTTTATCTCCATAAAATATTTCAGGGTGATATCCGTAATAGTTTTGGAGATATTGATGCTTGTGAAATATTTCGCACAGCCGCCATGTTGGATTGGTGAGACGTAATAAAATTTGAAGGGCACGGTCTGGGTTGGACGATGATGTGCTATGACCTTACCGAGTTCGATTGAAATCGCTCCAGCTGTTTAGAAGTTCTTAGATGGGGACAAACACACAAACGCACATACACACACACATACACACTCACGGACAAAAGGTGATCTCATAAGCCTATGTTTTTCATAAAATGAAAATCGGCTAAAAATGTAAAGTCAGGTTTAGCCAGCGGGATGCTGGGCTAGGTGATTGAGGCTATTTTTACGCCATTCCAGAAGCCACCGCAACAGCGCCTCTCCATTTAAGACTTGATTGATTGGTGTGGTTAAAAGGTACGGTTTGGCTACAGCGATGATCGCTCGGCGCTCATCGCTGGCGATGATCGCTCGGCGCACGAAGTCAGAAAAGCGGTTTCCCTAGACGGCGATCATCGTCCCTTCGTCCACTGCCTCCTACAACAGGATCACTTTCACTTCTCAACAGCACAGTAGCCTACTCTTTGCTTATACATGTTCGTGGGGCTAAATAATGATCAGCTGATTATAGTATGAAATAATATAATGTTGCCAGAATGACCTTAAGCAGAATTACATCAGCGTCAATATTGCTTCTTTTAGAGGAGGAAGAAGAGATGACGATCGATAAAATATATGTACATGGAGAAAAAGAGGCTCCAAACTAATAGTGGAGATCGATGTTTGTAAAGGGTAGTCCCCCTTGAGCTACATTCTGTACTCAACAAATAAATAACATGTACAAAACTAGGCGTACAGAAGCATGTTTTAATGCACTGATTCATAGACACCTGCTTAAAGACCAAATGACCAGTGGCGTAACTACGGGGAGTGATGAGTGGTATCAATCCCCCCAGAACCAATTAATGTAAATATTAAACTTAGGCCTAAGTAGTTTTTAACTTTGAATAGAACCAACCTTTGGATTGATGTCGTCTATGAAATCATCATACCATGTGTTACATGAAAACATGTGTTACCGTGTGTCTGTCCTAAATAATATGTATTAAAATACAGGTGAACAAATAAGCACACTTACTACCACGTTTCTGTGACAAGCAACATAATTTATTAAAAATGCATCAGTTTATTTTGAGAAATTACAAAATACTGTCTGTATGGAAGCCATGATACTGCTTCCCAAAGAGATGACAGCTTTATCGTTATTCTTTTGTTCACGAAATGGCCAGCGATCATCGCTGCCGAAATGCAATGAATTGACGCCAGCGCAGATCGCTGTAGGGAAACCAGTCCCATTTGTTAACATGCGTTCATAAAGCAACGAAGATCGCCAGCGATGTGCGCCCGGAGATCATCGCCGTAGCCAAACCGTACCTTTAAGGGGCGCAACAGTGAGGCCATCTGCCCCTAATATTTAAGACTTGAAAATTAGCTACGCTCGGAACGTAGCTGTATTGGTGTAAGTGGCTTAACATTTACAGGTGTTTATATACGATTTGTATTTGTACCCTGCCTAATATACAGGGTCTTTCATATAAAGTAAGAACGGCGAGCGGCGGTTTTGTCATTCGCTGCTGAAGCCGGCTTGGCCAAGCTTGTGACGCGCCACGGCCCCCTGCTGTAGTATTGAAAGCGCGCGCATAGTACAAACTTGACCTTGCAATAAGCGTGCAGGTGTTGTCAGTCGCCAGTCTGACCCTCAGCTGCTGACATTGTGAGACAGTTATCATTGCAACATCGTATTTTTGTATGTAAAATTTATTTTAATTACGATTCGGCTCGGCGGGTACGTGATGCATTTGTTCAGCAATTTCCTGATGAAGTGCCACCTTCACTAGCACAGATGCACGTAATTGTAAATAACTTTGACACTACTGGTTCAGTGCTCAATAAAAAACACAAAATAAAAAATCAGAAAAAATACAGTGGCATGACTCACTCGCGTCAGCCAAAATGTGGTTACCAGATACAATGCCTGTATAACCCAGGAAGGACGACACTTCCAGCAACTTTTATAAGGTAATATTTCATAGAGGATTGTACACACGCTTAAAGCAGGGGGCCACGGCTCGCCACGGCTCGCCACAAGCTCGGTCAAGGCCACCACACTAGCGGATAACAAACCCGCCGCTTGGCGTTCTTACTTTATATGAAAGACCCTGTAATTGGATACAATTGTATTGGCCGACTGAAAATCATTCGATAATAGATAATAGACAATATTGAAAAAAAATGGCTTCTAATACTTCAATATTAGTACATTATGCAACGAGCCTATAATGGCAATAATTAAGACACGAGTATATTTATAAAACGAGCGTATGCGAGTTTTATAATTTCCATACGAGTGTCTTAATTACCATTATAGGCGAGTTGCATACGACTGTTGTATGTTCGACTATAATTATAACTTTATTATATGTTTTAACATAAATATTCATAAATATCTGTGGGATTCAGTTAATTTAGTTATTAGTGAACAAGCCGCGCTGGCTTTGGTGACTGAACAGAACGCATGCGTGGTCAAGGCACTCCGGAAGCAGAGATCATTCACTTTGCTTGACAACACAGAAATATGTTGGATTTTGAGCGCATGCGCGAAGGTATCCTTATCAAATTGGCCACACAACTGTTTCTTGAGTTCTGATTCTTGGGAGAAACTGTTTCATAATGAACAATAGTGTTATAATGAGCCTCATTATGATACAGTTTTCCGACACATAATGTTTACATTTCGACTTCGTCGAATATAATAGTACATTATGCAACGAGACTATAATGGCTATAATTAAGACACGAGTGTTACCATTATAGGCGAGTTGCATACGAATGTTTATGTTCGACTATAATTATTATAACTATTTTATGTTCGAAGATAAATATTCATAAATATCTGTCGAGATTTCTCCAGTTTTATGTACTGAACAGAGCGCATGAGACGCAGAGAATGCCTTGTATTTGACCATGGCCTTCTCGATTACCCCACTATGACACTAGGCAATGCAGTTCAGAAGGCCTTGGAACTCCTCGCAGGTGCGATGCTAACCTTATCTAATTGGTCAAACAACTGTTTCTTGAGTTGTGATTGGTGGGAGAAACTGTTTCATAATGAAAAATAGTGTTATAATGACCATCATTATGATACAGTTTTCTAACACATAATAGTCAGGGTCGAACATAAAAAAATAATGCCATTAACTTCCAAATGAATAACACTTTTATCGTTTGAGGGAGCCATAGGCCAATAAAAGTAAATGGGGGGAGGGGAATATGAAAGGTCCCCTTTGCCAGATCACTCTTTCTCTCTTCGACCTAAGTAAATTAAATTTTGATAATAATTATGTGTGATTTATATTGTACTTGCTCTCAGGCTGCCAGTAGGTTATTGAAACTAAATTGTTGTATTTGTCTTGTTACAGGTAAGCAGTATGGAGCTCCACAGTTGAGTGAATATTTGGTGAGTGTTGAGCATACTCACTCCAGTAAATCAGGCGCCGTGCCAGAAACCACATCCTATTGCTGTCTTCTGTCCTGCCAAAAACTTGTTTGTCGTATTGGTGACTGATCTTATTCGCCATGCTCTATTCAGATTAAATGTTGTTGTGACAACGTCCTACAACTGAAAGTTAGCGTTCTGAAATGTTATTCTCGTGTCCGTGTCAATTACGATACAAAAATAAAGAGTTCAATGGCAGTGTTTCATTGCATAGCCTACCGACAGTGGTAGCTACGCTCGCTAAAGCGCAGCGTTAGGCCAAGCTCTCTGCTGACTCGGTAGACGAGTGGGTTCGAGCCGCATTGTCGGCCATCCTTGAAATGGTTTTCCATGGTTTCCCATTTTCAACACCAGGCAAATACTGGGAAGGTACCTTCTGACAGGCCACGGCCGCTTCCTTCCACATCCTTGCCCAGTTTCATTCATCTTCATCCATTCCATCTCTCATCCCGGTGTGCAGATCGCCCACGGGCGTTGGCTAAAAAGACCTGCACTCGGCTTCTCAGGAGGTCACATGACAAAAAAATAAAAATAAAAAAATAAATACATAGCCTTACATGCTTCACATGTAATGTTATCGCTCTGATGTCATCAGGCCGCCGAGGCTGATGACCAAGATGTCCCAAACCCTAAAATGAATTAACAACAATGTCAGGCTGAGAGGGTTGCTGCGCCATGAAACCCCGATTACTAGTTTTTGAGCAGTGTTGGTATTTTACTTATTATTATTATTATTTAACTAAATATGGTGTTTTTGAATATGCAGAATCGAATCCTGGCGCAGCCAGTTGGAATTTGGGGGTGCGCCAATGCGACGGAGCCGTGTCGGTAGATTTACTGGCACGTTGAAGATATTCTTCGGGGCAAAATTGCGACTCCCCGGCGTCTCTAATAGCCTCAGTAGTTAAAGGGGACGTAAAGCCAATAACATCTTCATCTGTTTTTGAATGATTGGAAAAATTGTTTTATTTGCTAATGGGAAACCTAACTTTTTTAAAAAATTCTGTCTAGTTGAAATTTTTAGTTTTTCTTTGACTTTGTAATGCATTTTCGCTTCATGTTGATAAGATTAAGATCTGAAATGCTGATAAAGGTCTATTTGTCACCTCTTGATGAATGCAGTAATTTTTGCATTTGTCTATTGGCACTGAGTAGTATAAGATGTGTTTTTCCGCCGATGTTGGTCTCATTCATGGCTGTGATTATATGCAAGCTACTAAGGTATGAGTGGTGCTGACAAGGGAAGTATCAGGTAGGACAAGTAGAAACCTATCTTGAAACTTTGTGTACGCAAGCAATTGTTGTACTATAAGAGGACAACGTGCGGAAAATCAGCCTCCAGATTGAATTGCAAGGCTCCGAAATCATACGTGACATCGTGGTACGCAGGCATGACGGCTGGAGGAGCTGGACATCCCTGTGACACTCAGAGTAGTAGCGAGGTGGGGCGTATGTGCTGACTGGAGTGTGCGGCTCCTTCCAACCGGCCTTGAGTAGGGTCAGGGCTGTCCATTCCAACATGTACGGTACTCGCTACCTCCCATTGATTTATATGAGAGATTCGCCACATGATTTCGGAGCCTTGCAGTTAAATCTGGAGGCTGATTTTCCACACGTTGTCCTCTTATAATACAACGATTGCGTCCACACAGTTTCAAGATAGGTTTCAACCTGTCTTACGTTATACTTCCTTTGTGAGTAATAATATTTGGGGAGCAAACGTTACATGTGGATGCTGAGAAGGATGCTCCACATAGGGCCAGTGAAGTAACCAATGGCAACATATTTCACTCCTCACCTTGTCTAATACGCCTGAAGTTTACGGGGTTTGAAGTACATAACCTACTTCCAAGATCCAATGGCGACTTAGATATTTTAGATCAGTAAGGCTAATATACTGTGCACACATTTTTGCATATTGCTGGCCAAGAGTCGTTGTGGTCTCAACCCCATTAATCGTTCTTGCGTGCGTGTATATCGGCTGTGTACACTCGCCTGCGTCAATGAGGATGGATCTGTGTGAGTGTGGAAACGGCCCGGCGAACGTATCCACGACCAATACAGCCGAGATCGATACCAACAGAGAGGAGGTGGTGCAATGTTTTGGGATAGCATCATGCATAGTCACCGAACCCCTCTTGTGTACATCCCAGGGCGTATGAAACGCATACGTTACAGGGATACTGGTTCGGCCACTGTCTTGGCAAACCAGTTTTTTGTGTTTCCCTATTTGTTTCCACTCTGTGTGGTTGTACATATCTGTATTATTTGTCTTCATTGTATTTATTCATTGTCAAGTTAGTTTTGTTTATGTTGGTTAGTTGTCATGATTCATTTGTTTTGATTACATTTTGTATTCCCACTGCCGTGTTTCCAGTAGGATATTGTTGCTTAGAAGGTATTTTGGTGTTCTAAGTTGGCGACATTGATTCTTCTTTAACTTGTTTTTGAACTTTCTACTGTGATTGGCTGCTTTCGGCCTATCAGAGGCCTCCGACTTGTCTTTGAACTCTCTACTGTGATTGGCTGCTTCCAGCCTATCAGAGGCCTCCTTGCTGTTTGTGGCGACCAATCACGTGTTTCTTCTTCATTCTCTAAGTCTGCAGCCATGACACCATGTTGTGCCTCAACGCTGGTTGTGATATATCAACGAATATCCAGCTAATCATTTCTATAATTGGTGCTATCTTCATAGTAACCGTGCTTAGCAATCATGTCCTATGCACATGATTCATATTTTGTTAGGGCAGTGACATTATGGTGATTTTCGGTCTCATCAAACCATGCTTGATGTTGCTACGCGCCATGTCGACGAATTCTTCAATCCGCGGCGTCGGATAGTTTGTTGTAATGTGTTTACTTCTATCTTCATCTACTGCCTAACAATTTGTCTTCACGCGTATGAATAATGATGCTGCTTCGTGTGATAAGTAATCTATCGTTTGTCTGGAAGCATGTGCCACAAGGCCAGACACCATCACTAAATGGAGGTTGACGCTAGGCTAAACTGCTTTACTATTGTGACAATGCCGTGCGATTGGCATATCCCGGTATTTGTATGACAGCAACTACTTTGACTTCCTGCGTTTCACACATAATTTGTTTTATTAACAATTCATTTTTTGGGCTTATGGTATCGGCGCATCACTGTAAGTCAGTCCTGGTTCGACGACACATTCTCGTTCCATGCGACCTGTTTTTTCATTATTTGTTGAAACTCCACCTGTGTTGCATATTTAAACTATATCATTCTTTGGAACCGCCGTGTATTGCATGCCGTTCTATGATGTACTGATCTGCAGCTACGTTCAGGACAATATATGTGTTTTAGGCTCAAGACTTAACGTGTGTTAACTCCATGCGAGTGCTTCTTCAATTGTGTAAATTTGTGCCAGTGTTTCTCATATGTTTTATGTGCCACCTTTGAGTATTTGTTTTATGTGCCACCTATTTGATAATATATCTTATTATTAGTTATTGGTGGTGTTGTGTCCTTTATGCCTTCCTGGACCTCCTTATTTGGTGACAATAATATTGTCTGGTCCTCCACATGTTTGCTAAATTGTTATGCGACCTTTTTATAAAGTCAACCCTTTTATCATTACATCTTATCTAATGCTTTGGCCAACAAACCCTTATACATTGTCCACTATTACCAGAATACTTTTGGTGGGTTGTTGACTTCCCGCGTTGGCCATTACATTATTTGGTCCTCTCCGGGCCGGATATTGAGCTGTTTACTACTTTGAATCATTAAGCTTTGCTTTGGCCATGTTGGGCCCTTGTTTCTTGCTATTTCACCAGGAAGGCCATAAATTAACAGTGTATACATTCCCATTAACTTCCCAAGGACACAATACAGTATTCTATGTTCAGATGTTTGTTTACAACTTAATCGAGACCATTGTCTCAGTGTTTATTTTTTGTGTTAGTTAGTTGGTTGTGTTAGTTAGGTGTGCAACTCTGGTAATTACATCTAGGCGGGCAATCCTAAAGTCATTATGGATGATGCCCAAAAACGACTTTTAGTTAGGAAGCGTGCAGTCGCTAAGGGCATGCTTACCTCACAAGAAAAAGTAATTAGCAACTTTCAGGACATTACAGAAGAGCAATATCAAATGTTAGTGTTACGCAAACACAAATGCGAGGAAATTTATAAACAATATAACGAAGCGCAAGTCGCTTTAGAGGATATTACAGACAATATCGACGAAGAAATAGCCGAACGTTGTGACTTCGAAGATAAGTATTTTGAGTTGATGGTTAAAATTAAACTACATTGTGACAATTTCAAAAAATCCAACACTACAGACAGTGATAACCCTTTGAATAATTTGCAGAGTGCACAATTTCCTAATGCTAACGTAGCTGCAGCGCATATAAAGTTGCCTGAAATTCAAATTCCGCAGTTCAGTGGCGACTTCACAGACTGGTTGAATTTCAGAGATAGCTTCAAGGCCATAGTAATTGATAACCATGCTCTTTCTGATATTGTTAAGTTCTACTACCTTAATTCTAGTCTTAGTGGCGAGGCTAAACTCCTCTTAAAGAACATTACTGTGTCAGATGATAACTTTATGGTTGCATGGAACTTGCTGACAACTCGATACAATAACATTAGGCTCATAGCGCACAATCATGTCACCAAGCTTTTCAAGCCCCCTGCATACGGTAATGATTCAGTGTCCTTGCGTGCCATCATCGACCACTTTGTTTCTCATGTCAATGCGTTAGAAGCTTTGGACTTTAACGGGGTTACCCTTCAAGACTTGTTATTGTCACATTTTATATTGGAGCTACTAGATAATGATAGCATCCGTGAATGGGAGAATCATGTTGATTCTGGGAGAATTCCCACTCTCCAGGACTTGGTTAGCTTCTTAGAGAAAAAATGCAAGGTACTGGAAATAACTGAAAAGAATGGGTCCAGGCCTGCATTACATACTGCTGTAACCAAACTTAAAGCTGAAGGTCATTCGCCTCAGAAACCCATGTTAACTACTACCAAATCTCGTTGTACATATTGTAGGAGCATTGATCACCAATTGTCGAAATGTGGTACCTTTATTAAACTTTCGTCCACAGCCAAATGGGATTTTGTCAGGTCTCGAAAATTGTGTTATAATTGTTTGCGTAATTTCGAGCCTAATCATCAATGTTCGAAGTACTCTTGTAACACTTGTTCCCGAAAACACCACACTCTTCTTCACTATGAACCCTCCAGTGGCACTAGTAATGATGCTTCTCAAGCTCATGCTAACGTGGTAAACACTAGTTGCAGTAACGTCGCTCGTGACAATCAATTTTCAAGGACGTTATTGCCCACTGCCAAGTTGAATATATTAGCTGGCAATGGCTTACGTGTACCTGTCACTGCACTACTTGACTCTGCATCAGATTGTAACTTAATTTCGTCACATTTAATTAAGAAATTAAGACTCCACACCAAACCTATGAAGGTACACATTCGCGGTGTTGGTCAAAATCAAAGCACTGCTACTGTTGTTGCTGATGTGAACGTTTTTGCCTGTGCTACTAATTGGTCTGCTAAGCTTGAATGTCTCGTGGTTCCCAATATTGCACTTGAGCTACCCGCTGCTGGTTTCGATACCTCTGAATGGAACATTCCATCACATATTGATTTAGCTGATCCTGATTTCAATTGCACTAAACCTATTGACCTTGTTCTTGGTGCAGAATATTTCTTTGACCTGTTATGTCCTGGTAAAATCATACCAGTTGGTGATTTGCCCATCATTCAAAATACCTCTGTGGGTTGGGTGTTTTCTGGGAGGCTGCCCAGTGCAAGCACCTCGCAACCATCGCACGTGGTATCAGCACTTACACTCGCACGCCCTCATGTAGAACAACAGCTGGAAGCGTTTTGGAACGTTGAAGAAGTTGAAACCCCAGTGTTGTCTGTTGACGAATCCATATGTGAAGAACACTTCGTTGCTACTACCACTCGCAAAGACGATGGTAGATTTGTGGTTAGACTCCCTCGCAAGGTAGACTCGGAGCCTCTAGGTGCCTCTCGCTACGCTACACTAAATCGTTTTCACTCTCTCGAAAGACGTTTGGCTCGTAACCCTGAGTTAAGTTTAGAATACACTGAATTCATGCATGAATATCTAGCCTTAAACCATATGCAAGTCGCCCCCCACCCGACTGATGGTGAAGTTTACTACATTCCCCATCATCCTGTTTTCAAGCCGCACAGTACTTCTACAAAGCTCAGAGTGGTATTTGATGCTTCGATGGTTACTACGTCTGGGTGCTCCCTTAATGATACCTTGTTGGTGGGCCCTGTAATTCAGCAGGATTTGTTCTCTATTTTGCTTCGGTTCCGTACTCGCTTGATAGCGTTTGCAGCTGATCTGAGTAAAATGTACAGACAGATTCTTGTAGATCACAAAGATCGTGACTTACAGAGAATATTTTGGAGAGACTCTCCTTCAGACCCAATAGTAGAATATCAATTAAACACCGTTACATATGGTACTGCCCCAGCTTCCTTCTTAGCCACTCGTGTGCTAAGGGAGCTCGCCCTCACTGATGGCACAGCTTTTCCAGCTGCCACTCAGATTGTTTTAAACGACTTCTATGTTGATGATTGTATCTCGGGATGTGATTCCGAGCATGACGCACTCATTCTGTATGATGAATTGACCCTTCTTTTGAGATTAGGTGGTTTTGAACTGTGTAAGTGGAGTTCAAACTCCATGACTCTAATAGATAACATTCCTCTTGATCATCAAGAGAAACAACAACTCCGTAGTTTCGGCGATGGTGAAGAAACAGTCGCCAGAACGCTAGGACTTTATTGGCAACCTATCGATGACTTGTTGCGGATTCAGTCACCTATCGTGAACTGTGACACTTCAATTACTTTTACTAAGCGTTCTTTTTTGTCCATTGTTGCCTCTATCTTTGACCCTTTGGGTTTAGTGTCACCTATTGTGGTTGCTTGTAAGATTCTCTTCCAAGATTTGTGGATTCACAAACTCGGTTGGGATGACCCCCTTCCAATGGAAATCGCGCAAGCTTGGCTGAATGTTTATAGCAATTTGCCTGCGATTTCTCAGATTTCTACTCCACGTTTGATTAAGCCTGCTTCAGAAATCAAATCTATGCAACTTCATGGCTTCTGCGGCAGCAGTGAGCAGGCCTATAGAGCTTGTCTCTATTTATTGTCAATTGATACCAACGACATCGTCACTGTTGCTCTTGTGTGCGCTAAGTCGAAGGTTGCTCCTCTTAAACAGTTGTCTTTGCCCAGACTTGAGTTATGTGGTGCACTTTTGCTTTCCAAATTGCTTGCAAAGGTGCAACCCGCTTTGAACTTGCCTATTGAATCCGTCTATTGTAGGACAGATTCCACTATTGTTTTGTCTTGGTTGGCTTCGCCCCCATCAAAATGGAAAACCTTTGTAGCCAATAGAGTTGCTGAAATACAAAGGCTTACTGTTCACTGCGCCTGGAAACATGTCTCTTCCCGTGACAATCCAGCCGACATAATTTCCCGAGGCTGTATGCCCTCGGAATTGAAAAATAATCAGCTATGGTGGTAAGGTCCAGCATGGTTGAAGGCCTTTACAAGCTCCAGTACTTCAGATATCTTTGACACTCCTGTGTCCGAATTGCCTGAGTGTAGAATTTCGTGCGCAAATGTATCTAAACCTGTTGACATTGAATTTTTAAACAATTTTTCTTCCTACACAAGATTGTTGAGGGTCATAGCCTACTGTATTAGGTTTTTCTCTAATTGTAGAAATACCACTAGGATCAGTGGTCCACTCACTGCCATTGAAATTGATGTTGCACTACTTATATGTGTGAAAATGATTCAAGCTCAGTGCTACTCTACTGAACTTGCTGCTCTAATGAAGAATGAGCAAGTGCCATCCACTTCCACCATCAGCAATTTGCACCCTTTGCTTCACTCTGATGGCACTATTCGTGTGGGAGGCCGTTTGGAATTGGCCGACCTTCCATTTGATACAAAACACCAGATACTTTTGCCCAATGACCATCATTTCACTAAAGTCCTGGTCAGACATACCCATTTAAAGTTGCTTCATGGCGGGGTCCAGGTTGTGATTGCGACCATCCGACAACGCTTCTGGATACCGTCACTACGAAAACTTGTTCGTAGCCTATCTCGCTCTTGTGTTACTTGCGTGCGCTACGCTGCACGTCCTTCTGAACAGGTAATGGGTCAACTCCCAGCTGTTCGCCTCCATCAAACCTTTCCCTTTAATCACGTTGGTGTTGATTACTGTGGTCCATTCACTATCAGGTACGGTGGCCCCAGGTCAAGGGTCTCGACTAAGGCCTACATCGCAATGTTCGTTTGTATGGTTACGAAGGCTGTGCACACTGAAGTCGTCACTTCCCTCTCCAGTCATGCTTTCGTTATAGCCTTTACTCGCTTCTGCAGTAGAAGGGGCGTTCCCGCTCAAGTGTATTCCGACAATGGTACCAACTTTCAAGGCGCACAGTCTGACCTTGCTGATCTTGGTTCGTTGCTCTCCTCTGCAGATTTTCAATCTGTTGTTCAAGATTCTACCTCATCGCTACTAATTCAGTGGCACTTCATTCCTCTCAGTTCTCCGCACTTTGGTGGAATTTGGGAGGCAAACATCAAATCTTTGAAATCTCATTTAATAAGAATCATGAAGGCTCAAGTACTTACGTATGAAGAATTGACCACGCTCGTGGTGCAAATTGAAGCCATTCTAAATTCTAGACCCATTTCGCCTATGACTGAGGATCCTACTGACTTGTGCTATCTCTCGCCAGGTCACTTTCTTGTTGGACGACCTTTGAATGCCTTGCCCATTCCTGACGCTTCTGAAGTGCCCATCAATAGGTTGTCTAGATGGCAATTACTTCAACAGATTATGACTTCATTGTGGCGTAAATGGTCCACAGATCATTTACTCTCCCTTCAACAACGTCACAAGTGGAACCGTGTGTCTCCTAATCTCAAGGTTGGCACGCTTGTGCTTATTATGGACGACAATGTTTCTCCTACTTACTGGCGACTTGGACGTATTCTTGAGGTTCATTGTGGTAAGGACGGCCTAGCTCGTGTGGTCTCTCTACATACCACCTCTGGACTCTTGAAACGTCCCATCGTCAAGGTGTCTCCCTTGTTGCCGCAGAACTAAACACTCTTGTATTTTCATAAACAACCTGCCTGTTGTTTCTGTGCGGGCAATATGGTTCGGCCACTGTCTTGGCAAACCAGTTTTTTGTGTTTCCCTATTTGTTTCCACTCTGTGTGGTTGTACATATCTGTATTATTTGTCTTCATTGTATTTATTCATTGTCAAGTTAGTTTTGTTTATGTTGGTTAGTTGTCATGATTCATTTGTTTTGATTACATTTTGTATTCCCACTGCCGTGTTTCCAGTAGGATATTGTTGCTTAGAAGGTATTTTGGTGTTCTAAGTTGGCGACATTGATTCTTCTTTAACTTGTTTTTGAACTTTCTACTGTGATTGGCTGCTTTCGGCCTATCAGAGGCCTCCGACTTGTCTTTGAACTCTCTACTGTGATTGGCTGCTTCCAGCCTATCAGAGGCCTCCTTGCTGTTTGTGGCGACCAATCACGTGTTTCTTCTTCATTCTCTAAGTCTGCAGCCATGACACCATGTTGTGCTTCAACGCTGGTTGTGATATATCAACGAATATCCAGCTAATCATTTCTATAATTGGTGCTATCTTCATAGTAACCGTGCTTAGCAATCATGTCCTATGCACATGATTCATATTTTGTTAGGGCAGTGACATTATGGTGATTTTCGGTCTCATCAAACCATACTTGATGTTGCTACGCGCCATGTCGACGAATTCTTCAATCCGCGGCGTCGGATAGTTTGTTGTAATGTGTTTACTTCTATCTTCATCTACTGCCTAACAATTTGTCTTCACGCGTATGAATAATGATGCTGCTTCGTGTGATAAGTAATCTATCGTTTGTCTGGAAGCATGTGCCACAAGGCCAGACACCATCACTAAATGGAGGTTGACGCTAGGCTAAACTGCTTTACTATTGTGACAATGCCGTGCGATTGGCATATCCCGGTATTTGTATGACAGCAACTACTTTGACTTCCTGCGTTTCACACATAATTTGTTTTATTAACAATTCATTTTTTGGGCTTATGGTATCGGCGCATCACTGTAAGTCAGTCCTGGTTCGACGACACATTCTCGTTCCATGCGACCTGTTTTTTCATTATTTGTTGAAACTCCACCTGTGTTGCATATTTAAACTATATCATTCTTTGGAACCGCCGTGTATTGCATGCCGTTCTATGATGTACTGATCTGCAGCTACGTTCAGGACAATATATGTGTTTTAGGCTCAAGACTTAACGTGTGTTAACTCCATGCGAGTGCTTCTTCAATTGTGTAAATTTGTGCCAGTGTTTCTCATATGTTTTATGTGCCACCTTTGAGTATTTGTTTTATGTGCCACCTATTTGATAATATATCTTATTATTAGTTATTGGTGGTGTTGTGTCCTTTATGCCTTCCTGGACCTCCTTATTTGGTGACAATAATATTGTCTGGTCCTCCACATGTTTGCTAAATTGTTATGCGACCTTTTTATAAAGTCAACCCTTTTATCATTACATCTTATCTAATGCTTTGGCCAACAAACCCTTATACATTGTCCACTATTACCAGAATACTTTTGGTGGGTTGTTGACTTCCCGCGTTGGCCATTACAGATACTATCCTGTAGTGAAAGGCTATGCTGATAATTTCGGCCCAATTTTCACTTTCGTGGAGGATAACGCTCGCCCACACAGAGCTGGCATTGTCAATACCTTTCTTCAGGAGAATGGTATTCACAGAATGGAATGGCCTGCCTATTCTCCCGATCTCAATTGTGTAGAGCAGGCGTGGACACTGCTTAATAAATAAGTCCATCCTCGCTGTGCTCCTTGCCAATATACAATTTCTTTGGTGTGTGTATATGAATAACTTATTTAAATCTCGTCTATTATCGTAGAAGAATAAGATTCAGCTATACATGACACGGGTACGGCCGGTACTTTTGTATGGCTGTGAAACCTGGGCGACGTCAGCAAAAACCGAAGAAGCCATCTCTGCCTTCGAGAGGAAGGTACTTCGAAATATTTATGGACCCGTTTTCAATGCCATGGAAGGTAAATGGGAACGAAGAACGAAGGATGACCTGCATCAGCGGTATGGAAAATCAAAAATTGGCAGAGTACTCGGACAGAAGAGGTTACAGTGGTTTGGCCACATCTTTCGAGCTGATGAATCCATCCAAAACCGAGTCCTTTATTCACAACCTGCTGGAAGACGCCCAAGGGGACGTTCCAGGACGCGATGGAAGGATCTAATACTTCAGCAAGTGGAGCCGAATGCGGTGGAAGATGAAGCTAGAGACCGGCAGCGTTGGAATGTTATCTGCAGCAGATACCTTCTCCTTCGTGACTGATTCCTTTGTTATCACTTTTTCTCCTCTTTTTCTTTCTTTTGTTCTTCTGCTGTAGGCCTTAACCTTTTAAGTGCTGAGTTCCCATTTGACTGTATGGTACCTCAGTGCTGAGTTTCTCCGTTCCTATGTAAAAAAAGTAATATAGAAGACACAATTTTTAACCTATCAGGGGGGTTAATAGTCTAAAATATTTATAAATGTTTGTTTATATATCTAAATGCAAATGGAAAATCCTACGTTTATGTTCTATATTAATGTGAGAGATATGAAAATTAAACTTTTTAAGCTTGCATCTTTGTACAAAGTAAAGGGCCCAAAATAAAATATTTCACTTTCAAAATCACTCACTGATGCATTCAAATCATCGTCTTCATCACTTTCCGCTGTGATTAATAAATGAAGGATTCTTTGATCCGAAATAACATCGTGACGAGAATAATTAGCTTGTTGTTGTTGTTGTTGTTGTTGTTCGGCCATGTTTGTTTATATCACGGATGAACTATTGCTGTAGAGGAGAGAAGTCTACAAAAAGCTCTGTTAGTCACTTCCCGAAGCTATAAGTCGTGGTCAATTAGTTCCACATAATGCCCAGCAGATGGCAGAACATCCCAGACATCGATTTGGCTTTTGAAGGTGAACCGGGAAACTGAAGAAAATAAAAGTTCTCGTGCCCCGTATATAGGCGGGCGTAGCAATCATCGGGTTAAAGGCCCATAAGTGCAATAAATGAAGATGATATGTGTGTATAAGAAGTATCATGCTCTGTGGTTCGGATTCCACGTGAAATTGGAGATCCCTGGCTCATGTTTGTAAGATTATCGGTCACTTAAAACTACAAGCTTCCTTCCTTTCTTCATTAGGGTCGGGGATGGGGTAGGTGTACAAACTCGTGGAGAAATACACTCAGTATAGTCACTGATGAACCGCTGATCTCGAACTTGCTGCAGTTTCCCTTCGAAGTTGTATGCTGAGCTTCTATGCCCTGGATCGCGGGTTCATACCTGGCCGAAGTCATCGGATTTTTAAGAGCGTTAAAAATCCCTCTGTATGCCTTCCTTCGGAGGGGAAGTAAAGCCGGCGGTCCCATGTCATAGATTTATGGCATGAAAAATAACCTTCCACTAACTACACTTGTGAAGCTAAAATTTGTAGGTTAGCTTGATAACGCTATAAGTTCCAACGTTCGCCGCCAGTTGCTGACTGCGATGGCATTTAGTAGCCGCGTCCGCAGCTAGATGACGTGGACGGTAGCATTTGGTAGCAAAAGTAGGAACTACTTGAAAAAATTAATCGTCTGCAGTCCTTCTACCTGAATCACAGATAACACACACACATACAGCCATCAGAATTAACACCGGTTATCAGACAAAGTACACGGGGCTACATGACTACGTTGTCGCAGCCCCTAAACTAAGGAACCGACCAACCAACCATCCCTTCGAAGTGACCACGATCTCCTTTGGCTCATTCTCTCCATAACACGCGAGTGAGTAGCCTACATGATGATGGATGACGGCCAATCCCAATAAACCCATTTATTGGTTAGAATGTAATTGCACTTATCAAAATTAGCCTTTTATTTGCCATGAATTAACAGTAATTTACCATCACAAATTATATTTTAATAGCACATTGATATTGGAATTACATTGCCCATCATATTAACTGACCGCACCAAATTTTCAGGTAATTTATTATTAAATTCAATGTTATAGCATGCTCATTTTATGGCCCCATAACTGAATTTACAACCCTTGCCGAACATTTGTCATCATTTTATCTTAAGAGCTGCTATATTAAACATGTATAATGCGCTATATTGATGTTATTGGTAATATTGAACGAGTTGTTGTGCTAATTTGCTGTGGTGATTGATTAATATTATACAGAGAAAACTGATTCGTATAGCCTACATACCGATAGCTAATGCTTACAAGGTTTTTGGAAACAAATACGGATTTGCAATGCGTGTTATGGTTTTACAGACAAATTAAAGATATAAATAATTCATGTTTTTTTTGGGGGGCTAATGCCGTGTGTACTTAGATTAGAACCAGACGTTTCGGAGAAACCTTGCCTCCTTTTTCAATGGAAATCAAACAATGTGGCCAAAGAAAGTATATCAGTGAGATTACAATAATTACAAAAAATATAGTTAATTCCTCGGTTCGTCACCAGAGAGCAGCTGCCAGAAAATTACTGTATGGACCATGGTAGAACGGCGGACAGAGTAGTAAGTAATTTTTTGGCAGCTGCTCTCTGGTGACGAACCGAGGAATTAATTATATTTTTTGAAGTTATTGTAATCTCACTGATATACTTTCTTTGGCCGCATTGTTTGATTTCCATTGAAAAAGGAGGCAAGGTTTCTCGGAAACGTATGGTTCTAATCTAAATACACACCGCATTAGCCCATAAAACATGAATTATTTATATAATCCGGGCCGTAAAAGCCTTAATATGCAAATTAAAGGTAGGTCCTTCTCTATAGAATGGAACCTCGCTGTGGCCATGTGACGGCCGGGGCACTGTGGCTAGCCGCCTGTCGAGAAAGGTACTGGAGCTAGCAGTAGCGTAGCGCCCAACTAGTTTAACATATTTACACCTTTCAACGTATTGTTACGTGCCACCCCCCTAGTGGCACTTTTTGTTAACTGGATTACGGTGGGGTACAAAGCACAATACCAATTACTGCTTAAAGAAATAATTAACTTTATTGTGGCCAGAAAATTACACTAATCAGCAAATACAAGCAATTAGGAGCCTTACTCCAGTTTCCTCAAGTCTCTTCCTTGAGCGCTCTTGGCCCTTCCACTTGTCAAAAGACCACAGAAGTTAATCCGTCCTAATGAGTACGGTGGCCTTGACAGAAACTACCTGCTCCTCTCCCTTATGTTCATCGACCACAATTACTTACGATCACTTGCTGCAGGCTATTTCGCTGTCCACAAGCTGGAGAAACAATGTCACTGGATTTCGTAACTCGCACAGCACTTCGTCACCACACTTCTGTCGCACTCACTCAAAAACACACACCCACAGAAAACTCACTTCCCCGCTCCACTAGGGGTTTCGCAAGTCACCACACTTCTGTCGCTCAGGATAATCGCTCACACTAGCTCGTAAACACAACAACAACAACTGCTAGACAGGTCGCACTTATATAGCAGGCCGGTGACTCAATAAATGCTTCTAGATCCATCCAGGGTTCACGGCTTCTCGAGGTTTCCATCGCTGGTCCAGTCACGAATATTCTGGACTACCCCTTTGTCCTAGTAGCCCTGTTGCATAAGGCACACGCAATACAGGAGGCAGGGCACAGCCCAGCCCTGGGGCAGTTGTGACTCATGCGGCGAGTGATGACACAAACTCACAGCCGTAACACCACCCCCTTCCTAAAAAGGCTGATCGTCCCGATCAATCATTGGTCCGTCTGTGTCCCTCCGTAGGCTGCCAGGCGATCTTGGTGCACGATCTTCATCTTCGCCCTCGGGCTCCGCTGGATCCTGTAGACGACATCGTTGATCCGTTTCACGACTCGGTACGGGCCCTCCCAAGACTTCTGCAGTTTGGGTGACAGGCCTTTCTTCCGTAATGGGTTGAAGAGCCAGACCAGGTCGTCCTCGTGGAATCCGCCGGCATCCGTCTGCTGGTCGTATAGGGCCTTCATTCGGTCGGTCTCGATCCGCAGTTTCCTCCTCGCGAACGCGTGTACGTCCTCCAGTTGGTCGACCAGTTCTTGACAATACTGGCTTACCGGGATCGGATCTTTCCCAGGTCGGCCGAAGGCAAGATCGACAGGTAGACGGAGCTCCCTCCCAAACATGGACCGGGCTGGTGTGCACCCGGTGGCTTCATGCACGGCGGCGCGGTAGGCCAGGAGAAATAGTGGAAGATGTTTGTCCCAATCCCTCTGGTGCTCGCTGACGACTATTCGGAGATGGTTCTCGATGGTGCGATTGAATCGCTCTACCATCCCGTCGGACTGAGGGTGTAGCGACGTTGTCCTCGTCTTCCGGATTCCCAGCAGCTGGCATAGGTTCTGGAACACCTGCGACTCGAAGTTCCTCCCTTGGTCGGAGTGCAGCTCCAGGGGTACTCCGTACCGGCTGACGAATTCCTTCACCAGGGTCTCAGCAATCGTCGCGGCTTCTTGGTTAGGGAGCGCATACGCCTCCGGCCATTTGATAAAGTAGTCGCTGACGACTAATATGTAGCGGTTCCCTGCCTCGCTTAACGGGAATGGCCCAGCAACATCGATGGCCACTCTCTCCATGGGGCCGCCCACGTTGTAGGTCTTTAGTGGACCCCGTCGTCTTCGTCCTGGGCCCTTGCTGGCTGCGCAATCGTGGCACCTCGCGCAGTGGTTCTCCACGTCTGTTCGGCATCCGATCCAGTAGAACCGCTCTCTCAGCTTCTCCAGGGTCTTCTTTATCCCTAGGTGTCCACCAGATGATCCTCCATGAACTTCCTTCAGGACTTCCTCCGTCATAGCCTTTGGAACGACGACTTGTTCCCGAGATGTCTTCCCGTCGGTGCTCTCCCAGGTACGGCAGATGAGGCCATCCCTTACAATCAGCGAGTCCCACTGTGCCCAGTAGGACTTAAACTTTGGGCTGCAGTCACTCACAATGTTCCACCCGGGTCTGGGGACACAGGCCCTCTTCCATTCGGCTATCAGTCCCAGGTCATCATCTTCTGCTTGTGCCCGCGTGAAAGATTCGCGGCTCCAGTTCCCTTGAAGTTCCACAGTAGTCCGTCTGCACAGTATCCCGGTGTTCTCCTCCCTTCGGGCACAGAAGGTGCAGTCTTCGGGGCACGGTCTTCGTGACAGGGCGTCGGCGTTAGAATGCAGTTGGCCTTTCCTGTGCTGAATCTCAAAGTTGTACTGTTGAAGCCTCTCTAACCACCGCGCGAGTTGACCCTCGGGCTGCTTGAAGTTCAGGAGCCACCGCAGGGATGCATGGTCGGTCCTGATGAGAAATTCTTGCCCGTACAGGTACTTGTGGAAGTGTTCAATGGTCTTCACGATGGCGAGCAGCTCCTTCCTGGTGACGCAGTAGTTCCTTTCTGGCTTTGACAAGGCCTTGCTGAAGTAGGCCACTACTCTCTCCTCGCCGTCCACTACCTGCGACAGGATTCCCCCTATGCCAAAGTCGCTGGCATCGGTATCGACGATGAACCTTGTTCCAGGTCTGGGGTAGGCCAGAATAGGCGCGGTGCACAGAGCCTGCTTGAGTTATTCGAAGTCACTGTGGCATTCTCCTGTCCACGTGAAGAGTTGGTCCTTCTCAGTCAGTCGATGTAAAGGTTTGGCGATGTCGGCGAATCCCCTCACGAAGCGACCCTAATCGGTGCGCTGTCCCCAACGTCGATTCTGTGCTGGACCAAGCTTGTCCTGCCGAAGTCTTTGCTCCATACGGAGAAGACATCCTGGAATTCGCGTAGCAGGTCCTGAAGTTGGCGTGATTGTTCCTCGTCTAAATGGTCCTGGGATCCTTGGTACAGCTTCTGTAGTTCTTCTGGCAGTGTGCGTCTTCTTCGGTTGTCCGTCTGCAGGTGTCTGTCTGTCGTATCTGTGATGCGGGCAATTGCGCCTCCATTTTAGTTGTTTGCCTTGTAAAGGGCATGCACTCACAGGAAAATTAGAGAAAATGACCTGCTCGGGTTTTGAAACCAGGACCGTCAGGTGTTGTGCTTGAGTTCGTAATCCGGCTTCTGACACCAGTTGTTACGTGCCACCCCCCTAGTGGCACTTTTTGTTAACTGGATTACGGTGGGGTACAAAGCACAACACCAATTACTGCTTAAAGAAATAATTAACTTTATTGTGGCCAGAAAATTACACTAATCAGCAAATACAAGCAATTAGGAGCCTTACTCCAGTTTCCTCAAGTCTCTTCCTTGAGCGCTCTTGGCCCTTCCACTTGTCAACAGACCACAGAAGTTAATCCGTCCTAATGAGTACGGTGGCCTTGACAGAAACTACCTGCTCCTCTCCCTTATGTTCACCGACCACAATTACTTACGATCACTTGCTGCAGGCTATTTCGCTGTCCACAAGCTGGAGAAACAATGTCACTGGATTTCGTAACTCGCGCAGCACTTCGTCACCACACTTCTGTCGCACTCACTCAAAAACACCCACCCACAGAAAACTCACTTCCCCGCTCCACTAGGGTTTCGCAAGTCACCACACTTCTGTCGCTCAGGATAATCGCTCACACTAGCTCGTAAACACAACAACAACAACTGCTAGATAGGTCGCACTTATATAGCAGGCCGGTGACTCAATAAATGCTTCTAGATCCATCCAGGGTTCACGGCTTCTCGAGGTTTCCATCGCTAGTCCAGTCACGAATATTCTGGACTACCCCTTTGTCCTAGTAGCCCTGTTGCATAAGGCACACGCAATACAGGAGGCAGGGCACAGCCCAGCCCTGGGGCAGTTGTGACTCATGCGGCGAGTGATGACACAAACTCACAGCCGTAACAGTATTTAATAATCATCATTACTTACATGAATTCCAGATTAGTTGCTGGAAATGCTGTCCTTCGTTTTCTAACCCCCCAGGGGCTCACGTCTAGTGGGACGTGGGTTGGTGACCACGAGACCCCAGCTGAGTCCGGCATTGTTTCCACTTACTTGTGCCGGGCTCCTCTCTGTTATCTTTCCTGTCGACCTCCCTTGGTCAACTCTTGTTCGTTTCCGACCCCAACGGTATTAGGATATCCGAGGCCTAGGGAGTCTTTCACTTTCCTGCCTTAATTGGCATTTGTATCATCTTTCCTGATCCCTCATTCTTCGAGGAGTCAGACCTCTTGTTTTCTTTTCATTGAATCTCCTGCCTTCTGCTCAAGGCTCTCCAGGAGGTAGGGTGTGTGTAGCCGCACCACTTATGGTGCACCCTGGATTGTGCCCTCAAGGGCTCACGTCTGGTGAGTTCGGGAGTTGGCAACCCCGAGGGCTTCCTGAGCTGGGTCCAGTTTTCTCCTTTTTCCATTGCCTTTGGGGTGGTCGCTCTCCTCTTTACCTTTCCTGGCTCTCCTTTCTTCCAAGTCCCTCAATTCTCATTCTTCGAAGGTTGAGGCATTTCCTCCTGTCTTTTGTTTCCCTTATTCTTATTTTTGTTTTCCATTTCCTCTTCTAGTTTGTAGTTAGTTTTAGTTTCATTTCATTTACATTTTCACTATCACCCAAACCATTGGGGGCCGATAACCCAGATGTTAAAACGACAATTATCATCATCATCATCATCTAACACTCATAGCACCAACGTAGGAAGTTTTGGTACACTCGCTGTAAACCATCCTCACTGATATTTCGTATCAGAGCAGTTATTTCGTTCTCGAGAGCCTCCAGAGTACGTGGATTGTTTCTGTATACATTTTGCTTGAGGTTCCACCATAAATAAAAATCACACGGTGCTGAAACTTACGAACACTTACTGGAAGACTTCTTCTTGAAAAGTTAAGTTCCCACTAGGGAAATTCGATGTTTACTTCTATACCTAACCATGTTCACGCGATACGAGATAGGCTACAAAACTTCACCACATATCTCAATTATCTCAACTAAGGTATCTTGCCAGTTGCGCCGGTAATCAATGCTATTACAGCATCCGGTGCTTCACAACCCACTGTTATGTAATCGTTAGATGCTAGTCATCTGGCGATAACTGAACGCACTCCGTCCATCACACGGCCCCTGTGAGGTTCTGTTCTATAGAGAAGAACCTCACTGTGTAATGTTTTATTGGCGCTAAAATGAGCGTCCAAAGGCCACCGATAGATGATGTGTGACAGGCGAATATTCCATACATCGCTCTTTTTTCTTTAGGTCCCCCCACAAGTATAAATCACACGGCGCGGTAGGTCTTTGATCATGAATACGATGCACCCCTATATTGATTCTGAATCCTAGTTGTTTGATATCAAGTGTCAGAATAAATTGTGAGAGATGCTGAAAGAGAAAGAACACCACATCGCCCAAACAACCAGCTAAGTTATTTACGGTAATTCATATTCAACTTTGAACACCAACCTAACCATTTAATAACGATCACAAGTTATCACACTAAACAACTATTTATTCATCGTATGTCTTTTAGTGCTGGGAGTGTCCGAGGACATATTCGTCTCGTCAGAGGTTGTAGCTGCTTCAAGCGGACACCCATAGGGTGAGCTGCAAGTTCCGTTCAATTTCAAGTAGTTCAGAATTTCGCTACAAGATGTCACTGATACCTTGTGGTGAACATTGGAACTTTTATAGAGCGTTCCGACGAAATCTAACCTAACAGTTTAGCTTTACACAAGTTTAGTCTGTGAAAGGATCTTTTACATGCCGTAAATCTATGAAATGGAACCGCCGGCTTTACTTCCCCTCCGAAGGTAGGATTTTTAACGCTCTTAAAACATCCGACGTCTTCAGCCGGGTTTGAACCCGCTATCTTTGGCACAGCAGTTCAGCATGCTACCAATTTCGCCACCGAAGCCGCTAAACAAGTAAACTAACATTATTAAAACAAAATATCACACAATACTAAGTTACGCAAGTTCACAATAAATTTCTGTACAGGTAACTAAAAAAAGATACAGTCAATCTGAGAGACTAGACTTTATATCATTTCAAATGACGCATGCTACAAATGTTACACATGTTTGAAAGGCTCAGACTCCAGACTCCATTACCCATTATCTTAAGCTTCCCGCGCGGGGAACGGAGAGCGGGAGGTGCACTCTGCTGCATGACGTCACGCACACGCCGACTCCGTATCGCATAACGCCAGACCCCAGGAGTAAACTCAGACTCAAGAGACTCCATTACCCTTTAACTTAGGCTTCCCGCGCGGGGAACGGAGAGCGGGAGGTGCACTCTGCTGCATGACGTCACTCACTCGCCGTCTCCGTATCGCATAACACCAGACCCCTGGAGTAAACTCAGACTCGGTGCATATGCACTGAACAACATGATGACGTCATACACGCCGTAACCGTAACGCATAACGGTAGACCAAAGCATAACGATGAAGTCGACAAGATCATTTGAAATGATAATAGTGTAGGCCTAAAATAGTGTATATGTCATAGTCAGATAATGAAATCTGGAATTTCATGAAAATCGTAGGCACTTCCTGAAAAGCCGGCATATGATGTAAAAAGATTTAGTTGCACTATCTGACGCGTGGTTTCATGAAATGACTAAATTTCGCCGTCACATAGTGTAATTCTTTTTGTAAATTATTTGACGGGACGTCCAGCCCGTCACTTCATGAAGTAGCGGTAACGATGTTCTCCTGAGATAAGTGTGCTTTCCAAGAATTACACTGTTCAACAATGACATTTTTACACTGTCAACAATACCCAATCTTTATACATTTTGGTGTGCTGAATTCGAAAATGACAATAATAATTTTCGTCTTTAAGCTCCCGTTTTCGTGCTATATGAAGTTTGTTACGTCCTTATTTCTGATTTAGCTCTCGTTTTTTCTTATTTCAGGAATGCCAATGTATGCTGTGTTTTGTTTCTAGCTTACAGTCTCAGATTGCTCGTCTTCCGTAGTGCTCCATTGTGTATTGTGACACGAGTTTATGAATTACTGTGTGGAATCAAAACTGCTGTTATAATGCCCCGCATATGTACTTATACTAATAACCCCAACAATTTTTGGCCCATTATAATATGTGAAGGACACACAAGTTTCAATAACTTCCAAACCTGAGCTAATCTTGATTTTTAACTGTCATTTTCTACTTCAGCACACTCAAATCCATATAAATCAACTATTTTTGCCTTTGTAAAAATCAAACAGTTAACATTTGTTGTCAAGTGTTATTAGTGGAAAATCCGGTATGGAAGTTCCATTGGACGCCCAAAGGCTGTTGTTTCTTGATGGTTTTTTTTTGTTGCCAGTTAACGATTTCTGTATTTTTTTTGTTCAGCCTGCACATTTTAATATACAGTAGTTCTGTTCTATTATTGTTGTTTAATTTTTGTAAATTGATTTTAAACCATAGTAAGGAAGCATTAATTTATTTTGATTAACAGCCCGAGTGTAAAGGGTCCGATGATGGACGTTGACGGCCAAACCTTGTCATCTAAATGTATCTATTAATCTCATGTAATTTTCTTCAGGTTTATGGAATAACGCCCAGTGGGTACAATGGAGTTGACCGGTTGAAAAGCATTTAACTTTCATTTACTAAGACAACCCTGGAAAATGGCTTCCAACACGATAACAGTAACATGATTCCATTATATAGCTTTGGGGATATTAGGTCGAGCGGAATTTTAATAGCCAACGTTTCGAGACAACTGCTTGTCCCTTTGTCAAGGGTTGTCAAGAAAGATGGAATGCGTAAACAATGGCATATAGCCTCCATAGATAAATGATATAAGATAGGAAGCCATGACCTCCTGAGACCAAGAGGATGTTGGTAATGTAACTATAGAGGGCAGCCATGATTTACTTAAGGGATAACCATCACCTCTATGAAAGTTCTGTGGTTGTTAACTCGTATCATTCGGGAGGCGATTGAAATAAGTAAACGGCCACATAACTTGAATAGAGGTGATGGTTATCCCTTAAGTAAATCATGGCTGCCCTCTATAGTTTCATTACCAACATCCTCTCGGACTCAGGAGGTCATCTACTATTTGTTTCGACATGGCTTCCTATCTTATACCTTTTATCTATGGAGGCTACATGTCATTGTTTACTCATTCTTTCTTTCTTTCTTTCTTTCTTTCTTTCTTCTTTCTTGACAAACCTTGATTAAGGGACAAGCAGTTGTCTGGAAACGTCGGCTTTTAAAATTCCACTCGACTTATTAGCCGCAAAGCTATAGTTGTGTCCCCACCTGATGGCACGGACTTAAGTCATAGGCCGATCATGGGTTCTCCAAGATCAAGTACCAGGATCGTTATTGTGTCCTTCCGATAGCTTCTGATAGCGATTACAGCACGCCCTTATTACACAAGGTGATTGGCGTGGGAGGAGATTCAGGAATCGGGGAATGCTCCCCATGAAAGAGATTGAAAGCTTAACTCCCAGTTTATTCCTTAAAGGAGTAAAGGAATCCGCCACATGGATACAAGGAAATAGAAATATTGGTTCTCACCTGTTTTCTCAGCTGGTGCTCTCAAGTACCGGCTCAGCTCCGTGCCCCTTGGTCAACGAGCGTTCGACCTAACTTGCCCTATCTCCCAATCGGCAGGCAGAAAAAACCTCTCACTGTCAGACTTCCGTCTCTGCAGTGCCTGACTGACCCCTCACACCTGAGTCCGCAGCTTTTTATAATAAGGCAGCATGGCTGTTGTTGACCAAATTGAACTGGGGTTGAATGTCCGATACGGTTTCGCCTTGAACCGTCACCGGGACATAATACTATATAATGGATACAATTGGTCGAGAAAGTAACATGATTATTGGAAAAATCCCGGCAAGCAATCCTCTAGAAAACAAACAAAGTAAAGATTCTCCACTATGGAAGTCTCTTTAAATTGGGTCTTCAGACTGTTCTACTTCTTGCTCAGTCTGCCGATATTCATTTGCCGCTGTATATAAATGGACTAATTAAGAAACAAGAGCTCCTAAAATGAGATGAAAAGAAATAATGCGAGCACAATTGGATGCATTTTGTTGCGATAGGAGAAGGGAAAAATAAATGTTGATCGCATCGAAACATAAATACAGGTGCATACCCACAAAACAGCAATGATAATAATAATGTTACAATTAATGAGTTTGAGACAGGATGCGAAAATAAATTATTCATGTTTTAATAACACACACAATTTGTAAATATTAATGATGTGCTGTCACGTTCATTTTATTGTCCCGCTATATCCAGTTATGTGCCATTCTAACGGAAGAGAGCTGTTCCGTTCTCAGCTAATTAGTAGGTCTAATGTTTGTGATTCAATAAAAACTCTTCTGAATAATTCGATATAAACACATAGTTACGGAATTAGTCTGGTTACCTGACAACATTTTAACATGGGTATAATACATTTTATTGCACACAATGTGCAAACTCTGTACATTTCATGATCGTAACTCAAAAATAGCAAAATTGAGTTAGTGATACTCTTCTCTTCTTGCACTTCATCGCGTGATAAATATCGCACTGTTCACTGCATAGAACACATATAGGGCCTACACTCCTGATTGTCTTGGTGAAAAGATTTGCCTGTTATTCCGAAAGGATTTACACCACTTGGGCTCTCAACGGCTCATATGTTATAAGGTGCGTTCAAAAAGTAACGAGCCGGAGGCTGTAATGCGCAAACCGGTGACGACATCGGCTAATCGTGGCGTGTGTAACGAGGTGTGGTTCCGAGCAGAGCGTGGAAGGTCACAGCCCGTCGCTAAAGGGCACGCGTGCACGTCACGTACGATACAAAGCGAATAGCAGCATGCATCAATCTTCCAACGCTGCCAGGCGCATTGCAAACAGTGACATGGAGGCGTCAACCATACTGTAGAGCAAAGAGTTGTTGTTCGGTTTCTGACAGCGGAAAGAGTAGGGGGAACGGACATTCATCGCCGAATGTCACACGTGTACGGCGAACACTGCATGTCCCTTGCAAGGGTCAAGGCGTGGCACAAGCGCTTCAGGGAAGGACGGGTGTCGTTAGCCGATGATGCCCGGTCTGGAGCACCCCCCTGCATTACCGATGACAACGTCCAGCTGGTTGATGCACTCATTACCCAGGACCGCCGAGTGACAGTGAACGCTATAGCCGCCGTGGTCAGATTGAGCGTCGGAAGTGTGCACACCATCATGAAGGAACGACTGCACTTGCGGAAAGTGTGTGCCCAATGGGTGCCCCACAGTCTTCAACCACACCAGGAAGCATGTCGACTGGCCTACTGTCTTGGTCTTGGTTGGACGATTGATGCATGCTGCTGCTCGCTTTGTATCGTCACGTGACGTGCACGCGTGCCCTCTAGCGACGGACTGTGACCTTCCACGCTCTGGTCGGAACCACACCTCGTTACACACGCCACGATTAGCCGATGTCGTCACCGGTTTGTGCATTACAGCCTCCGGCTCGTTACTTTTTGAACGCACATTATACGTTGAAAGTAACAATTGACGGGGATTATGAATAACACATTTCTCTCAAACCCTGTGCTATTCTACAGAGATGACGGACAAAAGTCTAATATTATTAACACCTATTAAATTAATGTATAAATACAGTACGTGTGAGGATTTAACTGGGGTTAGCTAGGTCCCTTGTGGTGACCCTGCACTGTATTCCCCTGTGGTCGGCTAATTACTGCCATAGCGGTCTTACCCACCTGATTGGACCGGGTAATGACAACTCAACACCTTCAGGGAACACAACACTACGTGTTGGATCGCACAAGGTCCTTGTGTGAAATTCACTGCAGAGTAACATGAACTCGCTCTGTCTTTTTTTGGTGACTGCGCCGATCCTACACATAATTCAACTGTAGTCCTAAGTTCTGCTCCGAAGTGTTCAAAGAATAATTAAACTTCAGAGGTTTACACAGTATTATAGGCTATTCAAAGGGAGAGTTAAAGCCGTCCCTAAGGTATTAAACATGGAGCGAGAATGGTGATAAATCAATTGAATGATTTCACTGTAACAGCCAACGTTATTATTTCAGGAACAAGAGTTTAGTGCTTTTCAGTCGGTCAACACGAATGTACCCAAAAGAGCTGGGTTATGCCCTAATCCTGAAATAAATTACATGAGATTAATAAATACTTCATGTAATTTATTTCAGGATTAGGGCATAACCCAGCTCTTTTGGGTACATTCGTGTTGACCGACTGAAAAGCACTAAACTCTTGTTTACTAAGGCAACACTGAAAAAATGGCTTCAAACCCCACAAATTTCAGGAATATTTCTCTCATACACCTATTGGTGTGGTTTTATGCACACGAAGGATTTCTCGGAAGGGTCCCCCCTAGTATTATAATAATTCCGAAATTTGGAACGGGTTTAAACTCTCCATTTGACGGCAAACTTTATCGAGTTGAAAGCAATTTTTCAGTATTTCTCGAATCCACTACATTGTTCAAATCTAGCAAACAATAATGTTCTCTTTAGAAACTATTTATTTGTGAGCTATATTGTGCTCTTTGGCAAACAAAATTGTTGTCAGATTATAAAATTAAAAAAGCAACTATCTTTTTATACAAAAGTAACGGAAAAGTAACGATTATAAATTTTAATTCTCGTATTTACTGTATTTTTTAATTTTAACATAGCGTATGATTTTAATTTAAACCTTTAAGCTTAATTTTTAATTTTAATGCGTATGTGTGTACATTTTATTTTTATTTAAAAATATGTATTACATTTTTACTTTTTTACTTTTTATTTTAACGTTTTAGATTTATTTTTAAAATTTTATTTTTGTATTTTTTATAATTTTGATTTTTAGTTACCTTATGTAAATAATTTTAATTTTTATATTTATTAAATAAGTTTCATTTTTGTTTTTATGTTTATTTTTGCAAACTTACATTATATTTTATTTTCTTCACTGTAGGCTATTTTTAGCCTACATTTTACAATTTGCAAAAATGAGTAAGAAGTAGACTTATGAGATCTATCCAGGCAAATGAGTGTCTGTCTGTCCTTCTGTCTGTCTGTGTGTTCCCCCTATCAACTCCTAAATGGCAGCAGCAATCGAAACCAAATTTGGTATGAGTAAAGATCTATACTTGAATATCTCAAGTCTATCTTTGAAAATGATGTCAGTGCTACCATCTGCTGAAAAATCACAATTGAAATTTGAGCTCCATATTGAATATCTTGGAAGGTATGCATGGGAACTATGCCAAAATTATATCAAGTTTAATATTGTTATTGGCCTGTTTGCCATCTCTTGATAAATGCAGTACATTTGCATTTGTCTGTTGGCACAGGCTAGAGTAAAATGTGGCTATTCACCGATGTCTCAGTCTCACTCATAGCAGTGATTATATGGAAGCTACTGAGGTACAAGCTGAGGTATGGGTGGTGCTTAGTAATGCCAGTCAGTGCCTGTGGATGCTGTGAAAGATTCTACTCATAGGGTTAGTACTGCTGTTCTGACTCAGTGAGGAAAGCAATGGCAAACTACCTCACTCCTCATCTTGCCTAGTACGGCTCAATATAGGCCTGCCTTGGGTTTTTGTGGGTATCTACCTACATAACCTAATGGCGGTACTTTTTGAGGATCCAACCAGCCTTCGGGCTGACTACCTAACAGACAGAATATCTTGTCTTAGCTTCTAAATGAAGCAACAGCAGCAACATAGGCCGACTGTAAAGGGACTGGTAGGGTGAACATAATAGACTTAGCTGTCTTGGTTGATGATAATAATAACTTGGGGGCGAGAAGTTGTACGTGTTCACAAACTGTGGCTTGTTTACAACTCGACAAGTTTACTGCTAACAAGGTGAAGGAATTATTGTTTCCTTAGATCCTCTCAAGATGTCGTGACACGTTCGTCTACTTAACATTCAGCCCCGCGGTCTTGAGTGTTGTACTGCACCCACTGACAATCCAACACGTGTATTTACCTAGGATGGTCGGAAAATAAAGTAACTTTAGCCTGAAGAGACAGGAAAATATCTTTACACGTTATTCCAAGATTTAATACAGTAAAAACTCGATTAACCGTCATCGTCGGGGCCGTGGTCGTGACGGTTGAGCGGATAGACGGATAACAGAAACACTGTATTATTCCTCCAAAACATACCTCAATCAATTATATTATAGACAGATATCACTCTCACAGTAATGTAATATATTTCGGTGTCTGTTCTGTCTGCTAGGTAGTCAGCCCGAAGGCTGGTTGGATCCTCAAAAAGCACCGCCGTTAGGTTATGTGGGTAGATACCCACAAAAACCCAAGGCAGCGCTATATTGAGGCGTACTAGGCAAGAAGAGGAGTGAGGTAGTTTGCCATTGCTTTCCTCACTGAGTCAGTATAGCAGTACTAACTCTATGAGTATAACCTTTCACAACATCCACAGGCACTGACTGTGGAATGTCATTACTAAGCACCACCCATACCTCAGTAGCTTCCATATAATCACAGCCATGAGTGGGACTGAGATATAGGTGAATAGCCACATTTTACTCTAGCCTGTGCCAGCAGACAAATGCAAATGTACTGCATTCATCAAGAGATGACAAACAGGCCATTGTTTCGGTGCGAAAAGAAAATAATAGCAAATAAAACTATTTATTACATGATAAAAACATCCGTACAGTAGCTACAAATGTGGCTAAATAATGTACAGTACAGTAATATAAACTTACTGGTGAAAAAGTTCAAATAGCTTGAAAATAGTCTTTTTCTTCTGCCTCTTTGATGCTCGAGCTTTCACCGCGGCAATATTTCGTATTTTTCGGAGCAGTAGTGCCTGCGTTGCATTGGCCTCTTCTTGACTTTCAAACCATTCCATACACTTGGACAGCATTGTTTCGGTCTCTGAGTGGCTAATAGTTTGTTTTTCGTCATGGTTTGAACACTCGTCTTCATCAGCCCCTTCTTCTTCGGTGGGACTGACGCTAGCAACAATTTCGTCATCACTCAAAATTTGAAACCCCCCGTCCACTCTGTCACACTCAAACCACTTCTTCTGACGTAAAATTTGCACTGATTGGTAAATTATTGCACAAATTGACCATCTCGTCAACTGTCACACCCTCAGGTTCCTCAGATTCTTCACCTCCAGGTTGAGGCCAAAGTTTATTCCAGCCGTTGTTTAGATTTGACACTGACAAATACTATTACAGCAATGACGGTTAACAGAAACTGACGGTTTAAAGAGTGACGGTTAAACGAAGTTTTACTGTATTAACCTTTAACAACATAATTTGATTAGTAATTTCACAGCAACGTGATTATAAATTGATATTTTCTCGTTAGCATAATATGACAATAAATATACGTTGGGGCTTCGATGGCGTAGTCGGTAGCATGCTGAACTGCTATGCCCCAGATCGCGGGTTCAAACCCGCCCTCCCCCAGGGGCTCACATCTAGTGGGATGTGGGTTGGCGACCACGGGACCCCAGCATTGCTGCCACTTACTTGTGCCGGGGTCCTCTCCGTCTTCTTTCCTGTCGACCTCACTTGGTCAACTCTTGTTCTCTTCCGACCCCGACGGTATTAGGGTATCCGAGGCCTAGGGAATCTCTTCATTTCCCGCCTTAATTGGCCCTTGTCTCATCTTTTCTGATACCCTCCTTCTGGGAGGGGTCAGCCTTGTTGTTCTTTTCCTTTTTCCTCCTGCCTTGTGCTCAAGGCCCTTAAGGAGGCAGGGTGTATGTAGCCCCACCACTTCTGGTGCACCCTAGATAATGCTACACCCTCAGGGGCTCACGGCTGGTGAGTTGGCGACCCCGAGGGATTCCTGAGCTGGGTCCGTTTTCCCCTTTTGTCCCTTACCTATGCGGCGGACCCTCTCCTCTCTCCGCCTTTCATTATATTTCCTTTTCTCTTTAAGTTTCCCGCACCTTTTTGTAGGTATTCTTGATCTACGTTGCATTTTGTACGAATTTTCGATCTAAATTGCATTTTGTGAGTGTTTTTCAATCTCACTTGCATTTTGTAAGGATTGCCAATCAAAATTGCTTTTTAGTAAGTCTTTCAATATAGGGGGTCTTCTTGTGAGTATTTTGAATTTCAATTGCATTTTGTATTTTCAACCTACCCCGCTTTGTTCAAGTAGTTAAGTCTCAATTGCAATTTTGTGGGTATTTTGAATCTAAATTACATTTTGTAATTATTTTCAATCTAAATTGCATTTTGTAAGTATTGTCCATCCAAATGAGAAGTTTGACTCTACCATACCTTTTGTAAGCAATTTCAATTGCATTTTGTGTTTTCAACCTACCCCGCTTTGTTCAAGTAGTTAATTCTCAATTGCATTTTGTGGGTATTTTGAATCTACATTACATTTTGTGCGTATTTTCAATCTCTTTTGCATTTTGTAAGTATTTTGATTTCACTTGCATTTTGTAAATATTTCGACTGTACGTTGCAATTTGTACGTATTTTGGACTTACGTACATTTTGTGCGTATTCTTCAATCTATTCCTTTTGTGAGTATTTTCGTTCGAAATTCCCTTATGAACGTATTACCGCTCTCCATTTGGTGAGTAGTTTCAATCTGAGTTCCTTTTTGTAAGTATTTTTCCTGCTACATGAGGCATAATTGTTGGGGCTCACTGTCTTTTTTTATCTAAACCATTTTCGTTTCATCCATAGCAGTGAGCTGTTTTTTAAATCTTCATCCTTTCATTTCACGCCATTTCATTTCGTCAGGGGCCGATAACCTCGATGTTAGGCCCCTTAAAACAACAATTATCATAATCATCATCATCAAACTCGTCGGATTTTTAAGAGCGATAAAATCCTTCAGTAGGCTATGCCTTCCTTCGGAGGGGAAGTAAAGCCGGCGGGCTCATGTCATAGATTTATGGCATGTAAAAGAACCTACCACTACAATTGGTAGTGTGTAGCTAAATTTGTAGGTTATTTGATCAGAAACGCTCTATCAACTTCTAACGTTCGCCGCTAGATGTCAGTTACAGTGGCATCTCTGCTAGCCAAAGTTGAAACTAGTTGAAATTGAACATGATGGGAGCCCACGGGTGTTTAATTAAAATACCCCGCTATGGCCATTGGCTGCAATTCAATTATAATAATAAATACACGTTATTCCTACCTCAAAAGACACAATTTTACACTGTACTTATACATCGCTTCCATAACATTGGCATTTCCTACATCGAGCTGTTTTTATCGAAATATTTTTTCGTATTAATAAAAATTTGTAACTGATCTGTTTGATTAGTTTTTAGCCTTTTTTTCAATTTTGAAAAAATAGGCTTATGAGATCACCTTTTGTCCGTGTGTGTGTGTGTGTGTGTGTGTGTGTGTGTGTGTGTGTGTGTGTGTGTGTGTGTGTGTGTGTGTGTCCCTAATAACTTCTAAACGGCTGGAGTGATTTCCATGAAACTCGGTAAGTTCATAGCACTATTCCGGACGACCCCGACCGTGCCCTTCAAATTTTGTTACGTCTCAGCAATCCACGAAATATTTAACCAGCATTCAATATCTCTGAAACTATTCCCGATATCACCCTGGAATTTTTTACGGTGATAAAGGGAAGTACTAGAAGTTCACCTATGTGACTTTTGAAAAACTGGTAACTACAAAACCAACATGGTGGCCACGCGAATTTGCGACTTTTAAATAGACGTTTCACGCGATTTGACCAACCAAACGCAATAAAACTTGGTACAGTATATGTTTATACACATTATTTGCAATGCACCGACATCTAACTTCGTTCAATTGTTTACATAACCACAAGATGGCGGATGTGCGAAATATTTCACCGGCATTCTATATCTCTGAAACTATTAGCGGTATCACCCTGACATTTTGTGCGGAGATCAAGGGCACTACTGGAAGTTAATCTATAAGACTTTCAAAACCGGTCAACTACAAAACGAACATGGCGGCCAAGAGAATTTGAAAATTTTAAATAGACCTTTCTGGCGATTTAATGTTCCAAACGCAATGAAATCTGGTACTGGAAATGTTTATACACATTGTAATGCACTGGTATGTAATTTAGATCAATTGTTTACATAACCTCAAGATGGCGGCTGTGCGAATTTAAAAATTAAGTTTTTATTTCTTGTGTCGTAATCATGCGATAGAAGTGAAAGTTTGAATAATGAACCTACGCAATAATTTTCCTTTAATGGTTCATGACTCTATCGCCTAAACATTTATTAAATAATTTAGATAACATTTTTGAAATATTATTGAACCTCACCCTTTTTATAAATGTAATTATTACTTGTTGAAAATTATTAGAAACGCTTAGAAAATTATTGTTTTACCTTTATCGCACAAACTTGCAACTTCATTTTTTGTTTCTATTTATAAATATTATGTAATTAAATTTGCTGATGCAGGTCATAATGTGCCCGAAACCGGTACATTGGAAAACATAAATAATAATTTTATTGACTAAAGCTATATTTTTTTATTGTTTATTTAACTTTAGTCTGCCATTTGACCTGTTCTGGTGCTCAAACATGGTCTCTAACGAAAAAACAAAAAAGGCAGATTTTTACTATCGTATTGGCAGCCATTTTAGGGGCTGATGACTTCGCTGTTCCATCCCTTAAAACAACTAACTAACTAACTAACTAACTAACTAACTAACTAACTAACTAACCAAGCTAACTACCTAACTCAGTGTTCAAAAAGATGTTATATTGTCTTTCACGGCCAGTGAATTAAAACTCAAGAATTTTCCTAGGTTTATGCCGTGTCTTGTGTGGGGTTTCGCCTAGGAACACCAAGCTGGCTCATCAGCGCGCTCTTGATATCCGTGCCCGGTCCTCCACAAGAGTAGCAAACTGTGCACTACCTGCCATTTTATGAAGCGCACCTGCGCCTCTTTACTGCTAGAGCTGAAAGCTCAAGCAGCCTTAACCTTCCCATGAAGGCCTCCAAAAATATGGTATATAGGCAAGGACACTAAGAGCCCGCTGATGAGCCAGCTTGGTGATCCTAGGCGAAACCCCACACAAAAATGGCATAAACCTAGAAAAATTGCTGAGTTTTTAATTCAATGGCCGTGAAAGCCAATATACCATCATTTTGGAAGCCTTCATAGGGAGATTATGGCTAACTCTTAGCTCTCGCAGTAGAGAGGTGCAGGTGCGCTTCATATAAATGGAGGTAGTGCGTAGTTCGCTACTCCTGTGGAGGTCCGAGGACGGATACTAAGAGCCCGCTAATGAGCCAATTGGGTGTTCCTAGGTGAAACCCCACATAAGACACGGCATACACGTAGAAAAATTGCTGTAATAATCGAAATTTAATTAAAGAATTATACAGCACTATGAACCACCACCACCGCCACCACCACCACCACCGCCACCGCCACCACCACCGCCACCGCCACCGCCACCGCCGCCGCCGCCGCCACCACCGCCACCGCCGCCGCCGCCGCCGCCGCCACCGCCACCGCCACCGCCACCGCCACCACCACCACCACCACCACCATGTTTCTCATGGAAAAATGGCCGGCTCGCAGTGAAAATTTTCTAAAGCCAGTGGCATCTAAGCTACGATGGTTCCAAGAGTGCGAGGAAGCTCTGAGAGAGATGGGTATTGAGTAAGATAAAATCATTGATAGGGATGATTTCAGAAGGATTTTGAAAAGCTATCAGGATTTTATGGTGGAGCCAGAACCCAGAAAACGGATAAGGCCGTTACCAGAGCAGCGGGAGATCGATGTACTCAAGAGATACTGGCAAGATGTCAAAGCCGGTAGGCGAAGAAGATAAAGACACTGGAAATGAGATTGGTTGTTAACATGCAGTCCACAGAGGCTAAATTCGAATGACAAAAGACTGACTGCGTGGCGTAGCGGTAACGTCTGTGCCTGCTGTTCCTAAGGGCATGGGATCGAATCCTGATGCAGTCAGTGCTTACATGCGAGGGAGCCGTGTGAGTAGATTTACTGGCCTTAAAAGATACACTTCGGGGCAAAATACCGGCACTCCAGCGTCTCTAAAAGCCGGGCTCGTTAAAAGGGACGTAAAACCAATAACATTATTTTTATTATAAAAGGAACCTAACACCAATATCATTATTACGAATAAAAAATAGAAAAAAAATATTATAATAATTACCAAGATTTTCGACCACTTCCATAATAAAAGAAACAAAACCTCTTTGGTTTAAGGAAACTGAGAAAGACCTCGTGGAACTCCAAATTACAGACACCATGCTCATGGAAAAAACAGCTAAAACCGTCACCAAGGATAAGAAGCAACGGTTACAAGTGAAACTCAAACAAAAGCGTACGATCCACATCTCTGCCGAAGAAAGGGAAGCAAGATCTCAAAGGATGAGGCAATACTGGGCTAAAAGGAAAGCTCAAAACAATAAAAAGTGATTGATTTCATGTACCCCAAAGTTGGGTGAAACAAATAAAGAAGAATAATTACCAAGAGTACTTTTTTTTCCGGAAATTACGGCTAAATTGTAATTATTTCTTCACTGTAATAAAACAAACAACATCACAGCCCAAGTGCACAAGAACATACGATTCATAGACACTGCTGTAGCAAACTCCCACAACATCAGAACTAAGGTTGGTTGGCTCCTCAGTTTAGGGGCTGTGACAACGCGGTCATGTCGCCCCGTGTACTTTGGGTGTGTGTAGAATCTGGCTGATAACAGGTGTTAATTGTGATGGCTGTATTAGTGTGTGTTATCTGTTTTTAATTCAAGTAAGGACTGCACACATTCGATTTTCAAGTAGTTCCAACTTTTGCTACCGAACGTCACCGTCAACGACTACTAGTCCTGAACTTTGTTACTAGATGCCACCGCGGTCGGCTCCTGGCGACGAACATTGGAACCGAAGAGCGTTAGTCAAGTATAACCTATAATTTAGCTTCACGCAAGTGTAATTAGTGGAAGGTTCTTTATCATGCCATAAATCTATGACACGGGACCGCCGGCTTTACTTCCCCTCCGAATGAAGGCATACTGAGCGATTTTTAACGCTCTTAAAATATCCGACGACTTCGGCCCGGTTTGAACCCGCGACCTTGGGCATAGAAGCTCAGCATGTTACCAACTACGCCACCGAAGCCGCCATCAGAACTAAGACCTACGAAAAATGCAGCAAGTATATAGACTTGGCAGCAGAAATAAAACGCCTTTGGAAACAGCAAACAGTCACTATCATCCCAGTCATAATCTCAGCCACGGGAGTCACACCAAGGGGAAAATATGTGATGTATAATGACTTGTGTAATATAACTTCTTCTTTGTAACAAAACAAGTTAGTTTTAGAAATATTATCACGTACAAAATTTACATTCTACGATTATTCTTCCTCTGACACCCAACGTCAAGTAAGGCATTCTGTTTGACAATCAAATAGTGAGTAGATAATAATATTTTGTCGTGGGACACGAACAAGAAATAACGCCATCTATCTCAATAAATCACCCTCAGGACTAATTTAAATGTCATTGGGCCCTATAAGTCACGAAGCATACATAATGCGACATCAATAACACTTTGTAGGTCTATTTATCTTGAGTCTCGCGCATTTCGCACCAGCCAATACTCAGTATTGTGAACGAGAAAATATCTTTAGTCCAGCATTGATTTTTTTATAACCGCATAAATGACAAATGTAGGCTTTCTAGACCAGCTATTAAGTCGTTTATTGTACATATAGTACAAGTCATTTGGGTGCAAGGTAGGGAATTTAAATATCTGACGCCTTTGGGATTCGAATCAGTGCTTCCAATTTAGCGAGCGAGAACACGCACATGACAACCAATTTTATCAAGAAACAAGGAATGATAATACCATTCAGTACGTCTAATACACTTGGTAAACACTTGCATAATGGTAACATCAATAAGCAGGACGCGTATTCGAATTAAGGGGTATACTTAATATTGTGCCTAGAAACAGGGTGTCAAGTGAATTACGTAGGACAAAATGGAAGGAGGCTAGACAATCGTTATAAAGAACACAGAAATGCCATTAAACACAGAAAACACTCAACAGTATCCAAACATATGTAATATAAACTTCGCTAATATAGAAACACATTTAAACATTTTGCACCACGTGACAAAAGGCAGAGTATTTGGCATAAAAGAAGTCATAGAAGTCTAATTAGCTAAGGGAAAAAAAAGAAGATACGAGCCTTACAGTAGTCGCATATGACGTGTAACATCTGACATGTTATCCTACTCGTATACTACACAGCTTGGACATTCTTAAAATTCCTTCTACTTCAGATTCCGCCATGGTCCGTATTGACACGAGATTTTAACCAATATAGTACAATATCATCATCATCATCATCATCATTTCCCCTTATCCAGCTCCTGCCTGGTCGGGGTATTTATGGCACTTCTCCACTTTCCTCTTTCCTTCCACAATTCTTCTTCCACGATCTTGTCCCAGTCCAGATTTCTTTTTCTCACGCTGTTCTTCACTGAATCAATCCACCTTGTTCTAGGTCTTCCCCTTGCTCTCTTACCCTTGCACTTCGCCTCCAGCATCTGTCTTGGTATTCTATTTTCCTCCATCCTCTTTACATGTCCAAACCACCTTAGTTTATTCTTCTCAATTCTCTCATTTAGTTTTCCCATCCCAACTTCCTTCCTAACATCTTCATTCCTCACTCTGTCTTTCCTTGTCTTACCTATCATACTTCTTAGGAATTTCATTTCACTGGCTTGGATTCTACTCTCTTGCCTGCTCATCAGGGTCCAAGTCTCAGCTGCATACGTTAATATGGGTACATAGTACATTTTATACATTACCTCCTTGCTTTTCGTTGGTACTTCCTTATCCCAAACAAGTTTTCTTACACTTTGATAGAATGCATTGCTCTGCTGTACCCTCCTGCCAATCTCCATGTCCAACCTACCAGTTTGCATCAATTCACTTCCTAGGTATTTGAACGTGTCCACAATTTCCAAACTCTGACTTCCAATTTTCACAATGCCCTTTCCTTGTCTTTCCCCTCTTGTCATCACCATGGTCTTGCTTTTCTCTATACTGATTTTCAGGCCATACTTCTGAATATTTTCGTTCAGTGCATCTAGTTGTTTTTGCACTTCTTCCGTGTTCTTTCCCCAGACCACAATATCGTCTGCAAATAATAGTAACTTCATTTCTTTATGTCCATATGCTTCCTTTGTTTCCTTTACAATTTCATCCATTACCATTATGAATAAAAGAGGTGACAGCACACTCCCCTGTCTTAGTCCAGTCTTGTTCCTAAACCAATCTGTCTTTCCAACAGGGGTCAGAACCCTGCTAACACAGTTGTTGTACATTGCTTGCACCATTTCCAACATTTCTCTTCCCAGTCTCTTCTTAACCATGGTTTCCCATACCTTCTCTCTGGGGACACTATCATATGCCTTTTCTAGATCTATGAAAGTCATGATCAAATCCTCTCCATATTCCCAGTTCTTTTCCATCACCTGCCTCAAGCTAAAGATTGGGTCCACTGTGGATCTTCCACTCCTGAAGCCATACTGTTCCTCTTGCAACTCTCCTTCCACCTTTCTTCTCATTCTTCTTTCTAATATCCTTTCCAGTATTTTTACTATCTGTGATATGAGGGTGATCCCTCTATAGTTATCACACACTTTCTTGTCCCCTTTCTTAAACACTGGTATTATTAGCCCTTTCACCCAGTCTTCTGGTACACATTTCCGTTTCCACACACAATTGAACAGTCGATACAGCCATTGCATACCAACAGGTCCAGCAGCCTTTATCATTTCTACACTGATCTCATCCACCCCTGTTGCTTTTCCCATCTTCATCTTCTGTACTGCTAATTCTACCTCCAGCATTGTTATATCATCTTCTGTTATAGAGTCGTCAGGCTGTGTCACTTCGATCTCACCAGTACAATTGCTCACGTTCAATAGCTTATCGAAATACTCCTTCCATCGTCCCTTTATCTCTTCCGGGTGTGTTAACAACTCTCCATCTTCCTTTTTCACCAGCTTTGTAGTAACCCTTTCTTTCCTCTTACTTCTTAGAAGCCCATACAGCATCCTTTTACTGCCACTTACATCTGTTTCCATTCTTCGTGTAAATTCTTCCCAACTTTTCTTCTTTTCTTCTCCTACCACTTTCTTACACCTCCGTTTGCTGTCGTGATACTTCCTTTTGCTTTCTTCTGTTTGATATCGGTTCCATTCTTTCCATGCAGACTTCTTTTCTTTCACTGCTTTCCTCACTTCCTCATTCCACCACGGTGTCTCCTTCTCTTTCACTCTTGTTGACGTCCTACCACAAGCACTCTCTGCTGCACCAGCAAATGCCTTTTTAAAGTGGGACCATTCCTCTTCTACATTTTCCACTTCAGTAACTGGGATTTGTTGCTTCAATCTCTCCAGAAAATCTTCCTGTACAGCTTTGTCTTTCAATTTCCATACTTTTATTTTACTTTCTCTGATCTCCTTTAGGTTTTCCAATTTTCCCCATCTAAATTTTGCCACCACAGTTCTATGGTCCCCATCAAATGCTTCTCCTGGTAAAGCTGTCACATCCATCAGCTTTCTGCGATTTGTCCTTTCCACCAGGAAGTAGTCAATTACTGATTTTGTTCTTCTATCACCCCACCCATATCTCGTAATTTTCCTGCTGTTTTTCTTCCGAAACCATGAATTACCCACTATCAGTCCATTCCTTTCACAAAAGTTTACAAGTTCCTCTCCTTCCCGGTTCTTTTTCCCATATCCATATGGTCCAACGACTTCTTCCTTTCCTTGTCTCTCATTTCCGACTTGTGCATTCATATCTCCCATGATCACCACTTCTACATCTGAGATTACTCTTTCTACATCCTCCAGGAATACTTCAATATCTTCTTCTCTGTTTCCAGTCTGTGGTGCATACACTTGTATGAAGTCCATCACGTCATTCTTCATCTTCATTCTAATTTTGATTATTCTGTCACTCACACACTCGACCACTTCAACATACTCCTCCAGTTGTTTCGAGGTTATCAGTCCCACGCCATTTTTTGCCTCTTGGCCACCACTCCAGTATAATGTATATCCTTTCCTCAAATTCTTCCTTCCTTTACCTTTGCATTTCACTTCACTCAGCCCCATCATTCCAACCTTCTCCCTCTCCATGAAGTCTACCACCTCCTCCACCTTGCCTGTCAGGGTCATGACATTCATGATTCCCACTTTCATTTCGGTTACTGGTCGCCCATTTCTCACAGTTCCCCCAGTACCAAAGGAACTGCGCGTCGCCTGCAGGGTACGCCCTAAACTTTTCCGAATCATTGGAAGTGCCATTTCCATTTTAGGCTATTATTACGATGGGGTCGCCACTCCCAAAGGCATTTTATGAAGCTACTGCCAGCTATTATTCAGGCCGCCCCTAACATGGAGAACAGACGCCCTTGCAGCCGCCCCTAACATGGGAAACAGACGCTGCCGATTGATGCTGTACTCATACTATTCCCCGAGTACTGGGTTGCCTCTTCCGCAATCTCCACCGTTCCGAAGTCCATCTTCTCCGCTGCAGATTCCGTTGAGGTCTTCGCACGTAACCCTGTGCACGGGGCCTATGTTATACCCCATAGGACTGGGTCCTCACCAGAACTTAGCCGGTACTGTAGTTCCATGGTATATTACAGTACCGTTGCCCACCCCCGCGACATGGACGCGCCTGGCAAGAATTATCCATGTAGCCAATTAGGATTGACTCATGGACCGGGTTAAGGAGCTGTCTAAATCCAGCCTCCAAGGCCAATATAGTACAATATATTTCCGTCAATTGACGGAAATATATTGTACTATATTGGTTTATACATTCTTAAAATGTTAATTTACACTCCATTTTCATACTGGTACTATGATGAATGTATAGATTGAATTGGAGATATGCTACTGACACATTTGTGGCACAGCGGTAAAGCTGTTAGTCTCTCACCAAGGTAGACCGGGTTTGATTCCCGGTCAATACATGTGAGATTTTCGAATTGAAATCCCATGTCCTGTGGTTCGCATTGCACGTACAAGGGAGGTACCGTGGATCATGATCGTGAGATTAACGGACACGCAAAACTACAGGCTTCCTTCCTTCCTTTTACATTAATAATTCATAATAAAAAAGTGACACACAACGTCGACGGTACTCTCAAATACTGTGGGCACATTCCTCAGTAACTATAACATTCATTATTCTCAAGGCTCTCATACAGTTCGTCGTAAACGATCAAAACATGGCTTTCTACAATCATGAAATGACCTAGTCTCACATATGATGAAAATACAGCTTTTATTCCAGTCATATAACAACATTCTGTAATGCATTTAATATTTGACTACTCACCCACAGCTTGACAATAATGCCGCTTACTTAAATGTCATTTGTCGTCTTTGTCCTACCCCATGTGATATTCAACCTTGAACGTGAAGCTTCATAAACTGCTCAATGATAAATGAACGTCGGTGAAACATTTGCCACTGTGCTCGTCAAACCAGTGCCTGCTAAATGCACTGCCTACTGTATTGCCATAACATTCTCGCGCTACAGAGCACACACTGCCTTGTTTCCAATACACACATTTTCAATTGTACATACAGCTGGCAGTGCGTCTTCACTTCCGTCCGATCCACTTCCGTTCGATTCACTTCCGCCCGATTCACTTCCGTCCCATTTTTTCTGGCAGTGCGTCTTCACTTCCGTCCGATCCACTTCCGTCCGATCCACTTCCGTTCGATCCACTTCCGCCCGATTCACTTCCGTCCCCAATTTTCAAAATCACTCCCACTAAACTATCCAGCAACCGAGCGGAAAGATGTAACACATCAATAACCCATCCAACTCATTCTCTCCTATTCTCATTGTTACGCAATGGAATAGACATAAAATATTTCTAATAACACCCGGGAAGTGACATCGTGATGGGAATGAGACAACAGTATAAGTAAGATACGTTGAGAACAATCAATGTTAAGGGAAAATAGGTTAGTTGGAAAATATGTACAAGCACTAAATTCTCAATAAACCAAGGCCTAAGCAAGGCAGTAGCCTACTATAGAGTCCAAAATCACGTTCATACTCTCTGTGTGACTTACAGGAGTGGTCACTTAAGCTGTGGTAAACGATATAGACCTAGTAGTTGAGGATATCATAGAACCAATAGCATACACTAATATTTAGGCAAGTCATAGCCATCTGCGGTAATCAGCCACATTAGACATGCATCTTAGTAATTTGGTTTCCACGGAGCACGAACAGATAGCGCCAGGAGTGCTATTTGGTTTGACGGTCGCATGCGCCACGGACATCGAATCAATGCTGCCGTAAGGTTTTGCAGCAATCAGATTATTGTTTAAGTAGCTGTACCAAGATGTTTTGCATGTCCTAACAAAGTAACTAGCACTAACAACTGAAACGCAATAGCTCTGGGTGCTATAAAGTTAACGGAACATAATTGAAAATTAGACACGTTATAGGAGCTTATAGAGATAAATAATTGTATATGTTGTTGTATAGGCTATACGTGTTATATACATATCGGGAAAACCTTAACAATGTACAAGGCCTTAAGTGAACAGGATCTGATGGTGATCGTCTGTCGAACGAAATAAGTCATCCATTAAACCCCCCTTTCTTACTCAAGAAATGTATGTCTGTCTGTTAGGTAGTCAGCCCGGAGGATGGTTGGATCCTCCAAAAAGTGCCACTATTGGTTATGTGGGTTGAAACCCACAAAAACCGAAGGGAGCACTATAATGATGCGTACTAAGCAAGGTGAGGCGTGAAGTAGTTTGTCATTGCTTTCCTCACTGAGTCGATACAGCAGTACCAGCCCTACGAGTAGAACCTTTCACAGCATCCACAGACACTAGTTGTGCCCTGAAGGTCATTACTTAGCACCACTCATACCTCAGTAGCTTCCATATAATCACAGCCATGAATGAGACTGAGATATCGGTGAAAAGCCACATTTTACTCTAGCCTGTGCCAACAGACAAATACAAAAATACTGCATCCATCAATAGCTGGTAAACAGGCGTAAGAGATGTATAAAAATGTATAATTAATCCATACATTGTTTCCAGGTTAGTTGGTGGCAGTTTATAAGTGTTATTCCCGACACAATTTAATTGGACACATTAACGTGTTGACCGATTGAAAAGCAATTATTTTACTAGATTGCGAAAGCAACACTAAAAATAGCTTCTAATATTTCGAATACCATTTATTCGCGTTTATTCTCTGAATAGTCCATATAAATGAAACTCACACTTTTACAGACCTTTAGATAAAGGCCCTTGGCCACTTATCGGTCATTTCAAAAGCGCTCGCTTTGCAATAAGTTATCTGTGAAAATCTAAACGTCTCTCTCTCTCTTTTCAGGTATGTGTTCTGCAACACTGACGATCTTATCTCATTGGGTAAGTACGAGGCAAATGCGTGGCGCAGTGGTAACGTTCTCACCCCCTGCTGTGCCCAAGGTTGCATGATCGAATCCTGGTGCAGTCAGTTGGCATTTGGGAGTGCGAAAAAGTGAGTGAGTGTTGCCAATAGATTTACTGGCACGTTAAAGACACCGGGGCCCGTAAAAGCCACATTAGTTAAATGGGACGTAAAACCAATTTTATTATTATTATTATTATTTTTCGTTGTTTGAGTCATCATTCTTTTGACTGCTTTGGTGCAGATGTAGGGTGTGGTAGCTACGTAGAGATGAAACGATTAGTTCAGGACAGGGAGGTATGGATAGCTGCATCAAACAAGTCAAAAGACTGAGGACTTAAATAACAACAATTTTGTATTTTGAACGATTCAGTTATTGTATTTTGAATTTGAATCGAAAATACATTTTGTAAGTATTTTGCCCAACTCTGCAGTATCTTTTGTGCCCTGGGACATGAAATAATGCCTGGAGAGAGCATGGTAAACCCCCGGAATAATTATTACACTCAGGATGGCCGTTGTCAGTACCGAGAATTGAAGTTTCGATCTCCGGACTTCCAGCACCGTCTTACTGTCGTGGTGCGTGACTTGACGCGCAGGACTACGATGTGGGGTTGTCTGGAATCGCTCCACCATGCATAAGACAATAATCACCGCATCGGACACCCCTGTTCTACATTCAGACGTCAAGTGATTCCGAATAAATGATTGACTACTGGCTGGAAGCAGTGTCCTGTAATTTTCACGTTATAATGACACGTCCCCCCCCCCCCTTCAAACAGCACGCATAACGTGGCGTCAATAAAGCAGTGGGAAGACTGTGTCATCATTTCATAACACATCACAGCTGCACATACAGTACTGTGTCATGCCCATTATTTGAATTCGGTTGCCTTGGTTACTCACCGGAGTCGTCGTAGCGCGAAAACAAATTAGAATAACATTCAGCTCATTAGCAATCAGTGTAGCCAACCCTAGGGACTTTTGCCTGTGTTCATCACTACTGTATGTGGGAACGTAGAGACGGATTCACGAATGCAGGGTGAAGTTGAACAATTTGTCAAGTACAAAATATCGAAATTAGAAACTGGTATTACACATATTGGGTTTATTTTAGGTGGTTATTTATTTAATTTATTTAATTTTACTTTATTTTATTTTATTTTATTAATTTTACTGATTTAAACTATTTAATGATTAATTTAATTTATTTCATTTATTTGTTTATTTATTTATTTATTTATTTATTTATTTATTTTGTTTTGTTATTTTATTTACCGGTATATAAACTAATGATTAGTCTAAGGTATTTTTTTAATATTAATTTGATTTAATAGATTTACTTTTAATTTTATTTATTTTTAAAATAATTTTTGCGTATCTATTTTATTTATTTAATCGAATAGCCCTTAATAGAGCACGTTAAATCAATACATCAAGTTTTGCTGTATGATTTCTTCGTGGTCACCCAAAATTGCTTCATTCATTCAGATTGTTGTCGCCGGAGCTCCTCAATGTTGTGTGGCTGTATGCATGTGAGATTTTCGAAGTGAAATGCCATGTCCTGTGGTTCGGATTCCACGTAAAAAGGAGGTCCCGTGGCTCATGATCTCTAGATTAACGGTCACGTTAAACTACAAGCTTCCTTCCTTGTGTGGCTGTTTCCTGCTTCTCTCTAGTTCCGCCTTGATGGTGACTGTTTTAATTTTGTTCCGAAAGAGTTGTCTATTAGGTATGTCTTCAATTTGTATATTGGCCTCTTTAAGGTCATTCAAGGTCTGTTGAAACCAAGCTGGCTGTATCTTAAGTTTAATAATTTTATTCTTTGTCAATCTATCATCGTTCATTCTTTGTAAATGTCCAAAAAAGGATAATCTTCTTCGCATGGTATGTAGCATGTTTTCTACATGCTCATAATTTTCAACATTTGGTCTAGGACTGTTGTAATCTGCTCCTACTTTTCTAGGGCCAAGTATACTTCTAATTATTTTCCTTTCCATGACCATGATTTTGTTAATTTCGCCTTTATTCATTAATTTGAGCGTTTCAGATCCATATTTAAATTAATTTATTATTTTAAATTTTATTTAATCAATTAATTTTTTCATTTATTTTTATTTTTTATTTTTTAATTCTTTCATTTTGTTTACGACCATTAGAGACCACGTTAAACAACTGTTACACATTCATAGAAGCCTTCTTTCCAGCCCAGTATCGTTACATACTTACCCTGGCAGCCTGTCTCCTTTCCACCGACCATCCGCTGTTCACCTTACCTTTATTTAGTTTAATTTACTTTTTTTAATTTAACATGATCATTTAATTAATTAAATAATTAATTAAATTATTATTTATTTTCTATTTATTTATTTATTTATTTATTTGTGTATTGATTTTTAATTATTTTCTTTATTTATTTTCTTATTTATTTGCTTGTTAGTTTATTTATTTATTTATTTAATTAATTGTAAACTCGGCTATTACAGGCTTATTTCTTACTGAGCAAAACTAGTATTGGTGACATCTTTTTTCTAAAATCCTCCACTATAAACTAGTAAATTTGATTGATAATACCTATTGAGTAATAAACAGGTTGAAAGTTCCGCCTGATCAATACTTTTTTTAAATTAAATATGATCACTATGTGGTCATTGGTGGGACATGTTTCGAGGCCTAATTATTAGTTTTGGCCCCTTCATCAGCCGATATGAATGAATACGACACAAGATAATTGTTTACCGTAACAGTAAGAAGTCCCTTATCACTAAATGTTATATGGTGGAACATAAAGATAGATTGAAAAATTGAACGCCTAAAGCAGGCTGTTCCAGCCGAGCAGCTCTCTCGTGAGCAGCGGAGTACTCGCCGCCTTCCATGAGTAAACCTGCAACATGCAATACAGCTCTGCTGTGGGGGGCTGCCGTCACTTCCGGGTGGATACATCATGACTGGCATCAAGTGCATGAACTTGTGTTATTTATGACCTTCGCCCAGTGACGTATTGGCTCTCACCCCCAGTCCCTCTCCAACCATGCTCCGAGCATTACTGCTGAGTACTCGCGTGTACGCATACTCAAACTCATGGATTTGGAACAGCCTGGCCTAAAGTAAAACAAAATTATGTAAAAAGTCTTATAAACTAGGAACACTTTCAATAGAGTTCGTTTAAATCTACAGAAGTGTTCATCGACGAGACAATTTATGATAATGAACACACGCTTAACTGTGGTCTACAGATGTTAATGAAACATATAAGGTGCGTTCAGAAAGTAACGAGCCGGAGGCATAATTACAGAAACCAGTACCTGTATGTTAGAAGTATTGGCCCTGGCTGTTGAGGCACTTGTCCCACTGTGACACGAGGCGGTGAATGGCTGTCTCTTAAAATTCCCTGGGCTGCGATGTGAACTAGTTCCGCACGTACAATTGGACGTCGGCGTCCGAGGTGAATCGTTGGCCCCGCAAAGCCCTTTTCATGGGACCAAACATGGCGTAATCACAGGGAGAGAGGATTGGACTGTATGGAGGGTGGCCGAGAACCTCCTATTGGGCACACACTTTGCGCAAGTGCAGTCGTTCCTTCATGATGGTGTGCACACTTCCGACGCTCAATCCGACCACGGCGGCTATGGCGTTCACTGTCAATCGGCGGTCCTGGGTAATGAGGGCATCAACCAGCTGGGCGTTGTCATCGATAATGCAGGGTGGTGCCCCAGACCGGGCATCAACGGCTAACGACACCCGTCCTTCCCTGAAGCGCTTGTGCCACGCCTTGACCCTTGCAAGGGACATGCAGTGTTCGCCGTACACTTGTGACATTCGGCGATCAATGTCCGTTCCCCCTACTCCTTCTGCTGTCAGAAACCGAACAACACCTCTTTGGTCTTCGTTTAACGCATCCATGTCACTGTTTGCAATGCGACTGGCAGCGTTGGACGATTGATGCATGCTGCTGCTCGCTTTGTATCGTCATGTGACGCGCATGCGTGCCCTCTAGCGACGGGCTGTGACCTTCCACGCTCTGGTCGGAACCACACCTCGTTACACACGCCACGATTAGTAGTAGTCACCGGTTTGCGCATTCCAGCCTCCGGCTCGTTACTTTTTGAACGCACCTTTTAAAATGTATTGATTCAGTACGGTAGCAACAGTTGAGAATACTATGAAACATGTTGTTGGAATCCAGCAGTAATGATGGAACTATTTAATACTTCAATACTTCACCAGTAATATAGAAATATAAAAACAATGAAGTCACTGCGCTGAAATAATATCCTGCCAATAGAATGCTTATGAAGTGTATAATTTCAACATATGTAGTGGTAGAGATTGGCCTCTAGTCCGTATGAGGTTAAATTGTATGCTTATGTCGACTCTGATTCGTCTTTCTTATATTTCTACATTACTGGTGAAGTATTAACCACCTGCTTATTCGTTCTCATTTAAGTTCCTATAATTATTGAGATATCTACGAATAATTGTTTTCTCCTGACCTCCTTGCATTTACTAATCCGGTTACCCCATACCATGCAGTTCCAATGTATAACTCACGTTCATAAAAAAGTTGGCTCATGACCTTCTTGCAATGACCGATTCAATTTCGATTTACTATAGTTCTGTTGGTCTTAGCCAACTTGGCTGGGCCCACGAGCTGCAAGGAGACTGAATAGTGGAGACTTGCCTTATCCCAAAGTTGCACGCCGAGATGTCACTACCGAGCAATCTAGGTGACCAACTTGGCTACTTTGTCGTCAGATCTAGCGATTTCGAACTCAATTTGGCGGCAAGATTTTACATTTTACTACACGCCCTTCTCTGGAATTTTTTGGTATGGGTATTAAGGTGACAAATCTGGAGTTTCTTGCATATTCCATAGATTACGATAGTATTGTAATTGGATGGGATGCAAGAAATATCTACGCCAGAGAGGCCAATATGGGTTGACATCGGCATGGGGAAACCCTTTCTGCTGTCTAGCGTAACGTAATTCATTGGTTTTAACACCCTAGCTCCAGGGTAATTACCTCCTTGAGTTGCGTGGAACCATATTCGGTGTCTCCACGTGTAAAGATTGGAAAGAACTTCCCCAATGTCTGTGTGTCTGTGACTAAGGGGTTTTGTTTCTTGTATGCGTTTACGCAGAGGCCAGCGCCGGGATTCCCTTGGTTTTGGTAATGTTTGCCTGAGTGTTTCTTTAAAAAATTCGCACCTTTTTTTTTCCGCATTTTTTGAGTAAATTATAGCATTTTGTTTACCCTTTTAACCGAAATTTTACACCTTATATTCATAGCTCTAGTTATCAGACAAGTTCAACACTTACCCAACTTCACGGGGTTGATGTCCAAGATGTCTCACGCCCTAAAGTGAATTAACAACAACAATATCAACAACAACAACAACGAGTCAACTCGACATTATATCCTTTTCTTCTGTCTACCTTCCTCTTTTCCTTTCCTGTCTGCCTTTCGTAGCTTTCCTTCCATCCAAGTCCCTCAATTCTCATTCTTTGAGGGTTGAGGGCATTTCGTTTTGTCTTTTATTTACCTTTTATTTTCTGTTTTTTTTTGGTAAGTCTGCAGTTAGTTTTCAGTCTGTAAGTTAGTTAATTTTAAGTGTGTGGTTTTAAGTCTGCGGTTAATGTTTAGTTATACTATGTAGTATCCATTACATTTTTTCATCTTCACTATCTACCCAAACAATGACGGGCCGATAACCTAGATATTAGGCCCCTTAAAACAACAATTATCAGCATCATCATTTATTGATATGAAATTCGTCATGTTTCATATAATTTGTCCGAATTGACATATAACTTAAAATATTTCCTAGTCAATAGGTAAGTAAATGATAATCCACCCTAAAGTGAACAATGTACTGAAACCAATTATAATGGAATCCCCGTTTTGGTTAACTTGTAACCTTCTTCAGCTATTAAAAATAAAAATATTAAACATTGACATTCTATGCAAAAGGAGATGAAGACTAGAAATAAAATATTCACTATAATTTCTTTTCTCAGTAATGGTAGACTAATCTTCAAATATTAAAAATTCTGTTAAAATATTGTTAATTATAATCGAAAATACTGTCTAATTAGAATAAATCGTTAAAATATGGAAAAATCTAATGTAAATTTTCTTTAAAAATCAGATGTGATTGAATTATTATTGAAATTTAAGAATTAATATAAAAATATATTGCTGATTTTTTTTAGGTTCTAAAATATAGAAATCTGCCTCTATGGAGTAGGAAACTGTATTGGAAAGATGTTCCTATGTCTTCAAAATGTAATAATCGTCAAACAAATTGGTCGTTAATTTTGATGAATTGTACCTTCTTTGGAAATAGGTCAAATTGATGTGGCTGTGGATGTAGACTATTATTGAAATGTCCCCTTTAATAAAATGGTTGTTTTGATATTGATGATTTGTACCTTATTTTTAGAATCAAAATTATGTGGCTGTTGATGTGTAAATGTTTCTGAAACGTCTTCTGTGTTTTTAAAGATTTTCCTGCTTGTATTTTACGTATATTTATCTGAATGTTCATTATTAAACATCATCATCATCATCATCATCATCATCATCTCCTTTGCTGGATACTGCTTAGGGAGTATCTTTAATGCGGTGTACTGTTTTATTAGTCTTAAATTATTGTCAAATGGTTGTCATCTGTGTGGAAATGTGATTATGAATTATTGGTGAAGTTCATGGAGTAAATATTACTACAGGAAGGTGTGTCCGGTCACATAGTCCTAAACAGATTTCCGAAGATTTCTTTGTGCGTAAAGCCTCTAAATATGAGTTAGCAGTAACAACTGATCGTATCCACCAATAAAGCCTTGTATGGCGGTCGCATCTATGCTGCCTTCATATGAGTTATGAAAGTAATGTTTGCGTGAGTAAGTTGAATTCACTTCTATTCCCATCACTGAAAAAAATAAATTGCATGAACTCGGTCTATCTGTGTTTGTGTGTGTGTACGCGCTGGGAGCCGTGAAGCTTGATTACAAATACCCTAGCAAGGCAATCTATCAGAAAACCAATATTAATAACAGATTCCAGTCCGACTACTGTCTGGGCGAATACACCTACCTGCAGTCGGTAATTTAATCAACTTTAATTATCAGCGAGATGCTACAAGTGTATAACAATATTACTCTGCTATCGCAGAAATTGGAGCTTAATATACTGTATATACAGTGGTGCGTATCAAAAAGAATATATCTATTCTATTGCGTTCCCTGTTCGGGTTTTGTTTTGCAGACACTTTTGTTTTTTGTTAAAAGTGAAATGGATCCAATATATAGGTAGAAGGCCTCAGGGTTACGTAGCAAATTGTTTTTTTTATATTTTTTATTATTTTTATATTGGCCATGCAGCCAGCAGAATACACATATTGTGCCAAATGTCTTCTTTTCACTGGAAGGAAAATTAACACAGTAATCATATTTATAATAATAATATTTAAAAAAATTAATCTCTAAGTACAATGAATTCAATAGCAACATACCCCACGAATCGGTGGAGGATCCAGCCAATTATCTGTGGGATTAATTGTATTACATAATATATTATAAATACATTACATATACAAGTCCTACATATTAGGTAAATTTAAATAATTTAAATAAATTAAAGTAAAGAAAAAAGAAACCATAAAAAATTAACAAAATAGCAATTAAAACTAAGATAAATTTTAAATTAAAAAATAATGTGATGTGTAAGTAACCAATTATATAATTTCTTTTTCGTCATTTATTTATTTATTTATTTATTTATTTATTTTCAGAATCGTTTTACGTATTTTTCTTTATTTTTTCTGAAATTTTATTATATTAATTATATATATATCGATTACATTGTTATTTTTTAAATAGAGTTTTATAGGTGTTACAAAACTTCTATTGAAATTCTATGTAAACATCATATATAGGGGAAACATGATAAAGAAAAAAAAAGTCCGTTAATTTTTCCAAGAGCTACTAGCCATTTAATTTAATTGAGTGCCATATAGGTGTAAAATATATAGATCAGTATTTCTGAAGGTTTGAATTTATAGGTTAAAATAAATTTGTCCTGTAAATTAATAAAAATAATATTACAATGCGTAAAAGAAGAGTTTCCGTTTTCTGTCACATATCAAGACTGCCAGAAACCAGGATATTGAAACAACTGTTTGATTACTTTTTGAAAAATAAGATCAATAATAATTGGTTCAAAGAAGTTCAGGATGATTTGGAAGAATTGGGTATAACTCGGCAACAAATCAAAGACAGAGAAGAGGATTTTGAAGAACAAAAGTATAAGTCTCAAACTAATAACAGTTGAACGTAAACAATATACTATATCGGACACACAAAGGGCTTTCAGGTCGGAGAGGATGAGAAAGTTCTGGGAGGAGAAAAAGAAGATATTTACTCAAATTTATTGATTTAAGTGCTCCAATGTGGGCGTAAAATATGTAAATAAATAAAATAATAGTACATGAAGCCTTTGCGTGGTGATATGGTTTTGTTGAGAAGGAAGAGACATATTATAAATGCAGACCAGATCAGGTTCTCAACAATGACGAAGTCAAGATCTTATGGGATTCCATTATAACAACTGATCGTTCTGTAGAAGCCAACAGGTCAGACCTTGTGATATTCGATAAGGAAGCACACAGGGCTACCATCGTCGATGTTGCTTTTCTACTCGATCAAAACATACTGTACAAGTCACAGTGGCAGAGAAACGGCCCAAATACCAGGTACAGTAAAAACTCGATTAACCGTCATCGTCGGGACCGTGGTCGTGACGGTTGAGCGGATAGACGGATAACAGAAACACTGTATTATTCCTCCAAAACATGACCTCAATCAATTATATTATAGACAGATATCACTCTCGCAGTAATGTAATATATACAAGTGAAAGTCTGTATGTATGTGGATGGGTGGGTGGGTTGGTTCCGTATACAAATCTACGCCGTGCCAACAATCTCAACCAAATTTTGCGTACACATAGTTTAGGACCCAGAAGGAACCGCTGGCTACATGCATTCTCGATAGTCTTTCTCATTCTTCTGATTTCGGCCCTTTTGCACTCAAGCGCAGGCTAATCAAATCATAAAATATACTCATGAAGGAATGTCAAGGCAGATAGTTTCCATGGCAACATAGCTCAAGTCGAGACACGGCCAACTGGATGCCAGATGCGCTCTGCACTACCGGTATAGAATATGAGGATCTTTACTTGAAATCCCGTTAGTTACTCACCTACTCACACAGCACTGTCAACCGAGTTAAGCATAACAAAGACTTGACACTATCTTCTACTCACTCACTCACTCATTCATCACGAAATCTCAGAAACCACCGAACGGATTAAAATGAAATTTGGTATGCTGCTTCCCCAAGGGCCGCAAATGCCCACTAAGACAGGATTTTTTTGTATATTCAGGTTCTAAAGGGGTGTTAAGGGGGTAGACCTGCATTTCATTGAATAGCAATATCTCCCGATTGGTTTCATTGGGGGATGTGATACTCGGCACATAAACTCATCATTAAAAATAAGAAGACACGAGTCTGAGGGTTTTTCGATGTGGCGTATATTATGAGGTGAAGGGGGTGAAAAGTGGGGATTGAAAGATTCCTAACGGAGCGTGTATCTCTTAAACGACATAGGCGAGGAGTTTGAAACTCAGCGGAAAAAAAATCAGCATAAAAAATAAGTAAACATGTGTTTGACCGTTTCATCATAAATCCAATTTAAGGGGCCCATGGGGAGGGGTGACATTCTGGGGGGGGGGACAGGAAAGAAAGTGTCCTAACTGATTATCTGACTCACTCATCAAACTCAGGGGAAAAACTACCTTAAAGTAAGTAAATAGCTGTTCGACATTTTTTTTTCATAAATCAAATTTAAGGGGTTCATGGGGAGGGGTGAAATTCTGAAAAAAGAAAATTGAAAGAAAATGTCCTGACTAACTCACTCACTCACTCTCACACACTCACTCACTCACTCACTCATCATCGCCCAGCCAAAATTATTGAAGTTAGAAACATGACAGTTCGAGGATATGTTCATTGTATGTCAAAACCGTCTACTAAGGGAGGATTTTCGGATATTCAGGTTCTAAAGGAGTCTTAAGGGGGTTAAACCTGCATTTCATTGAATACCAATATCTCCCGATTGGTTTCATTGGGGGATGTGATACACGGCATATAAACTCATCATTAACAAGTAGTTCCGTGAAGAACTATACAGCCTATTTTCATATATCCTGCTCATGTTAATTGCCTCTATCAACATACAAAATTTCACTTTAATTGCTCTAACAGATTCGTAGATATTGAGAACCGTCTAAATATTTCAGATGGTCGCCAGGTTGGATTTTTATTTTTGTACTATTACATTAAGATTATTGTGTGCGTGTCGTATTCAAACTTCAGTCGCATGATTGGAACACAAGAAGTAAAAACGAGATTTTAAAATTACGCACAGCAGCCATTTTGTGATTATGCAAACAATTGAAATAAATTAGATGCCAGTGGATCAACATTTGTATAAGCATTTAACGTGCAACGTTTCACGGCACTCGGATAGTTAATTCGCGAGAAACGTCCATTTAAATATTTATACTTCGCGTCGCCGCCATGTTGGATTTGTGCTCACCAGGTTCCTGAAAGTCCTATAGGTGAACATATGTTCATAGTCTCTATGAACATAAAAAAAATCAGTTTGGTTGCTGTAAAAGATTCATAGATATTGAGAACCGTCTAAATATTTCGGAAGCTCGCCATTTAGGATTGTTATATATATAGGCCATAGAGTTATGTACCATTCAAGGACAATTATTGCCTAGGTTCATTATTCAAAGTTTCACTTCGATCGCATGATTACGACACACGAAATAAAAACTTAATTTTAAAATTTCGCACAACCGCCATCTTCAGGTTATATAAACAATTGAATTAAATTAGATGGCAGTGCATTTCAATCTGCAAAATCATTTACTGTACCACATTTCACTGCGCTCAGAGAGTTAAATCACGAGAAAACTCTATTAAATTATTTCAAATTCGCTTTGTCGCCATGTTCGTTTTGTACTCTACAGGTTTATGAAATATACATAGGTAAACTTGTATCAGTACCCTTTATCACCGTACAAAATTGCAGGGTGATATCTGTAATAGTTTCGGAGATATAGAATGTCTGTGAAATATTTCGCACAGCCGCCATTTTGAGGTTATGTAAACAATTGAACTAAATTAGACTCCAGTGCATTACAATGTGTATAAACATTTGCTGTACCAAGTTTCATTACGTTTGGATAGTTAAATCGCGAGAAAAGTCTATTTAAAAGTCTCAAATTCGCTTGACCGCCATGATGGTTTTGTAGTCACCAGGTTTTTGAAAGTCTCATAGGTGAACTTCTAGTAGTGCCCTTTATCACCATACACAATTTCAGGGCGATATTGGTAATAGTTTCGGAGATATTGAATGCTAGTTAAATATTTCGCACAGCCGCCATGTTGGATTGGTGAGACGTAATAAAATTTGAAGGGCACGGTCGAGGTCGCCGGGAGGAGTGCTATGAACTTTCCGAGTTTCATTGAAATCGCTCCGGGCGTTTAGATTTTATTAGGGGGGACACACACACACACACCACACACACACACACACACACACACACACACACACGCACGCACGCACACACACACGGACAAAAGATGATCTCATAAGCCTATTTTTTCAAAATTGAAAATAGGCTAAAAATAAGCAGACATGTGTCTAAGGGTTTTTCGATGTGGTGTATTATTATGAGGTGAAAGGGGTGAAAGGGGTGAATAGTGGGGGTTGAAGGATTCCTAACGGAGCGTGTAAGCCAATCTCTTAAACGACATAGGCGAGAAATTTGAAACTCAGCGAAAAAAAACAGCTAAATAAATAAGTAAATCGGTGTTCGACCGTTTTTTCATACATTAATTTAAGGGGCCCATGAGGAGGGGTGAAATTCTGGTAAAAATAATTGAAAGAAAATGTCCTGTCTGACTCACTCACTCATCATGCCCAGCGAAAACTATATAAGTTGGAAAAATGAAATTTTGGGAATATGTTCGCTGTATGTCGAAAACCTCAACTAAGGAATGTTTTTTGTTTATTCGGGTTTTAAAGAGATGTTAAGGGGGTAAACGTGCATTTCATTGAATAACGATATCTCATAAGTTGTTTCTTTGGGGATGTGATATTCGGTATATAAACTAATCATTAAAAATAATCAGACATATATCTAAGGGTTTATCGATGTTGTGTATATTATGAGGTGAAAGGGATGAAAATTGGAGGTTGAGGGATTCTTAACGGAGCGTGTATCTCTTAAACGACATAGGCGAGAAGTTTGAAATTCGGCGGGAAAAACTGGTTAAAATACAAGTAAATAGGTGTTCGACCGTTTTTTTCATAAATCCAATTTAAGGGGCCCTTGGAGAGGGGTGAAATTCTGGAAGAAAAAAACAGGAAAGAAAGTGTCCTAACTGATTGACTCACTTACTCACTCATCAAGCTAAGGGCGAAAACAGCTTTAAATAAGTAAATAGGTGTTCGACCGTTTGTTTCATAAATCCAATTTAAAGGGTTCATGGGGAGGGGTGAAATTATCAAAAATAAATGAAAGAAAATGTCCTGACTTACTCACTCATTCATCATCGCCAAGCCAAAATTATTGAAGTTAGAAACATGAAATTTTGGGGATATGTTCGTTGTATGTCGAAAACGTCCACTTAGGAAAGAGTTTTGAATATTCAGGTTCTAAATAGGTGTTAAGGAGGTAAACGTGCATTTCATTGAATAACAATATCTCACGAGAGGTTTCATTTGGGGATGTGATACTTGGCATATATAGAATACTAATCAATTAAAATAAGCTGACACATGTCTAATGGTTTTTCGATGTAGTGTATATTATGAGGTGAAAGGGATGAAAAGTGGGGGTTGAAAGATTCTTAACGGAGCGTGTATCTCTTAAACGACATAGGCGAGGAGTTTGAACCTCGGAGAAAATCAATCAGCTTAAAAATAAATAAAATAGGTGTTCGACCGTTTTTTCATAAATCCAATTTTAGGGGCCTATGGGGAGGGGTGAAATTCTGGAAGAAAAACGTCCACTAAGGAAGGATTTTTGTATGTTTACTCTCATCGACCAACCCAAACTATTAATGTTAGCAGAATTATATTTTGGGGATATGTTTGTTGTGTGTCGAAAACGTCTACTAAGGAGGGATTTTTGGATATTCAGGTTCTAAAGGGGTGTTAACGGGGTTAAACCTGCATTTCATTGAATAACAATATGACACGACTATGACGCGAGCGGAGCGAGGCTAAAAACGAGATGGGGTGTGTTTATGTGTATTACTCAATCACGCAAGTACCACTGGTCCGATTTGCATGAATTTTACATGGAAGTAGCTGATTTACCTGGTTAACATATAGGTTACTTTTGATTTCAATACTTTGCACTATTTAAAGATGGCGACCATTTTAGTGACGTCACTACACCCTTTGGTTTCAAACTTTCATATTTCCATTTCAAATAAAAAGAGAACGCTAAGAAATAGCAAACTTTTGTTGGCATATACGAGGTTTAAAATTACATTTTCTATCCGAAAGGTATCTCCAACCGTTAGCGATTAAACCTAAATTTGTGCTATAAAACACGGTCCACGCCGAGCGGTGTAGTTGGACAAAATGTTCCATCCTTAATCTCCCTCTGCGCAGCACCTCGCCTGTTTTAACTGTCACCTTCACATTTTATTTAATTTATGACGCGTAGCGAAGCACGGGTACTTCAGCTAGTAGAATATATTTCGGAGCGAAAAGAAACTAACACGATTGTAATAGCAAATAAATGTGGCAAAATAATGTACAGTACATTAATATAAACTTACAGGTGACATAGTTCATGTAGCTTGAAAATGGTCATTTTCTTCTGCGTCTTTGATGCTCGAGCTTTCACCGCGGCAATATTTCGTATTTTTCGGAACAGTAGTGTCTGCGTTGCATTGGCCTCTTCTTGACTTTCAAACCATTCCATATACTTGGACAGCATTGTTTCGGTCTCTGAGTGGCAAATAGTTCGTTTTTCGTCAAGGTTTGAACACTCGTCTTCATCAGCCCCTTCTTCTTCTTCTTCTTCTTCTTCTTCTTCTTCTTCTTCCTCTTCTTTGGTAATTATGCTGGCAACAGCTTCGTCATCACTCAAAATTTGAAACCCCCTGTCCACTCTGTCACACTCTAACGACTCTGATTCTTCTTCTGACGTCAAATTTGTGATTTGTAAATTATTGCACAAATTGACCATCTCGTCAACTAAAATAGAGTATGTAAACAAAGCGAACGCCTCACTGCACCTTAAAGCACTTTAGGTTTGACCCTGACTATTATATGTCAGAAAACTGAATCATAATTATGGTCATTATAACACTATTTTTCATTATGAAACAGTTTCTCCCACCAATCAGAGCTCAAGAAACAGTTGTTTGACCAATCAGGTGAGGATAGCAACGCATCTGCGCAGAGTTCCAAGGCCTTCTAATTTAAATTTCACTGCCTGGCCTAGTGTCATAGTGGGGCAATCGAGGAGGCCATGGTCAAATACAAGGCATTCTGTGCGTCCCATGCGCTCTGTTCAGTACATAAAACTGGCGAAATCTCGACATATATTTATGAATATTTATGTTCGAACATAAAATAGTTATAATAATGTTACGGCTGTGAGTTTGTGTCATCGCTCGCCGCATGAGTCACAACTGCCCCAGGGCTGGGCTGTGCCCCGCCTCAGTGTATTGCGTGCGCCTTATGCAACAGGACTACTAGGACAAAGGGATGGTCCAGAATATTCGTGACTCAGCCAGTGAAGAAACCTCGAGAAGCCGTGAACCCCGGATGGATCTAGAAGCATTTATTGAGTCACCGGCCTGCTATATAAGAGCGACCTGTCAAGCAGTGGGTGTTGTATTTTACGAGATAGTGCGAGCGTTTATCGTGAGCGACAGAAGTGTGGTGACTTGCGAAACCCCTAGTGAAGCCGTTTCTCTTGACAGCGAGGAAGTGAGAAGCATACAGGGGGCTGCCTGTGTTTTCGTAAGTAACTGTAATTTGTGTACATAGGGGAGAGTTGCATGTAGTTCTGTCAAGGCCACCAGACTCATTAGCGAGAAGATTAACTGTTGACAAGTGAAAGAGGGCAAGGGCTCTCCATAAGCAAGAGACTTGAGGAAACTGGAGTAAGGTTCCAATTGCTTGTATTTGCTGATGAGTAGTGTATCTTCCTGCAAGCAATAAAGCTAACTTCTCTTTAAAGCAGTAATTGGTGTTGTGCTTTCTACCCACCGTAATCCATTTAACAAAAGTGCCACTAGGGGGTGGCACGTAACAACTGGTGTCAGAAGCCGTATTACGAACTCAAGCACAAGCACAACACCTGACGGTCCTGGTTTCAAAACCCGAGCAGGTCATTTTTCTCTAATTTTCCTGTGAGTGCATGCCCTTAACAAGACAAACGACTAAAATGGAGGCGCAATTGGCAGCATTGCTAGAAAAGTTAAGTGGCATGGAAACCAAGATGGAAGACGGCCGGAAGAAATTAGAAGACGGCCAGAAGAAGATGGAAGACGGTCAAAATAAGTTAGTGGAGGGCCTGAAGAAGATGGAGGACGGCCAGAAGAAGTTAGCCAAGGACCTAACTGCCAAACTAGAAGACGGCCAGAAGAAGATGGAAGACGGTCAAAATAAGCTAGCGGAGGACCTGAAGAGGATAGAGGACGGCCAGAAGAATATGGAAGACGGTCAGAATAAGTTGACACAGGACCTGAAGAAATTGGAACTGGGTCTGCGTGAGGAAGTTACGGCAGTAGAAAAAAAGTTCGACGCCTTACAAGTGGAAGTTTCCGAGCTGCGCCAACGCCCGCTGATGGGGTTGGAGGAGAAATTCAACGCCTTACAAAAGGAAGTTGCCGAGCTGCGCCAACGCCCACTGACGGGGATGGAAGAGAAATTCAACGTTTACAAAAGGAAATTGCCGAGCTGCGCCAACGCCCGCCGACGGGGATGGAAGCGAGATTCAACGCTCTACAAGAGGAAGTTGCCGAGCTGCGCCAACGCCCGCCCACCGTTACACCGGGAATATCAGGAACGGGACATAGCAGAGTGACGCCCCCAACCTTCGACGGAAAGGTCCCGTGGAGCACCTACTTACGTCAGTTCGAGGCGGCCTGTTCCATAAATAACTGGAACAACACAGAAAAGGCTACAGCTCTCATTGTAGCGCTGAGAGGTGACGCCCTTAACGTCCTTCAGGCCATCCCGACTGGATCCCAGGACTACGCTTCACTGATCGCCCATAAATGGAGTCCCGATATGGAGATAGCCATCTTCAGCAGGCCTACCAGATGCAGCTCCGGACCCGGGTACAGAAGAACGCGGAAACCCTGCAGGAGTTCGAGATGGACATCGCTCGCCTCGTAAGGCTCGCCTATCCAACAGCGCCGGCCGACTTTGTGGATCAGATAGCGACGCAGACCTTCACCGACGGGCTACGGGACTCGGACACTCAACAGGCGCTGCGACTCGCGCGCAATAAGACCCTGGCAGATGCGCTGAGCCACGCACTTGAGTTCGAGACGGCAAAGCAGGTATCTAGAATGCGCGCGCGGGTGCGTCAGGTGGACGTCGACGAACCAGCCAAAGCCGACAAGACCAAGCCCCTGGCCGATGAACTGATGGAGGCGCTAGGCCGGTTCTTCAAGAGTCGCAGTACCACCAACAAAAACGTAGCCGAAGGACATCCGGAGAGGCGGCCCGGAAGAGGACTACCGACCTGCTGGACCTGTCGTAAGAGAGGCCACCTGAACAAGGACTGCGGTGATCGCCGCCGCCATGGGTTTCCGTCGGGACAGCCAGTCGTAGGGAAACCGCGCGGCCCAGGAAAGCAAGTATCAGCCAGCCTTGGGGGGCAATGGTTGGCTTGTGACAGTCGTCAAGCTCCGGCAGTCCAAGTTCGTGTGACGCAGTTACGGAGGGATAATAGCAGCCTGATGGTCGACGGAATCGTCAACGGAGAGAGCTGGCCCATGCTAATCGACACGGGAGCATCGAGGACCATCGTCAGTCCCACCGTGATCCCGAAGTGGAGAGTGCAACCCACACAAAGGAACCTCCAGCTAATAACCGCGACCGGAGAGACCGCACCGGTACATGGCGAAGCATCACAGGAGTTCGTCATTGGTCGCCGGGCGATAAAGCATCCAGTGCTTGTGGCTGACGTATCAAATGAAGTGATCATCGGACTGGACTTCCTGGACCAGAACAACATCATCTTGGATCTGAGTACCAACACTCTGCACTTCGGAGGTGAGGAACTTGCTTTGCACACGAGGCCGTTACCGCACGACGAGTAAGGCTGAGAGAGGACGTCATCGTTCCTGCCAGGACGGAGGTCAGCGCCGCCGTAATTGTCGACGGAACTGCTGAGGGAGTGGCGGCTGTCATCGAGCCAAAATATGAGGACATCCAGACAAAAGGATTGCTAGTTGCCAAGACCCTCATTAACACGACGCCTCGGCCGTACGTCCGCCTGTCCAACCTGAACGACTACGATATTACGGTTCACCGGGACACCAACCTAGGAGTCTGCGAGCCCGTTACCTGGATTGCCCGCATCACAGACACGACGGACGGACACCTGCAGACGGACAACCGAAGAAGACGCGCCCTGCCAGAAGAACTACAGAAGCTGTACCAAGGATCCCAGGACCATTTAGACGAGGAGCAATCACGCCAACTTCAGGACCTGCTACGCGAATTCCAGGATGTCTTCTCCGTGGGGAGCAAAGACTTCGGTAGGACAAGCTTGGTCCAGCACAGAATCGACGTTGGGGACAGCACACCGATTAGGGCCCCATTCCGACGTGTCCCGCTCGCCAAGCAAGCCGAAGTCGACCGGATGGTAGAAGAGATGAAGGAGCAAGGGGTGATCGAGCCATCACATAGTCCTTGGAGTTCTCCGGTCGTGCTAGTGAAGATGAAGGACGGTTCCACCAGGTTCTGTGTGGACTACAGGCGGGTGAACGACGTCACGAAGAAGGACAGCTACCCGCTACCCCGGATCGACGACACGCTGGACACCATATCAGGATCAAGATGGTTCTCCACCTTGGATTTGGCTACTGGCAGGTGGAGGTCCACCCTAAGGACCGCGATAAAACGGCGTTCTCTGTGGGCAGTGGGCTCTGGCAGTTCACCGTCATGCCATTCGGTCTGTGCAACGCCCCTGCGACCTTCGAAAGGCTAATGGAGTCCATTCTGAGGGGACTACACTGGAAGACCTGCCTGGTCTACCTAGACGACGTCATCGTTCTGGGAAAAAGCTTCGAGGAGCACTACAGAAACCTGAAGGAGATCTTGATGAAGCTACGGGCTGCCCAGCTGAAGTTGAGCCCCAAGATGTAAGGACAAGTCCCAACTACGAAGCTTCCTGGGACTCTGCACTTATTACCGTCGCTTCGTGAGAGGATTCGCCGACATCGCCAAACCACTGCATCGACTGACTGAGAAGGACCAACTCTTCACGTGGACAGCAGAATGCCACAGTGCCTTCGAACAACTCAAGCAGGCTCTGTGCACCACGCCTATTCGGGCCTACCCCAGACCTGGAACAAGGTTCATCGTCGATACCGATGCCAGCGACTTTGGTATAGGGGGAATCCTGCCGCAAATAGTGGACGGCGAGGAGAGAGTAGTGGCCTACTTCAGCAAAGCCTTGTCAAAGCCAGAGAGGAACTATTGCGTCACCAGGAAGGAACTGCTCGCCATCTTGAAGACCATCGAACACTTCCACAAGTACCTGTACGGGCAAGAATTTCTCATCAGGACCGACCATGCATACCTGCGTTGGCTCCTGAACTTCAAACAGCCCGAGGGTCAACTCGCGGTGGTTAGAGAGGCTTCAACAGTACAACTTCGAGATCCAGCACAGGAAAGGCCAACTGCATTCTAATGCCGACGCCCTGTCACGAAGACCGTGCCCCGAAGACTGCACCTTCTGTACTAGGAGGGAGGAGAACACCGGGATACAGTGCCGACGGACTACTGTGGAACTTCAAGGGAATTGGAGCCGCGAATCTTTCACGCGGGCACAAGCAGAAGATGATGACCTGGGACTGATAGCCGAATGGAAGAGGGCCTGTGTCCCCAGACCCGGGTGGAACATTTTGAGTGACTGCAGTCCAAAGTTTAAGTCCTACTGGGCGCAGTGGGACTCGCTGATTGTAAGGGATGGCCTCATCTGCCGCACCTGGGAGAGCACCGACGGGAAGACATCTCGGGAACAAGTCGTCGTTCCCAAGGCTATGACGGAGGAAGTCCTGAAGGAAGTCCATGGAGGATCATCTGGTGGACTCCTAGGGATAAAGAAGACCCTGGAGAAGCTGAGAGAGCGGTTCTACTGGAATGGATGCCGAACCGACGTGGAGAACCACTGCGCGAGGTGCCACGATTGCGCAGCCAGCAAGGGCCCAGGACGAAGACGGCGGGGTCCAATGAAGACCTACAACGTGGGCGGCCCCATGGAGAGAGTGGCCATCGATGTTGCTGGGCCATTCCCGTTGAGCGAGGCAGGGAACCGCTACATATTGGTCGTCAGCGACTACTTTACCAAATGGCCGGAGGCGTATGCGCTCCCTAACCAGGAAGCCGCGACGATTGCAGAGACCCTGATGAAGGAATTCGTCAGCCGGTACGGAGTACCCCTGGAGCTGCACTCCGACCAAGAGAGGAACTTCGAGTCACAGGTGTTCCAGAACCTATGCCAGCTGCTGGGAATCCGGAAGACAAGGACAACGCCGCTACACTCTCAGTCCGACGGGATGGTAGAGCGATTCAATCGCACCATCGAGAACCTTCTCCGAATAGTCGTCTGCGAGCACCAGAGGGATTGGGACAAACATCTTCCACTATTTCTCCTGGCCTACCACGCCGCCGTGCATGAAGCCACCGGGTGCACACCAGCCCGGGCCATGTTTGGGAGGGAGCTCCGTCTACCTGTCGATCTTGCCCTCGGCCGACCTGGGAATGATCCGGTCCCGGTAAGCCAGTATTGTCAAGAACTGGTCGACCAACTGGAGGACGTGCACGCGTTTGCGAGGAGGAAACTGCGGATCGAGTCCGACCGAATGAAGACCCGATACGACCAGCAGACGGATGCCGGCGGATTCCACGTGGACGACCTGGTCTGGCTCTTCAACCCATTACGGAAGAAAGGCCTGTCACCCAAACTGCAGAAGTCCTGGGAGGGCCCGTACCGAGTCGTGAAACGGATCAACGATGTCGTCTACAGGATCCAGCTGATCCCAAGGGCGAAGATGAAGATCGTGCATCGAGATCGCCTGGCAGCCTACGGAGGGACACAGACGGACCAATGATTGATCGGGACGATCAGCCTTTTAGGAAGGGGGTGGTGTTACGGTTGTGAGTTTGTGTCATCGCTCGCCACATGAGTCACAACTGCCCCAGGGCTGGGCTGTGCCCCGCCTCAGTGTATTGCGTGCGCCTTATGCAACAGGACTACTAGGACAAAGGGATGGTCCAGAATATTCGTGACTCAGCCGGTGAAGAAGCCTCGAGAAGCCGTGAACCCTGGATGGGTCTAGAAGCATTTATTGGGTCACCGGCCTGCTATATAAGAGCGACCTGTCAAGCAGTGGGTGTTGTGTTTTACGAGCTAGTGCGAGCGTTTATTGTGAGCGACAGAAGTGTGGTGACTTGCGAAACCCCTAGTGAAGCCGTTTCTTTTGACAGCGAGGAAGTGAGAAGCATACAGGGGACTGCCTCTGTTTCCGTAAGTAACTGTAATTTGTGTACATAGGGGAGAGTTGCATGTAGTTCTGTCAAGGCCACCAGACTCATTAGCGAGAAGATTAACTGTTGACAAATGAAAGATGGCAAGGGATCTCCATTAGAATGAGACTTGAGGAAACTGGAGAAAGGTTCCAATTGCTTGTATTTGCTGATGAGTAGTGTATCTTCCTGCAAGCAATAAGGCTAACTTCTCTTTAAAGCAGTAATTGGTGTTGTGCTCTCTACCCACCGTAATCCAGTTAACAAAAGTGCCACTAGGGGGTGGCACGTAACAATAATTATCGTCGAACATAAACAGTCGTATGCACTATTGTTATTACAGTATTAATGTGCTATTACAGCATTGACGGTTAACAGAAACTGACGATTTAAAGAGTGACGGTTAAACGAAGTTTTACTGTACTTGCCTCTGAGCTAAGTCACATATACGGCTTAAAGGAAGTCTATAAGTTGTTGAGTTAAAGGATTGGAAAATGCAAAGGAGAGCCTTGGCTTAAAGAGAAACCATATGCAATGAATGCAAAAGGTACTGCAAGTATAGTGCATAAGGTTTTGATGATGATGATGATGATGATGATGATAATTGTTGTTTTAAGGGGCCTAACATCTAGGTTATCGGCCCCTAATGGTTTGGGTGATAGTGAAAATGAAAGATGATCAAATGAAACCTACAACTATAACTAACTACTGACTTACAAACTAGAAGAGGACATGGGGAACAAAAAGGATAAGAATGTAAATAAAAGACAGGAGGAAAGGAAATGCCCTCAACCCTCGAAGAATGAGAATTGAGGGACTTGGAAGGCAGGAGAGCGAAGAAAGGCTGCGAGGAAAGGAAAAGAGGAGAGGGTCCCCCCAAAGACAATGGAAGAAGGAGAATAACTGGAACCAGCTCAGGAAGCCCCCGGGGTCGACAAGGCCCGAATTCACGAGACGTCAGCCCTTTAGGCTGTAGCACAATCCAGGGTGCACCATAAATGTTGGGGCTACACACACCCTGCCTCCTTGATGACTTTGAGCAGAAGGCAGGTGATAATGAAAAGAAAACAAGATGTCTGACCCCTTGAAGAATGAGGGATCAGGGAAGATGAGACAAGGGCCAATTAAGGCGGGAACGTGAAAGACTCCCTAGGCCTCGGATGTCCTAATACCATAGAGGTCAGAAAAGAACAAGAGTTGATCAAGGGAGGTCGAGAGGAAAGATAGCCGAGAGGAGCCTGGCACAAGTAAGTGGAAGCAATGCCGGACTCAGCTGGAGTCCCGTGGTCGTCAACCCACGTCCCGTAAGTTGTGAGCCCCTGAGGGGGAGGGGGTGGTGAGGTTTTATCTCTTCAGTAACTTGCTGTGAACATCTAGATGATGATGATGATGATTGTTGTTTTAAGGGGTCAACATCTAGGTTATCGGCCCGAAGTGAACATCTAGAGATCCAGTGTTATCATCAGTGCCTTTGGCTTGCAAGGAGTCCGACGGTAATAATGGTTTGGTATTTTTATGTAAATTTCATATATAGGCTACTGTAATAGGCTAATTAATAATTAATACTAATACATCTTGGTCATCTGCCCCATGTATTTGGGCGTGTGCTGAATTTGTCTGATAACCTGTATTTATGTGATGACTGTAGTAGGACTGAATTGGGGACAGGTATAGGGTAGGTGGTCCAGGGCTTGAAAGAAGGTACTAACCGGGCATTTGCCTGGACGGAATGTGGAAAAACCTGGGGTAAACCACACCGAGGATATCGTAATAAAAAGGAAAACCTCTTTGGTTTAAAGAAACTAAGAAAGACCTCGTGGAACTCCAAATTACAGACACCATGCTCATGGACAAAACAGCCAAAACCGTCACCAAGGATAAGAAACAACGGTTCCAAGTGAAACTAAACAAAAGCGTACGGTCCACATCTCTGCCGAAGAAAGGGAAGCACGATATCAAAGGATGAGGCAATACTGGGCCAAAAGGAAAGCTCAAAACAATAAAAAGTGATTGATTCCATGTACCCCAAAGTTGGGTGAAACAAATAAAGAAGAATAATAGTAGTAGTAATAATTCACATTTGGAGGAAAAGAAGAAGAAGAAGGTAAAAGTCATCAAGCCAATAAACAAGTTCCAACGCGCTGTATGAATGGACATAACGAAGAAAGAAGAATAATACACATTGGATTAAAAAAAAAACACTTATGAAGTTCTTAGAAAGTTGTTATTTCATATATTAGGGGCTTGGGACATCTTGGTCACCTGCCCCGTGTATTTGGGCGCGTGCTGTATTTGTGTAATAACCTGTAT